>OX387325.1:12022908-13222908 GCA_947562085.1 Eudonia lacustrata | reverse complement strand
TTGAAAGTGAAACGAACGAGTATTCAGAGAGCAACACACACACAGAACCCAATTACTTCACAGTTCACACAACACAACACTTGCGTAAATATTAAAAAGTAGTCTTTCTTTTTGAACAACACTACACATGTTTTCTTTTTTTTAAGTGTAGTTCGTCGTTTCCTGAGGAACCGGCTAAGGTCATAGACCATGCTGCCATGCCACGTCATTAGTTTCCTAATTTCATTAGTTACTTCTTTGTTACTTTTCCTGTCTTGTTTCCTGTATGATGATGATGAATGATAATGGAAATGAGAAGTGAGAAATGATGGGCTGCAATTTCTAATAATCTCGAAAAGAAAATAGTCATGGACTATTGACTTTCACTCGGTATGTTTTGCTAAGTATATTATTTGTCGAATGTAAACTGATAAGCGAATAAAAATACAAATAAAATTTGATAGAACCATTTTGTAGCAAAACCAGCCGTTAATTCAATTTTTATAGCAGATTTAACAATCATTCAAAAATGGCATCGGATTATCCATATCTACTAGCTGTGCTCGCGACTTCGTCCGCGTGGAATAGTGACGTTATGCAGCATTTTTAATTTTTAAGGCTCTTGTTCCCGTTTTTGCAACATTTTTCGCTCCGCTCCTATTAGTCGCAGCGTAATGTTATATAGCCTAAAGTCTTCCACGATAAATGGACTATCTAACATAAAACGAATTTTTCAATTCGAACCAGTAGTTGCTGAGATTATTTATGGATGGATCTGATGAAATGGTATAATATCTATTAATTCATTCAATTCATGTTAGCAATTATTTGCAAAGAAACCTAACTAAAACGGTGAACCGTCAAAACTTGATTTTACAGTATTACAGGAAGTGCTAAAGTGCCTGCGAAGGAAAACATAGCACAAGTCTACAGATTCAAGAAACTCTTCAGAAATTTAACACGAAGACATGTCGTACATAAAAATAAAGAAATAATGCGCTTTCAGGATATCATGCCAACAGATATTTTTATCTTGCCAAACCATCTCGCAAAAAAGCTTTTGATTTATATTTTGAACTAAACATTTATTATAAAGTGAAATAATTTTTTTGCTGAATCGCCTGGCACAGATGACAATATACTCAGACATATTCAGAACTTGATTATAAAAAATCAAATTTTGAAATTAATGTTAATATTTACGAAATCATATTTTCTGATAACAAATTCTGTGTAATTGCTAAAATTGATATCGTATTGTTTTTCAATGACGATTTAACCTTTTTCTGTTACCGTTATACTGGCCCTAGCCCATCTTTAAATAAATATCAATAAGATTTTATTAGGGTTTAATTTAATTTTTTTTTTTAATCCTTAGTTAAATGTAAAGACTAGTATTATGCGAACATTGTTTCTTTCATAATTAAAATTCATAAAAACTGATTATTTTTAATGAGTTTGCTGTTTAATAGTGCAATTGATGGTTTGGGATGTATTATTGTGTATTTATTGTCAAATTAACATATCATCATCATCATCATCTCAGCCAAAAGACGTCCACTGCTGGACAAAAGCCTCCCCCAAGGATCTCCACCACAACCAGTTTTGTGCTGCTCGCATCCAGCGGCTTCCCGCGACCTTCACCAGATCGTCGGTCCACCTTGTTGGAGGCCTGCCCACACTGCGCTTGCGCCACTCAAGGACTATTCCAACCCAGCGGCCATCAGTCCTGCCTGCGAGCAATGTGCCCGGCCCACTGCCACTTAAGCTTAGCAACTCTTCGGGCTATGTCGGTTACCTTTGTTCTTCTGCGGATTTCCTCATTTCTGATTCGATCACGCAGAGAAACCCCGAGCATAGCCCTCTCCATTGCTCTTTGAGTGACCTTGAGCCTTTTTATGAGGCCCAATATTAACATATATGTTTAATAAATATAGTGACAAAAGAAATACTATGTTGTTGTTTTCAATTATTTAGATAGATAATTAAGTCGATAAAGTCACCACATTACCTCAAATATGACGTCACAAATCTGATACCTTCGAAATAACGAAAGAAAGTGGACAATCGATCTCTTTCTTTCCAATACATCACTTATGTTCATTAGTTAAAATAGTGCGAACTGATGAATTTGTGTTGCTATTTTAGTCCGGTTTCTATAGCTTTGGTTATTATTCTGAGTGCGTACCATTCTACTCTACAACAGCTTCATGCATTGCATCACAGAGTACTCTTTTATAAATTGCATTCTACAGCTTCATGGTGCGGTATGTGGTCTGTGACGGACAGAAATGGAAAGTTTAGTGAATTTTATCTTTTACCTTAAGGACATTAAATAGAAATACTGAATATGTAGATGTATAGTCTAGGTTTCATTGCCTATCCGAAGTAGGAGAGGAAAACATTTATAAAGTTAGTTAATTTTAAAATAAAAAAGGGAAAATTTAATTTTCTGACTTTTTTCTTGAAGTTGAAGAAATTATATTTATTTTACAAGATATCATGTCACATCAAGGAAGAGGATCCTGGAAATCCAATAGTTGGATTGATAGATCCAGAAAACCAATGCCACCAAGAGGTCTACGAGGAAAGGCACTTGGACTTTATTATCGAGATTTAAATAAGAAAAAAGGGACAGAGAGGACACCTCAAGCGGTATCTACTTTAATTGTATTTATAATTATTATTATCAAATAAAAAATAAAAAATTATTATAGGTATTTACTTACCTACCTACTTTATGTTGTTCACTCGATGATATTTCTTTATTTAGCTATTTATCAATTATAACTGTTAATTTTTTTTCAGAAAACACTTAGGATACCCAAACCTGTAATATCAAAGTTGATTATCAATTTAGATTCTATTGCTAAAATAGCTAAAAACGAAGGTATAAAAATATTTCCCAAAATGATTTCAGTCCTATTTCCCGAGAAAGAAATACCAAAAGAAATCAAAACAGGGACACTTGACAATGCTGAAGTACAAGAACCATCTTTTAAAGTACCGAAAACAGAATCATTTTCAAGTTTTGAAACTGGCCCTTCAGTATCTGCATTACCTGATTTTATACCAATAAAATCAGAACCTGTAACAGACTATGGATCAGATGAAAGAGTGTTGTCCCTCAGAGGTGCTGGGGACTACAAATATGGATACAATGACATAATAACTGGAACTTTTAATGAAAAATTAGAAGAAAGCTTATCAAAAGGTGTTGACATAACTAAATCAAATGATGATATTGCCAGTTTAAACATTGAATTGTTAGAGGAACACAAAAACAGGATGACCAAATCGCAGTTTATCAAAATGATGAAATTCAGAGAAACATTACCTGCTTATAAGAAGTCCGAAGCACTTCTGGAAGTTATAAACAATAACCAAGTGATTGTAATAAGCGGTGAGACTGGATGTGGAAAGTCAACACAGGTATTAAATTGTTTTATTGCTTTATAGGTGTTTTATTTATTTATTTATTTTAAAACTTTTGCAATATATATTACATGGCGGACTTAAAGCCTGAGGCATTCTCTTTGAGGCTTTTGATTGCGGTCAGCATCAAATTGATCATCCCACCACTTCTTCTTCAGCCTATAGGCGCCTACTGCTGAGTGTAGGCTTCCTAATATGCTCACCATCTTGTCCGGTCTTGGGCTTTCTCTAATTTGCGACTTTTGTGATGTCATCCGCCCATCTAGCCTTCTGGCGGCCAGCGCTTCTGGTGCCAGTCCGTGGTCTCCACTCCAGCACCTTCCGGCTGCACTGGCCAAACCCACCACAAGTGGCCAAAAATATTTTAATTTTTAAGATAAACTTTACTGATGTTATTTGGAGTGTATTTGTGCATAACACTAAAAAAATTTATTACAGCTAATAATTTTCTAAAAATGTGCCCAATAAGGCGACAATGTAAAAATCTTTTTGACCATTTAGTATATGCTTGTTTATACATATTTTGTTGTTTTCATTCTAAGGTTGTGACTTTGAGCATTCACTTGTAACAGTACATCAAGCTGTTTTTTTCATACTTTGACAAACTGAAAAAATTGAGAATACATAATATTTCATTAGACAGTTTGTCACAATGAATTGTCATTAATGTATTTATCTTTTTAATCATTATATTTAGTAAATCAGTTCATTGTGTCCCTGTGTATTATTTACTAAATCTGGTCTACCTACTCAAAAAATTTACGTAAAATTATATTTGGGTATAATATCTAAACTTATTTACATAAATACCTTCCCAAAAGTCTGTATTGTCTTTCTATATTTAATACCAATTGATTCATGTCTGCTCTCATGTTGCAGGTTCCTCAAATAATACTTGATCATGCTATTATGAACAAAAAAGGAGCTAATGTAAAATTACTGATCACCCAACCAAGGCGTATCGCGGCGTCGTCTCTAGCAGCAAGAGTGGCTAATGAGAGGGCAGAAGCAATGGGGGCTTCTGTGGGATATGCTGTTAGACTAGAAAAGTATGTTAAATACAAGAAAATTCTTTGTATTTTATTTAAATCATATTTTGTATTTAAGCTATTTACATGGATAACGCCTCGGCGGCCGAGTGGCAAAGCTCTCGGCCCGATACCCGAAGGTCCCGGGTTCAATTCCCAGGTCGGGCAAAGTGTGTTTCAGATTTTTCGATGCATAGCCCAGGTTTGTGATCATCAACCCGCACTTGGCAAGCGTGGTGAGTAAACCAATACACATCAATTGTAGTGATGACTTGATTTCAATGATGGAGGCCTTTGCCCAGCAGTGGGACAGTATATAGGCTATTTATTACTTGGATAATATTCAAGGATCTACCAGTTACAATCAATTTGTTGAGATTTGTTAAAGAATGGAGCAATAGAAACTTCTTACAAACACATAAAAACATTGTACACATGCCTGCACATCAACCTACCGTAAACTGTCAAATTTTCTCAATAGACCTTGAACTCTGTGCCTTAATTATATGGTTCAAAATGTATTAAAGAAATTTGGCAGTTTTGGATAGGTTGATGTCTGTACCTAATAAAAATAAGGTTTAGAAAATACTATGTTCGAATTGAATATTCTGCAACTTGTTATTAATATTATTCTTTTCAGAATAGAAGCTAGACCACGCGGTAGTATGATGTTTTGCACCACAGGCGTGTTACTAGTTGATTTAGAGATCAAGCAAGGGTTGACTGACTATAGTCACATTATATTGGATGAAGTTCACGAGAGAGATTGCCACATTGACTTTGCTATGTTTATGTTGAAACAGGTAGGTAATACATCTACAGATATAGTTTAAAAATATAATACAATATAAATGTAATACTTACGCAATATGGATTTGTATTTTTTAAATTTATTTATTTATTTCTAAAGTAGAACATTTTTTTTATTGGTTTTCTATCTTATCTCATCCACGTAAGGTTCAAAATGTGGTGGGAATATACATTCTGCTGCCTGTTACAGTACTTCAAAGTAAATAATGGGCATCGACTAACTTCGTGTTCCCGAAAATGGCCGACCGAAACTAGGCAGTATATGATATAGAGCTGCTCTTACTAAATTTCCCTAACGATTATGTATTCTACGAGAGAGAACGATATTGTAATTTGTAACTGTCATATTACATAACTCGATATGGGTAAATAAAAATACATTTGAATTTTGAATAGAATATTATGAATATATGTAGGTAAAATAAGTAAATCAACTAATACTGTGGATCATTCAGAATCTAGGATCATGTCTTTTCCTGACATATCCGAGTCAGAATGTTCACTTTCACTTTGTTCACTGGTAGAACCCACATTTATGAGAAAAGTGTCAGTGGTATTGTCAAACTGTGGTTCAAACTTTCTGTATTCGTCTTCACATTTTATGGCATGCTCACACACTTTCTTCCAGGCTTCCTGGTCCCGTCATAGCAATATTCACTTGAATCAGTTCTTTGACTGTGGTAACGTTCATTGCAACGTTTTTTTGCTACATGTCCTTTTATTTCAAATATTCTCGATCAGATTGAGGTCCGGATGATAAGGCGGCAAACGTAAAATTGAGTGTCCATGCTCTTGCATGATGCGGTCGATTGCAAATTCATTCTAATGGTGAAAGAATTTTTAAAAATCGATCCAGTAGTTTTTGAGTTTATTTGTTGCAAACATACAAAAATACTAAGTATGATAAAAATTTGTATGATATGATAAATCCGGCTTGAGTAATTTTGGATCGTGGGGTTATATTAAATTGCTGTAACCAGGCTATCATTTGCGGTTTTGGTGTATTTGAATTGGGAGATTTGACTAACAATTATTATGGTATGGTGCATTATCTATTACTATAACGCCGTTGGGAGGAATGATCGGAATCAGTTGTTGGCGAAGCCAATTTTGATAACGGTCCGCATTGATTTCTTTATGATAATCTCCATCAGAATCCAAACATTTGTGCAACATAAGCGCACCAGGGACGAAACCTTTTTCGTTGCCAGTATGCACAATGATTATACGTTCGTCTTTGGAAATCGGCTGCTTTAAACCTTTCTTTGCTGTCCTCTGTCCAAGCTTTTCTCTTCGTGTGCGATGTGTATACATAAGGTTCGTCCATAAATATGATATTTTTTCCAGCATCTCGGTATTTTTTAATCTCTCTGAGGAATTCGATTCTTTTCAATCGGACGTCATGTTACTCCATTAAAACTTGTCTATTGTTTTCAGTTCGACGTAATCAAAAACCTATGTCCTTTAGATTTTTTCTCAAAGTCTATATGGAGCCTTCAAATTGTATAGCCTCAATCAATCTGGTTTTTTTATATTAGAAGGAGACAAACAAGTAGGCGTGTCATCTGATGGGAAGCAATCACCGTCGCCCATGGACACCTGCAAAACCAAAGGAATAGCAGATGCGTTGCTGGCCTTTAAGGAAGGAATAGGCTCGTTTCTTGAAGATCCCTAAGTCGTAATGGTCCGGAAATACCGCCGCTGAGAGCTGGTTCCACAGCACTGTAGTTCGTGGTAAAAAAATACGTGAGAAACGCACAGTAACAGATCGCCATCCATCAAGATGGTGTGGATGGAAAGACAGTCGATTGCGTGTAGTGCGGTGAAGGAAATCAGCGGCAGGGTTCAAACCGAACAATTCCTCAGAGCACTCCCCATGATAAAGGCGATAAAATATACAGAGAGACGCAACGTCTCTCCGAAGGGCCAGTAGATCGAGCCGACCAGAGGTTACCATGTCGTCGACAATTCGAGCAGCTCTGCGTTGAATGCGGTCAAATGGGAGGAATTGGTACTGGGGCGCTCCAGCCCAAAGATGGGAACAGTATTCCATATGAGGCCTGACCTGTGCTTTGTAAAGCTGTAAGCCATGGGTCGGCGTGAAATACTGTCCCGCTCTATTGACCACACGCACACAATTTCTAAGGGAGCCCGTATAATGGAAGTTTCGAGAGAAGAGCCCTGTGCCATAATACCCTGTCGAAGGCTTTCGCTATGTCCAAGCTGACTGCCAGCGCCTTTCCTTTCCTCTCAACTTCCTCCGCCCGGTTTTTAATGATTTTAATGTCGGAAGTTCTTTAAAACTTAAATGAAAATCGTAAACCATATTTCTAATGACACTGTAGTCGAAATCGTTCAGGTTCAAATGAAAGTTTTGGGGGTCAAGGTCACTTGCGTCCGTAGGTTTACCCTCGAGACCCTACACGTGACCCCTGGGTGGTGCTAAATGAGTGACACTGACTGAGTGGTAGAGCCACGCTGCGTTGTAGCACGCATTGGGCCGGCTCGCCCGGCGTAATACCACCCTCTCACTAAACACCGGCGTGAAATAATGGCACTCGGTGCTGTTGTGTTTCGTCCGGTCAGTGATAGTTCCGGATTGATATGGCAGCGAGCTTAAATTTAGATTTACCCCAGGGGGGTACCTACACCTCCAGTGTAGGAGAATCCCCCCCTGAGCGTCCACGCTCAGGCTGCCCTACGTATTCTGGGGAGGGCAAAAGTCCGCTCGTATCAGCACATGCTGCAGGCAGGAGTAAGGCAAGACATTCGGCACCCCCTCCTACGCTTCGCATGGACTTCTGCAACATCAGGGGAATTAACTCCAACTTAAGCGCCGTCCATTACCACCTTGAGACGGAGAAGCCGGCCTTGCTTTTCCTTACTGAAACGCAGATATCCCCCCCTCCTGACGTCTCCTACTTGCGCTACCCGGGATACAATCTGGAGCATTCGTTTGTACCACGCGCCGGTGTTTGTGCTTACTTCAGGGAGGATATGTGCGTTCGTCGCCTCGGCAATCTTGAAGTTAGGGACCTCTCCATCTTATGGCTGCACGTCGACTGCGGACACCACCCTCGCGTCTACGCGTGCCTGTATAGGTCCCACAGCGGTAACATTGAGACTGACCAACTTGTCGAGAGCGTCCAAACGGCCATAGATTCCCTTCTCCAACGGATCCCCTCTGCCGAGATCGTGGTGCTGGGAGACTTTAATGCCCACCACGTTGAATGGCTTGGTTCACGCACTACTGACCACGCAGGTAGAGCCGTTCATGACTTCGCTTTGGCCTACAGTCTGTCCCAAATGGTTGCCGAGCCTACGCGGGTACCAGATGTGGAGGACCATACACCTTCCTTACTGGACCTCTTGTTGACCTCGCACCCAGACGGCTATCAAGTGTCCGTTGATGCACCACTAGGCTCATCAGATCATTGCCTGATTCGGAGCACAGTGCCTCTCACGGAAACTTTAAAATCGCAACGTGCGGTTAGCCGTCGGGTCTGGCATTATAGGTCAGCAGACTGGGATGGGATGCGAAGTTTCTTTGCGTCGTACCCATGGTGGCGAGTTTGCTTCTCGCTGGATGATCCTGATTTCGCCGCCGATTCTGTCGTTGATGTGATACTGCAGGGAATGGAACTCTTCATTCCAAACTCTATGGTTCCCGTTGGCGGCAGATCCCAACCATGGTTTGGTCGATGTTGCAAAATAACATCTCGCCAGAAGCGCGAGCATTACCAAGCCTGGGCTAATGCGGTGTCATCAAAGGATCCAAGTACCAGTGTGCTCAAAAAGAAGTACAACTTTGCTGCCAGGTCTTTTAAGAAGGACATTGCCAAGGCGAAGTCATCATTTATAGGTAGAATTGGGGAGAGGCTAGTGCGTCTTCCTTCGGGTACGCGTGCATTCTGGTCTCTCGCCAAGGCTGTCTTGGGGAATTTCTGTCGACCGTCACTTCCACCACTGCACAAGACCGATGATTGCCTTGCCCATACTGCAAAAGAGAAAGCCGATCTCTTGGGTACTCTTTTAGCATCAAACTCGACCTTGGACGATGGAAAAAACTCGCCACCAACAATACCGCATTGCGCTTGTTCTATGCCAAACGTTCGGTTCCTGCAAAGGTCAGTTCGTAAGGCTCTTTTTTCCCTTGACATTCATAAGTCGAGTGGGCCTGATGCAGTCCCTCCCATTGTGCTTCAGACGTGTGCTCCTGAGTTGACGCCGGTTCTAACGCGCCTCTTCCGGCTCTCTTACACGACTGGCGTTGTCCCGAGTTCTTGGAAGACAGCCCTTGTCCACCCGATTCCCGAAAAAGGTGATCGCTCAGATCCGTCCAACTACAGGCCTATAGCCATCACCTCTTTGCTCTCCAAAGTAATGGAGTCCATTACAAACTGCCAGCTCTTGAGGTACCTAAAAGAGAATCAGCTACTAAGCGATCGCCAGTACGGTTTTCGCCGCGGTCGTTCGGCTGGTGATCTTTTAGTGTACCTCACTCACCGATGGGCGGAGGCAGTCGAGAGGAAAGGGGAGGCACTGGCAGTTAGCTTGGACATAGCGAAAGCCTTTGACAGGGTATGGCACAGGGCTCTTCTCTCGAAACTTCCATCATACGGGCTCCCTGAGAAATTGTGTGCGTGGGTCGCCAGCTTTCTTTCTGGGCGTAGCATCAAAGTCGTAGTTGACGGATCATGCTCTGACCTGAAGCCCGTGAATGCTGGAGTCCCGCAGGGGTGTGTGCTGTCGCCTACACTGTTTCTTCTGCATATCAATGACATGTTGCATAACAACAGCATTCATTGCTATGCAGACGACAGTACTGGGGATACGCTTTACACCGGACGTACTAATATTTCTCTGGAAAGCGTCATCGAGAACCGGAATAAACTTGTGACTGACACTGAGAACATGTTAAGTCATGTCTCGAATTGGGGCCGACTTAATCTAGTCCATTTTAACCCTTCCAAAACACAAGTTTGCGTGTTTACCGCTAAAAAAACATCCCTTCGTCGTATCTCTAAACTTTGAAGGAGCTCCCCTTGATACCAAACCGACCATTGGAATCCTTGGCGTCGATATTTCGAGTGACGTTCAATTTCGCGGTCATTTGGAAGGTAAAGCTAAATTAGCTTCGAAAAAGCTGGGTGTGCTCAATAGAGCGGGACAGTATTTCACGCCGACCCATCGCTTACAGCTTTACAAAGCACAGGTCAGGCCTCATATGGAATACTGTTCCCATCTTTGGGCTGGAGCGCCCCAGTACCAACTCCTCCCATTTGACCGCATTCAACGCAGAGCTGCTCGAGTTTTCGGCGTCGTGGTAACCTCTGGTCGGCTCGATCCACTGGTCCTTCGGAGAGACGTTGCATCTCTCTGTATATTTTATCG
The DNA here is from genome assembly GCA_947562085.1 of Eudonia lacustrata. Lineage (NCBI taxonomy): Eukaryota > Metazoa > Arthropoda > Insecta > Lepidoptera > Crambidae > Eudonia > Eudonia lacustrata. The sequence continues at coordinate 13,212,262 of OX387325.1, read as the reverse complement.
CCTTTATCATGGGGAGTGCTCTGAGGAATTTTCGGTTTGATCCCTGCCGCTGATTTCCTTCACCGCACTACACGCAATCGACTGTCTTTCCATCCACACCATCTTGATGGATGGCGATCTACTACTGTGCGTTTCTCACGTAATTTTTTACCACGAACTACAGTGCTGTGGAACCAGCTCTCAGCGGCGGTATTTCCGGACCAATATGACTTAGGAATCTTCAAGAAACGAGCCTATTCCTTCCTTAAAGGCCGGCAACGCATCTGTGATTCCTCTGGTTTTGCGGGTGTCCATGGGCGGCGGTGATTGCTTTCCATCAGGTGACCCTCCTGCTCGTTTGCCTCCTTCTAATATTAAAAAAAAAAAAAGTTTTTTTTGGTCTTCCCTTTTTTGACACCGAAAAAGCAGGCGACCCGTTTTCGTCAGTTGTATTCACAATCTTGCTAACAGTATTTCTACAAATTCCAGTAGCGTCAGCGACTCGAATTTGGACTTTTGAAAAATACCTGTTTTCAGCTTTTTTAACGTACCCGCTTCATATAAGAAGTAAAGGTACACACACATTGTACACCATTTGTCGTGCCTGTGAGTTCATTTGCTTTCACGTTTAAATTTCTTCATCCTGTAAAAGGGTTTATTGTTATTTTTACCAAAACAATAATGGTCCAATTGCATGTTTATTATTACTATGGTATTATTAAAAAACACAATACTTAAAAATGTCCAATTTTTTACCTTAAAATAAATTCGAGGGAGAGTTTTATCAGCTTTGTATATATTATTATTGTATATATATTATTGTATATATATTGTATTGCCGTGCGCCGCTTGCACAGCTTGCTTGTAACTAATTTGCTTTTCTTAGAAATGACATTGATATTTATTTGTTTGCGATAAAGTTGAAATTAGAAGAGTTTTTTTAAAAATAAATTACTTATTAAAATTGTTTTTGTAATGTTTTACGATTGTTTCCAATGCCCATTATTTATCTTGAAGTACTGTAAATGGTTATGACTTTGATCTTTAAAGAAATGTTTTATTATTTAGGTGTTACAAAAGCGTAAGGACCTTAAGCTCATATTAATGAGTGCCACATTAGATGCCGATAAGCTATCAGCGTATTTCAATGATTGCCCAATGATGCACATAGAAGGTTTGGCTTTTCCCGTGAAAGATGTGTACCTTGAAGAGATCCTTCACTTAACGAATTTCCAATTGGAGGAGGCACAGCAGCGTTTTCCAGCGAGAGGGCGGTTCGGTAAAAAAGTTAAGGGCGCTATGGCTAATGATATGGAAAAGGCAATTCAGTACCAAGCTGAAATTGGTATGTTTCTTTTTGTGTAAACTTTGTGTAGATTTAACTCTATGGCTTAGCAAATAAGAACGTTCACTACTAGACTATTACCAGTTATCTGAATGAAAGGGGGCTAAAATACCTAAAATTGCCGACAAGACATGTCATATCACCCTTATTTATAAACAAGCTATGACTCGCTACTTAGTATTACTTTGTAATGTCATTACTTGTTCTTAGAAACATCGCTAAGAAAATTTAATTCTATAAACAAGTAACGTATAGACCTCAATACTAGCTCTTCACTATTAATTCGTAGAGATATCTAGATTACTTGAGTAAAAATATTGGTGACTATTGCTTGGCTAAGAATTCTAACTTTTGATGTTTCTAACGTCATCGGTTTTCTTAACTAAATAATACTGTTGTTACTTAGCAATTACTTTTGCATAAGTAAAAGCATTTACTCGTTTATACGGGTGGTGTTAGAATGGTTAATACCAACCACCAAGATTTTAATTGGTTTTTATCGAATACTGGATCCTGGAAATAGATTTGCTCCTTGATAGTCTATACTAACATGAAATTACTTGTATTACTGTATTTTATAGCATTTCTAATGTTCGCATATAAAAAAAAATTTTTGAATTGAAAACGTTAGTCGTATCAGCATAAGATAGACTTAGTAAGTTCAATTTGGTCACTGGTTATTACTTAAAGATATTGTATTCAAAAGTCACCTCCCAATATTCCTAACATGTGTATTGCTCATGTCTTTTACAGCTCCATGGTTAGAATCTATAAAGAAGAATCTCGATCCGACCGTATACCGCACGCTGCAAGACCATAGAATAGAGGACTTAAACATTAACCTGATCTTTGAAGTTTTAAAACACATCTGCCGAGGACCCCCGGGTGCAATTCTCGTGTTTCTGCCAGGCATCGGTGAAATAACAAAGTTATTAAGAACTATACATGAAAACGAGTCATATCTGGGCTCGAAATGTGAAGTGCATCCACTCCATTCTAAGTTACCATCTTTAGAACAAAACAGAATATTTGAAAGGCCACCTAGTCATATAAGGAAAATTATAGTAGCCACTAATATAGCAGAAACTTCTATCACAATAGATGATATTGTCTATGTCATTGACTGTGGGAAGATAAAGTACAGCGGTTTGAACGTGGAACATTATTTTTCTACGTTGAAAACTGAATGGGTGGCACAGGCGAATCTGCGTCAAAGGTGAGCTTTCTTTGAATATAATAATATGTATTTTTACTTGACTTCATTTGGCAACAATTAAATTTTTGAGCTAATACCAGTTTTATGTATCTGGCCTATTTAAAATATGGTTGGTCAGCATTGCTCTGCTTGTCCGTCCTTGGCAGCCATTCTATTGGAGCTGAATTAAAAACTTTATAAACTTTCCTATAACAATACCGACCTCCCTTGCTACTTAACAAAGAAATTTATGAAACAAAAACCGTTTATTAGACGAGGTCGCGCCGGTCGTTGCCAGCCCGGCGTCTGTTACCACCTAGTGACGTCATACCGCGCGGGAATGCTCGAAGAGCGCTTACTCCCCGAACTGCAGCGGAGCAACCTGCTAGAACCAGTTCTAACCATCAAACGGCTGAGGCTGGGCAAAGCGGGCGACGCCCTGAAGAATGTTCCAGACCCGCCGGCGGAAACCACTATAGAGAGGGCGGTTACGCATCTGCAACAGTGAGTGGTACTTTTTCTTATAAGACTTAAGTAATAAACCCTAACACAAATGCAAAAGAGCTATTTTCGTTTGTATGCGAGATACAGATTCCTGCACATAAAAACTGTTCAACCATATGTCATATATACATAAAGTTCAAACTCTATTAACAGTTTGTGGTAGCCCGATGTACAGGCGTGTGTACAACAGATGTAGTCAGCAAACACTATATTGTCTACACAGAGGTCCCAGGTTCTATTTCCAGCAACATGTTATAGTATTCTATGATTGGTGTTACGCTTGGTTGATGATAGGATTTGTTTTAAGTCCACCTGGCTAAAAAAAACCATCTTATTTAATTATTTATTATTAGGAATAAAAAGTAAGTCTTAGTAGTCTAGTCGTATCTAAGTCTGTCGCCATAACAATAAGGTTAATAGTTTTGTCGTATCCCGACTCTTGAGATAAGATAATCGGTTCCTTAGTACTTAAGGTACTATATGATATAGAGCTGCTCTTACTAAATTTCCCTAACGATTATGTATTCTACGAGAGAGAACGATATTGTAATTTGTAACTGTCATATTACATAACTCGATATGGGTAAATAAAAATACATTTGAATTTTGAATAGAATATTATGAATATATGTAGGTAAAATAAGTAAATCAACTAATACTGTGGATCATTCAGAATCTAGGATCATGTCTTTTCCTGACATATCCGAGTCAGAATGTTCACTTTCACTTTGTTCACTGGTAGAACCCACATTTATGAGAAAAGTGTCAGTGGTATTGTCAAACTGTGGTTCAAACTTTCTGTATTCGTCTTCACATTTTATGGCATGCTCACACACTTTCTTCCAGGCTTCCTGGTCCCGTCATAGCAATATTCACTTGAATCAGTTCTTTGACTGTGGTAACGTTCATTGCAACGTTTTTTTGCTACATGTCCTTTTATTTCAAATATTCTCGATCAGATTGAGGTCCGGATGATAAGGCGGCAAACGTAAAATTGAGTGTCCATGCTCTTGCATGATGCGGTCGATTGCAAATTCATTCTAATGGTGAAAGAATTTTTAAAAATCGATCCAGTAGTTTTTGAGTTTATTTGTTGCAAACATACAAAAATACTAAGTATGATAAAAATTTGTATGATATGATAAATCCGGCTTGAGTAATTTTGGATCGTGGGGTTATATTAAATTGCTGTAACCAGGCTATCATTTGCGGTTTTGGTGTATTTGAATTGGGAGATTTGACTAACAATTATTATGGTATGGTGCATTATCTATTACTATAACGCCGTTGGGAGGAATGATCGGAATCAGTTGTTGGCGAAGCCAATTTTGATAACGGTCCGCATTGATTTCTTTATGATAATCTCCATCAGAATCCAAACATTTGTGCAACATAAGCGCACCAGGGACGAAACCTTTTTCGTTGCCAGTATGCACAATGATTATACGTTCGTCTTTGGAAATCGGCTGCTTTAAACCTTTCTTTGCTGTCCTCTGTCCAAGCTTTTCTCTTCGTGTGCGATGTGTATACATAAGGTTCGTCCATAAATATGATATTTTTTCCAGCATCTCGGTATTTTTTAATCTCTCTGAGGAATTCGATTCTTTTCAATCGGACGTCATGTTACTCCATTAAAACTTGTCTATTGTTTTCAGTTCGACGTAATCAAAAACCTATGTCCTTTAGATTTTTTCTCAAAGTCTATATGGAGCCTTCAAATTGTATAGCCTCAATCAATCTGGTTTTTTTATATTAGAAGGAGACAAACAAGTAGGCGTGTCATCTGATGGGAAGCAATCACCGTCGCCCATGGACACCTGCAAAACCAAAGGAATAGCAGATGCGTTGCTGGCCTTTAAGGAAGGAATAGGCTCGTTTCTTGAAGATCCCTAAGTCGTAATGGTCCGGAAATACCGCCGCTGAGAGCTGGTTCCACAGCACTGTAGTTCGTGGTAAAAAAATACGTGAGAAACGCACAGTAACAGATCGCCATCCATCAAGATGGTGTGGATGGAAAGACAGTCGATTGCGTGTAGTGCGGTGAAGGAAATCAGCGGCAGGGTTCAAACCGAACAATTCCTCAGAGCACTCCCCATGATAAAGGCGATAAAATATACAGAGAGACGCAACGTCTCTCCGAAGGGCCAGTAGATCGAGCCGACCAGAGGTTACCATGTCGTCGACAATTCGAGCAGCTCTGCGTTGAATGCGGTCAAATGGGAGGAATTGGTACTGGGGCGCTCCAGCCCAAAGATGGGAACAGTATTCCATATGAGGCCTGACCTGTGCTTTGTAAAGCTGTAAGCCATGGGTCGGCGTGAAATACTGTCCCGCTCTATTGACCACACGCACACAATTTCTAAGGGAGCCCGTATAATGGAAGTTTCGAGAGAAGAGCCCTGTGCCATAATACCCTGTCGAAGGCTTTCGCTATGTCCAAGCTGACTGCCAGCGCCTTTCCTTTCCTCTCAACTTCCTCCGCCCGGTTTTTAATGATTTTAATGTCGGAAGTTCTTTAAAACTTAAATGAAAATCGTAAACCATATTTCTAATGACACTGTAGTCGAAATCGTTCAGGTTCAAATGAAAGTTTTGGGGGTCAAGGTCACTTGCGTCCGTAGGTTTACCCTCGAGACCCTACACGTGACCCCTGGGTGGTGCTAAATGAGTGACACTGACTGAGTGGTAGAGCCACGCTGCGTTGTAGCACGCATTGGGCCGGCTCGCCCGGCGTAATACCACCCTCTCACTAAACACCGGCGTGAAATAATGGCACTCGGTGCTGTTGTGTTTCGTCCGGTCAGTGATAGTTCCGGATTGATATGGCAGCGAGCTTAAATTTAGATTTACCCCAGGGGGGTACCTACACCTCCAGTGTAGGAGAATCCCCCCCTGAGCGTCCACGCTCAGGCTGCCCTACGTATTCTGGGGAGGGCAAAAGTCCGCTCGTATCAGCACATGCTGCAGGCAGGAGTAAGGCAAGACATTCGGCACCCCCTCCTACGCTTCGCATGGACTTCTGCAACATCAGGGGAATTAACTCCAACTTAAGCGCCGTCCATTACCACCTTGAGACGGAGAAGCCGGCCTTGCTTTTCCTTACTGAAACGCAGATATCCCCCCCTCCTGACGTCTCCTACTTGCGCTACCCGGGATACAATCTGGAGCATTCGTTTGTACCACGCGCCGGTGTTTGTGCTTACTTCAGGGAGGATATGTGCGTTCGTCGCCTCGGCAATCTTGAAGTTAGGGACCTCTCCATCTTATGGCTGCACGTCGACTGCGGACACCACCCTCGCGTCTACGCGTGCCTGTATAGGTCCCACAGCGGTAACATTGAGACTGACCAACTTGTCGAGAGCGTCCAAACGGCCATAGATTCCCTTCTCCAACGGATCCCCTCTGCCGAGATCGTGGTGCTGGGAGACTTTAATGCCCACCACGTTGAATGGCTTGGTTCACGCACTACTGACCACGCAGGTAGAGCCGTTCATGACTTCGCTTTGGCCTACAGTCTGTCCCAAATGGTTGCCGAGCCTACGCGGGTACCAGATGTGGAGGACCATACACCTTCCTTACTGGACCTCTTGTTGACCTCGCACCCAGACGGCTATCAAGTGTCCGTTGATGCACCACTAGGCTCATCAGATCATTGCCTGATTCGGAGCACAGTGCCTCTCACGGAAACTTTAAAATCGCAACGTGCGGTTAGCCGTCGGGTCTGGCATTATAGGTCAGCAGACTGGGATGGGATGCGAAGTTTCTTTGCGTCGTACCCATGGTGGCGAGTTTGCTTCTCGCTGGATGATCCTGATTTCGCCGCCGATTCTGTCGTTGATGTGATACTGCAGGGAATGGAACTCTTCATTCCAAACTCTATGGTTCCCGTTGGCGGCAGATCCCAACCATGGTTTGGTCGATGTTGCAAAATAACATCTCGCCAGAAGCGCGAGCATTACCAAGCCTGGGCTAATGCGGTGTCATCAAAGGATCCAAGTACCAGTGTGCTCAAAAAGAAGTACAACTTTGCTGCCAGGTCTTTTAAGAAGGACATTGCCAAGGCGAAGTCATCATTTATAGGTAGAATTGGGGAGAGGCTAGTGCGTCTTCCTTCGGGTACGCGTGCATTCTGGTCTCTCGCCAAGGCTGTCTTGGGGAATTTCTGTCGACCGTCACTTCCACCACTGCACAAGACCGATGATTGCCTTGCCCATACTGCAAAAGAGAAAGCCGATCTCTTGGGTACTCTTTTAGCATCAAACTCGACCTTGGACGATGGAAAAAACTCGCCACCAACAATACCGCATTGCGCTTGTTCTATGCCAAACGTTCGGTTCCTGCAAAGGTCAGTTCGTAAGGCTCTTTTTTCCCTTGACATTCATAAGTCGAGTGGGCCTGATGCAGTCCCTCCCATTGTGCTTCAGACGTGTGCTCCTGAGTTGACGCCGGTTCTAACGCGCCTCTTCCGGCTCTCTTACACGACTGGCGTTGTCCCGAGTTCTTGGAAGACAGCCCTTGTCCACCCGATTCCCGAAAAAGGTGATCGCTCAGATCCGTCCAACTACAGGCCTATAGCCATCACCTCTTTGCTCTCCAAAGTAATGGAGTCCATTACAAACTGCCAGCTCTTGAGGTACCTAAAAGAGAATCAGCTACTAAGCGATCGCCAGTACGGTTTTCGCCGCGGTCGTTCGGCTGGTGATCTTTTAGTGTACCTCACTCACCGATGGGCGGAGGCAGTCGAGAGGAAAGGGGAGGCACTGGCAGTTAGCTTGGACATAGCGAAAGCCTTTGACAGGGTATGGCACAGGGCTCTTCTCTCGAAACTTCCATCATACGGGCTCCCTGAGAAATTGTGTGCGTGGGTCGCCAGCTTTCTTTCTGGGCGTAGCATCAAAGTCGTAGTTGACGGATCATGCTCTGACCTGAAGCCCGTGAATGCTGGAGTCCCGCAGGGGTGTGTGCTGTCGCCTACACTGTTTCTTCTGCATATCAATGACATGTTGCATAACAACAGCATTCATTGCTATGCAGACGACAGTACTGGGGATACGCTTTACACCGGACGTACTAATATTTCTCTGGAAAGCGTCATCGAGAACCGGAATAAACTTGTGACTGACACTGAGAACATGTTAAGTCATGTCTCGAATTGGGGCCGACTTAATCTAGTCCATTTTAACCCTTCCAAAACACAAGTTTGCGTGTTTACCGCTAAAAAAACATCCCTTCGTCGTATCTCTAAACTTTGAAGGAGCTCCCCTTGATACCAAACCGACCATTGGAATCCTTGGCGTCGATATTTCGAGTGACGTTCAATTTCGCGGTCATTTGGAAGGTAAAGCTAAATTAGCTTCGAAAAAGCTGGGTGTGCTCAATAGAGCGGGACAGTATTTCACGCCGACCCATCGCTTACAGCTTTACAAAGCACAGGTCAGGCCTCATATGGAATACTGTTCCCATCTTTGGGCTGGAGCGCCCCAGTACCAACTCCTCCCATTTGACCGCATTCAACGCAGAGCTGCTCGAGTTTTCGGCGTCGTGGTAACCTCTGGTCGGCTCGATCCACTGGTCCTTCGGAGAGACGTTGCATCTCTCTGTATATTTTATCGCCTTTATCATGGGGAGTGCTCTGAGGAATTTTCGGTTTGATCCCTGCCGCTGATTTCCTTCACCGCACTACACGCAATCGACTGTCTTTCCATCCACACCATCTTGATGGATGGCGATCTACTACTGTGCGTTTCTCACGTAATTTTTTACCACGAACTACAGTGCTGTGGAACCAGCTCTCAGCGGCGGTATTTCCGGACCAATATGACTTAGGAATCTTCAAGAAACGAGCCTATTCCTTCCTTAAAGGCCGGCAACGCATCTGTGATTCCTCTGGTTTTGCGGGTGTCCATGGGCGGCGGTGATTGCTTTCCATCAGGTGACCCTCCTGCTCGTTTGCCTCCTTCTAATATTAAAAAAAAAAAAAGTTTTTTTTGGTCTTCCCTTTTTTGACACCGAAAAAGCAGGCGACCCGTTTTCGTCAGTTGTATTCACAATCTTGCTAACAGTATTTCTACAAATTCCAGTAGCGTCAGCGACTCGAATTTGGACTTTTGAAAAATACCTGTTTTCAGCTTTTTTAACGTACCCGCTTCATATAAGAAGTAAAGGTACACACACATTGTACACCATTTGTCGTGCCTGTGAGTTCATTTGCTTTCACGTTTAAATTTCTTCATCCTGTAAAAGGGTTTATTGTTATTTTTACCAAAACAATAATGGTCCAATTGCATGTTTATTATTACTATGGTATTATTAAAAAACACAATACTTAAAAATGTCCAATTTTTTACCTTAAAATAAATTCGAGGGAGAGTTTTATCAGCTTTGTATATATTATTATTGTATATATATTATTGTATATATATTGTATTGCCGTGCGCCGCTTGCACAGCTTGCTTGTAACTAATTTGCTTTTCTTAGAAATGACATTGATATTTATTTGTTTGCGATAAAGTTGAAATTAGAAGAGTTTTTTTAAAAATAAATTACTTATTAAAATTGTTTTTGTAATGTTTTACGATTGTTTCCAATGCCCATTATTTATCTTGAAGTACTGTAAATGGTTATGACTTTGATCTTTAAAGAAATGTTTTATTATTTAGGTGTTACAAAAGCGTAAGGACCTTAAGCTCATATTAATGAGTGCCACATTAGATGCCGATAAGCTATCAGCGTATTTCAATGATTGCCCAATGATGCACATAGAAGGTTTGGCTTTTCCCGTGAAAGATGTGTACCTTGAAGAGATCCTTCACTTAACGAATTTCCAATTGGAGGAGGCACAGCAGCGTTTTCCAGCGAGAGGGCGGTTCGGTAAAAAAGTTAAGGGCGCTATGGCTAATGATATGGAAAAGGCAATTCAGTACCAAGCTGAAATTGGTATGTTTCTTTTTGTGTAAACTTTGTGTAGATTTAACTCTATGGCTTAGCAAATAAGAACGTTCACTACTAGACTATTACCAGTTATCTGAATGAAAGGGGGCTAAAATACCTAAAATTGCCGACAAGACATGTCATATCACCCTTATTTATAAACAAGCTATGACTCGCTACTTAGTATTACTTTGTAATGTCATTACTTGTTCTTAGAAACATCGCTAAGAAAATTTAATTCTATAAACAAGTAACGTATAGACCTCAATACTAGCTCTTCACTATTAATTCGTAGAGATATCTAGATTACTTGAGTAAAAATATTGGTGACTATTGCTTGGCTAAGAATTCTAACTTTTGATGTTTCTAACGTCATCGGTTTTCTTAACTAAATAATACTGTTGTTACTTAGCAATTACTTTTGCATAAGTAAAAGCATTTACTCGTTTATACGGGTGGTGTTAGAATGGTTAATACCAACCACCAAGATTTTAATTGGTTTTTATCGAATACTGGATCCTGGAAATAGATTTGCTCCTTGATAGTCTATACTAACATGAAATTACTTGTATTACTGTATTTTATAGCATTTCTAATGTTCGCATATAAAAAAAAATTTTTGAATTGAAAACGTTAGTCGTATCAGCATAAGATAGACTTAGTAAGTTCAATTTGGTCACTGGTTATTACTTAAAGATATTGTATTCAAAAGTCACCTCCCAATATTCCTAACATGTGTATTGCTCATGTCTTTTACAGCTCCATGGTTAGAATCTATAAAGAAGAATCTCGATCCGACCGTATACCGCACGCTGCAAGACCATAGAATAGAGGACTTAAACATTAACCTGATCTTTGAAGTTTTAAAACACATCTGCCGAGGACCCCCGGGTGCAATTCTCGTGTTTCTGCCAGGCATCGGTGAAATAACAAAGTTATTAAGAACTATACATGAAAACGAGTCATATCTGGGCTCGAAATGTGAAGTGCATCCACTCCATTCTAAGTTACCATCTTTAGAACAAAACAGAATATTTGAAAGGCCACCTAGTCATATAAGGAAAATTATAGTAGCCACTAATATAGCAGAAACTTCTATCACAATAGATGATATTGTCTATGTCATTGACTGTGGGAAGATAAAGTACAGCGGTTTGAACGTGGAACATTATTTTTCTACGTTGAAAACTGAATGGGTGGCACAGGCGAATCTGCGTCAAAGGTGAGCTTTCTTTGAATATAATAATATGTATTTTTACTTGACTTCATTTGGCAACAATTAAATTTTTGAGCTAATACCAGTTTTATGTATCTGGCCTATTTAAAATATGGTTGGTCAGCATTGCTCTGCTTGTCCGTCCTTGGCAGCCATTCTATTGGAGCTGAATTAAAAACTTTATAAACTTTCCTATAACAATACCGACCTCCCTTGCTACTTAACAAAGAAATTTATGAAACAAAAACCGTTTATTAGACGAGGTCGCGCCGGTCGTTGCCAGCCCGGCGTCTGTTACCACCTAGTGACGTCATACCGCGCGGGAATGCTCGAAGAGCGCTTACTCCCCGAACTGCAGCGGAGCAACCTGCTAGAACCAGTTCTAACCATCAAACGGCTGAGGCTGGGCAAAGCGGGCGACGCCCTGAAGAATGTTCCAGACCCGCCGGCGGAAACCACTATAGAGAGGGCGGTTACGCATCTGCAACAGTGAGTGGTACTTTTTCTTATAAGACTTAAGTAATAAACCCTAACACAAATGCAAAAGAGCTATTTTCGTTTGTATGCGAGATACAGATTCCTGCACATAAAAACTGTTCAACCATATGTCATATATACATAAAGTTCAAACTCTATTAACAGTTTGTGGTAGCCCGATGTACAGGCGTGTGTACAACAGATGTAGTCAGCAAACACTATATTGTCTACACAGAGGTCCCAGGTTCTATTTCCAGCAACATGTTATAGTATTCTATGATTGGTGTTACGCTTGGTTGATGATAGGATTTGTTTTAAGTCCACCTGGCTAAAAAAAACCATCTTATTTAATTATTTATTATTAGGAATAAAAAGTAAGTCTTAGTAGTCTAGTCGTATCTAAGTCTGTCGCCATAACAATAAGGTTAATAGTTTTGTCGTATCCCGACTCTTGAGATAAGATAATCGGTTCCTTAGTACTTAAGGATTCTACCTCTAGCATTATCGTCACTTACCATCAGGATGACATGACATCCAAGGGCTTCTTCTATGAAGAATTAAGAATAAATGCATCAAGATTGTGTTACCATTGTACATCGTCATCTTATCGTGTTTCTACCAAGGTGTGGTGCGTTAGACGATAATGAAACCCTGACTCGTCTGGGCTGGCACTAGCTACTGTATAGCTGTTGTAGCAAGGTTGTGTTACCAGTCTACAGACTTACTCTTCTCTTGTTTCTACCAAGGTGTGGTGCGTTCAATTATAATGAAACCCTCACCCCTCTGCACCCCTCTGGCACTCGTTGCTACGCAACCGAGATCCTCCGTTGTACAATATCAAATGTAGCCCTGTTTAGCTGTTGTAACAAGGTAGTGTTACCATTATACAGCCCCATCTATTTCTACCAAGGTGTGGTGCGTTAGACGACAATGAAACCCTGACCCCTTTGGGCTGGCACTTGGCGCGACTGCCGGTGCATCCAGCGGCCGGGAAGCTAGTACTGTTCGGGGCCTTATTCGGCTGCCTCGATAGGGCTGCGAGTGTGGCGGCTGTGTGGAGCTTTAAAGACCCGTTTCTTCTAGTAATTGGTAAGTCTTTAGGCGATTCACATCACACACGATAATGTATGGCGTAGCGGCGTATGTCAATGCGACTGTTACATCGCAAGGAGTTTTTCTTTAGTAGAAGCAAACACTTTTTCTTTAAGAGTTTGCTGTTGGCCTCAGACGGCCTTTACAGCTTCATTGAACTTTTTTAGGGGCGGTGAGAAACTTGAAGGGTTCCTCAAGCCGTGTGATCCAAACACCGTCAGAGGGTTTCTAAAGTGCTAGAAGCGCTTACTAGATTCTCCGAGAAGTTCGGATCGGATCGGGAGTGGATCGTGGGGGTGGGAATCATACACCGGTGACGTATTGACGCGCGTCAATGCAGCAAGTATGCGACATTGTCGTCCGTCAAAATGGCAACGTCCCACGGTATTGCACACGAGAATTGCCTTAACACACGGCTTTTGTGCGGGGAGATCGTTGGTCGTGCGGTACCTAATAGTTGACAGGTATCGATGCCGCATCACCTCTTTCTGACGGACGGCAAGTCGTATAACGCATGTTACTACGGCAGCCGCATTGACGCAGCTGCATGCCGCCGCTCCGACATACGTCATCGTTTGTAACGGCGTTGTTGTTTATGTAACAATAAGAGACTTCATATTTTATATTTAAGTATATATCGACACTAAGTAGCTGTTTTATGTAAGAATAATGATATTAACAGTCGATTTTATTGAACTTCTTTGCCTGTGTACATAAATAAATTGAAAACGTTAGTCCAGGGCCACATTACCGAGTAAATTCGCCGACACGGAAAATGCGCTGCAGAACGTCAAAACATTTCATTGCATATAATTTTCTGTCATCGGACACACTACGCACAAGATTGGTTGTCCGTTAGTGAACCGCTTGATTTCACGGATTTACCGCGGCGGAAGTTCAGCGACGGCATTTCCGCGTGATGTGTCCCTGGCTTTTCTGTCTTCCAACAAAGCTTAATTGTCAATGCTAAATTGTTCATGAGTTTCTTTTCTTGCCGGCCTTTCTCGTTCAAAAGCTTTCCCAAAATCCGAACCAGTGGTAGATTCAGTAGTTTAGCTTAAACTATTTTTTTTAATTGTATTTTATTTTTATATTTTAACGTCAAACGTGCCTGTGAAAGGTTATTATACTTATAAGCGTATAAGACTTCGACATCGTTTTTTAGAGAAAGACTTCGAACAGAAAGCGGCTAAACGCAAACTGGCCCTCGGCGAGCCAAGCGACCACGTGGCCATGTCCGAAGCATTGCTACAGTGGGAGCGATGCGCGCAACACAGGCGCAGGGAATTCGCCTACGCCAATTTCCTATCGCCAAGTACTTTAGGACTGCTGTCCGATATGAAGAACCAGATCGGTGATAACTTGAAACAGATGGGCTTCTTAAACACTGGCAGCGTTAAGTCATCGTGGGAGAACCGCAATTCGGAGAATATGAGCTTGTTCAAAGCCATTGTGGCTGCGTCGTTGTACCCTAATATAGCTACTGCAAGGTAATTTTTTTATTATATATCCGTTTTTATAGTGTTAGCTAGGTAAAGTACCTTAAAAGCGTTTTTTTATTGGAACTGGAAACGTACTTTATATCAACTTATTCGCCTTCCAACTCAACTTCAATCAACGAGCTTGGAAACGAAGGTAGACGGTAGTAGTTTTTTGTATATTGGCACGTCATAGTGATAGGATGTAGATCCTGCCTGATGGTAAGCAGCCGATGCAGTCCAAAATAATGAGAGCGCTCCCCACCGTGGAACAAACACGGTAACAAGCGCACCCATTCATGACGGCCTGCATAAATGCCGTTTCATGCCCCGCTTAAAATACCCGGGACTATAGGAACTGGGAAACACATGCGCCGGCAAAGAATTCCAAAGCCGAATAGTCTTACAGAGGAACGACTTAATTTTTTGGTACAAGTACTGATTGTCTGTATAGTATGATGGTGGTTCCTAAGACCAGCACGTGTAGTCCGGGAGAGGAAAGGAGAGGGCGAGATTAGATTAAAAGAAAAATATATAATTTTGATAGATACGGATTGAATGTTTGAAATCGTGGTTTAATCCTTATAGCTATTGAGCGTAGTGGCTTCCTAGATATGTTAACAGGACTTTTATTTATTAGTATATTAAACATAAATATTCATTAAAAATATGTCTGCAAAAACTCAAGCTGATCTCTTTCTTGCTCTATTTTGATATGATTATGAATCTCATTTTTGCCTTTATAATATTCTAAATTCTAATCGTTTTTATAAGTCATATTCATATTTGTGTCTTGCGCCTTTAGTTTAGTTAGAATCAAACTGTTCGATTGAGTATAGCATTAGTATAATCAATTTACATACGGTCGGTCATATTTCGGTATTTTAAAACAATCCTATTTTACAAGCAAGCTTTATTCAGCAGAAAAAGTTAAAATGGGTAACATATCCTTTTTTTGCCAGATGGACAAACTTGAACGCTCGCAATCCAAACAAACAGATGCGTGTCAAAGTGAGCACACCAAACGGCAACGTCACCATCCACCCTAGCAGCCTCTTGAGCCCTCCGAAGGGCAACCCGCGGCAGATGGGGGCAGTCAAGCTGTGCTCGAACCCTGGCGCCAATTGGGTGGTGTACTGGCTCAAACAGAAGTCCTCAGACCTCTTTCTGATCGATATCACCATGGTATACACTTTGCCCCTGCTGTTCTTCGGCGAGCTGAAAGTGTCTGAAAGTAAGTTTTTATAACCTCTTTTCAATCTGAGCATAATCTGTACTCCTGCTAGGAATGAAACCAAGACATTTTAGAGATCAAATAGGCCAACTTCTGAGAAGATTAAGAATACAGAACTAACCCTGGCGCCAATTGGCTTGTGTATTGGCTCAAACAGAAGTCCTCCGGCCTCTTTCTGATCGAAATTACCATGGTATGTATACCAAACACAAAGACAGCAAACAAAACACAAGAACAGCAGGGGCAGAGTGGGCTCTGCCCCTGCTGTTCTTTGTCCCTATCTACTGACTTTGATAGATAGGGTATGGCAGCTGGAACTACGGGTCCGGCTGTCTTTTAAGGGTACCACGGGAGTTCGGATCCTAAGCCACCTGCTGGTTATCTCCTTCGCCTTCGCGGGTGTCTCCGGCAGGGCCCGCACATGGGTTGGACTCGTGGTGGCTATGTAGTTAGCTATAGAGGTGGGAATGTTCGTTTGTCTGGTTGAGGTCTGGCCAGGCTTCCAACCCATGCGCAGCGAGCGGGCCCAAGTACCTTGCGGTCTCGGTGGGACCCGAAGCGAAAGGATTTGCGGGGTACGTGAGTTGTCCATAGTTGGTTGTTCTGCTCGGTGGTTTTCATTGGGTATGCTTCCAACATCTCCGGTACTAGTCTGGATAACTAGTAGAGGCGCCCGCTAGATGCAATGTCTCCGGCTAAGCCAGCCGCATAGGATTGTGGAACTGGCGAGGTACCTGGTTGGGTACTGAGTAGTGTGCTTACAACTCCGCCATCAAAGAGGATATTGGGTAGTCGACTTTAGAGTTGCCGACAGTTACTCTTAGTGCAATGAGAAGTGAGCGAGCTTACAGCTCCGGTAACCTATCTGGATATTAGGTAGTAGACTATACGTGTCCACGGGGCAACTCAGTGGAGACACTAGTCTTAAGAGTTCAGGATGAAGAATGCGCTTCGGCGCGTCCTGATCTGGCTCTATGACCTGACGCAGATGGTCCCTTGTGCTTGCGCAAGGTTGTCTAACACCTACGTTATGACCTGACAGTTGGTGCGGGGTGGATTTTTATTTTACAACAGGTCAATTATTGGTCTTTATTGCGTATGATTATAAATGATAATGCCAAAGATAGGAGTTCCAGAAAATAAAATTACTAAAGTAACAAAATCATGTTATATAGGTGAAGATGACCCAAAGTCGTGTTTCGTATCGATTTCGACGTACAAGGTGCAGATGCACAAAGAAACGGCGGAGTTACTTCTGGAGCTGCGCAACTTGCTGGACCAAGTGCTGGCCTCCAAGATAATGGTCTCCAGCAGACATAGCACTCAACACTCCGAATTTGAAGAGCAGGTTTTGAAGTAAGTATATATAGTATTTATATTGATTGAGTATATTGATTTTATGAATTTTAGCAAAAAAATAAATTTTGATGGCGCCTTTAAAGATAAATTGGTGATTTCATGCGTTATGTCATTCTCGCTCTAGCCTGATCAAGGTCTAAGGCCGGCACTGCGTAGCGGCTATCTGGGTTCAAAATGCAATCTTTACTATTGCAAAATTTGCAAGCCGTCATATTAATACAATATTTCTAGTTATCGATACTGTCGATACTCTAATAGATTTTCAAAGTCACTATCGATAGCAAGATTGGCGATAGATCGGCATCTCTACATATATAAGCAATCAAATATATTCTCCTGGTTTTCATTATGTTACGATTCTGCCAGTATTAGTTTTGTTCGTCATTCGTATTCGAATTTTTAGGGCACATGGTGCCTAGTGTGAGTTTTGTTTACTATCCGTATTCATTCGATTACGTTTACCAAAACGAAAATTAGTATGGCAATTAAGCAGCGCCTCCTGGCGGCATACGAAAGAAGTTAAAAAAAATTAGCACCACCATTCGATCACGTTAACGAAAACGAGAATTTGTATGGCAACATTTTTACTCTTCTCGTATGTCGCCAGGAGGCGCGCTGCTTCAATGCCATACCAATGTTTATTTTCGTAAACGTATTCAAATAAATACGTATAGTAAACAAACCTCACAGTCCGGTCCTATCGCTTAAAGCCTTTGCCCACCCCGATATATAATTTTTGTTGTTTTGATTTAAAAAGATTTTGCAATAAAGAGTTTTATCTATATATCTATCTATCTCACACTAGGCACCCTGTTGACAAATGAGGTAAGCTGCCATTTTGCCATACGATTACCATTCTCGTTTCGTTTACGTGATCGCATTCGTCAATATGAATCTGTTTTGTTTTGCGCTGCTAGACACATTTTATTATAGACATCTTTCTATATTTTATTAGTGTTTGACAGGAACCAGTGATCGAATTTTTTTTCTTTAATTTGATTTTAGTCATTAGCATCAATTAAAGACAGATCACCTGCATAAGAATAAATAATAACACAGTAGAACGGAAACTCCCGCTCCGGGCGGGCTCATGGTCCCGATATGAGAGTACCTTGATAAACAGTATGCCTGCCAGTTGGGCTGTCACGGCCGGAGTCACAGTACGCGCGTTTGCCTGTTTGTGCGTTCCGTACCATTTTGGAAAGACGGCGCTCCGAGCGAGCCGCGGAGGCGCCCGACAGACGACGACGACGACGAGACACGAAATCAGCTATCAATTGACGTAAAATCTAAATTGACCCCTAACTATAATTTAGTTAAGCCACATTTTTATTTGATATGTTTTTTTATTCTTTTTCATTTATTGAATAATTTTGGATGCACTCGATATCACTATCACAATAAAAGTCTTTTTATTTATTACGATTTTTCGGTCATTCGCGATTGAATATTTTTAACTGATATTCTCATCTTTATTTTTAATGCTGGTAATTCTCTTAGGGAGAGATTTAAAGATATTAATATAATGACAGTTGCATCACAATATATTTACGAGAACCTAATGTATGTATATAAAAATATTGAAACTTTTTCTAAAAATAGTGATATTCACAATGTAAACACTAGAAATAAAAACAAACTAGCAGTACCTAATACTAGGCTCCACAAAGTAAATAATTCATTTAGAGGCCTGTGTGTACGTTTTTACAATAAAGTTCCAAGTAATATCCAAAAACTAGATATTAATAAATTTAAAATCGCTATTAAAGAAAAGCTTTATAAAAAAGCTTATTATAAAGTGTCTGATTACATTGAAGACAAAACAGCATGGGTTTAAAATGCTCCAATCTATTTCTAATCCAAAATATTGTTAAGATTTTTTTTTTTAAACTTGTATAACTTTGTAACGTAACGGCATATAATTTTGTAAATGTCGTTACATATTGAATTAAAGCTGTGGAGGTTCTTGCGCCCATTCTTCTCCACAGCTAAAATATAGACGTCCTGAATATATAGGTAGTAGGTAAAAAAATTATGGACGATTCAAAAGCACTTTTCTAAAGTTTATTTGAATAAAGAATATTTGACTTTGACTTTGAATGTTTAGCAGTCTGTGGTTGATCGTTGCACAGATAAGATTGCGTGGCGATTCGAGTGCAATATCATTGTTGTTAGCTGACGTTAATTAGTTATACAGTTCTTAGGTAATTAATTAAGTAAGTAGATAATGAAGTTTTCATTGAACATTAACAAAATGCCAAGACGTCATACAGAAATTGGGAGTCATTTTGAAAAGTGTAGTGGAGAGGACAAAAATGCATGTTCATTAAATTGTTTTAAAGTAACACTTTAAAAGAATAATTCAATTTAACGTACATGTGTTTAAAACTATGTACTACATAAGCAGTATTTATCAGTAAGCAACCCTGGCAACGCGCCTGGATGACAGAGGGGCGTAACGACGTGAAGGGGGAAGTAGGTATATAAATGGCGGCGTTTGGGACTCGTTCAAAGAAGATTCCGTTCTGCTGTGTTATTGTTTATTCTTATGCCACCTGCTTCCTATCCGTCATGCCGTAAAAGGAGATGTTCCGTTTTTGTATGGAGGCTGGGCCCTCTAATTCTTACAGTGATGAAATTATATTTTATAAAAAGAGCAAAAAATAATGAATTTTTCCATGTATTAATATATTTTTTAAACATACCCAAACATTGTATTATTTAATAAAAAAGGTCAGATAATAAAAATTCGTAAAATAGCAACCCTAAACTTTTTCTACCTTGGCAACTTCGCTTTTCTAATGTAAATGTATGTATTTAAAAATATAACTAATTTTTAAATTAGTAATGCAATGGTACTATCCATTACAGCCAGCAACCGCTTGGTTTCATTTTTAGGAAATTGCATTGAAACCTTAAAATACCTTTTAGAATGTATAAATAAGTTTAGCAATATATAATAAACACTTAAAACTTTCATTAGAACCCAAAAATAATAAGAAAAGCTTGATGAAGAAAACAAGATTTCAAGTTTTTAAATATTTTTTAAAATTATGTTGGGGGGTTTTTCTTTTTCTTTTCTTTTTGGAAACATCATCTCAGAAGGCAGATCTATCAGAAAAGCATCACTTCAAAACTGTAATAAATGAAGGGCTCAAAAACGAACATCTCCTTTCAATGACAACCAATGTAATTTTTTGGCGACGTTAAGGTGCAGCGCAGACGACAGACTATATGTGACGCACGTTTAGTCTGTGAAAATAGAACCTATGCAATTCATATAATTGCATAGGTTCTAACAGTAACGCATACGACTCGCAAAAAGTCCAACGCACAAAAATCTGTGCAATTCTGGCAGACCGCGCCGCGCCATGCACATAAAGTGCGCGAAAAAAATAGAACGTTTGCTTTTGGCTTGCTTCAACGTGCGCTAACGCAGACGGAGTAGTCACACTTTAGTCTGCAATCTGCACTCGTTAGTGGTGGGCGTAACGTACGCGGTATAATACCAAATACCATGGCGCTAGAGATCGATGTATCGATGTTAATACAAGAAATTAACATCGATATATCGCCGGCAGAGTGAGGGTAACTGATGCTGCGTTGTTTTCACGGTGCACCAGTTGTCTTCGCATCTGAATTCCATATTCACTTAACATTAGGTGAAATGGAGTCATTTGCCGTGCTATGTATATAAAAAAAATATAAAACAGACCAGCAATTTATGATACTTTACTTCTAAGCCAGAATATCATCATGATAGACATTTAATAAGAAAAATGTGGGAAGAAGTGTGCTGTAATATTTATTACGCTCCTGTTTGGACATCTATGACGTCTAAGGACATTTATTTACATTTCATTCATTTACATTTTTAAATATAATAGACATTTTATAAAAATTTTAAAGTTTGTCCGAATATTGTTTCGGAATTGAATGTTTAATATGGAACTGTCCTTTCAGTAATCTCTTCGAAAGTATAGGATGTGCCCAAAATTCTCTATTTCTTTTTCTTTTTCTGTACTTCAAGTATAAAGTAATACATCGCTATCTCTGGATATCCATAGCGTGTATGTCCCTACAGTTCTACCGACAGAATGATCGAAGATGTGCGTCGTGTGCTTTGAGTCTGTGAAAAATCGCGACGGACTTTATGCGCAGTGGACTTTATGACTTTATGGACTTTATAAGTGTGCCGCAGACTCGATCGCACAAAAAGTGTGTCTTCTGCGCTGCATCTAAATGTGTTGAACACCAGGCTTAAAGTGTCGAACACTATTACCACTACTATATGCTTAGAGCATTAAACCAACCGGAGAGGCCACGCGCCCTTATTTCTATGCAAAAAAGTCTTGTCATTTTCTGCGCGGGGGACGAGAAAACGCACACAAATACAGATAACATTGATGCATTTTTCAATGACGTCGCTACACACGCATATGACAAAATTATTAAACACTAACATAAACTAGACGCACACTAATATATTCACACACAGGGATAACCTGTCCGTGCACGAGTTTGACATCAGCTTTATGTAAACGTTGATAGTGCTTGACACTATCGATTAAATTTGTCGATGCCAATAATAATGAGAAAAGTTTTTTTTTAATTCAGGCTCTTCAGTATGGTTAATTAAGGTAGACTCTTCGCTTTTCCTTATCGTTAAAATCGACAGAGTTGTTAATTAAGATAAGTCAGAATCTGCAAAATATATGTAAATATATACATTAAACATGTACTTAAACATTTTTGATAATAACACATCAAAATGTAAAATATTAAAAATTACTTTGCTTAAATATTATTATAATGTTACAACAAGAATTACTCCTGAGCCAAGTACCTGTATTGACAATATTATAACAAATTTTAAGACGTTTAGCTTTGCCCTTGTAGGGTGTCACATGAATACCTGCCTAAGCATTCCATCTTATTTATTGAAATGTGATATGCAATAAATGAATTGATTTGATTTCTTAAAGTCAGTGCCGCGTAAAGCTAAACGAATATCTAATATTTCATTATGAAACAAAAATACAAATAAAAATAAAACAATATGTATTATAAAAAAAAACACTCCAGTAAACAATTTTAAACCAATTTCATTATTTTTTTAAATAAATAAGCGACCGTACAGTTGCCGACGTACAGGATATGGCCGAGATTTTCAACAGCCATTTTACTACCGCAAATTTGTCCCCGCTTTTGAATAATAATTACCGGACTTCTACTGTAGTCTCAAATAGCGTGTTTCTTAAACCTGTTGATGAAACTGAATTAAAGAAGATTGTCATGAATTTAAAGAATACAAAAAAGCTGCGGTGCTGACAGTATTCCAATAGAAGTTATAAAACGTTCTCTAGAATACATCAGTAAACCTCTTCTATATATTCTAAATCAAATGATTGAAACGGGTGTATTTCCCGATGAATTAAAATAAAAAGAGCTAAGGTAAATCCATTGTTTAAAAGAAAGGAAGCAAATTTAACGTAACAGACTACAGGCCTATAAGCACTACTATCTTCAAAGATCTTTGAAAAAAACTATTTATAACAGACTTTTAGACGTTTTCAATAAAAATAATTTCATAAACAAATCAACGGTTTTTAGAAACAAAAATCGACTACTTTAGCAATATTTATAACATCTCGGATCAGATTTTACCTTTTTAAATGTTTTTGTTATCTTATCAAAAGTATCTATTACTGAGTATTGGTCTCTATTTTTAGGGTAGCTTTCCAGTAGTTTTAGTGTTACTTCCCGAATACCTAATTTATCAAGCTGATATAGAAGGGTTTCATGGATTACGCAATCAAATAGACGCTTTAGACATGTCTAGAAACATTCCAACACATGATTTCTATTATTATATTATTATTATTATGAGCTTGATAAATTAGGTATTCGGGAAGTAACACTAAAACTACTGGAAAGCTACCTTAAAAATAGAAACCAACACTCAGTAATAGATACTTTTGATAAGATAACAAAAACATTTAAAAAGGTAAAATCTGATCCTAGAGATATGCTCTGCTATTAAACAAATCAAATTAAACTAAATATAACGTCTGAATGCAAGTCAATCATCGAAATTGTGAATGAAATAATAAACATTATGATGAAGTCTATATCGATATTTTGTTTTTGTACTGTCGCAGCTCTAACTTTGTTGCAGTGTGGCCAATGAAATTATATTAAAATTTCCTATTTTGGAAATAAGGTGACGGGACGTAAATATAATATATTAATGAAGTAGACCGATCATAAACATACAGTTTCATAGTATTAACAATTTTTAAAGCCATTTAGTTGAGAAAAAAATGTTGGAAAAAGAAAATAAGTAACAATTTATAAATAGTGATCTATCTATTTGAATAAGCATTTATAGTAAAAAAAAACAGTTTCAACGATGAAGAACGTGAAATGCGAAAAACGTGAAAAATTGTGATGAACGTGAAAAATTGTAATTCAATGTATATATGCATTCAACTGTAAAAGTTACGCAAAATTACAACTTGACTTTTTAGTGGCAACACTTTTTGATTGACAATATTTTTTTCAGTTTTTTGCAAATTTTGTGTATTATTCAATAATATTAAGACAAAATAATACTGACCAATGAAAAGTAATGTTATCCTTATGGACACTAGACGATCGCTTTTTACATGAAAACACGCTGCAATTTGGCATTTTTTGCTCAGGTCTTATCGCGTGCACCATGATTTGCAAATGACGCTGGAACACGCTGAAACTAGTTTCATATAACCGATATGATCGACGGTCATATACTTTTGGCAGAGGGGAACGCCTGTCAGTTGCGTCTCCCGTTGGTTTAATGCTCTAAGACTATATGTAAAAAATAATTTCATCTAGGATAGTAAAGCAGTAACAGAAAAAAAATATTTCATTTATGATATTAGAGCAGTCGCTCCGGCAGAGCGGCTCCTCCGTGCTTCTGAAGGCACGTAAAGCCGATGGTCCTGGATGCATTCGCAGTCGTTAACAGCCACCAATCCGCACTGGGCCCGCGTGGTGGTTTATGGCCCGTTCTCCCTATCCATCTAGAGGGAAGGCTCTTGCCCCAGCAGTGGAGACATAAAATGAGCTGTTGATGATAATGATTAGGGCAGTAACAGTAACTTATATTTTCTTTTGTTTTAGTGCTGTCATAGCAGTTATTACGGCAGAAGACGAACGTGTCGAATACGTGGACGGCTCAGACTCCGATAGTTCAGAATGTGAACCAAAACCTTATCAATAAAACCGTTTAAAACTATTTTCTTAGTTTCTTATTTACTTTTACCGATTGGCAGTTATTTCATTTTGTATATTATTTAATAAACAATTTTCGTTTTGTATATGACAACCCTAAAATGACATAACTCATTGATGCTAATGACAATCATGGCCTTGATAACATTGTCTGACTGACAATTTTATCAAGTTGTAGTTGTTGTGTTGATAATTTGGTTATTTTATACTTTTGTTGTAGGTTTTAAGTTTCAAAATTGTTTGTCTTTATTTTCATTTTAAGTACTACAAAATACATAAATACTAAAATACTATATTATACTTAAATTAGATATTAAGTAGAAAGAAACTATGCTTTCGCTGTTTGAGGTAAGTTTGTATTTGAACAATACCTGTAGTGTTTCTTACGTATTTAATTAATTAATTACGAATGTTATCGAAGCTGTAAACATAACAGTGATAAAATTGTACTAAGGTATTACAACTTCATAAATACAGAATGAATTATTTTTAATAACCTATAAAACGTAGAAATATCACTTGAGTCGAAGCATTCTTGTTGCTATCATATATAAGAATGTTTGTTTGTGAATGTTAGTTCCAGTATTTCGGGTTCCTACTAATGTTAATATGGGTCGACCTCCTGTATTATGTAGAATCGGAAATAAATCGGAGCGTACGGTTTAGTTGCTTTCGTTCGTAATTCGAGCTTCATACAATAAATATTGAATTTATGAACAACAATAAAATACCTACTTATGCTATAAGTAGTAAAGTACACCATTTAATGGAAAGCAATAAAAATTACCAGCGTAAAATGGAAATCATTAAAATATATTAATTTACTTAAATAAGGAGGTATAATGTTTTGATGTAACAACTTTTAGTAGTCCTTAAATAAAAAAACTAGGGTAATGGCACTAGGGATCGGCATTCCAATTAATTTAATAATCATTAAAAATATGGGTCAGCATTAGAAATATGGTTCAGCATTAGTCAGCAACGGATTTAGGCCTTTTTAGCAACAGTTTGAATACGAACCACCTGTTTTATTACAAGCTTTTATTTAGCTTGTAACAAATTTATTTGTTTGTTTGGGTCAAATTTAGTAATTGAAATTTGACCCCCTTCCTGTTGACGGATTGAGCTGAAATTTTGCATGCATGTGTAAATCGGATGACAATGCAAAATTATTATGACATGGAGCTGATCTGATGATGGAACCGGAAGGTAGCCATAGGAACTCGGTAGTTAAACGACACAACCCCATCGAGTTTGGACTCGTTTGATTCGTCTTGACAAGTACTTTGGTGCTAGATGGTAACCAGGGTCTGATGATGGAGCTGGAAGATGGCCTTAGAGAAAATAAGTTCGTTCGTTCGTTCCGTTTGTTATGAATGTGGATTCTGTCTTTGATTAAATGGATGACCCGTGAGCACGTGCCGAGGGCTGAATGGTATGAGGGTGTATAAACATGTCATTCAAAAACACTAAAAAGTTAAAAATAAAATTAAAATAAAAAAAAACTTTAAAAAAATGCTTTTATTACTTGATAATAAAAAAAAGAACTAATAAGTTAAAAATATTTGCGTTTTTATCACAGACCCAATTTTTTGATCTAATCTCGTAATATTTCATTGAAAATCTTTGTATCGAACCCTGGTGCCAATACCCTACTTACTTATATAACGATATGGCGAACAATGTTTATACTCGCCTATAGATATGTAAAATGCAAAGCCATACAAAAAAGAAATAAAAAAAGATACGTAAAAAAACATATTACCTATACATATAAGAAAATATATTGCACCAACCCCAAATACCTAAGTTTAGGAACGGCAGGAAAATGATGTAAAATATACATAACATTTAATCGATACGTTCCGATTCCAATCCAATCAATGCTATGCGCTTTTTGAGTCGTTTGTCCCGGTTGGGCTTGCATGATGGATATGTCATGGTTCAGTCTTCCCGGAAGGCTAACCCAGAAGAACATGCCCAAATGGGATATGTATTTCCCTTTTGGATATGTTATTAATCAAAATTGTATGGTTTTTGACTTTTTAAATTAATGTAATGATGATCGAATTTGCTAATGTTTTTTTACAGAAAAGATGTGCAAGGATATTTGTTGTTCAATGCCGTCACGCGCATACTCAGTACGTTGCTACAAGCGAAAGAGATGGCACTCGCGAAGTTATTTTGTGCCATGAAAAGACGAAGTGAGTACAAGTTAAACAACTTCGTCGGATTTGTGACCTCGTTATAAGCTAAAAAAAACTTGTAAGTAGAAAAAATAACACTTTTAACTTTTTTAAATCAATAGACCATATTGTTTTTAAAGTTTACGCGAACACTACAGAGAAGATCGTTGGAATTTACCACCGGCTTGGGATCCTATCATACAAACTATTAAAAATCAGCTTTAACACCATACTGCCGCCGGACCAAAAGATACGATAGGCTTACGATCTGCGTATAACGGTACGCATACGATTAAAATAAAATGGCGTTATGCAAGTTACGAGGGGAGTACAATGTTTGTGTACTCGGTTTGGTTGGTGGTAGGGCTGGTTTATCCGCATGATATGTCGCCATAACATCAATGTTTGTAGCATTGTTGTGTTCCGTCTGACTGTCGATAAGATAGCCAGTGCCTCAGTAGTTGAGGATTCGGCGTGAAGTGCGTTTCCACCTTTTTTTTTTTGGTAGGAGTGGAAAATCTGCAAACAGACGCATCAGCGGGCAAGAGGGGTCCCGCTGGCTGTCCGTGGATGGCCTAGACTCTGTTCCAGGGCCGAAGCCCTAGAGAAAGCGAGTCAAGGCCGACTCGGTAAAAACCACTCCGATTTCCTCTAGTCACCTTGGAACCAGCAGACCGGCGATCATCGCGTCGTCCTCATCTGAGGAGGACGCATCGAACGCCGGCATGGTAGAGCCTGACGAGGTCATGGGAACCCTTTCGGACACTTCCACAACCCCGTCGGTGACTGCTCGCCTGTAGATGGGCGAGCCCCTCTTCCGCCCCTGATTGGGGCGGGTGACAGCCTTCGAAAACGATGGGCGGACACGCTTGACCCGTCATTTGGTGAGACGGGTCGCCGACGCGCCGGGACATACGGGGCGTCGGCCCCAGTGGGGACCTGTGCAATGCACGGTCAAAGCCCCCCCTAGGGCTTGGACTGCGCTGGTTTCCCACCGGTTGGAGAAAGCGTTGGCACTGCCGCCTTCTCCGCAGGAGGCGTCTGCGGCGGCACGGATCTGCCAGGGGGTCATCCTCCCTGGCCCGTTCCGCCTCCTCCTTCAGCGTCATGACGTCGACGCAGAAGGAGTTGACCGCCTCCCACGACCCCTCGCTACCGAGCATGGACAGAACCACGGTCGGCAGGGAGAGGTCCGCGCCAATCACAGTGACCAATGCGGAGCGCTGGACATCGAACGCAGAGCACACCATTAGGGTGTGTTGCGCCGTGTCCTCCGCTGCTCCACAATGGTGGCACTGTGGGGTCGGCTCTCTTCCGATCCGGTGCAAATAGCGTCCGAACAAGTGCGTTTCCACCTCCCTTATCTTCACTTAAGATCGGGTGAGATGAAGGCACAAGCTTAGCCGTAAGGTATAAAAAAGTAAAGTTTAACAATTAATGTTTTTGTTTAGGAACTCGCTATCATTGGATATGATGAGCCATCTCATTGAAGCAATCAACAAAAATAAAGATGACACATCGTTGAGAGCCATTGTGTTGTCCGCAAAAGGCAACGTGTTTTCTGCTGGCCATAATTTGAAAGAGTTAGTAAGTAATGTATTGCCTCTGTAGTTAGTGCACCAAACGCCTCGGTGAACGAGTGGCAAAGCGCTAGGCCCGATACCCGAAGGTCACAGGTTCAATTCCCAGGTCGGGCAGTGCTTTTATGATCTTTCGATGCATCACATAGCCCGGGTTTGAGATTACCAACCCGGATTTGACATGGTGTGATTATTTCCTATCAATTGTAGGGATGACTTGATTTTATTTATGGAAGCCTATGTCCAGCAGTGGGATAGTTATAGGCTATTTAGTTACAGTAGCGCGTTTACCCAATGTTGCCATATCTACCAACTTTTTGGTAGTAGATCTAATATTTCGCTTCTAGTGTACCCATCTACCGAAACAAACCATACATCTAACGATTTTCACTTTTTACCAACGTTTGAGCCATATGTGTAACGGAACGTTACAACGTTATAAACGTTATCATCGTCAATCAAAGTACTAAAAAACTTTCGAAACTAATAGTTTATTAGTTTTTTTTTTAGTTTATTTTAGTTTTTATAATAATGATGTTACAATCACTTGAACTAAGTACCTATTATGAATTTATTGTTTTTTTTTAACAATTTTTTAAGAAACAATATGACTTGGTTGATAATTATTATGATAACCATCCGATTATTATCAAGCAAGCTGTGTTATTATCTTGATAATTTCGAACCCTGTGTTGTGTATCGCAAAGGTCAATTAGGACTGTAGTTGGCTTTGCATTAATTCTACATTTGCGATGTTTTTCACCTGCTTAAGTTTTCCCGGAAATTGTTTCCTGTACCTTTTGAAAAATGAACTTTGTTACACGCTATGATTCCAACAAAACCACTTCATGTGGTCATGAATCAATAACATAAAAAGGCCAAGTAAAATCACCTAATGGATTATCTGTAAAATGATATTTTTTTTAAATTTTAGCGATCGAGCACCGGCATTGACCAACATCAGTTAATATTTAAAACGGCAACAGAACTTATGAAATCTATTGTGTTGAGCCCAGTTCCCGTCATCGCCAAGGTATGCTAGAGGCTAAGAGCGTGCATTCTATTTCATGCAAGTCAAAACAGTCGCGATAATAATATCAAAATCGTGTTGTAGAGAGCGCACGCACATATACATCACAAAATGAGGAGCCCCAGAAGTTAAGCTTCTTACATACCGCGCATGAGCAACGCACACATAGCGTCGTCGGGGGTTCAAAACCGCGTAAGTAGCTTGGTGGATTCCGCACAGACTTAAGCGGAGGTTCTTTCCAAAACTTGACTATTCCACTTTTTGTGTTTTTGCACAATTTGATAAAATATTTTTTTAGGTGATGCACTTTGATGAGGATGATGACGTGGAATAATCTATTTTTGACGAAATCATGCCTTTAATCTTTTTTTTTCTGGTGTAATTTTTTGGCCTAATTTTATTTTCGCGGAGTGTAATTCAATTTTACCAAACAAAAAAAGTCAGTTTTATCTAAAGTGGAATAGTCAAGTTTTGAAAAGCACGTTAGTGTGTGTGTGTGTGTGTGTGTGCGTGCGTGTGTGTGGCGAAAGTTGCTTAAGAGCGTTTACGCCGCACACTAGCGCCGCCAAGGAAAAAAAAAACAATCTAGTAATTAGAGATAGAAAATCAAATTATGCTCAACAAACTATCTGAATGAAGTAATTTAGCATTTTTACGTCACCTAATGAACACCTCACATGTTATGGTTTAGTTAAATATGGCGTTATAGTTAAAATTGGCCGTAACGTCTAATTACTAGATATGTTTTTTTTTCATTAACGGCGCTAGTGTGCGGCGTAAACGCTCTTAACTTCAGCAATCGCAGACCAAGCGCGTTAACCACTGTGCCATCGAGCTCCTCACTGTGCCATCAAGCTCCTCGACTGTGCCATCGAGCTCCTCGAGTTCGAGGAGTCGACTCTATGTAATTACTAGCGATCTAATTTAATTTGGTTTTTATGTATGAAAAAGTAAAAGTTAGGCTCGGACTACATGCATCCGGAATCACACGGACCCGAAAAAACACGGCCCCGGATTCAATCCGTAGCTCAATCAAATATATGAATTTTTACTGCATCGACTACATGTGATCAGGGGCCTTCCGATCCTGAATTTTCCCCGGAAGCAACCGGAACATGCTCCGGACGTCTCCGAGTACCCGGTCCGTTATTTTTCGGCACGGGGGGCGGGGCCTATCAATATCGTATGAAGTTGTATGGAGCTGACCACACGAGAACGCGAGAAACGTCCGTTCCGGTCCGGTCCGGAGGAATCACGCGCGTCGATGACAGACGCTCAAAGCGGTCGGTCGCGTCGCGTGCGCAAGCAAAACTGCAAAATGGTTGATTCTGAGCGCCTCATTATGGTGATTCAGAATTATCAATGTATCTGGAATACTTCAATACAAGACTACCACAATAAAAACTTGAAGGACACGTCGTGAAACAGCGTTTGTGATGATTTAATAGAGAACTGGGTTTTGCTAAGCATTGGTACCTAACTTTATTCATTGTACTCGTAGGTACGTAGTAGTAGTTTACTTTATTACGTAGGTTCCCAGGTTTCATTAGTGTCCTGTTCAGTTCTATATGATTGAGATTTTACCTAATTTTATAATTAATAATTTAGATTTAACCTGATTTTATTTATTTATTTTAATGTATAAGACTTGTGGAATACACCTTCCGTTATGCGGTCTATCTTTTCACTTCCTCTGTTTAATTTTTTTCTTAACGGCCACAGCGGAGCATATTATTACAACTAAAGTTAAACTTTCCATTGTCAACTGGACGACTATTCAGCGGAAGTGCTAGCGACCGACTGAGCAAATTTCTCTCCGGATCCGGATTCAAAACAGAGCGCGTGTAGTCGATTACTTGCCGAATTTGGTTTTTTCCCGGGCCGGACCGATTCCGAATGCATGAAGTCCGAGCTTAAGTGTGCGTTGTCCGAGCGCGGTATGTATGACCTTACCTTCTTACTTTCTGCAGTCTCTTTATTTTTCGGTCGTAGCTGTATTGTTATATTTCATATACGACTATGTATTTAAGCATACGCGACCGACGTACGCACTGACGACGCCGACGGTCGGTGGAACACTGATTTATTTTAGCCCTAACAAAACTTTTTGACTGGACTTTACTTTTACTTTACTTTTTGACTGGACTGGCATGAAAAGCGATTGATTTTGCACCTTTCATTCTTACCACACTATTTTACGTGACTGTTACGTTCGGTAATCTAATAAGTTAATAAATAAAGAAAGCCCGCGCGCGCGGCGAAGTGCAATTTTTCTACGCCGTTCGATCACGTTAACGAAAATGATTTTACCGCCTCTGTGGTCTAGTGGCTAAGACCACCAGTTTAGACCCAGAGGTCCCAGGTTCGATTGCCAGCGGGGGTTACATGTTTGTGTACTCGGTTTGGTTGATGGTAGGGCTTGTTTGTCCGCCTGGCTAGCTACCACCATCTTATCTAAATATGTCGCCATAACATCAATGTTTGTAGCATTGTTGTGTTCCGGCAGCTACAGATAGATAGCCAGTGCCTCACTAGTTGAGGATCCCGGGTAAAGTGCGCTTCCATCATTGGTCTTATCATCACTTAACATCAAGTGAGATCAAGGCACTGAGCTCCGTTAAAAAAAAATAGATTTTGTATTGATAAATTGTTCCTACTCACCTTGTTTTACAGCAGGCGACGCAACGCTGCTTTAATGTCATACAAATTCGTCACGTTCTCGAAATTGAAACCTGTATTGAAAAATTGCAGAACAAACAAAAATCATTAATTTCAGAACATTAAACTACGTGAGTTTGTTCTGAAATTAACAGCTTTTTAAAACAGTAACCAAATTTTTATTGGACCTAAGCATGAATTTTGTTAATCGACGGAGCACAAAAATAAAAGTGACGTCATAGTTTGCCATTCCAAAACTCACAATATACAATTTAAAAGCGCAGCACTACAAATTCTCATTTTCGTGCATGTTATCAAATGGTGGATAAAATTCGCACTTTAGCCACATGAGTAAATATATCACTATTTACTTAAGCTGAAACGCAGAATAATTAAATAACGACTTACTTGTTAATACTTCTTTCTTCATTAACATTACAGGTAAATGGATTTGCAACGGCCGCTGGCTGCCAGTTGGTTGCTACTTGCGATATGTTAGTATGTTCGGATACAAGCAAATTCTCCACACCCGGGTAAAGTAAAAGGAAATGGCCATATTAATAACCTAAGTTTCATATAAATTGCTTTTATTTTGCCTTTACAATGCTTTATTATATCAAAACTGGAAACAGCATTTGAAGGAACGCGACTTGTCTCAGGTGGATATAGAACCCACGATTTACTCGTCGAGATCGCAATTCTATTTTTAAATAGGATTTAGTCTTTTTTTCGACAGCCTCTTTCAGTTTTGTGAATAAATATCGACAGGAGAACAACGACAATGTTGCCGTAAAAGTAAATGAAAATGGTCAGATGAAAGACCCGCATTGCGATAGGTTGTTGTTCGAATCACGCGACCTGCGTCAAGTTTTCTTTTATCAATGTTTGAACCAATTCCGTGTTATTGCTTTAGTGAGGCCTCTGATCTGGTCAAGGTCGCGGGAAGCCGCTGGATGCGAGCAGCGCAAGACTGATCGTTGTGGCGATCCTTGGAGGAGGCTTATGCCCAGCAGTGGGCGTCATATGGCTGACGATGATGATGAGGCCTCTTGGTCATTCTCACAATCTTTGTTGACATGTGTAAGATACATAGGTTTTAGCAGTCATTATCTAATATAAAATATTTCAGAGCAAATTTTGGAGTTTTCTGCTCCACGCCGGGCATAGCCGTTGGCAGGTCAATCCCGAAGTCACGAGCAACTTACATGCTTTTCACGGGTAATTTTACATACAATAAAAATAATACAAGCAAAAAATTATACTGCACATTACGAAACTTCAAGAGTAATTAATTAATGTAGTAAACATTCTACGTAACCCTAAACTGGTGTATGAGAGTTTTTAGTAATTTCAACATTTTTTATTCACCATTATGTCACCCACCGTAAGGAAAACAATCATTTGTATGGCAACATTTAACTCTCGCGCTCTCTCTCTCTCTCTCTCTCTCTCTCTGGCGCTGCTGCTTTAATGTATAACTAGTTCTCATTTTCGTAAACGGCAAAGTCCAATGACAAATAAAACTCGCACTAGGCACTCAGCCTTTGTAAATACACACTCAATACTTCTAAATGAACCAATCACAACCATTCATATATTACAGGTGAACCACTCACTGCGCAAGAGGCTTACGACAGTGGCCTGGTAACCAAAGTGGTCCCAGCGAACCACCTTGATCAAGAAGTAGAAAGTATCGTAGACAAGATCAAACTCAAGAGCCGAAGCGTAATTGCTTTAGGAAAACAGTTTTTTTATAAACAAATAGACTTGGATTTGTTTGAAGCATACAAATTAGGCGAGGACGTAATGGTACATAACATTAATAGCGATGACGGTCAAGAAGGTATCAACAGTTTTGTAGAAAAGAGGAAAGCTATTTGGAGTCATGATAAGAATTGCTAATATTTTTGGTGCCTTTGAAACCTTAACGGACTGACAAAATAATGATTATCACAAATTCAGACTTGCCAAATACCTATACCTAGTAATAAGAACATTATAATCCCAAATACAACATTTAATCAAAAATCAAATCTCTACTTTTTAAAAAAGGTCAACTAATAAGTCATATTGATAAAAAATATAACATAATTTAGATAGATAGAAGATAGTGAATATAGAAGAGTTGTGTTGTGTAATGTAGTGTTATGTTAAAGATTAATGTGAAAAATTACTGTTGGATTTATGTAATGCGGGTAAATAAAAATGGTTTAAATTACACCTATCTTTTATTTGCTATCATAACCTTACCGCACCTCACAAGCGTGAACTAGAAGCATGAGACATGCAAGTCACATTACGATATTAAAATATTATTTGGCCGATAGGATTTACATTATATACACCATATTATTATTATCATAATTAAGAAGTGAATATTTGAACATTTTGTTTACGTTATCAAAAAGGCAACGCCACGTGACAATATATATGCATTACAAAAAGAAACAATCCAATACATTGACAAGTATACGAATTTCACTGTTACAAAAGGCGTGATGATTACATGTTAAAGAACTTATGTACTAAATAATTTTAATGATACAATATCTAAATATAATAATTTAAGGTAAATGTTTGACCAAACCTGTTTATTGTCACTCGTACTGAAGTACTGTTCGTTTGATACACAAGTGTTAGTGTAGACATTACCTGTTGTGCTGAAGAATTTAAAAATGCAAAAAATACGCACTGAGCGGCTAGCCGCATTACGGACAGCCGTCCGGCTGGGCCGCGATTAAAAATATGTACGAAAACACAGTTTTCATACGCACTGTGATGCGGCTGCCGACCAACGACGACGGACTAACGGACAGTGCGCACATAGCCTAAGAATTTGTGAAGATAACACAACTTTATAAATAGTCAGGAAACGGTCTGTAAATATATATATATTGCAAACATTTTATTAATAATCTAAAAATAAGAAAACTACTTGGAACCCTTTCTATAACAACACAACTGTTATAATTACTGCAAACACTTTCTATAGTAGAAAAGGTTATCTTTGGGGCTTTATAAATATTTTTTTAATATTAATGCAAAGATCAAGAATCCTAAATAATGAAAGACTGGTTTGCATCCTCTATTACAATTGTTTTTAAATAATGCTTTACAAAAGTGATAAAATATCAAAGTCTTGTATTCAATGCAGATAAATCAACATTCACAAGAGTTGGAATTATTCAGTCAATGTGGGAATGTACACATTTAGTTCCCAGAAAACTGTTGATTACGTTGTGTCTCACTTCTTGGCCAGCTCATTCGAAAGCCAGTCCAGCCCTTCGTAGAGCCCTTGTCCTTGTGTTGCGCATGTTGCTTGGATGTACCACTAAAAAGGAGAAATTAAATTATTAAAAACAATATATTGTACATAATGTGGAGATTTATAATTAGCATAAGTTGTTTATAACATATTGTTAAATGAGCTAAATATTTATAAAATATAGTGAAAAAATTAAATGCCTTCCCAACCCAACCAGGAATCAAACCTGGGTCTTCTGCAATCCGCTGCTATCCGAAGGCTGACGCTAGCACTGAATTTTTTGACTGTTTTTTATAAATATTTAATTCAGCTTCAGTGCAGCAATTAGCACTTAATGTTTTCTACTCATTGGATTTTCTTTTGCACAATAAGGAAACACTGGTCAGAGTGTCGCTTGACCCTAATCCTAACTGCTGGTAAGTCACAATCAAACTGAAAGTTAACATCATAAGATTCTGCAACAATATTTTAGTGAATACTGCCTTCTTGTATTTTTGTAATGTAATGCATGAGTTACCTCCATAAGTATCTAGTCAAAGGCATGCCTCATCATAAAAGACAAAGAGAAATATAGAACAATATTAATATACAAAGCTAATATGGAAAGGATAAGGTAATTTGAATATTGTTAAGTGTATAACAATCGGTAAAAAACAAAGTGTGGTCTTTAAACTTAAAACTTTGAACATTAACCATGACAATATTCAATTTGAATATTTAAAATTTGCTATTAATATATGTCTTCTTACTATAAGTTACTTGTCTGATGTCTTTAAGCATTGTTTATTAATGTGTTATTTGTATGCTTCATAGAATGATCAAACCACTTAGCAGTGGGTGGTATGGCATCAAAATGTTGCATCCTATCACTTTATTACACAACAAATAAACAGAAGACAACTAATCCAGCAATTTTGATAAAACATTGCCTGACAAATATAATGGTACCTCAGATACTTACACGACGATTCCTTAGGTTGTTCAAGTTCAATGCGTTTGTAAGCTCAGCTGCGGTCATAGCGTTGGGCATGTCCTGTTTATTTGCAAACACTAAAATAACTGCATCTCTCAGTTCATCTTCTTTTAGCTGCAAATAGAGACATGACTTTGATTTAGCAGTTAAGTATAGAGAACCTCCAAGTTTATTTATTAATAATTTTTACCAAAAAGTCTTATTTACTTAACTGTGGCTACAGAAGATATTAGACTAAAAATATGCTAAACAAAAGAAATTAATTCAAGAAGACAATTCTATAACAGGTTGACCGCCACTGGGCCCAGACAAAAGAAATTCAATAGTTTATTGGTCAAATAGCGCTTAAGGTGTTAACTAAGTAGTATCACTTACCATGTTAGCCAATTCATTTTCAGCCTCTGCTATTCTCTTGGTATCACTCGAGTCCACAACGAAGATTAGGCCTTGCGTATTCTGGTAGTAGTGGCGCCACAACGGCCTGATTTTGTCTTGGCCACCGACGTCCCACACCGTGAAGCTAATGTTTTTGTACTCTACTGTTTCTACGTTGAAGCCGATAGTCGGTATCGTGGTGACGATCTCACCCAGTTTTAGCTTATAAAGTATTGTGGTTTTACCAGCGGCATCGAGACCAACTGTAACATCAAACAAATTACTTAAGAAAAAATTATCTTGGAAATTATTATTACACGTAAAGTTGTCACAAAAGAACAATATCTACAAACGATGAGCTGTCATGTCACTTACCCATGAGGATACGCATCTGTTTTTTACCGAATAGTCTAGTAAAAACGCTCGATATTGTTAAACCCATATTTGCTTATTGTATTTGATGTGTGTTGCAATTAATTAAACAAAACTTGATACAGATTTGAAAATACACAAAAATCAACTAAATAAGTGTTTGAATCAACCTAGACGTCGACGTATCATATCACCAGTTTTTTTTATACGTCAGTTTTATATAGTGATGTGCTTGTGACAATCCAACCACGATATACTCATAGGATGAGACTCAAAACATGTAACGTGTACCGGTTTACGTGTTCTTAGTCGAGAATCGATACCATAGACACAAGATTAGAATGATGAAAAGCTCTGACGGATCGTGAAACACCACCTTAACAATTATTATCTGTGCAAAAACAAACTCGAGCTTTTTTGACAGCCAATAAGAATCCGATTAGAGTTTGCTGTCATGCGTAGTCATAGAAACGATTTATTTTAGAAAAACTTTTCATTTTTTGGCCGGACGGAATAGACATGGAGATTTATGAAGGTAAGTTTAGAGTGTTATTATTTTAATATTTGTCTAATTTATTGTAACGCTGTTATTATTGTTAATGCTAGCGCTATATATTAATTTGCCAAGATTCAAACAGGCTCGCAATTTGAAGGTCCTTTTTAGGGATCCTGTGGTAATGGTCTGCTTAGATAATATTTTATACCAAGTTAATGTACATAGAGGTATTTGAATTTCCTTTACCGTACAGGTGTTTTACAACTCTATTTATGTTTGTTTTATAAATTTAAAGACATACAAATTTTACAAACTTTTAGTATAGGTACCGAACAAAACTCAAAACGGTAGGTACTAAGGTACCTACCTACCTACTTCCTAGGTGCATACCTATGTGCCTATACACTTCTCTCTGTAGTCCTAGTGGTGATTCCCAGATTAGTTTTTGTTAATTTGATTTTATAATCAAAACATTAAATTATAGTGATAATAATTACATTCTTAAAATTATTCATTGAGTTTTACGCACAAACGCTCACGCACGGTTATAGGTACTTATCGTAGTTAATACCACATGAGTAGGTACTTATTCGAAATCAATAAAGTATCTTTGAATTGCAAATTAAAAGATTTGCGTCGTTATTTTGCTTGCCGGGCAGTTCGTACAATGTTCTTCAACGGGAAATAAGAGATCAAAAGTAAAAAAACTAGCATAGAAAATCAAATGTACGAAATAATTATTATGTAGTTTATGAATTATCTGAAAATGAATCTCAATAACAACTCAAAATAATGTTCGTAGGTGGTAGGTATTTACTTTTAAAAATAAATAACATACATTAACTTTTAAAAAAAGTTATACTTTACTATACTAGGTAGGATCTCTAAAAAACTGTAGGTAGGTTTCTTCATGATCAAGTCCATGTTTAATTTTTAGGGTTTCGTAGGTAGTCAACAAGAAACCCTTAAAGTTTCGTCATGTCCGTCTGTCTGTATGTCCGACCCCAGCCTAGCTCATAAAGCTGTAATTTGACATGGAAATACATAATAATCACGCCGACAAAGTGGTGAAGTAAAATTTTGAAAAATATTTTTTTTAGGTTACCTCCCCTACACGTGAAGTGGGGATGTAATTTTTTTCTTATCTACCCCATAGTGTGGGTGGGGTGTCGTTGGATAGCAATTTCAAAAATATTGCGGGTTTGTGGAAACAGTTTTTTTGATTGAGGCATCCGTTTGTGAACTATTACTATTAAGCTTGAAAGTGCAAAATTTTGTTAGGGTCAAGTGTCCCCCCCCTGCCAGCCAAATGGTTGTTTTTGGATACGTGAAAAACTTCACGGTACCTAGTTTGTATATGACGAAGTGTAAGGAAAATTATCACAGCTAAGTAGGCTTGACAAGTTTAAGAGTAACAGTCGACCAACTTATAAAATGTACTTGACGCAGTACAAATTCCTCATTGGGAACTACCTACCTACTTAAATGACGTTGTCAGGTGTGTGAAACCGGTAGTATCCGCATTATTGAGATGGGCTACGGAACCCTACACTGCGCGTGGCCCGACACGGACTTGGCCGACTGTTTTATAACTGAGCTACCTACCTAACTACTGGGACAAACAAGCAAACACTCAATTTCCAGTATGTAGGTACCTAGGGTACCTACCTATAGGTTTTAAAGGAAGATTTAAGTATGTCAATGCCAATTAACTGCACGGCAATCACATGGGTCATATCTTTGTACAGTCGACGGCATATAAACCATGACAACACAAATGTAGCTCATATCTTTACGGGCGCGGCGGGCGGCATCGGCATAAGCACAGTAATTACCGTGGTTTATGTGTGCGGCTGGTGCAAAGTTTCGCACTTCATGTTTTCCTCTTATCGTACTATCTATAGGTACCTACCTAAGTAGGTACCTATAGTTGTCTTTGTTCACTTTCAACTAAAGGCTAGCAAAACAAATATGGCACTAGCTTGCTTGTTTTATCGCGCTGGGTTCTATGGGTTGTAAATATGCAATAGCGCGCAATAGGCTAAAATTACGTCATGGCGTCTCGGCATACCTAACTGCGAATGTTCGGTTGTTTATGTGAATTGTAGAACAATCACATGATTGTTTTCATGGAGTTTAGTAGAAATGTTAAGTTATGAAATGCATTATAATAATACTATTATTTATGCTGTGATAATACGACGAAATCTGAGCATAGGTAGGTACTGTTTCTTTTCAATACCTAGGTAATTAACCTAACTAGGTATACCTATATAGTAGCATTTATAGACCTTAGCTAGGTAGGTCTGCACCTACTCCGTGTTTTGTCTCTTTTACTTTAAGTAATATGAAATTAAGTTTACATGATGGGAACAAAACACGGAGTAAATGTAGGCAGATACCTACCTACTCCAAGCTTATAGGTACCTACTTTGTTTATAAGTCAAAGATACTTATATACCTACCTATAAAGAAAAGAGGTTTTATTTGATATTGTGTTGTATTGTTTAGTTGGCTTTCGTGATACTGATCACGATACTTTTTAAAATTTCCAAGTAGACCTCTTTAGCATTTCAGATGAAACTCCAAAGGCAGTGCCTCGGAGTAGAATTGCCAGTCATAGGTACTTTTAAATAACGTATCCTACGTTATTTTCCATCCCCATACTTTATTCTTTTTAATAAAAAATACTTTATTTCCGACTAATGCGTGAGTTTGACTTAATTTCTGAACTGCTGAATGATACTCAGACTAAAATCCTTTGTTTTATACTAGGTAGTTAGTGATAGATTTACTTTAATTTACTGAAAAATAGTTGGCAACCCTACCTCAGGGCCACTGACTTTGTCGGGTAAATACGCTAAACGGCGCGCCCCCCCCCCCCCCAAACTTCGGCCGTCTGCACATTTTCAGCTTGCGTTCATTCAAAAGGAAATTAAGTGGCAATTTTGCAACTCGAATCGCAACCTTAGTTCATACTCTATACGTACAAACCGTTACTATTCAATTAAGTAATTCGCTCTTCGCACACTGAGCGTCAGTAGCGCTGCCGCCGTTGTAGCGTCAAGTTCTAAGCTAAAATAGCTTACTCACTGTGAATACCCGCGCCTCGAGGATTAAAATTACAACGATAAGACGATTCTTTTTTTTGTTTATATTTTGCGATAGTTTTTTCTACGTTTTGCGTATTAGTTTAGGGAAAAATAGGGGACCGCCATTAGAATACCAGTTTTGACTTAAAACCGGATTCTCTGCCGGGGCCGACTTAAATTAAATGCAGTCTGTTTTATATATTTAAATTCTACCAATTCCATTGGCTTAATGGGAGAATTTGCAAAGCTTATAGGTAAATAAATCTATTTTACGTTTAATCGTCAAATACCGGCCGGGGTGATATTACTTGAATCTCGAGAAATAAGGTACACGAGACAGGGGCCAACTTTAAAAATATTAAAGATCGTAATGTCGGCCAGTCTCGGAATTCAAGCGCCGCTATACAGGATGATTACTTTTGTATTGCTTCATTGATTGTGTGTGTAGTAATTTTTAATTTATTTATTAACTTATTTTCTTTAAATTGAATATAATTTAATAATATGTATAATTATAAAGAAGTTAAGTTTGGACGTAGAAGTTTACAATATTGAAAATATATTTATAATAGCTAAACATGGTTTATGCTAAATACCTAATAATAAAAAATAAAAAAGGACAAAATTATGCGGATACGATCGCACTATAATAAAAGAAGCTCTTGACGAAATAAATCATATTATTAATATTTTTCATTGTTTTCATATAAAACACCCTGTACCCGGCCGACATTTGGGAAAAACGTGACCGACCATGGGCCGCGAATGGCCGCCTTTAAGGTTTTTTCGTTCTTGACGCATTTAAACCTTAATACTTTTTTATTTTAGTAAACAAGTCAATCTTATGCCTAATTAACATTAAATAGATCTTCAAGCTTTCTAAAACCGCATCACAAGCTATCCTTTCATTGCAACTGATGGGGCCAGAGCGATCTAAAGTTAGAAAATCCGTAAGTGGGCCGACATTTAGCGTATTTACCCTACCTACATTAATAATTTTAACTTTAAAATGAATAAACTTTGGATTCCATTAACTTCGAGTTAATTTCAACGATAAGTTTACTGTAGGTATTAGTTCTCACGCGAGAACATACCTACAAGCGTTACAATAAACAAGTAAATGAAAACTAGGCTTATTCCAGGTTTAAATAGGTATCTATAACGAAGTTACTCATAATCATAACATGCTAACTTATTTAAACTTAAACAAAGTAATGCCTAACTCAAAAAATGCCGCAAATAATTACAGCCGCCACATGAGACGAACACGTAGGGTTGCCAACTTTTTTTAGACCAAATAAGTACAGTAGAATCCGTTTATAACGACGGCGAAGGGACCGGTGATATTAGGTCGTACTAACCGGAAGTCGTACTAAAGGAAATGACAATTTACGGGTATTCCACGATTACGTTGCAGCTTAAGAGCGTTTACGCCGCACACTAGCGCCACTAATGAAAAAAAAAACATATCTAGTAATTAGAGATAGAAAATCAAATTATGCTCAACAAACTATTTGAATGAAGTAATTTAGCATTTTTACGGCACCTAATGAACACCTCACATGTTATGGTTTAGTTAAATAAGACGTTACGGCCACTTTTAACTATAACGCCACGCATAATTTGATTTTCTATCTCTAATTACTAGATAGGTTTTTATTTTCATTGGCGGCGCTAGTGAGCGGCGTAAACGCTCTTAAACCATTAATGCCGAAAACTAAACAGTCGCATTCGAATCACTGACGTGCAGGCAAGGGGGAAGCGCGGGGCGGAGATAGTTCTTATCTACGATTTATTTGTAAACACGTCAACGCTCGTCGTCGTTGTAATCGGACAATTTTGTGTGAAATTCCGTCGTTAAAAGCGGTCGGTCGCTGTAAGCGGAGTCGTAATAAACGGATGTACTTTCATACTGGCTCATATGAAAACCAAACACGCGCCCAAACTTACGTCGCTAAAAACGGTTGGTTGTTATATGCAAAGTCGTACGAAACGGACTACACTGTATAGTATTTTTGGATTCAGTACCCATAAAAATATAATAGACTAGCCGTCACCCGCCCGCTTCGCTGTGCGAAAATAATGGGTCAATGAATGCTAATCAAAATAATTATTAGGTTTACCAACATCATATAATAGCCTATTATTTGCACAATCTCATGTTCTTACTACATACAAATATTCATCAAGAGCCTTCACTCGCCTGCTTCTTCTTCTTCTTCTTCTTCTTCAGCCCGTCGCCACCCAATACTGAGTGTAGTGCTGAGTGTAGACCTCTCCCTTTGCATAACATCTCTCTCTGTTGGTAGCCATCCCAAACCAGTTCAAACTCGCCCGCTTCATTTCATACAAATTTTCATCAAGAGCCGTCATCCGCCCGCTTCTTCTTCTTCTTCTACAGCCCGTCGCCACCCAATGCTGAGTGTAGGCCTCTCCCGTTGCACGCCATCTCTCTGTTGGTAGCCATCCCAAACCAGTTCAAACTCGCCCGCTTCGCTAAGCGTAAGCTTGTGTATAAAATTTCATTTTTTATAGCCTATCTTTTGCACAATCTCATGTTCTTACTACATACAAATTTTAAGCGTAAACTTTTTTCTTTTTTTATAGCCTATAATTTGCACAATCGCGTGTTCTTACTAAATACAAATTTTAAGCGTAACCTTTTTTTTCTTTTTTTTCCTTTTTTTTTATTGCCTATCATTTGCACAATCGCATGTTCTTACTACATACAAATTCTCATCAAGATCGTTCAAGCCGTTCTCGAGTTAAAAGTGGACATACAGACAGACAGACAGACAAAAATTTCAAAAATCGTAGAATTGGTGTCAGTGAGTCATAAAATGAATATTTATCCCCAAAATTTGTCAGAAAAATTGCAAGTAGGTACCTACACACAGAGCCTACAGATTTATATAGTACCTAGCATAGATAGGGAATT
Source organism: Eudonia lacustrata (assembly GCA_947562085.1). Lineage (NCBI taxonomy): Eukaryota > Metazoa > Arthropoda > Insecta > Lepidoptera > Crambidae > Eudonia > Eudonia lacustrata. The sequence goes on along the minus strand of OX387325.1, from coordinate 13,169,213 downwards.
AATATAAAAAATATAGTAGGCCTATATTAAAAATATTTATTTTATTCCTTAAATGAATATTTTTTGCTGCTTTTAGCTTTTATTAATAGGTTTTTATTTTTAGGAACGCTTCGTAACTATTATTACAATCTAATTTTTAGTTACAAAACACCATTAATTCTGCTTTTATCAGACCGATACTGGCTCTGTTGTGCTCATCTTTTCATCACAGAAAACTATAGTATAAATATAGTAGTTTCGCCTACTATAATATATTTTTAAAATAATAGTAGTTAGACACCTATAATAGTAGAATACTATAATTATTTATTGTAGTAGGGTTGGCAACCCTACGAACACGGCACAAGCAAGACAAATCGCAATCTAAAGCTGTAATCGGTCAGGTCAGGGGTCTAGTGCGAGTTTCATTCGCAATTCGATCACATTAAGGGTGCGCCGTCCATAAGTGACAAGTGTCATATGTTTTATTTGAAATGTCGTCGTCCATATTTATTTGATGCCGCGCGGCCATACTAATTTTGTATGGGGAATTTAAGGTGCTTAATAAAAAATAATTATTTAAATAACCACTTGATGAATCGAAAATGTAGTCGAGCAATTTGTAGTTTATCCATTGATGATTGTTTAGACAAAATCAGAGGTACAATAATTTAGATAAACTATAAGAAATCTACTAAACGCCGCCACTCGTTTTCATGATTTTTGCCCAACTTTAAATGATATTGTAGAAAAAACTATAGCGTGTTATGAATTTATGGTTCTGGCAAATTGTAAACACGTTCCCTATGATACTAAATATATATTTTGTTCATTTAATACGATAGTATTTTCAATTATATCTACTTAACCGTAACTGCATTTATGGCATTTTTTTGTCGGCGCACCCTTAACGAAAACGAGAATTTGTATGGCAAACTCATTGAGTCATATCATCATCATCGCAGCCAAAAAACGTTCACTGCTGGAAAAAGGCCTCTCCCAAACTCCCAAGGGTATGAGGGGTATTTGCCGTAATCGCCACGCTTGGCAGGCGGGTTGGCGATCGCAGTAGGTTGAGGGTAACCTCAGAGAGATGCTGCTGCCCATCCTCTGGAATGGTCCCTTAGTCGGCTTTTACGACACCCACGGGAAGAGATGGGGTCGTGCAATTCTTTATCCCCGGCACCACACAGGGAATTGAGTTATATGTACATATATAAATATCGATGACCGATCCGAACCGAACCTTTCGGAGAATCTAGTAGGGCACGGGGATACGCACTTTTAAGTGTGTGATGCCGTTCCCTCTAGAAAACCTCCGAAGGTGATTCGTTTCACACGGCTTGAGGTACCCCTTATTACTTACCTCGCCGCCCCCAAAAAAGCCCGATGACGCTGATAATGCCGTTTGAGGCAATCAGCAATCTCTCTAAAAAAATAAAATATCGATGGGTAAAATGTTAACTCTTCTCGTATGTCGCCAGGAGGCGCTGCTTCAATGCCATACTAATTTTTGTTTTCGTTAACGTAATTGAATAAATACGGATAGTAAACAAAACTCACTAGGCACTCAGGAAGACGGTGATGAATGATGATGATCAATATTTCGAATCGCAAAATGATGAAGTAGTTATCTACGTAAGCTGCGGTGAAATTATACCAGCCCAACAATAGCAAATAGATTTCATTTTTTAACTTTGTATAATTATTTGTGTTGGTTTGTTGAAGACAAAAATGTATCGGAAAGTTTTATAGGTGGAAAAGAAAAAAGTAAGTAAGGTAGGTACAGTTTGTAGAGGTACGTTTTTAGTTCATCGATTGTTTTATTAAAAGAATAGGGTAAACTTTTTGCATCTAAGGGTTGACTTGAAATGAAGGGAGGGGAAATTACAAATTGTATCCACTTTCGAACCCGCTATTTGAAGTGAGTAATAGAAGTCTTAAAAGCTATCTTTAAATAATATCGTATCGATAAAAAAAGGCCCTGAGAATAGAGTAGCGAATCGTAACTTACATAATAAGTTTCTAACTGATTTTATTCGACATTGTAATTTTAAAGAAAACTGATCACATCTTCTCTATCCAATATTTTCCTTTTAATATTAGGTACTCGTATACATTTTTCTTTTGTGTTTTCCAATCATAATTGTTTTCCCAAGTTTCCGCGTAAACTACACATGGATCTACGACCGTATCTAGTTTATCATTTTATCTAGCTCAAATTGTGTTACAAAACTATCTATCTAAGTACCTAGCTAGGCTAGCTTTCTTATGTACCTATGACATATTTGTAACTGGATATTTATCATATTACTTCCTGTTATTGTTAAAAGCACTCAAAGGTAACTAAATTACATGATGGTTCCCGTTCCCGTTAATGTTTGGCTTGTGTACGTACGTACACTAAGAATTAAAATGGCGATAGCTGTACGGTAATTCTATATTCAGAGTTAGCCTGGTCATCATTACATTTATTTCTAACCCGGTTAGCAAGTGAACAATGCTCACGACTGATACTAATTAATCTGAAGTCTATTCATCACTGAGCTTGCGTTCAATTGCCGCTATTTTCTCTTCCGCGTATGATAATCCATCATTTCTTATTGTCGTTCCTTTTCAAGTTATTGTTAATTATACATAAAGATTTAACTGTTAGATACATAGATAGATAGATTAGATAGATAGATTTAACTGTTAGATATATAATTCTTTTATTGCAACGCCACAAGATTTCTCATTGAATATTTGAAAACAACATTAAAGTTAGAGTTACTACATCTTGACGAAGCTATCACTTAGACACATTCTTTCAATGTTTTGTATGTGTACATTCGTTTATTTACATGTGATTTTTACACCTCGTTTATTTTTTATTGAATTTTAAATCCATTTGAAGTATGCTGCCTTGAAGTCACAGTACCACTTTCTCCCTTTCGCTGTAGAGACTTCGGGGGTGTGGGGCACGGAAGCGAAATCTTTTATTGCCAAATTAGGGCACCGTTTAGAGATTCTCCCTGGCAATACAACATGGTACCGCTGCCGCCGGTATCATGGGAACCTTTGAGCCGGGGGTGGCCCGTGGTGGTATTTTAGATTAAGGTTTTAAATTGGAATATTTAATTATTATAATTATTTGATTGTATTAAAGATAACAAAGTAATCCATAAGTCTTATTATTACTTACCCAACTATCAAGTAACCACAAGTAACCTTAAAAGGTAGACATTCAAAATTCTAACGGTGTTCGTGATGCAAATCGCCACATCATAATCGTTTGTGGTAGGTATCACCGCAATGTTTTAGTTCAATTAAGTAGATATGTAAAATTGCTTTCGACTGTCTAACAAATTATCTTTCTGTCAATATTGTACGCGTTTTATCGGGCAATCTCATTTTGAGGCGTTTGAATCTTAAATTCTTAATGCAGCTAAGCCATAAATTTTCGCTCGTCATTGTTGTGCCGAAGCAACTTTCAATTTGCTTTCCGATTCCCGATTGTGTTCCATAATATCTCACTTTACTTTTTTTGTTTAGCTGAACTAATCGTCATACAACGGCCAATCTATCGGCTGCATCTGATGAATTCTGATGTCCGTTGCTCGGTTGTTCCTCACAATACCTACATCGACAGCTAGATGATAATCTAGTTTTTCGTGCAATTCATAAATCATGTGAAAGCTTAAAGTCATGCTTATCTATAGAACCGTTATTTCATCGTGTATTATTAGCTTATAATAAGAATACAAGATCATCAAATATTTTGTGTGTAGGTTTGAACGCTTCGCCCACTCGCAACCGAATGACATTGGTCATCGTGAACACTTGACTTGCCTGGTGAAGGCCATTGTACGCGCCTTTGCTTGCATGGAATCGTGAGTTGTTATTTACTGATTCGGTATCCAAAAATGCATAAGCTTAGTAAGGGAAAATAATTACTTCGAAAACCGCTCTGTTAAATCAATGTTAGATCTGAAATATGTATCAGGGTGATATGTAGGTATAATTCAGTTGGTTCTTAGTAGTAACATAAATACTAAACACGATAAACAGTATAACATGTTAGGTAGTTCAGTTAACTCAAGAGCACAATGTTCGTTCATGACCAGGCTTCTTTTATTGCCTAATAGCAATTGCAATTGAAAGATTCGCTCAACTCGCTTACTGCCGACTACTTATTTGTGTTCCACCAGCAATAGACAGGGCATTCACTTCATCTTGACTCCCAACTATAGTTTGCAACCAGAATCTCAGCACGTATGATGAACTCTCCCACTCGCGGCTGCGATTGCCGGAGTTCTGTCACTATTGTTTTCATTGGGGAATATCGTGTTTAACCGAGAGATAAACAGTAGCGTATACCAACTTTCTCCACCTATCTGTGCAAAAAATACACGTCAATACATGGCTCTATCCTGACGTATAGTCCAACACACACTATTACCCACTCAGTTAGTTGTTCTTAAACCAGACACTATAGAAATTCAATTGTTCTATGGCACTGTGGTTACCTTCCAAGTATCTATGCAATTTATAATATACATAATAATATACATATTATTTTATATACGTGCCTATAATTCTACGCCAGACTACCTATGCTGTTAAAATAAATATAGGTTAAAGTACCGCAAAATAAAAGCATTAAGTGGATCAGAAGGAAATTAGGCATCATCAATCACTCCCTTTCTTTGTAGCCCTGCTGCAAGACGGCTTTCAATATATTTTCGACTGGCCACTCAATTTGGTGCATAGCATATTTGATTTAGTAATTTCCAGTGTCCGTGTATTGCGTTCGTTTTATTTGTATAATCTGTAACAATATTGTTATTTATTACTTAACATCAATAGCAGCAGCTTTTAGGATGATTACGGTTGTTCAGTTATCTTTAAGTGAACGGTTCTTTGCCTTTCGATTGTACAGTTGAGTTGTCTCTTTGCCTTTAAATAGTGATAAACGATTTGATGGTGCGTTTGGCACACGTTTCACAATAGTAACGTCGGGATGAGGTAATTTAGCAAATGGAAGTCACGACGTCTTTACCATCGTCACTTAGCTCGTACTCGTGTTCTGAAACCTATTGAAATCGAACTAAATAGCTGTGCTAATAGTCTAGTGTTTGTCTATCTTATCTCATGGTTTTGTGTTTCATCATCATCATCATCATCATCATCATCATCTCAGTCAAAAGACGTCCACTGCTGGACAAAGGCCTCCCCCAAGGATATCCACAACGATCGGTTTTGTGTTTATGCATCGTGTATTTATTATAGTCATTCGATTTATTTGTTAATTAAAGACCTTAGTAGTAAAGCTATCGTCGCCCACTCACATTCCTCTTCATTTCGGCATCAAAAGGGTCAGTGGGTTTGGGCTATTGAGAAGTAGTATACTATGATTGTAAATGATGCAAACATGATAGAGCTTTTCATTTTATACAATTTTATCCACTCGTTCTGGTAACGTTTTATTGTCAAATCTTGAGTACTACCTTGAAATTTTGCTTCTTTTGGTATTTAAATCCGTTAAGTATTTGTTTGTTTAGTAGAAGTTATAGCCTACTGCCTCAGTCGGCTTCTATAATTATTTCTCTATTTATAGCAGCCTTTAAAGACTCAAGTCTTGAATTAACGATCTTGTATATCCGCATAACAGAATTGTTTGTCTCATGTATGGTCTTAATGACTGTTATTATAGAATAATGACAGTGTTGATTGATATCATTAACGATCATCTTTGCAGCTAAATCTGATTAAATAATAACCTCATGGTTATCAATTAAGGAAACTTGATTTTACCTAATTTGTAAACTAGAAATAAATAAGTAAGTTATTTGCACATATAAAATCCAACTTATATTACGCAGTTGCATAACCCCAATCTTGATAAGGCGTTTCGTTGCGAAATGAGTCTATTGTCTTATTCGTCAAGATTTAAGCTTCTGTGACATGACCGGTTAGTTACGTCAGTTCCTCTGCCGATAAGTGACAATAATGGACAAATAAACTGGTTCTTAGCTCTTGCGGAGCAGTCACGTTCTCTGGATGTTTTTATTTGTCAGCTTCATGACAAGCTCCATTGGTACAATGCAACGCATGTGTTGCTTATCTGTAGCCGACTGTAGGTATGTAATAATCCAATAGGTATGTTCTCGCAACGAGATCGTTGACATCAATTTTATTGTGCAATCATTGATGCGTGGGACCTGCATTTGCATCTTTTAAAATAGACATCATACTGTCACTTGACATTTTAATGCTATTTTGTATAGAGAAACACAACATTGTATGTTTTTATGTTAAAGACACAGATATTCATTACGTTCTGTTTGCTTCTGCTCTATAGAAGTATGACTTTGCTTTCATCATTGTTAATTAGGTTCTTATAATAAGAAATATAATAAAGTCATTAAGCATACCTTGGAATTTGGTGAAACAACATTCGATCCTATTGTGTTAGATAACTTTCACAGTCTCTTTGTTTTAATTAAGTGAGTGTGCTAGTCTTATTATATTAACGAAACAGACGATTAACTTTTTAATTTCTTAAAAATATAAATTTGAATATTAATTAAAATGTACCGATTTGGAGAGATGTGTTTTTGTTGGACTCATGTTTATTAAGCCGAGGGAGGCGGACTTTCGGTTCGTTGGGTTTCCAACTATTGAGAAATAATGAGACTCTGTAACTTTTTAGTATAAGTGTTCTGCAATCGATTTTATTGACTTTATTATAGACCTTGACCTTATTGTCCCTATCTACTGACCCTGATAGAGGTAGGGTATGGTAGTTGGATTGGAACTACGGGTCCGATTATGCCTTACCTGTTGCCAGAGCCCTCTGCTTCGCGGGCGTCTCTGGCAGGTCCCGGACATGGGTTGGATTCGTGGTGGCTATGTGGTTAGCCGTAGAAGTGGGAATGTTCGTTTGTCTGGTTGAGGTCTGGCCAGGGTTCCATTTCGTGCGCAGCGAGCGGGTCCGAGAAGCGGTCTCGGTGGGGCCCGAAGCGAAAGGGTTTGCGGGGCACGTGAGTTGTCCATAGTTGGTTGTTCTGCTCGGTGGTTTCAACAAACATCTCCGGCACTAGTCTGGAGAACTAGTATAGGCGCCCGCTAGATACAATGCCTCCGGTGAAGCCAGCCGCGTAGGATTGTGGAACTGGCGAGGTACCTGCCCCCCGACCGCCTAACCGATTGATTTGTACCGCCTAGCCTATGAAAGCAATATCGAAAGCTTTAGCCTAAAGCTATCGATATTGCTTTCATAGGCGGTACGAAATGACAAGATGACGTCATAAACTATACACGTAGTCAAAGCAATCGGTTAGGCGGTCGGGCCCCTGGATGGGTACTGAGAAAGTGAGTGGGCTTACATGTCCGCCACCAAAAAGGACATTTGGTAGTCGACTTTAGAGGACGACACGAGCAGTGCAAACTGCGAGTTGTTCTCTAGTGCAATGAGAAGTGAGCGAGCTTACAGCTCCGGTAACCTATCTGGATATTAGGTAGTGGACTATACGTGTCCACGGGGCAACTCGCTCGAGACACTAGTCTTAAAGAGTTCAGGATGAAGAATGCACTTCGGCGCGTCCTGATCTGGCGTTATGACATGACGCAGATGGTCCTTTATGCTTGCGTAAGGATGTCTGACACCTAACTTTATAACCTAACGGTTGGTGGGGGTGTCAGTATAAACTTTAAAGTCGTGTGTAGCGAGGTTGACCTTATTATAGACTTTAATCTAGGACTAGGTAACAGCATGTCATGTACCTACCACGGAGCTTTCCGGAGCGAGGAAGAGCTTGAGATAGGTATTTCAATTTGGTAACCCTCCCGGCATTGCGAATGTTGCCAAACAACCTTACGCTCATAAGCTGAAGCCTTTTTAGATATTTTTTATAACAAAAACGATATACTTACAGTTTTGTTTAGACAAAAGTCAACACTTATTAACATTACTGTTTAACATTGTATCTTTAGCATAAGCTTTATTTAAAATGCTGGTTCCCCAGTCCTGTTCTCCAAGGGGAACAAGATAGTATTCACAGATGAGTCACAAGACATGGTCACTTGAGCCAGGATGTTCGTTCACCCGAGTGCGCAGTCCGAGCGAGCGGTCCGTAGCGCACCATTGCGTTTGATGCTGCACTGCATATGTACACAGAATATATTGCAAAGGTTATTAACACACCGCGCTTTTTCAATGCGGGATGTAAAGATGTAAAAGTAAGCGCCGTTAAAGTTAATCGGCCTCTTTTCTTTTTCCCAGCGTAGGTAGTTAGGTATCTCTCTTATTTTTTTGAGAGAGATTGTTGATTGCCTCGAACGGCATTTACAGCTTCACCGGGCTTTTTTGGGGGCGGCGAGGTACGTAAAGGGTACCTCAAGCCGTGTGAAACAAATCACCTTCGGAGGTTTTCTAGAGGGAACGGCATTACACACTTAAAAGTGCGTGTCTCGGTGCCCTACTAGATTCTCCGAAGGGTTCGGATCGGATCCGGGAGCGGAACAACCCGAGGGTGCCTCTAAAGGCTCGGGGCTCGGCTCTGGTTGACCAGGCCGTGGTGGAGGAGAGAAGCGCCCAGGTACATGTCTGTACCTGGTATAGAGCGCGTGTGAACCGGTTCTTCGTACCCTTGTTCTACGAGTACGGTGTCTTGGGCCTAAACTAGTGTGCATGTTTAGTGTACTCTGTAAATGTGTAGTGGCATTTAGGGGATCGGGCGGGAATATCTCTCTTATCTACGCTTTTAACTAGTTAATGGGGTATAGTTTTTATCGTCAGTTTGCAATTGGTCAACTACGAAACTAAGAAAAAGAAAGAATGAAAGAATATGTTTATTTGAACACAGAAAAAAACTATTGAGAATATCTCACGGTTAGATATAAATAATAAAAAAACCCAAAAAACCAAAAACCCACCGCGCCCGTCATTGGCCTAATGCGGATTGGTAGGTTTTAACGACTGCCATCTTTCTTCAAGGCGGCCAACGTTCATTTATACATATGGTGTTGCAAGACGTCTAGGCTAGGATGCCTGCCTCCTTTGAACCCCGCCCCCGCCCCCTCGTCCTACCGAGCTTTTCGGGAAAGATAGGAAGTAGGAGGTCAACACAAGTGCCCCATATATGTAAAAATCTGCAGTTCCCGGACGCAGTGGCAATTTCTTCACCAGTCAAATAATAAAAAGGGAAGTATGACTGCAAATCAGTTCATTAACCTTTTCACCGCCCAACTATCCTGCACGCGATGTCCCGCTGTACGCCAATGTATAAAGGATATTTTTCAGTTTTGTATAGAGCCTCGGCTAGGACTTTGTACACTATACCATAGGCAAGCAAAAAACAAATAGAACAACTAAAAAATAATTATATTGCAATAGGCTAACGCGTTTGATAGTACAATAGCATTTTCTGGTAATAATTAGGCAACCCTGATTAAATATGGCAGTAAAACGTCACACTCACATTAAAAAAAAATGTCATTGTTTCTGATTTGTGTCGATGATTTAAAGAATTTGTAAACAAAGCAGAGTTTTCTTTAAAGAGAAAGAAGATATCACGAAGTCCAGAATTAGCAGCTAAGTACCTAGTAAACCTAAATTCACAGCAAAGAAATCGAGGAACGTACGCGCAGGAGATTCCGATATTTCCGATCATAGAAGAAAATAATGGCCCAACACACGTCACACACACAAGCAAGCCAGCGAGCTTTGACATTGACAGATTATCATCAGTTTTTTTATCGTTTTTTCGTTCAGAAAAATGTAAGGTCACGTCACTGGTAAAAAAATATACATGCGAAACGAAATAATTATATTCTAAATGTTGAAATGTTTTACGCATACATTTCGTAAGGGAACAGAGAAAATGATTCATGCACGAAAAAACATATCTAAAACCACAGTTCACAGACTAAGGAAAGATAGTCCGAAACATGTCCAACTTATTTTTTTTATTCAATGTTTCCGAACGTGATATAAATATGGTTGCCAGTGTCGACCGTGGTGTGACCATGGCAAAGTATTTTTATTTCAAAGTTTATTTTTGTACCATTTATCCAGAAAGATATGAGAATTTTAGTATTTTAAATAACTTTACTATATTTTTAACTATTAGTACGAATAGTGTACAAAGTCCTAGCCGAAAATGAAAAATGTCCTTTATTTTAATAAAGTAGGTACAAAGAAGAACTTCTATATAAGTGCTGGCGTGGACGGCACGAAAATCTCGAACTTCTATAGAAGTTGTTGGCGGTAAAAAGGTTAAATAATAAGGCAAAAGGTGATTTTCATACAGTTTTTATCTAAATACACACCTACAACACCTTTAATAAAGTATCATACAGCACAGCCCATGTTTCGTATGATTACTTTTTGTCAAAACAGCTCATCCTTCACACATCGGCTGTGTGAAACAGTTCGCTATTAGGTACGTCCACGCATATGTTGAAAGTGCCACACCCCAGGCCTTCGGATGAAGTAAACTCAAACAATTTGTGACCAAACTAACTATTGTAGCATTAATCTACAAAAAGATATATCTACTATGTCGTGAGGAGTTGAGGACATGTAAAATTTACACAATACGTGTAAATAAGACAAATCGTAAGTAACTGATAAATGATAATATTTGGCAGGTGTTTTTTTGAAGTGTTGGTACTGTTGCTAGTTCCATACCTCCACCATCATACAGCTATTCTGCAATAAAATAGAATAGAATTTTTATTTAATAAAGTGACCAAGACTCATAATGTGTTAGTATTAACTTATTCTATGATGAAAAATGATAATGAATGTTAAAATAATTACAATGATGTTTCGATTCGAAGGTTCATCATATTTTGACTGGATTTTTGGGCGAAAAGGTTTAGGCGGGCTCATCAGGTAGAACTGTCAGGGTTTTCTCACGTTATTGAAAACGAGAAAATAAAAAAAAAATAACCTCGTGCTCGTCTATAAGGAGGCGCTATTTCATTGCCATTCAATTTCTTGTTTTCGCTAACGTGATACATGCTGTTTTTCGGTTAAGTACTTGCGACTTTTTGTATGTGAGGCAGTGACCAAAAAGCCATAGGCGCCATTAAATACATGATTTTTAGAAATGTCAATGGTATTTATTTTGACCAATTTTAAATCTTTTAAAAATTTACCAGTCGTAAAAATATTTAACGTTGCTAACACGTGTCTGCCTATTGTATCATGTAAATTTGTTACTTTTGACTTCTATATGTGTTACGATAATCACTTTTAAGACCAATATCGATATTTTAACCATGCTATAGATAGGTACCTATATATAGGTAATTTATGAATAACATAGTTGTCTTATTTCTGTCAGAAAGTAACTGTTATTTTTCTGTTCGTAATGTTGTATTAATTTAATGTGTAAATATTTTAATTTGAAGTTGTGTTATCTTTAATTAATTTTAAATTTTATTTAATTTTTATTTAGGCTTCCTTGTATTTAATTTTAGATTCATTTTAATAATGTACCTATTGTTTACTATAGGGTAAAATTAAATTAAAACGCCACTATTACCTTGACTGTACAATATAAATTATACCATGTAATTATGGTAATATAAATAAATCAAGTCAACAATTGCATTTTTTATATTAACGGGTAAGCACAGTGCCTTGATTTCACCCTTATGTTAAGGAGATGAGATTAAATGATGATAAGGAGGTCAATGATGGAAGCGCACTTCACCCGATCCTCAACTATTGAGGGACTGGCTATCTTATGCTCTATCTTAGCTGCCGGAACACAACAATGCTACAAACATTGATGTTATGGCCACATATTTAGATAAGATGGTGGTAGCTAGCCAGGTGGACAAACAAGCCCTACCAACAACCAAACCGAGTACACAAACAGGTACCCACCCGCTGGGAATCTAACCCGGGACCTCTGGATCTAAACCGGTGGTCTTAGCCACATACCGGTAGATAGTCTAAAATCCTGAAATCTTAAGAATATCGACTAGTTTAGCTCACCATGTAACAAAAGATCAAGAAAGCTTTTGTGTAGCAGCTTGCATAGAAAGCCACTTCTAAAGGGCATTTCAATTTTCAAGTTGCACGTAACAAGCCCACACCGGTAACACGTTTAGCTGTAAATTAAATCATCATCTAACTGGCACAAGGAAGCTATTTTCCATTTAGTGTATTCGCTGTTACTCTAAAAAGGATGTCGTAATGACGCTGTTAACGAAATCCTTTTTCATAAACAATGTCAACAACACCTAGGTATTCATGGACAATTTTACGGTCGGTGTCGTAATAAAATACCCCGCCTTTTATGTAAAAATGTTACAAAAATATATTTGAGAAATCCTAAAAGAAAGCAAATTACATACTTTGAACATTTTACAATTATGCAACAAAATCATATTATAAAATACATCGCACAAAATAACTTCAAAGGAATCACAAAATATAGAATAAATATATAATAAATATATAATATATAATCCTTTTAAAATCGCAAGCCTTCATCTATTATTCTAAAATCAACATCCTTAAATTCCTGGAATTTTGGCCATAGATCTGTCGCTTTCTATCTACCTAACGGCATTGCAATGCGTTTTTTTCTTTGCGCACCCCTCGTGATTTATGTGCGGACCAACCCAATTCTCCCAATTCTCGATAGACTTCCCTTAAGTGCCATTCGTTAAATTCCATTTTTAAAAAAGCCAACGGATACGTTGCCTCCGCTTCTCTCAGCACTCCGCACGTCCGTCGGAGCTGTTCAAACGGTGCGTTTACAAGTCGATTGTATTTCATTTCGCCGCTTGATTGGGTTAGGACGGAAACGGGACTCTTCTAACGGAAGAGGGCTCCCAGTTTTGTGTCAATTTTTGTGTCGATACTTGGTGCGCTCAACTGCCCATTATTCTCGTGTGTTGGTTGCGCGTGCGCCGCTTGTTTAGTTGCGTCCGCAACACGCCCCAGAATAGCCGTCATCGCGATGGTTCCCGCCTGAAGCATTAGCATCGCTCCGTTCGTAACTCCTCATTCGCTCGTAAACGGTCAGCAAGTTGTGTAACGCTCCTTTGATAGAACACGTGTCGCGAATTACACATTATCTTGTTTACGAATCAAGTTATAAATATTTGACGTTCAGTATTCTGTTCGTGCGTTAACCATACACTCGTGCGTGTAAACTTATGACTAATTAGATTTTATTTCGCGTCACGTCTTATCAACCCGCATTTACTTACTCGTATGATAATACATGATAATAACCAAAAGTGAACAGATAACTAAAAACCGGCAACACATATTGTCGTTTAAAAAGAGTGCATTTAACTGTGTCAAGCGTTTGTTTTTTTTCTGTTTGTTTGTGTTTAAAGTTTCAATAGTTTTAATTTACGATTAGTGATAAAGCATGATGTGCGTATGACTGATGCGTCCGCGCCGATGCAAGTGTTTCGTTGGACCTATTTTCGTACCACGGAAATAAGAGCGGCAAAAGGAGCAAAAAGCCCCACGGCCGGGCGCCTGAAAAACTTGAGGACGCTGCCTCTGCCGCGTGTATTTCTGTCTGTTGTGGCCTGATGACTGCAACTATTGCCCGTGGGACTGGTGCTAAAGTGACAACACTAGTACAATGAAGAAGAGGACGTTATCGAAGCTCAAATCCCTTTTCGGCTCTAAAAAAGGTTGGCTATTCTCTGTTCACGTAAATGTTGTATAACACTCATTCAGCTTTATTATTTCTTTCTCGATACTTTTCGCTAAACCTTTTGAAAGGGTATTTTATAAACAAAGTTGTTTTCAATCCTTTGTCACGTGCGTACAATAATTTATGCTCGTAAAACTTTAATCCAGTTTAAGTTTCTGCATGACCTTTTAGTGTTTGTTAATGCAAGAAGTTTACTAGCGGTGCGTTTTAATTCTTTTTCATAATTATTGCATGATGGTAACATTTAACTTTTTGTTATGTTAATAGTGTTATCTTCTTGTCGCGCATTGATGAAGTAAATTTATTCAGTTTTAAATTGGTATTGAATCTCGGTTGATCGTTTTTTTGTTCATCTAAAATAGGTGAAACTGGTTACGTTCGCAGTTTGTATCAGATTTTTTTGCGTATTTCAAGAATGCGCTTAGTGTAGCGACGCATTCCATCATGCAAGTAGCAGCTGGGGCAACTGTCTGTTTTTTTACTGCATGTACAATGCGGCCCTTCGTGTTAAGAACAGCTGCTCGTAATATTTTAATAGCAACCATCCCGGATTTTTAAGGGTAAGAAATGCCGGCAATGCGTCTACGATCTTTTAAATTATTATTATTTTCACATCAGTTATCTGTACTATTTTAACCGAAATGTGTTACGCTGTTGTGTACGCAATCAAGATTTATTGCGTTAAATCAAATAAGACGCGGTATCAACTGTTGTTAAGAGGCCATACTAAGCGGAGGCGTACGCAACGTGATTAATTTATTGATAGAGTACATTCCCTAAAATATGTCTGCAAATGTTAAACAGTGTGTAACTTTGTTTAAGCCAATAACGAACATTATTTGGAAATGTACGTTTTAGGTAAATCTTGAATACATGAAGTCCTTATGGTATGCGACATCATTAAATACAGTGATGTAGTTGTAACATTTGGGAGCTCTTTTTTTAAGAATTGCGTTACTTAGTATTATAATTCTATATTGTGTACGCTCCTGTACCTAGTACCTACTAAAAAGCCTTTTCATCATCATCATCATCATCATCTCAGCCAAAAGACGTCCACACAACAAAGGCCTCCCCCAAGGATATGAGGGGTTTAGGGGTAAAGCCTCTTAAGCTACGAAAACCTTAAATACGAGACACTTGACAAGGAAAAAAAGACAACCATGAACTGATATTTTTATTTTATGACTGTTGTTCACGTGGAGCAATAAATAATGAGAACAAACGACTTAACAAATTAATTACCCCTACTGTCAAATTTTCTCAATAGACTTTGAACTGTATGTAGGTATGGATATATGGCATATAATTGAACATTTATTGATGAAAGACAACTTTGAATAGGTAGGTTAATGTGATGTGTCTGGACATGAAAATAAAAATTCATACAATAAATTGACATCCGTACTTACCTACACTATTGTGATAATGGCATCTAGCTCAGCTTGTACTGCTACATCAGGCAGGGGTGATGGGTTTCAGCAAGAGCCGGTACCTATGTCCAATTATTCTACACTGCATGCAAAGGGTGTGATACATAAAATAATGTAATGTATAATTTACAGAGTCTAGAGTCAGGTCGAACGAAACCATTGGACATTTGTATAGACATTTTATAATGGCACAATCTAGACCCAAACATATAAGCTTATCAAAGTTACGGAGTAAGTAGGTACTCCAGATTTGCTTTGCTAAGGTCCCGGTTCTGCGTACGCGCAGTGTTAGCGTAACAGCGATAAGCCTGCGTTACCCCAGTGTGTGGACATAGCGAACCTACTTACGCTCATTGTTTCGCGTTCAGTATTGTACATACTGTCCGAAGTGTTACATGTTTCAGTGAGTTTGTGCCAGTATTTTCACAATGTTTTGCGGCTGTCGTCGCAGAAAGAAAGGTACCTAGTATTGTCATAACGTCTTGTTGTCGCATATTTCATGTTTACTTGCAAGGAGTATCAATATATTTTTTATCTGTTAGCTTGTTTCTCCGTGTAAGTGTTTTTTGTTGTATCTTCTCGGGTTTTAGATAACATTGTGTACAAACTTACCTAAGCGTTTCAAGTCAAGGTTCGTGTCTTCATGACGCAAGTTGATGTTAATGGTTTTTCTATGGCAGATCCGAAGTTGATTGATAAGGATGTTTCTCTTCATCTTATCGTTTTTCAACTTAATTATATCCTTCTTCATACAGACCGGATTCTTTTATGTTTATTTAAAGACAGGTCAAACCGGTTTTGTTACAAAGTTATTGTAATATTGATTAATAATTAATATTTAATCTTACTAATGATATAAAGTTTGTGCTAATATAAATAATAAAATAACCATAATTATAATTGATTAAATGACTAACCGAGCTTACCAGAAATACTCTTTTCATCTGTTCATCATCATCTCATCATCAGCCTTAAAATGCCTTGCTGCTGGAAACAGGTTTTTCTCCATGAACATAGAGATATAGAGCCTTTATCACCACGCTCTGGCCCAATGCGGGTTAAATTACTGCCATTTTACATCAACCGGGACCATAATGGCTTAACGTGCTTTCTGAAGTAATTGAATTTGATAGGAAAATGAAATCCACAGTATTGTGAGGCAGTCACTGTAGGAGTATACTATTCTGTGCTGTAAGTAGGTTTTTATGTTACCTACCTATTAAGTTACACAAGCTTTGTTTTAGCTGTAACATAATCTTCACAACATGTAATTTTGCATGTAATTGTACATTAGTTCCTCTCTTGTGTGAAATGTCTTAATTTTCACATGTCATAGCTTTTTCTGCGTCTTCTTTATATTAAATACGTCTACCATCAATCATTTCGCTCGCTCGTCATTCTATCTGACATCTTATTTTGTGCAATTTCAACGAAATCATTACACCGTGTTGGCATTTAAAAGAACCATCTTGTCGTGGGAACTGTATGGTCGTGAATAACAGCGACGTTGGGTAGTGATTAGATAGTATCTATTAAAATTTGTCTCCCGACATGTTGTGTAGACACACAACATAGACAGCGTAGACACGCGTTGCTATATAACCTGCACATTTGGCTTCGCTCGTGTGGGTTTCAGAATTATATAATTATATGTTAGTATCGTTAAGAATATCGACGTGTCTTGTAATACGTTGTCATGATTGATATCTCATCAAACATAAATGGGATGGCTTGTTTTTACTTAAACAATATTTCACAAAACTTCCCCTTTCATCCACTATCAGATGTTTATTTTATTTATTTTAATTTTATTTAATATGACAACCAACAAAATTAACACTAAATTAAATTAAAGTTGTTTTTGTACAAAAAAGGACTTAAGCTAAGTGTCATCTTACTTATAGGCTGCCACGGCATGCAATGTGGACTAAAATATACTATTTAAATACTTCTTATTCAAAACAAGTATACAATTAACGAAAAAACAAATACAATTTATGATTACCTACTTATATGTAATTTTACGCAAATATTATAGCAACCAATTACAATTTGAAAAAATACAATTTATTACAACTGTTCAATAATTATTAGGCGTTACTTCAAGGGACTGCAGTATTTGACGCTTGAATTTCTGTGGTTTGTCTGCGAAGATGTCAGTGTTAAGATGCTTGCAAAGATGGTTATATTGCCGCTGTAATCTATTCATGGTGGCGTGGTGACCCACATTGGTCCACATGTTATTTATAATATAATGTAATCTCAATCGGGTAGATAACGGCATACCTATTAAGGTTGAGGAGAAACCCGTCTCTATAGCATAAATAACAGGACTAGCTCACCGTGACACTGCGGTGACTTTACGCCCGTGGCAACGAGTAACGACTCTAGCTTCAATGCAATGCAAGATCATTATTGTTTTTATCGGCTCCACCGACCAGCATGCGGTCAAATGTCAATTTTAACGTCACTCTATTGTTTTGCTTTTGTTTTCGTTTTAATTAATTTAAAGACTGGCTGGTTATAAATTGCTGTATATACCTATTTTCGTTTCGATTGATATTCTTCTGGTTTACTTAAGTTGTTAAATGAACATCTATGAATTGGTAGAAAACTTGTTTATGGTTTTATTTTTATGTTAATTTTTGTCGTAAAGTGATTCAGAATTAATTAAAATATCTTTGAGTTTTAACTAATATTTTACTACTACTACTAAATATACTAAAAACACTATATTGAGATAATCTATCATAATATAATATCTATAGATTTTTACGCGGATTTTAAGCGGCTGGACCGATTTTGATGATTTTTTTGTGTGGTTTAGATTTATAATTGGATGCGGTAGGTGGCGCTGCAATAGGGGTCCATCATGGGATACGGGTGTTCTTAAGCGGACGAAGTCGCGAGCGAGCGGGCTACAGTATTCTCTACATAAGTATAGTCAAAAGTTATTGTTTGCGGATCGTGATTAGTGGCGTGCACTTGGAGAGGAATATACCTAGGCTGATGATGCTGATGATGATGATGATTGTAATATGTAGTTTATAAAAGTTACTAAAATAGTTGACATTTTTGATAGAATAAGATTCTGGTTTGACTTCAAAGTTTGACATCGATGATTTAATGTAGCCAAAGAGCCGATCCAAATTATGAAAAAACATCCTTAGAAAAGTGACTCATAAAATATTGAAATAAGTCTTATTGTCAGTTGCTTCGATGATTTCAGACCACACGCAGAACACTTGCGTAAAGAATTAACATTAACGATGTTGAATTGCTGAAGTGAAAATTATGACTACACAATACCAATAATGAGTCTGCTGCTCGGAGAATAAAAACGCATTTTTAAAATTGGTGAGATCGTGCACACCATGTCACTCGATGTAAATTTATATTGGATCTGTCTGTGCACGTGGCCAGGCTGACGATATCTGAGAACACAATATTAGTTTTCATAGACGGAATCAACTGTTCGGCGGGGCGGTGTGCGTGAAGATAGAATAGATTTCTATTTGTCCATTGGTGCAAGGCCTTTGGAAATATGACTCCAGTAACTTTCACTGGGTAACTTAAATTTCATAGATTTATCTTGCGATCCCTTAACAAAAAAAAAGAAACTTAGTTTTTAAGTATTTTACCATGCCCAGAGCTCCCGGGGTCGATTCCTAGCGTGGCTACAGTTTCACTGTTAGTTGGTGGTAAGGATTGTTCTTAGTCCACTTAGCTACCCTATCTGATTCTATCACTTTCAATGCTATTAGCATCGTTGTTTTCCCACAATTAAAATGTCGTATCTTTCAGCGAGTTCCATAGTAGTTGAGAATTCCAGGTGAATTGCGCTCCATCTTAGGTTTTATCGTCACTTATCATCTGCCTCGCTCTTGTGAATATTCTATAAATATTCAGATTTTGTTTGTTTGATGAAGCGGTTAATTAAAATGACGCGTTACATACACCGAAAAGAAATGTGTTTAAGTTCACCTGACCTTTATTTATGTAAGAGGCGCAAACGAGTGAGTAAACTCTGAATTTATCACCGCCGGCACTCAGGTTGTTTGCATGTGTCGGTTCTCACGGACTTGCTCTAACAACCTTTTCTTTGGAAACAAATGTCGTACAAAGTTCAGATCCTCAAGATAGTGAGCTCCCTCCGAAAACTTTCTTGGGAAGTATTCTCACGTAAGGCGAATTCGTGACTGCATAACCAATATGAGATTGATTGACAATGCGAGCTGATGGGAAGCTGTCAAACGGCTTTCCGTCTTAACCCGATTTGTGTACATATATTATGCCGTAATCATGATCATCAGATACCATACGTTCGACCATTGTTTTTTAAAGTATGTTCACATCATTCCTATCTGTCTTACACTTCACGCTGACTTTAGTTATTTGTTTAACGCGATCTGAAATCAGATGTCATGATGATTTAAAATTAATGATGTCTTTGTTTGGAGAATCTTTATAATTTTCTGGTCCAAAGATAATATAAAAAAAATTATTCCGCTTTTCATCAGTTTTGTGTTTTGTTAGTGTGTTTTGTTTGTTTTGTTTTTGTTTAATATTTTTTTCTTTAAAACATAGACGATTTTGCCACACCACAGTCTGCCGAAAGTCATGAAAGGCACAGGTTGTCTTTAAATTTGTTTTAAATTAAGTTTTAATAAGTTTTAAATTGTTTTACTTATAAAATGCCTTGGTTTCAGTCATGATGTTATAAATTGTTTCTAAACAAATAGCTAAATGAAAAAACTGCAATGCTGATGTAGTAATTGCTGTCGGTCTTATAATAATTATAGCGTTCTCATGAAAAATCCATGTCCGTATAATCTCCATCTTCAATGTCCGGAATAGGAAGTAATTTTGTGGTTTATTGAGTTCTTCACGCGAATTGAGGCTCGTAATTAAAGTTCATAACGTGGACACGCTTTCTTTGATCAAAGTCATTACATTATTTAATAATTTGTATTTGTTATAATTTTCAAAATAATGACCTCTCGAAAACTCCAAAGCAATTGCTTATTTTTACTTTGCTATTTTAAACTAAATGGTGTTGACAGGAATAAGCCGGCACCATTAGCTTCATTGCCGCCTTTTTCCGTTGGGTTATCCGGTTTGGAGGCACAGCAGAATATTAATAGTCTTATACCTCCAAGAAGCGAACCATAAGTTTAAATCTACTTCGTTATTCTAAGCATCCGACTTGTAAGGCAAAAAACTTGCGAACAACAGTATTTCAAACTGAATCTGTTGTAATACCTAGTCTTAACATTCTTGAAATTGTTTTACCATATATGCTAGTGGTCTCACCTTCTTAAAAGGCGTAGTAAACTACTGAGTGCCTCATTTATCTTTCATAAGGGTTTCCTTTACTGGTACTTAGAATAAACTTAGCTTTCCATTTTAAAATGGAATATTATGTAATATCGTGTACCTGAATCATTTGTGGGTGTTGGGTTAAGTAATTTATAATTAATATAAAAATATCGATTACGTGTTTCTGGCTCTTCTGTATCACTAAATCTTCATTTTTGCTTTTAATAACCAATAATTATTAAGGTTTTAAATATTCGATATATCATAATTATTTACACCTCTCCATGGAAACACTTCCTATGGTTTCGGCGTACCGTGCAGCACCAAGCACTGTCTTACCCCTCGACACATTTTATTGCTCTCTCCCTTGCATCGTTGATGCCAGTCGTTTATTGTTAGCTTTTCTAATTGATGCTTACTAATGCACCTTTAAGAAACCAATATTTGTACTCGTCATAGTCTCCTTGTCTACTTCTTTTTGTTGCTCCAATTTGATCCGTCTGTACATATACATTTTGTAATAATCTCCACGTTTTAGTTGCCTCCAACGGTATGCATCGAGTGTTAAAAAAATCTCCACTTTCCCTGTTATGAGACACCTGTATGATCAAGTTAAGTATAATAATTTGCGTTATAGCTGAGATGAGACATTAGATAAGATTGATCATCTGCAATAAAGAAATCCGGCTTGATATCCAAAGTTGGCTCTGTTGATCTTCAGATAATATCTTGGTAGGAGGTATTCAGGCCAGCCGGCTGTACGAAATAATACAATTAAAAAATTTAGTCACGATGTTGGGGCGTTATATTATTTTTTTTGTTTCTCTTTTTTTTAAATGCTCCGTTTGAAGATTGGTGTACAATGGTAGTTTTAACAAAATTGCCTTGTTTCAAAACATTATATTTATTTTTTTCTATGTGCTTACGAAAACAACATTTAAATTAGAATGAACCACTCGTTAGCCCTTTTCTTAGATCCAATTCCATATAGTATTTAATTTAATTTTCCAACCAATGATTTACTGGCGTAGTTTGCATGGTAAATCCTTTTCTAGTATCTCTAAACACGCCGATTTACACCTCCTTTGCGCCACATCGAATAAATATCCTCGAAATCGTTCCTCGACTCGACTTATCACAAGATAGCCTACCTTCCTACACTCAATAATACTATGAAAGCCAAGAAATGTTATTTACTAACCACTTAGCCGTAACTTGTGGATTGTTGTAGGTAGTCTCGCGGCGTTTCTGCCAGACAGCGGCGCGCTCATTGACCAGGGTCAACTTAAAATCCAGCGTAATTGGTGCTCAAGACACGCGTGAGCGTAAGGTGCCGCATATTCGATTTATGCGCTTTTGTATTGGGCGCGGCGAATCTCTTCTCGGAAAGGTTATATTGGCGAAATCGTTTGATAACATCGGAATATTAAAAGGCAGCCGTCCATTCGTTACGCTTTCGGGTCAGATAGCAAATATGATCAATTTTGCTGCTAGAACATAGAGTTGATTAATTTATGGGCTCGGTTGCCGTCCGCAGCAGACGATGAAGACGGAATTTCATGGCTTGCTCGTGATATTCATTTTGCGGTATTATTATTGAATGTTGTATGCTCTACTAGTTTTGATTGACATAGATAGTGATATTAACCTAAGTATATCTTATAATAATACATCTACTGGATTTTTTTTGCAAATTTAAATAGCTT
Organism: Eudonia lacustrata; assembly: GCA_947562085.1. Lineage (NCBI taxonomy): Eukaryota > Metazoa > Arthropoda > Insecta > Lepidoptera > Crambidae > Eudonia > Eudonia lacustrata. The sequence continues at coordinate 13,147,091 of OX387325.1, read as the reverse complement.
CTTTAATGTTCAGGTTTTCTCCACTTTTGGTTTTGTAGAGTTTTCTAGCAGTGTCATCATCATCTAAAACATTTTACAAATCGCCAAGAATGTAACTTCTTTGTCGCTTTGTTTACGTCTACTTTGTACTCGGGAAGTATCTTACTCAATTATGTATAGAGATGTTCCTATTTTAAGCTGGAGCACGGCTGATGCGATCCGGTTAATGTGAATTAGTAGTCGGCGCGTGCTCCCCACTCGAATGCTCTATCGAATGCATGCGCTTGCGCTGCCTGGGGTCAGGCTAGCCCGCCACCTGGTTACTTGATGTTATATCCATTTCTTTTTTAATTTAAGAAATCGACATGATTACTAGCTGACAATGCTAGGAGACTTAATAAAAATCCTTAAATAAATAATAAATCATGAACGTACGGTAACGCATGGATTAAGTTATTATGATAAATTTCATCGTTTTTTACTAATGCTCTGTAAAATGTTTATATAATTTTTAACGCAAATTTTGTTGCGAACAAATTACAAAAACACAAATGTTGAAAAAATTGCTCTGTAGTAAAAAAAGTTTCAAAATTATCGTAATAATAATGCATTTTCTCATGACTGAAATGCGTTTTAGAAGTTAATTTACAATTGAACACAATGAAGCTATATCGTTGTTTGATTAGACGAAATGATAGATAACAAAATCGATGAAGCGTAATAGACAACATTCAAGGTCGCTTTTCCTGTTTCGGTTCAGTATTCAATAGTTTTGTTTATTAGGCATAATAATATGTAATATCATACATAGGTTGATGTAAATCGATATAACCGGAATAGTTATCGTTTACGAATGTGGCTTCGAAAAGGAAGCGGTCACTCAACGTCCAATTAGAATTAATTAGAAGCGTTAATGTGGAGGAGCTAGGCCCGAACCGAATAATGACAGACAGCGATGCTATAAAATATCGCTAATATCTTCCGCGAAATAGGCCGCATGTCTTTATTGATGGTATTTATGGGTAGTATGGCATTGATATGGGCTATCTATGTCACTACGCAGCGCAGGTACCTACCTATTGTGCCAGTCTTGAATAAGATTGTTTGATTTTTGGTAAAGTTTTGTGTCGCGCATTTTCTTTTTCAATTTTCAATAGCTACTTAAAATACAAGAAAACAACCAAACCAATGTCGGAATGCGTCTAGCCTACATGATCTCAAAAAATATGCTGTATAGCCAATTTTAGGTAATGAGACTAATAATTTTCAAACTTTTCATTCCTATACAACGTGTAACAGAATGGTGTGGTCAAAATGAAAAGATCCAAAGTGTATCCGATATAGATCTTGTATGTGTTGTTACTAAGACATAACTATTAACTTTAATTTGTCATCAATCGAAAATTAAATATTTTATTTATATTAGTGAAGTCATGCGCGTCAGGCGCACTTAAAGCAAGCAGCAGTGATCATAAATGTAAGTACACAGATGTTCCTAAACCACTAGGGCTGTAATTTGTTTATTTTGATTTGAGGTCACAATAAAAATATAAAATTTCAAAATTGCGTAACAAATTCAAGTTAATAATTATATCTTAGTAACTCTGCATACAAGATCGAGATCGGATACACTTTGGATCCTTTCATTTTGACCACACCTTTCAGGTACACGTTGTATATATGTATAATTTGTACTGTCTCAAATACTGATACTGATATTTTACTTTACTTTACTTTCGCGATTTTTTGATATCAGAGTTGCTGTGGGTGGTGCAACCAAAAAAAGGCTTTTTTTATTTGCTCATTGAGATCTCATCTTTGCTAATGCACAAAAAAAGGTATAAATTGTATGCACGTTTAGTACACAAAACATCATAAAGGTATTTAATGAATGCGTGACCCTTTAAACAGTGAAAATAAGCTGTAAATATTAGTGTAGAAGGTCAGGCATACCCAATACCTTAGATCTACTTCACGTTACACCCACATTGTGTTTCATTCATAAATTCATTGTCAGTCGCCTTAGTAAACATGACGTAATACTTTTATCATTTTAAATAGTAAGCGGCTTTGCGACTCTTCTGATAAATAGAACAGGTTTTTTGCATTTTTTATTAAACTGCACCTTTTATGAACTAAAACATTGGGCCCACGGCCACGCACGTAGCTAGATTATGTGGCTGAATATTCTCATCTCATGTGAAATTCGTTAGACCAGCTCTATATGCGAAAACAAATTAATTGTGTATATTTTTATTATGTTAGTTATACTCATACTGAATGTTTTCTAAATAAAATAAAAAAAAAATATATATTGAACACTATGCCACAGATTACTTAATAGTTTATGCCACAACTATGCTCCATTAGTAGCGCTATTCAAAATGTACTTATATTTCAGATATCTTAAATGTTTCTACAACTTGATAAATTGTAATAGAATAGGGCTACTATGTTACCAAATGTAGCATTAATCACAGCTCCTCTTCTTTGAAGCTCTCTACATGCAAACCTACGGTATGATTCTGGAGATAGACGTCTATGGCTGTGGAATAGGACACCCAATTTAGATCCCGATCACTATTGCGTTGGGGCTTAACAAGAGAGGGACAAATAACACCGTTCCGTGGTATCTCGTTATTTTGTAGTAGGTACAGTCTTTTTTTCATATTTGTAACTTGGGATGTAGTTAAGTTATAATAACATAACGGCGATACCGAACCAGAAAAAAATTGCACTGTTTAAAAACAAAATGAGAATCGCGTGACCGCCGCGGTAGTAATTTACCTAATCAATATGGAGGTTGTGGTCGCTAGTTGCGTAATGTTTAACTTACCAAGTGCCCTTGAATACGTTGACACTCAAATTCCGCTGTTAATATTTTTTTGATAAATTCTAATGTCAGTACATTTTAACGACCTTGCTCTTAATTGTGCAATGTGTTAAAAATTGAACCCTTCAACAGGCAGAGGGATCTTCACATCACATCTTGAACTATAGTTTATTAAGATAAGTTTGAAAACCAATGAACCATTCGAATAAATCTGCCTTTTAAAGGATACCTACTAATAAAACTATTAGTCAAAAATGATCCATGTATTTTATTAAAAACAAAATTATCCAGTGAATTCCAACTATGATCCTGTGACCCGGATAATCATCATCGTCATATTAGATCATCTTAGATTACATACAATTTTAATAGATCATTTTCATTCCAATAGCAAGTTTCGCTGCTATGCTTTTAAGTAACTCGTTCGGATATGTCTCTCGCTCAACGTTATTCATATGACCGCTCCCGCAACCAGTTGAATTCTGAAGTTTAGAGTCCGATAGAAACTTACCTGAACCTCTTATCGTTTCAGAAAAGCGACAACACCAACAGCAGCAATTGAAGTGTTCGCGGTCACCAACGCCAGAGCGGGCGGCGGAGTCGCCTATCAACAACGAATCGTTCCGGCCGCTGCTGAGGACCCCGCCGCCGCCAAACCGCCCCGGCCCGCCGCCGTCCCCGCCTGTACCCACCCACCCCATAGCCCCTGTCCCCCCCGAGGCCCCCGCGCCTTTACCCCTCCTGCCATGCCCTGTCTGCAGCCGCACCTTCGTCCCACAGTCTCTCAGCAAACATATCAAAATATGCGAAAAGATGACAGTCAAAAAACGAAAGACATTCGACTCATCGAGACAAAGACGAGAAGGTAATTATCTTTTGATCAGACCTATTGGTGGTGGTTTTCATGGCCGTGCCGGTGATTGGGTTTTCTATTGGCAACTTTTTTATTATTTGTCATCTCGTGTTAGAAACTTCCCAGTAAACATAGTATCAATAGATTGTATCTTGTCCCGCATTTTTATAATCATCACCATTTTAAATGATACTATTATTTTACAAGTAAGTTTATGCAGGCAGCTTTTGTATTTAGCATGTTATTTTGTTATACATATTGACGAATATTTTATTTTTGTGGGTAAAAAGGGCTGTCGTCGGAGAATGGTGTTAATTCTGGTGAGTGAGTAGACTGTTTGCATACCTTTTAGCATCCCATGTGTGGTTAGCTGACCACTCTTCTCTTCGTGTTTGAATGTATACTAATATACCTTTGTTCTTAGTTCTTCTAAAAATTTTATCAATCGATACCAAACCAAAGAGCTGTTTTAAAAAAGTATTGCGAAATTGATACCGGTAGTATTCAAGGTAACTTCGATTCTTGAACCTTTGGAAACATGTCGTAACCATATGTCTTTTAATTAGCTACTGACGCGTGTCTCTTATTTGCTAACGTAACTGATACCTGCCACTCTTGTCTGCTATGTAAATATTGAGTGCCCAACGCTGTTATTTTTATATTTCTACATTATACCTACTTAATGCTTTTTTAGGTATTAGATAAGTATTGGTTTCGTGATAGTCCGTAATTTGAAACTAGTCCGTATCGTAACTCTCATCTTATTTCTATTTTTTTTATGTACGCTTAGCACGTCTGTGTTTTTATTCTTTAAGTATGTTCTCCTTATTCTTTAAATGTTCTTGACATAGAACTGAAGCTTTAGTAACATAGTGTAATTAACACTTGTAGGTATGTCAACATTGTATTGTGACTTACCATGTGTCCCAACGCCTATTTGCATAGAATATTTTATTAGTATATTTAGTAACACACTCCTACGACTTGCTAGTCTGCTCTTTTAAATTAACAATCACCATGTTTCATTCTTTGATATGCATGGGTTGTTTGTCATATCATGTCGCTCTGTAATTTTTGAAATGTGTTTGTGATATTGTGAAGTCCTTTAGAAGGTTTTGTGGTATGTCTGAGTTCAAATGTATGTTTGTACATTTAAGCGCTACAGCCTGAAAACAGGCTTTGTTTTATCTCAGTTGCTAATGTTTAGAAGTATTCCTGATATAATAGATAGTACCTACACGTTAAGAATTAGATCCCTATTAAAGTGTGTATCTCATTGTGTACGTTATTATGTTATATAAAAAAATTATACAAATAATAATGAACGCAAATCTTTATTTTTAAAACAAGTCAAGTCTAGTTAAATATTAATAAAGGGCGTGATTGCGTTAACAGTCACTTTCCATTAAAGCAACAAGGAAGGAATTGATTCTAATAATTCCAGGTACAGACTTGGAACAGTACCTGCCAAAGAACTTCGGCCTGCCCGAGAACAGTCCGTTCCTGGAGAAGAGTCCGCCACATACTGCCAAAGTAATGCCCAAGCCCAAAACGCAATCAATTAGGAATGCTGTTACTAAGGTAATTAGTTTACATTTCAGTCGCTATTTACTTATACTCTTGAGAACTTTTTTTTATATTTTACGTGTAAGCACAGTGCCTTGATCTCACCTGATGTTAGGTGATGATAAGGCCAATGATGGAGGCGCACTTCACCCGGGTACCTCAACAGTCAGGCACTGGCTATCTTATCTCTAGCTGCCGGAACACAACAATGCTACGAACATTGATGTTATGGCGATATATTTATATACAATGGTGGTAGCTAGCCAGGCGGACAAACAAGGCCTACCACTAAACAAATCTAGTACACAAACATGTAAGTACTCCCCGCTGCGAATCGAACCCGGGATCTCTGGGCCTAAACCAGTGGTCTTAGCCACTAGACCACAAGAGGCGGTTTTGTTTAACTTTATAAATCTCAGCTTATAATGACCCTACTACTGTAATAGGGACAGGACTCAGGACTGCGATTTATGAATCTCACCGGTGATCTTGAAATTTAAAGTGGCTTGAAATACATTTTGAAATATAAAGGATCGTTGCAATATTTACAATTTAAGTATTAGATACATACCGTTCAAAAATTTTCTTTTTGTTTTGAATAAGAGAAAAAGCATTCGTAATAATTGAGATCATAGCGTTAGAATCGTTCACTGGTTCAAAAATCGCCCCCAGATATTTTCAGTTCGGCCTTGGAGATGCAGATGATTATGTGGGTTAGGCTCAGTCCGAGTCGTTAGGCCCTTCGTACCACGATCTGTTTGTACCATGTTATAAACGGCCTAATGCCCATTTTTATTAAGCCTTTCATACCGTGGTACGAACCATTTTCCCATGCGCTTCATGTTGGCAGAACTGAGGAGTTCTTGGTACGAACAGCCTAAGAACTCGTTAGTCCTGCCCACAAGCGCATGGGAAAATCGAATCATAACCCACCGCGTTGGCTCAATGTAACCCACATTGGGCCAACGCGGTGGGTCATGATATGAATGGTGTGTATTGACGACTGCTATCCAAAGACATAGGCTCGTGAAATCGTTGGTGTTTCCCATATTTCTGTACGCCGCCGAAACATGAACCCTACGGCAAACCGAAACTCACAAGATAGACGCTCTGGAGATGTGGTGTTAGAGGAAGAGATGCTCGGGGTCTCTCGGACCGAGTTCCGAACAAATGCCTCCATCCTTGATGAGCTTGGCATAAAAGAGCGCCTATCCACCCAAGTGCGCAGTCGGATCCTGAAATTCTTTGGGCATTTTAGTCGGCGTGGAAATGACTCCGTAGAAAGTCTTGTCGTGCAAGGGAAAGTCGAGGGCACAAGGCCACGAGGGAGATCCCCAATGAGATGGACGGACCAAGTGAAGGCTGCGGTGGGCGCTCCCGTGCACGAATGTGCCCGATTAACGACCAGCAGGCAGAGGTGGCGGGATGTCGTGCGGCGGGTCCTGTCTGCTGCCCAACCTACCGGAACGTGATAACCACGACCACACTGGCAAGAGTGAAACTACTAAAAAGAAGAAGATCCAAAGACAACAACCGGAGGTCCGGAGTCAACAGCTTAACGTGGCTTCCGAAGCACGGAGCTCGAGATATTTTATTTTGTCACCCAACCCAAGATAAGCACCTTGAGAGATCGTGACCGCACTAGCAGCTACATAGCGAGCTCCTCGTTCTACATTTTACTTAACGAATAGTTATTCAAAGCCAGTGCTTTCCGTATTCGCCCATGTTTAGACGTCTCAGTGTGTAAATTACTATTCTGTAGGTACTACAGACATCCATCCATAAATGAACCATCTCATTTTTATGCAAATCATCTTGTGGCGTTATTTTCTTAAGGTCACATTGTGATGATAATTACGCACGTGTAACATTACCGGCCGCGGTAGGATCTCCTATCATAGACCGGCACGACAGAAGACAAACAGGTTGTTGGAGAATGTAAATTGTCTTCAAGGCCAATGACTTTCCATTAAGCAAAATATTTTGTCATCCGAAATTATAAATTAGCAGGCATTTCAAATGTATAAAATGTACAAAAAAAGTAAGCGGTATAAACTTTTGAAACTTGGTATACATATTTTAATGAATTGAAGTTATAACTATGTTATAGTAATGAAACTAGTATTTTATTGAAATATTTTTTATGAATTTACTTGCGTTTAGTTTCTACATTTGATTTGATCTTGAATTTTATGTTCTACGTTAGAGTTTTTTCAGAACCTTTAATTGTTATCGGTGATAGTATTTTAAAGCGGGAGTCTTCTAGTTTTAATGAATGATATTGTTTTGGTTACATAACAGCCAGATTCCAAATGTGACTTCTCAATTGCTACTTGTTTTGCTGTATAAACATTTTTTTTGGTTAAATTTTCAGCCAACGGCAGAACTACAAAAATGTCCACACTGCAGCCGAGCGTTTGGCGTGCGCGCGTTCGAGAGACACGTCGAATGGTGCGCGGACAAGGCGAAGATATTGCCCGCCGCGCCCGCGCAGCCGCCGCAGCACGTCACCGACGCGAAGCAGCGGCTAAACGCGCGCACGAAGTACAAGGCGCCGCCAGTACGCGGCAGGAGGTGGGTCACACGATATTGGGCGAGCGATGGTGCGCACACATGGCGGAAGTATGCCTGCGCAGCCGCCGCAGCACGTCACCGACGCCAAGCAGCGGCTCAACGCGTGCACGAAGTACAAGGCGCCGCCAGTACGCGGCAGGAGGTGGGTCACACGATATTGGGCGAGCGATGGTGCGCGCACATGGCGGAGGTATGCCTGCACAGCCGCAGCAGGACATTATCGATGACATGTATGCAAAAGAAGCCGCCCACCAGTGCGCGGCAGAAGGTGGGTCAAACGCTACTGCTTCGTAGATGGGTATAGTCTCGAAAATGTATCTTATAGAAGATAGGTAGTACATTTCACATACACATATTCATACGACACGCCTGATAGTAATACTCATGGTGACCACAGCCTATGACTCTTGTAAGACCATGTACATAAGTATTTGCCACCATTCTGCGGTGAACGGGACGGGAGCGGTGGCGGCGCGGAGATTGGAAATGCCTTTCGTCGACGGCAGCAACGGACATCACATCGCTTGGAATGGGGATGTTGACATGACAACAACAAAATTTAATCACCACTTATCTACCCAATTATTGCAGCAGCGTAAAAAAAGACTCGAGGACGGTCTCTTATCAATGTATGCGTATAGAGCATCACCGCTCCCGCCCCGATTACCGCAAACGTTGAGGACGCGGTCTTAGTTATTATGCCTCTATGCCCAGTACTTTACTGGATTCAATAGGTACCTTTCAAATTAGAGAGAGATTTTATAGCTGCTATGATAGCCACTCAGACGTATGCAGTATCCTATAAGCGACTGAAATCTAACTTCTTTATTTTAAGGTCTTCACAAACTCGGGACAAGTCGTCAAACAGCCGGTCGACCTCAGTGGACTCGTCGCGCGGCGTATCTCCTCCTCCCCCGCGCGAATACGGGGACTACAAGCACACGCGCGCTAGAGCATCAGGTAATATAAGGAAGGGTTTTTTGATAAACTCTCAGTAAATATATTTTTAACTATCAAAACCATTGATATATTTTTTTTTGCACAGAATCTGTCTCCAGTAACGACTACCACGAAGAGTCTTCAAATCATGTGCCAGTAATTAGAAACTCTCGAAATTCGCAAAACAGTTCTTCCGGCGATGCCAATGTGAAAGCTAGACAAGCCAGACTTGCTAGAGACCTTAGCAGCACAAGGTTAGCCACGCTTTGTTATTTATTGTAAGCTTTCTCTTACATTTAGCAAATAAGGGGAAAGGAAGGTATATGATTTTTGTTAATTATTTTAATTCGTATGGTCGTAGTTGACATTCCTGTCTCCTTATTTGACAAATAAAATTACAAGACCGAGTTATAATACCACCCTTCCTTTCCCCTCCTTTAGAAACACCCAAGAATCCAATCCCACACCAGTACAATCCAGTAGCACTGATCCAAATATTAACAAAAGTGCACAAAACAAAGTTAAAAACAAAGTAGCAAGCAAAAAACAACAGCAACTTAAAAAGCTCGAAGAGCTTGCTAATAAATATAATGAACGAAATCAGAAATGCAAAGATGAACTCAAAATTAACACTAAGAAAGCTATTGATAAAAGTCAGATACCTATTTCAAAAAAAACTTGTTTGAAAAATGGCTCTCGACAACCAGACTCTGACAAAGAAACTAGTGATGCAATGGTTGAAGACGTTAAAAATGTTGAAGTAAAAGTTACCGTAAGGAAAAAAGTCGCCACTAAGCCCGTAGGATCGGCTCTTAAAGATAAGAAAGTTATTGAAAAGAAAAAGATCAATGACATCAAAACTAAAAATGATACAAAGAATAAACTAGTAAAAGAAAACAGTATGAGCTTGGATAGCCTCGAAGATTCAAAATCTGTTTCTGCTGCTGATAAAAACTGCCAATCTATTGGAATAAACACAGAATTTCTTTGTCCATGTATTCCTTGCGTCATATACGATAATATAGACCCAAAAATTAGCAAGAAATCAAAAACGAGTGCTAAAAGTAATGTAAAAACTATGGAAGAACCAAAAGTGGAATTACTTTATCAAAATCTTACCATGGTAAGCTCGTGTGATATTGGCCATAAACATATGAACGACAAAGTTCTACATTTAAATATTTATGATGTCACAACAAGTAACTCTGACAATATTATTTCTGATTTTGTTGATTCAAGCCCAAATGTATGTGAATTTAAATCAGACAATACTATTGCTCCACAAACTCCAAAAGAAATCAATGAAGAAGACGGTAAATTATATGAAGAAAGTAATCTCATTATGAATAAAACTGATAACAAAGTACGTTTAGAAATTAATGATTTGTCAACGGAATGTTTTGAAGAAAATTATGATCATGATATTAGTGACGACACATGTAACTATGAGGAAATTAAATCTGATGATAATAACGATACTGAAGAGCAAGATATTGTGTGTCGACATGGAAGTGGTGACACATACACAAAATTCTCTGAAAACACTGCTGACTTAGAAGAATTTATCAATATTACAGATAAAATGATGGGCAGTCACTTTACAGAAGAAAAACTTAGCCTTGAGAAAGATGTTGAAACTTTTCATACCCCCAAAACAAATTCTTTAGAAGCTATGGACGGAAATAACAGTGAAAATGATAATCCAATTTCAAAAGACTCTCCAAAGCACAACTTTTCCGATACTTTGGAAAATTTAAAGACTGATTTAAAGGAACTGCTAGATGGTGCCGGTAGTGACGCTAATCAAATTTCACAGGAACCAATCAAAGAAGAAATTCCTGACATTAAAAGGAAAGTTTGTGACATGGAACATATAACGGTTTACCAATCAAAACTTTTAGCAGAAAAGAATGAATTTGAAAACAAACCTGTAAAAAACGTGTCTACCGAGTTTAAACTACCTTCTATAGCAGAATCAAATAAGCCAGAACGCCAAGTGACTTGTACCAAAAACAGGATGCAAAGAATTTACAAACCTCATAGAAAATATAAAATGCTTGGTGAACAAGATCGCACAAATTCAGAATATCAAACGTTCATTGTTAAAGAAAACGCTGAGGATAACAGTGATGGACAATCTATAAGTTCTGATGCACCACCACTCAAACTACCTCGAATTGAAAACAAGAGGTTAGAGTATGATGTGCATTCCTTTACCTAAACTGTTGCCCCACTATTACCTCTTTGTTTTTTATTTTTATACTTGCGACAATGTAACTAGAATATGTAATAATAAGTTTTTTTTTTATTGACATGTGCATAAACACGGTGTGAAAATAATTACATTTCAGGCCAGATGATACCTACGACCCTTTTGCATCAGCCGCTAGGCAGATGAAAGAACTCATGTCTTCAGACACAAACATTCCTAAAAAAATCCAGAACGCTTCCAAAGATCCCAATAGAACCCTTCCCATTTTACGTCCTGGTAAAGAAAAGACACCCCCAGCTTACCATCGTACCGATAACACTAAAATGATGAAAGACACACTCAATAAAACGTACCAGAAAACTCCTACATTACAAAGAATGAAATCATTCGGTAGCACAAATAACGATAACAACACTTCGTTTGGTAGTCGATGTAGTTCATTTAGAAGTAATCGTAATGACAAAAAATCTAGTCAAAAAATAAATACAACATTCACAAAATCCAGCAAAGAAAACATTAATACACCTGAAAAGACATATTTTAATCGAAACAATAACTTAAATAGATCCTTTTCAAGTTACACAGCGTCTAGCTATAGCACACCAAAACCAAAAGAGAAAATTCCAAAAATAACTACTTCAATGTACCATAGTTTCCAAAGAACCTCAATAAAACAGCCAATTAAATTAGATAAGATTAAAAAAGATGATGAGAAAAAGGATTTCGTCAATCTGGATTTAATTCTAACAGATGACAATTCCTCCATGACCGACAGTAATTATATAGACCCAAGACTTATCAATGAAAATGACAATTTACCCATTAATGTAAATACTATTTTAAATAATCCCGATATCATAAGTAGCATGGAGTCTTTGCAGACTACAGAAAACTTACCTTCTAAGTTTGAATCATTTAGCACTAACCAAAACAATAATTTTAACAAATGTAACAATAATAAAGAAGAAACTAGAAGTAATGTTACGAAAGTAGAAAGTAACAATAATATTAATAAAAATATAAATAAAACCACTGCCCCAATTATAGATGATTTAAGCGCACAGTATGATAGGATTATGTCTTCGTTAGAACATAGTATAGTATCTAAAGCCTCCCATGACGAATCTCTGTGTGAGGAGTTTGACCTGGAGGAGTTTATGACTTCATTCGACGATGAAATCAATAAACAAAAAGTAGAAAACAGTAGAACTTGTAGTTCTACAACTAGAATAGTGAAACAATCTCAGCTTGCTCATAGTAATATATCGTCGGGTATGAATAGCGTTTGTTCAACTCCGAAAGTAGTGATTAGTAACGGTCTGATACCGGTTAATAAGTCGATGTCTCTCAATTTTAGCAGTAACAATATCGTGAACGAGAACCTTTTCCCATCCTCCGTGAAACGTTCCACTTCCCTCCTGGATTCCATACAAAAGAAGCATGTACAAAAGACGGATAGCTTGAAGAGTCGCCATAAAACTGACCAATTGGAGCAAGATCTGATGCAATCTCTGAAAGATTTCGACAAATTTTACGAGTCCGACAGGATTGAAAATAACCCGAAGGAGATCGCCAGTTACAATATGCACGTAACTAATGGCTCGACGAAAAGGGATACCCGTATAAAATCCGAAAGAAAAAGTAAAAAGAATGATATAACTAATGGCAACTATACGCCTAACGGGAAAATGAGCAACGATTCAGCTTATAGCAGGTTAGTCAGGTAACTCTTTCGGAAGTTTAACTGTTATAATTTCTACAAATTCATTGATCAACCCTTCGAAGTCACTTGTTTACGTCTATCTTTATTGTGTGTTCTAGCCTTAATAGAATATCTCCGTCGAAATTATCTATTTGCAATTCGAAAGAGCCCAACGGGCTGGCGTCCCTGGAACAAGTCCCAGCGGGGTCAGAATCAAGTGGGAAGGAGGAGATTCGCTCGGTTTCCAGCGACGAATTCCTAGCCATGGAGCGCTCTGCTGAACTTGACGAGCCGCTGCCGCAACTAGACAACCACTATAAAGAAACTCACTCGACAAACGGTAAGTTTGCCTATCTCTACAATAAAGCTGGTAACAATGGACTGCATTGAAAAACGAGTACCTATATGAAGTTTCGAAGTACAAATGCTAATAATTAAACAAGATTACAGCCTTTACTTTGCGTATTTGATACCAAATGTGTTGGATTATATATTGTTAGTATGTACTTTGAGTGTTCGTATACCTGCTGCTTGATTGGGTCGATATGACCAATCAACATAAAACAAGGTACACTAAAACATTACTTTCTTTTCTTATAGGTGCTGATTTTTATGTATGTTTTAGAGAATATTGTTAAAAGTTAATACAATATCAATATTGCCAGACACTTCCCGTCGGCGATAACTTGTGCCAGATGATTTACAGCTTCCAAAAACGCCTGCTTGCTTGTCGTCGTATTGTAGAATTGCATGCGCAGAAACGGTGGGCACAAGTAACCGCCCACGGGAAGTGTCTTGCAGTATTGATTATTATTAACTTTTAACAATATTCTCTAAAACATACACGAAAATCATCACTGATACGATAAGAAAAGTGAGTAATGTTTTTTGCGTAGTAGGTATGGTTTTGAACTACTTATGTAGGTACAATTTTGATTCAATTGTTTGGTGTACGAATTCAAAGCAAAGTTATCTCTACATCGCGCTAAAGATTTTGGCACTCTTAGCCCGGTCAAATTAGCCCAAAAAAATAGGAGTACCCTTGGTTAATTCACAACAAGCAGAAAATTTACAGGCACGTAAGGGATACCACTCTAATGAAATCCTGAAAAGTCCCCATGTATCCCGTGTGTGCAAAAAAAAATATTCAAGGTCAAAGGTCGCAAAAATGGATTTTTGGATTTTTTGTTCAAACGGATAGTTTCAGGATAAAAATAGCTCAGTCCTTATACTTTTTTCTCTAAGATTTACCGTTACTGAGAAAAAGCCATTCGAAAGTTAGCTGGAGCTGTATTCTCCATAAAATGCACACGTTTCATAATCATAATCATTTATTCGCATTAAATAGGGTACTACAAGGTGTTATAATATATAAATAATTATTTATATTATAAAAATATATTAATTAAAGCATGCTATTACACAATGGCTAAATAGGCTTAAGATGACTTAAGCCTATTTAGCCATTGTGTAATAGCATGCAAATTTAGTTCCTTACTATTAATAGTATTCAAATAATTTTAATATAAAATTCTGTCAATATTAATAATCATGGTCATTTAGCAATTAATCGTTAAAGTTAGAAAAAATGTAATGTGAAAGAAACAATGTCAAAGAATGAAATACAAGAAAAAATCAATAGTAAACCGTAAAATAATACAAATAATCTCAATCCATGCGTATAAATAATAATGAAACCAGTCCGTTATTTCCCATAATTCCTTAACTCCACAATGTTATAAAATGTATTGTCATTTAACCATTTTTTAAATGCTATTTTGAAGTTAGTAGGGAGTTGTTTTATGTCTAGAGGTATATTGTTAAATATTGTGATTGCCACAAGGTGCATTTCAAGCGTTTCCAATCCAAACGCTTAGTTTTTGGTACTATACCCAGTATCAATTTATCAGGATACCTAAGGCTTCTATTTGTTACATTTACGTTCTTTGCTTTTTTAAAGTTGTGATAGTGTTGTTTGATAAATAATCCTACTTCCATGATATACGCTACCTATACTATGAGGTAGTTTACGAGGCGCGTTTTTTTAACGTGGTTTCCTCGGTAGGCATACTCCACGGTCTGTTTTAGTGGTAAATCAGGTCTTATTGAGCTTCTTCTACTTCGTAATTTTTTCTTCCATAATTATCTTCTTCTTCTTCTTTTTCCTCTGCATCCTCCTGTGTCGATGTAAATTGTTGTAGCATGTTTCGTCGTTGATGTTGGTATCTTCTTCTGTTGAATGAAGGTTCAACGTTTGAACACGACTGGCCTTTACAACTGATGCATGTTGTTGAACAAAATAAGCCCACTTTTTTGCAGCTGCATATTGAACTACACCCCTTCTTGCAATTGCAAAAAATGGTGTTAAGGAGCTTCTCTGGTGCAAGCGGAAGTACATTGTCAATTAGCTTCCAACCCCATTCTTCTGGATCCAGTGCATTGCCAAGCCGCACTTGAACCTGGTGGTACACTCGAAAGAAATGTTGCTGAGCAGAAGCTGAGGTTGGAGGAAGATAAGCTAATTGCACACGTTTTTTATTACGTGGTTCTTTAGCAAAGGATAGTAACGATACTTATCAATGCAGGTGATTTTTGCTGGAGCTCCATAGACTGAAAGAAGAAAGCGAATTTCGTGAACGATTTGAGTTCCTGGCGTAGAATTTAAATCTTCGAACACTTGGGCACATCTCACTTAATTCTGTTTTTCGAATAATTTCAAAATTGATGTTTTCCCCTCCTAAATAATGCTGATGTAGTATCACAGCCAGTGAAAACATGTAAAAATAAAAGATGGCGTTTACATTTAGGGAAAGCCGAACACAGAAGATACAGAATTCATCATTATAAATGTAATAGTCACACAAACTTAAAATTTTACTTATATTACGCGCCCAATAATGTTCATTATGGAGAATACAACTCCAGCTAACTTTCGAATGCCTTTTTCTCAGAAAAGGTAAATCTTAGAGAAAAAAGTATAAGGACAATATTAGTAGACCTGATCTACAATTTGAGACTGAGCTATTTTTATCGTAAAATTAACCGTTTGGCCAAAAAATCCAAAAAACCCATTTTTGGAACGATTGACCTTGAATAAATTTTTTCGCACACACGGGATCAAAGGGGACTTTTCAGGATTTCATAAGAGTGGTATCCCTTACATGCCTGTAAATTTTCAGCTTGTTGTGAATTAATGCAAGGGTCAATGTCTATTTTGACCGGGCTATCTACTTATTCTTCAAGAGCTATATTATGATGACTTAAAACTATTTTTTTTTAAAGTTATCCATTGACTAACCAGTCGTCCCAGGCTTCGGCGTACATTGTACCTACAGAGGCCCTATGCAAGTGGCATAATGCTAATAGAGTACAAATGGAAGTAATAGATAATAGAGTGATATCTTAAAGGATTGCCAACGATACACGTATAAATGTAGTTTGTTTGGCTTTGTCAATCCCATTCATTCATTATTTTCTCCAGTTTCTATTCTACTAGCGTTGTGCCCTTTATAGTTCCTCAGACTTCAGTTAATATGATTACATCGTTAGCAGAGAAGCGAGGCAGCACGCGAGCATCATCAAGATGCAGCCCCACGTGGCAGCGGGTTGGGGCGGGCGGCGTTGTCGGGGGCGTGAGCTCGAGCGGGTCGGACGCGTCGCTGCACCGCGCGCGCCGCGACTCCGCCCCGCGCCTCTCGCGCTTCTGCCACGAGTGCGGCAGCAAGTTCCCCGTAGACACTGCCAAGTTCTGCATCGAGTGCGGCGTCAAAAGGCTCCTCGTATAACAGGCGGCGACGCGGACGCGATCATCTAGTCTCAGGGCCAGCCCTAGCCTAGCCATTATTTAAGTTGCAGTCTTAGTTGCAAGACACCATGGCAAGTTCACTGTTCGCCATATTTTTGGTAGAGCCGGCCCTGTCTAGTCTGTTAGTTTTGTTGACTTAGTTCTCTACGTGTACCTACTGAGTGCACCCAGATTTTCGCAGCCGACTGTGAAGTTTTAACGAAGAAAGTGATGAAGATCACTCATCAGTTTTTTACCTTTACGTGTTGTAATAAAACTTTATAAAATGGACGGGATACCACACCTTTTTTGGTATCGAGAAATATTTCCGCTGCTTTATGTAGATCAAATAAAATTGTTTATGTTTTAATAATTTTAATATTTATAAATAAATGCTTTATTATGAGCCACATGAAGTAACTTGTTTGATGAATAACAATAATTATGAATTATCGAAAATGAAATGAATGTTGATTTTGTCCAATAATTTTTTTGTAGTATACCTAATGTATTGTGCATAATTTAATAATTTTCATGCAACTTATTATATGACATACTTTAACTTGCAACAATACCTACATGCAAGTCTTATTAAAAAGTGGCCTTAGATATGGACCTTTTAAACAGGTCGATGTATAAGTGGTCTTTCAATTTTAATAAATAACTTCACTACCACGCACGTGTTTGCACAAACTGACAATCTTGGACCATTATTGCTTATATGAGTTATATTTTTACAACTATATAGAATAATAATAATAATAATAATATATACATTTCGATAATATAGTAATTTATGTGCACAACCTTTGTGTTTTAAAAATGTTACCAAATTCCTATAACAAACTTATTTGTGCCTTCCTTTAGGTAGATAGGTTGTTAGTGAAAAATAATCAGTTCTGTTGGTTTGTCATAGCTTTTTTTAAATGTTTTTGTTTGTTTGATATTGAGTTATTGGCCAACCAAAACCAAATCAGCATTGGTCATCGCCTGTCTGTGATATTTGCGAAATATCCAAGAACATGAAGCGAATAATGAAAATTTAATTTAATAAGCAAGTGCCACTGTTTAGTACCTAGTGACTTTTACCTATTTTTATTTTTGTTTTCACATGGTAACAACTACAATATTATTTTCTAGAAATATTACCTTTCAAATGTTTCCATATGCCTCGTCTACGTTGTAGTTGGCCATTTTAACAAGACTGATTTATTTTCAAGTTTTCGAACTACGAATAAAACTTAGTTACTGTTGTATATTGTTTTTAATAAAAATAACAATTTATCATGTAATAAATTAACATTTTTTAAATGTTGGCGTTTTAATTTACTGTTTTTGTACTTCACTGCAGATAGCAGGCAACCCTCCACATATCGACTGTTAGAGCTCATGACGTTGCGTCGCCGGCTACATATCCAAGCAGTTAATATTAAAAAATGTATCGTACCTAACTCACTTGGCGACGGTTTGGCAATGTTTTCGCCAATTTGGAAGCGTGGCCACAAGCTACAGGGTGCCAAGTGCGAGTTTCATTCGCAATTCGATCACGTTAACGAAAACGTCAATTTGTATGGCAAAATGTTAACTCTTCTCGTTTGCCGCCAGGAGGCGCTGCTAAAATGCCATACTAATTTTCGTTTTCGTAAACGTAATCGAATGAATACGGATAGTAAACAAAACTCACACTAGGCATTCAGCTCCCTACGTGACTTCTGATACTCAGGCGGCCTGGCGACGTCTCTGCCACTCACTGTCGCCCGCCAGTCAGCCGCCGTTTTGGACGCGCTCGCTCGGAAAGTCGGAATAAAGTAGTTGATGTTGTAAATAAATGATGTTTCTAAATATCGTATAGAGTTTAGTTAAATCTATTCTACATTAGTTCAATAACTCGTCAAAAGATGCTATTGACATTCTCGTATACTTAATTGAAAAAAAATCAGGATATTTTCGTAAATACAGTTTAAAAAAACACCACTTCGGCTTCGATCTAATTAAAAGGATGAAAATAAAGGATTTTTTTTCATTTCCATTTAAACGAACTGAGGACGTCGCATGGCAAATTAGCGCCCGCCCACGTGTTGTGGTTGTGGTACGTGTGAGACAAGCCTAGAAAGGTGAATTAATTGTGTTGCGTAGATATTTTATAATAATGTAAGGGCCTGTTTCACAATGTCTGATTAAGAGATACCTACTTGACAGTTTAAAGTGAAAGTTTTGTAATACTAATAATAGTTTTGTAGTAAACGCTAATGGGGACTTACTTGTAGATGGTGGAAGAGGCCCTAAGAGCAATAAATTATTTCAAAGTAGGTAGGTAATTTAATTGAAACAATGTTTGATTTTCCTGTTAAAGTACAGTAGAGTCCGTTTATAGTGACATCGAAAGGAATTGACAAACACGTCATAATAAGCGGACGTCATATAAAGCGTTATGTGAAATGAAAAACTTTTTTTATGTAAATATGTATGTATTTAAGTATGTATTTTAATACAGAAACATAGTACATATGTAATTACATATGTATGTATACATACATATTAAATCAAAATCAAAATTGCACGTAATCAGCACATTATTATAATAACACATACAAATGTATTTTTTACTGTAAGTAATCTGTAATTTTTGTCTGCTTTTGTTTTTTCATTTTATTGTAAAAACAGTCTCTAATACTATTGTGTATAGAAGTCATAGCTATGGTCAAATTATCATTTTCAATATTGCTGTGAACGAGCCACGTGCCGAACGTCGTCGGGAACCAACGAACAATACCGAAAGTGTAAAGAATCATGTCGGTCATTATAACCGGACATAATTTATTAAAAATGGGTCATAATAAGCGACATGTCACTGTAAGGGAAGTCATTATATCCGACTTTTTTATAAAGAATTTTGTATGAAAACCAAACTTCGTAGTGCAATTACGTCATAATAACCGGCTGGTCAATATAGGCGGAGTCATAATAAACGGATTCTACTGTATACATTACGTTTTTATGCAGACCGTAAAACAAAAATAGCTATGAAGTGCAATAGATACTAATGTTAGTGTTCTTTACCGTTTAGAAAATCGTCACTTGATGCATAAAGAGTAATATCGTAACTGGGTTTACAGCTGGCGAATTAATAAATCTGATTCAGTATGCTTATGCTCGCTATTGGGACTACGTTCAGAAGGTTAGTTCTTCGTTGAGGCACTTAGGAGGAATGTGTCTGGTTCATACCAAGCGGAGATCTTTGATCAGTGTCTACCCTATTAGTTTAATATAATATGTATAACAACAAATACCTTTATTGTACTCTAATCTCTTTACTAACATTTTGGAAATCACAAATTAGATTAATAATTATTTTAACTAAAACAATAACACATGGTTAATATTTACATTTTGCGAGTTGAACTTATATATTAATAGGTAATAATAAATCATTTTATGAGGCTGCTAAAGTCTAAACATGCCTTTGTGTGCTTTCCTTGGGGGTAGAGCACCTCTCAATCGGAGCCTCCGTAGGGCTTCTCTCAAATGTTTAGGCTGCAGGGGTCCAGCTTCTCCAGATTTCTCCAATATCTCAAGAGCTATAAATCAAAAATTGTTCATTTTTATAAAGAAGTTCAAGTTTAACACAATAAACTTGTTTTTTGTTTGCTGGAACTACGATAGTGATTAACCTTTTCACCGCCCAACTATCCTGCACGCGATGTCCCGCTGTACGCTAACGTATAAATGTATTTTAATAAAATAGGTACAAAGAAGAACTTCTATAGAAGTGCTGGCGTGGGCGGCACGAAAATCTCGAACTGCTATAGAAGTTGTTGGCGGTAAAAAGGTTAAAAAAATCGTACTATTAGAAAACTACACTATCCCTGATTAGTAAGTAATTCCCAGTCAAATACAATATTTCCAGGGTATGCAGTAAAGATGCGGTTACTCCATGACTCCTTGTTTATTAAATTTTATCAAAAAATCATGCCAACATACCTTCTTCAACAACTTCTCCTACAAATACTTTAGCGATACCGGACATAGCAATTACAACATTCTGGCCAACAGAGCCACCAGTAATAGTCTGCATTAAACGTTTGACTGCTGCCTTCGGAAAGGCGGCGCGCCGGTACATCTCATATCTGTTCAACTGCTCTTCTGTGAAATTGGAGACTAAAACTCTGTAACATAAATAACATGGCATAAGATGGTTGCAAAAAAACTAATAAGTGTAAGTTTAATTATTACTGTTTTATGTCAAAACTTAAATTACCTACTTATTAAAAACTATAAACCTGTATTGTAAGGGGTGTCCCAAAGGGGGTCCCGTGAAACAATTCAATTATTGCATGAGACATTTCCTAGACATTTACTCTCTCGTTTCGGTGATCAGAATTTGCCCCTCTAGATCTTGTGATTTAACACCCTTAGATTTCTTTTTATGGGGTTATTTAAAGTCAAAGCTCTATGTCAACAAGCTTACAACCACATGTCAACGCAACAACAAAGTCATGGAAAATTCCGATAAAAGAGTGCGCATGTGCCAGCAAAGCCGTGGAGGCCATTTGCCTTATGTGTTATTCCATAAATAACCCTATCCTATGTATTTTATGATTCAATAAAAAATCACAAGTTAAAGACTAAGTCGCCCACGGCGACTTTTTGTAGCGATGCAGTCGCGCGTTTACAAAACGCGCGACGGCATCGCTACTAACGCGCGTTAGTCGCATTTGCAACGCGCTACTATGCGCTACAGCATCGCGACTGTATCGATGCAAACGCGCGACCGTGTCGGACGACATCGGGGAGAGAAAGGAGGGAGGGTGGCGCGTGAGTGGAGAACCGAGCGTTTGCATCGCGACTGAATCGCGTTGCATCGCGTTTGCATCACGACTGCATCGCATTTGCATCACGACTGCATCGCATTTGCATCACGACTGAATCGCGGTTATGTGGGCGAGGGCAAACAGCTAGCGACCGCATCACGAGTGTATCGATGCGAACGCGCGACAGCATCGCTACTGTATCGCTACAAAAAGTCGCCGTGGGCGAGGGGCCTAAAAACTGTGTTTTCTATTTAATTCAAATCTTGCGTTAATTTTGGGACACCCGTTAGTAAGACCACCAGACTCAGAACCCAGACTTTTTGTGGCACTTAAGAAACATATTTATTTTTACTTGGTTTGGTTAGAGGTAGGCTTATTCTAAACCTCAACTTGTGTGTCACCATAACAACAGTGTTACCTATTTGTTGTGTTACATAGTTAGCTTCTGTGCAGAATACTTATTACTATTGGACCTGTACTATTAAGTATTCTGTGTGTATAATTTTGTTATAGGAGAGGTACACCTCTCATAATTTTGTTTTATATAGGTATATTGTATAGGAGAGGTACACCTCTCCTATGTTATTTAACAAAATTATAAATGGTTATAAGATTAGTGCAACATGAGAAAATTATTATTTTAATTATTTTATTATAGGGAAAGTTAACCAGCAGTGATCGAGGATTATGAGAGGAGTGCACTTCCACCTTTACTTAACCCATTTGGACCAACCAGGTGTTTGTGTGTTGTTGTAAATAAAACTTTAAAAATATAATTTTAGAGTACATCTTTATAATACTTTTAGAGGTGATATAACGTATTGTTGGGCTAAGTGAGTTAATATCAGATGAGATAAAAGGCAAAGTGATTCCCAAAAGAGGTACAATAATAAAAAACAACAAAAATGTTCATGGACAGCATTCTTAAGCAGTAATAAATAGTATTATGAATAAGTACATACTGCATCTTTTCACGCTCTTCTTCTTCTAATTCCTTTTTACTTTTTTTTTCTCTTTCTTTCTCATTCATATAATCTTCAGTTGTTTGAGATTCATAATTACTAAAGGATTCATTTTGGTAATCATTCATGTCCGGCATTACAACGCTATCTCTATTTTCGTCATTAGCATCTGCTTTGTCATCAAAATTATCTGTATGAGGTTGGTGGTCCATCATGCTTGTGTTGTCAAAAGAGTAATCGTTCATGTATGAATCATATTGGTCTGTCATAGGGTCTGTTTGGGAACCAATAAAGTTATCAGAGTTATCCGTGTAGACATTGCCTAGTTCATCAGCCCGGTGCACTGTCTCAATATTCTGTGAACTGTCAGAATATGTTTCAACAATTTCACTCTCTACATTTCCCGTTTGTGCACTCTCACCATAGTTCATTAACGTTGTATCTACAAATAATGTGAGAATACGTACATTTTAGTGATACATGTGGCACACAGAACTTCTTAGTCATTTGTTGAAGGATAACAGTACCTATCAAAGAACACCTATTCCTTGAAACTTAAACTACATAAGGAATCATAGTTATGGAGACCAAAATGAAATTGAAATCAGAAGTGTTAATGTTCATTGTTCTCTAAATATTTGTATCTGCAGAATCCACATACGCACATATACTCCTGCTAGGTAACTAAAGTGTACACATTCCTACTTACATTCTGGTTCGTCTTTTAGCAGTTTCTCTTCTATTTCTAAAGATATTTCTTGCGAGTCCTCTTCATTTGAGTCACTATGCTCCAACTCTCTAGCAAGTTCATCTTCTACAATAAAAATGTCAGTGATAAATACGCAGAGGAAGACGATATGATAATAATATAGAAGTATTTAAGAATCGTAGCAAGTGGCAAGAAGTGATCTCTGCCTACCAGAGGCAGGCATTAAAAAATGTATCATCATCATCATCATCGGCCTATATTAGTCCACTGCTGGACATAGGCCTCCCATATGTATAAGATGTAGAAAAATATATTTTAATTTAATTAAAATTAATTTTAAGCTCCTGTCTCTCACTTACCTCGTTGTCTATCAGCTTCAGATACACCATCTATACTTGGGCTATTTACCATTATATTTTATTGTTTCAATTTATATTTAAATAAGCCCAAAACATGACACTTTGACAGTTGACAGTCTGACAGTGATGACCCTTTAATTAAATAACTCTCATAAAACTCTACTCCACTAATAAAAAATAAAAAAAAACTCTACTCTTTGGTGATGACACTGAGGTGAGTGAGTGCTGGCTGCTCGTTCTATAACTAAAGCTATAGAAGGAAGGCATCGTTAGAATTCTAAATCGATGAAGGAAGGTTAAAATAAAAAACGTGCAACTATGTTGAATAGTTCCGTTTCATCCTATGGCTGGAAAAGGAGGTTGGAGTGCGACAAATGGTTGACACTTAGTTTTAAAAAATTTGTATTGTTAATATTTTTATGTCATCGGTCATAGGATGAACTCTCAAAAATAAGATCTTGAGTCTCTCTTCCCGGTTAAATTCAGAAGTACTTTGATTAAAAATCTGACAGGTCGTTTTCGTTCAAGATCTATTTGAGACTTGTTCGCATATAACACACAGATAATCGTTTAGTATCGATCGACTGTCAAAAACTTCGACCAAATATGACAATAACATTGAATGTCTCATAATTATTTCAGATATTAATTAATAGTATTTCTGTCTAGATTGCACGAATGCTTTGGATTACTAAAAATAGTGAGTGTGTGGTCTATGTGGAACTATTTATTTTGTAATTGGGGGCTATTAGTTCTATTAAATCTCGAAAATAAAATAGTCATGGACTATTGACTTAAAATCGGTATGTTTTTGCTATATTATTTGTCGAATGTGAACTGATAAGCGAGTAAAAATACAAATAAAATTTGTTAGCTAACCATTTTGTAGCAAAAACCAGCCATTAATTAAATTTTTGTAGCAGATTTAGCAATAATTCAAAAATTGCATCGGGTTATCTTTATCATGTATAGTGACTTAAACAATGTGCATACTTTTCTAAATCGATATATCGATACTTTTATTTTACAGATTTCCTAAAGACCATGCACTAATGCCGAATGGAAAAATCGTATTAGACTTCAAAAAGGCATTTAATCACATTTGTTCTAAGCATTTTACTATGGATTCATTTGTATGTGAGGGAAATGTGAAATGGAGGCGATTTAGAGAAAATGCGGTTCCTGCATTATTTATTGTGGATGGATCTGACGAAATGGTATAATATGTATTAATTCATTCAATTCATGTTAGCAATTATTTGCAAAGAAACCTTATTTAAACGGTGAACCGCCAAACCTTGATTTTACAGTATTACATGAAGTGCTAATGTGCCTGTGAAGGAAAACATAGCACAGGTCTGTAGATTCAAGAAACTTCAGTAACACGAAGACATGTCGTACAGAAAATAAAGAAATAATGCAGTTTCAGGATATCATACCGACAGATATTTTATCTTGCCAAACCATCTAGCACCGAAGTTTGGTTAGTAATTTAATTAATGAAAAGCTTTTGATTTATATTTTGAACCTATTAAACATTTATTATAATGTGAAATATTTTTTTTGCAGAAACGCTTGGCCCAGATTACAATATACTCAGACATAATATTAAGAACTTGATTATATAAAAAAAAAAAACAAATTTTGAAATGATTATTACTATTTACGAAATCATATTTTTCTGATAACAAATTATGTGTAAAATTGATATCTTATTGTTTTTTCAATGATGATTTAACCTTTTTTTGTATACATACTGCCCCTAGCCCATTTTTAAATAAATATAATTAAGATTTTAAGTTTAATTTAAATATATTTTTTTAATTCTTAAGTTAAATCTAAAGACTAGTATTATGCGAATATTGTTTCTTTTATTATAAAAAATCATTAAAATTGTTTATTTTCAATGAGTTTGCTGTTTGAAAGTGCAATTGATGGTTTGAGTTGTATTATTTTGTATTTATTGTCAAATTAACATAAAAATATGTTTGTTGTTGTTTTAAATTATTTAGATCGATAATAAAGTCGATAAAGTCACCACATTACCTCAAATATGACGTCACAAATCTTGTGACACCTTCAAAATAACGAAAGAAAAGGGACAATCGATCTCTTTCCAATACATCACCTAGGTTCATTAGTTAAAATAGTGCGAACTGATGAATTTGTGATGCTATTTTAGTCCGGTTTCTATAACTTTAGTTATTATTCTGAGGGCCTGTAAGTTGAAAAAGTAAGTATTGTGTAGCTATCTCACTCTTCTGGTGATACCCATGCCAGGTATAGCCATGGATAGCACTCAGAATAATAACTAAAGCTATAGAAACCGGACTAAAATACTCATTCGTCAGTTCGTACTATTTTAACTAATGAACCTAAGTGATGTATTGGAAAGAGATCGATTGTCCCTTTTCTTTCGTTATTTCGAAGGTGTCACCAGATTTGTGACGTCATATTTGAGGTAATGTAGTGAGTGACTTTATAAAGGACTCAAAGATTTTTTTTGATCACCGATTATCTGATGACCGTTTGACATAACAATACAAAAAATAAAAACTAAGTGTCAACCATTTGTCGCACTCCAACCTCCTTTTCTAGCCATAAGATAGAACGGAACTAAACATAGTTGCACGATTTTTATTTTAGCCATCCTTCTATAACTTTAGTTATTGTTCTGAGAGTGTGAGTTTTATTCGCCATTCGATCACGTTAACGAAAACAAGAACTTGTGTGGCAAAATGTTAACTACTTTCGTATGCCGCCAGGAGGCGCTGCTTCAATTGCATACTAATTTTCGTTTTCGGAAACGTAATCGAATGAATACGGATAGTAAACAAAACTCACACTAGGCACTCTTGCCTCTCCAGTTATATCTACCTTTATACAGCTTCTTAAGTTCATTACCCTACAGCTTTTTTAAAAAAAAATTACGAGCAAAGACGTATGTAACTGTACGCTACTAATTAAATCTCTTTGCTTGGTTTAATGCTCTATGTTCTTTGCTTATGGGTTGACTTGGACTTGACTGAGGCACACTGGCTATTTTTATATTAACTTTATGATTTTTATCTGTATGTACCTAGCTGCCGGACGGAAAACAACAAAAACAAAGCCACCAACATTTATGTTACGGGTTATGGCGACATATTTAGATAAGATGGTGGTAGCGCATAAACAAGCCCTATCATATCACCAACCAAACCGTGTGAAGAACATGAACCTCCCGCTGGATATCGAACACGGGGCCTCTGGGTCTGTGACCAGTCTTAACCACTAGACCACAGAGGCGGTTATTATTAAGTGACGGCGAGTAGCTCAGAATAATAACTAATTATTATTCTGAGGCGAATATTGA
Source organism: Eudonia lacustrata (assembly GCA_947562085.1). Classification (NCBI taxonomy): domain Eukaryota; kingdom Metazoa; phylum Arthropoda; class Insecta; order Lepidoptera; family Crambidae; genus Eudonia; species Eudonia lacustrata. Next base: position 13,120,453 of record OX387325.1, on the reverse strand, counting down.
TGAGCCACCTTACCATAGACCAAATGAGTATTTGGACATATTTTAATTTAGTGATTTTAGTAACTGGCGGTCACCATGGCAACAGTCATTTTTTTATGTTTATCTATCCATTTTTCATGAGATATTTTTACAATGTATGCTTTAATAGTGTGAATGATTGGATTATTTAAGCGTGACTAGTAAATAAAAGATGGCTGGTAAATTTGGAGGATTCGATGATGAAGAAGATGATGTTTTGGCACCGAAAGAACCACAAGTCACCTCGCAAGATCCCGAAGAACGGAAAGCCGCAAGATCTTTGCGAATCAAACGTAGGCAAGATGCATTGAAAAGGTAAATCCATTCATACAAACTAAACATTTTATTTATGAGTGCTTTCGTTTGTATTTAAGTTTTTGGGAGTGCTTCCGTTGCTGGGCGCCCCGGTCACTTACTCAGTTGCCGGTTGCCGGCGTTGTTCATACTAGTTCCGACACTGAGGGGAGGGGGGCTACCCCTTGGTGCCACTTCACCCTCTCTGAGAAGCATACCTAGCTTCTGAAATATTCATTTTTGAAATATTCAATTTGTAAACCTAGCCGTAAAATGTGTAAAAAAAATATTTATTAGCAAGTAAATTCAATTGCATAAGCTAGTGCGAGTTTTAAATAAATTTTTACTTTACCGCCATACAAATTTTCGTTTTCTTGATTGTGATCGTATGGTTAATGAAACTCACACTATATATAAGCCCAGCTTAATACTCATACACTCATAAGTGCGTCTGCTGCGTCAAGCGGGCGCACGACGCGGCCTGTTACGTGTAAATTCAAAATAGCAGCGCTGCGTGCGATGGGTCGGCGGTTCCCCGCCCGATCCTCTAAATGCCACTACACATTTACAGAATACGCTAAACATGCACACTAGTTTAGGCCCAAGACACCGTACTCGTAGAACAAGGGTACGAAGAACCGGTTCACACGCGCTCTATACCAGGTACATACATGTACCTGGGCGCTTCCCTCCTCCACTACGGCCCGGTCAACCCTTGCCGAGGTCCGAGCCTTTAGAGGCGCCCTCGGTTTGTTCCGCTCCTCGATCCGATCCGAACCCTTCGGAGAATCTAGTAGGGCACGGGGATACGCACTTTTAAGTGTGTGATGCCGTTCCCTCTAGAAAACTTCCGAAGGTGATTTGTTTCACACGGCTTGAGGTATCCTTTAAGTACCTCGCCGCCTCCAAAAAAGCTCAAGGGTCGCCCGTCACACGCGGATAATTTACATGAAACACCTCGCCGCGAGGAGCGTAAGAAGCTTCTGCTGCTTAACTTTTTTAAATTCAGCTTCATCGCAACCTTGACCTAATAATACCACGCCTATCAAAGAATTGAGCTCCCGTATCACAAATTGGCTAGATATTCATAAAAGCCATTTCCATAAGGATCATTTCAAAAATGTTATGCATACAATAAATAAAAACTTTCACGATGTAAAGCTAGTCAATGAAATATAGAGCGGAGCAACCCACCGAAGAGGCGGCTGTAGATGAGGAGCCAGGTCACATAGAGCAGGCAACAGCGTTTGCCGCGGAAGAGCTGCAACGGCTAGCTCTCGATGGCGCCGCCAAGGTCACCAACGTCAAGGTCACCACAGACGAGCGAGAAGTCATCCGGCGGGCGCTTTTTGCGAATAAAATGCAAGGTAGGTAAAAGAAGGGTATGGCGAGACTACGTAGGCTCCATCTAGCTCTTTTTAAAGATATTGCTGTTGGTCCCCAATGACTTAATTACGGCGAACCGGACTTTTGTTTGCGCTGAGAAAGGTTTCTTAAGTTAGTCATGGTGAAAAATTATTAATAGATTTTTAATAACATCTGAATCAATTCAATAGATTCCAATCAAAAAATTGAGGAGGAAGCAGCAGAAGCTCAGATACAATACGAAGCAATAACAGCTCGCTGGGGCCCCATGTTGGTGATAAAGGACCCACTAGACATAGACGCGGCGATAAAGGAGCAGAAGAGACAATGTGACGCTGTGCTTGAACAGAAAGACACACTTATTAGCGAGCTTAAAGAAGACCTCAAAAAGATGGATCAAGCATATTACGATGATTTGGATAAACAGGTGTTTATAACATAACAACTTACTTAATCTTGTTTTCACCGGCATATAACTAAAATTAAAATTCTTAGGTACTCGTATTTTGCTATATGTTTAATCTCAGAATTGTTTCAGGATAAAGATATCAAAGAGTTGTCTGACAGAATTGAAAAGCAAGTAACAATAATGCAAAGGGCTTATGAAAATCAACTGTCGCTAATAGAACAAGCTATTAATATAGAGCGGGATATCATGCTAGACCACAACAACAAGAGATGGGAAGCTTTGTACAAACAGCGGGACAAAGAAGAAGTAGCTCACATGGAATATAAGTTTGAACAGGTAGGTACATCACATTATTCCCTACTTGCACACACTCGACTTATTCATATTAAGTCAATTAAATGCACGCTGACGCGTAATAGTACGAATTATTCTGAAAGTAGATAGAACGATCTTTCTTGTTTAAACATTAGTAATCAACCAACTTTACTTCAACTCGTAAGAGAGATCATTTGAATTCAATCCCGATGGTTTTAACAGGATACAATTTGGGTAATTTTCGTAAAGTTAAAAATTATATTATTTCACTTACCTTCTAGATTGCTCTATTTTTATCATCTCTTTCAGTTAGAGGAACACAAGCAAGATATAGAAGCAATAATGTGGGACCACCATGAGAATTATCGCAATGCTAAAATAGAGCTAGAGTCGCTCATCCAGGAACTGCAGAAGGAGTTAGAAAAATTGAAAGCGACTTGCATCATTAACACTGAAAAAATCGGCTATAACTATCAGGTAATTATCTATTTTATAATTATGCTTTTGAAACAGTAAACTTTTATATTACATTATTCATACGACTAAAGAGAATGCTTTTTTTGTTGTTCCCAAAGGACCAACAGCTGTTTTCTTAAGCAAATATTTAAGTAGAGACTCATAATTCAGCGAACCTTTTAATGCTGGCAGGTTTTGAAAAAACGTGAAGAAGAAAACGTGTTCGTTAGGTCCCAACAAAAGCGGAAACTAAACAAGATGTCGGATGTAGCCAACACATTGAGATCGAAGATTCGAAAGGCGGCTGAAGATGGAGCTATCGAGGAGATGAAGGCGGACCAGGAGATTGTAAAGCTTATGCAGATGATGGACGACTTGGAAAAGAAATCAATGCACTTCTCGCACGTGAACCAATATAAATTTTCCCAGGTATGGTATCGGTTGCAATAACCGTTGGATAGATGGCACTCTGCTGCTAAATAGCAGTCAAAAATCAAAAAGGAGTGAAAAAATTCAGTGCTTACGTCAGCCTTCCCGGTAGCTTAATGGTCAGTGCAGCCGCCCGGATTGCAAAAGACCCAGGTTCGATTCCTGGCTGGGTCGGGTAGGCATTTATTTTTTTCACTGTATTTTATAAATATTTAATTCAGCTTCAGTGCAGCAATTAGCACTTAAAAATAAAAAGTAAAATTTACTATAGCGTTGTGTTATCTTAGTGGTATTTCATCTGTGTTTATAGATGAATCTGCATAGTAATCGGTTGCAATAACCGTTGGATAGATGGCACTCTGCCGCTAAAATGCTGTCAAAAATAAAAAATCTGTAAAAAAATTCAATGCTTACGTCAGCCTTCCCGGTAGCATAATGGTCAGTGCAGGCGCCCGGATTACAGAAGATTTGCCAGGTTCGATTCCTGGCCGTGTCGGGTAGGCATTTAATTTTTTCACTGTATTTTATAAATATTTAGGTAGGTATCCCATTTATAACAACACCTGTTATTGATTAAACTTAGTACCTACCGACATATTAATGATATTTCATATGTAAAATCAGCTTCGTCCTAGACTAAACGACTCAACACCGTAGCGTAACGATACCGTAGATCATATCCAATCATCATTGGTAACATAGTTCGAACGACTTTAAAATTGGCTCGATTGACGGATGCAAATACTAAAATGGTTTCAACTACTAAGAAGAAGTCACTAAGATATCGTTATCGTTATGTGAATCAGGGCCAAAGGGCTTTGTCATGTCAAGAACAAAATCTGCTGTTTGCGTTTGATCATTATCATGAGCTACTTTTTTTACGTGGAAATCTGCAAACAGACCATCTCACCGGGTGTTGCACAACCCGGGAGGTGTGTTGAGATGGACACTGGACAATGGTCTGCCCGGCCCACTTAATCCACACGGCACCCATAACCGCTAAGCGGGAGGGACCCCGATCACTTATTGCGTCATTCACGGTTCCTTCGAACCCTCATGGCGTCTCGCCTCCCCTTAGTGCGAGGGAGGGGCGCCAGAATCCTGAGCTATACTCGTTAAATGCAGGTTTGGCGTATGTCTGCGTCTCGATGTGCGCAAATAGCACGCGAGCTGCGCCAGGCCGAGGTGGCGCTGCACGCTCATATTCTGTCGGAGCCTCCGCCGCCGCCACCCCCGCCTCCGCCGAAGAATCCTCTTTCGAGACTTGGCAAGTCCCTCTCAGGATGCCTGCTGCCTAGTGCTAGTTTTTGTCATTCGTTCACGTTACTGAGATCCAGAATTAGTATGGCAAAATTTTAACTTTCTCATTTCTCACAGTTTCTAGTTTTTGCTGACGAGATCGAATGGTGAATAAAACTAGCTCTATGTTAGTTTCAATTGTTAGGCTGGTTTTACAGTGATGCGTACCGTCCGCGCGGGTGGTAAGCGCGGCTCGCAAGCACGCGGATGACCCGCTCGAATCTATAAAACGAGTTCAGTGCCACGCGGTTTGCCACCTCGTACAGTCGAGTCGCAATGAGACTTCTCGCATTTGTTATATTATATTATTTGTGGAAAAAAAGCAACTACGACGACGATTACAAGTACATCCTTACAATGCCACTAGGTTTCTGAGAGGCGCGTTATCTACATCGTTCTCGGATTTATGAGAACATTGTGACAAATTCTTCAAACATTTTCGTCTGTCTACTACATCATTTGATGAATTACTCTGCAAGATAGAACATAATTTAAAACGATCTAGTATACGTCGGGTCCCTATAGAACCAGTTGAAAAATTGGCGATTACTTTAAGGTAAGTTGCATAAAAAAATTTTTTTTTTGGAATTATTTTATTAATTAAATTGTGTTTACAAATCAACATTCAAACAATAAAAAAGTAGTCGTTTTGTAACTCTCTTTGAAATGAAATTTAGTAGAAATTGTAATAAACTAAACTTGTGATTATTTTATTAATTAAATTGTGTTTACAAATCAACATTCAAACAATAAAAAGTAGTCGTTTTGTAACTCTCTTTGAAATGAAATTTAGTAGAAATTGTAATAAACTAAACTTGTGATTATTTTAATAATTAAATTGTGTTTACAAATCAACATTCAAACAATAAAAAAGTAAACGTTTTGTAACTCTCTTTGAAATGAAAGGACACGTTTCAGGAATGTATGGAGCAATGGCCTGGACTTTGTACACTTGTATTTTAGAACCGTCATTAATTACTGAGAGTGTTCTAACTATCATTTTTGTCGTTTTTGACCTAGTTTTTTTGTACAAAAATATTAAATACTCATCGTTAAGGCAATACCTAACCTAAAATAAAGATGGCGTGTGTCATTGACTGTCATTCACTTCAATGACATCTCTTGTCTTGACGTTTCAATCATTCATTTCAACGTTACTTCCACCAAAGAGCAAGGGCAATATTGTACCAATACGCCCGTCTACTCTAATGCACTGGAATTATTAGAAATATCTAGGAATAATATGTTCCTTCTAGGGTTCTCTCTCTCTGTGTAACCTCACTGTGCGGTGTAGGTACTTGGCAAATAATCTAGCAACCATTGTTATCATTAGATGAAACTAAGTAGAAACAGTTCTTATTTGTAAACCACTTACCTTACTTATCCTCACTGCGATGTGCGGTATATGAAGAACCCAGCAAAAAGACAATTTGTGATCATCAGCTGATGAAAATATAGATATGTTGAATGAAACCAGTTCCTGTTAAAACTACTTACATACATATCCTCGCTGCTGTGTGAAAAAATAATCTAGCAAAACAATTGTAATCATTGCAGATGAAATGTGTTGAAACCTACTCACTGTGGTATGTAGTACAAACAAAGAATCTACTAAGATAATTGCGATGATCACAAATGAAAATAATGTGTTGGGTCCTACCTATCCTCACTACGTTCGGTATGCAGTACAAAGAATCTAGCAACAAGGGCAAAAATGTGATCACCACTTATGAGAATATGTTGGCACCTATCTATGCCCACTGCAGTGTGCAATGCAATACAAAGAATTAGGGCAATTGTGATTATTGCTGGCTGATGAAAATAATGGGATGTGAACCTATCTGTCCTCTCACTGCAATAGGTATGTAATTAGTGAATAGCGAAGTTTGTTCTTCAACAAACTTAAAAGGGGACAGGTATTCATTTTGAACTGTGCAATTAAATAAATAAAACAACTCATACTATTTAATGATTTTTATTAATTTTCAACATCCTCTCTTATTAAAATTCCATTCAGAAATGATGCCGGTGCTTCTATGCTTTCTTGGTACCGAGCCCAACCTAAATACCATACAATGGTCATCACATGAGCACAGCAACCAACAGTGTGAAGACCACATAAGCAATTGCAATAGTATCCGGCTATTTTCTCATTCCAGGTTGTGCCATGTCTCGCCAACAATATATATGTATAATAAGTTCTACCAGATTGATGGTAAGACTTGATACGGCCCCTCACAAGTACCGTCTCATGTCTCAAAACATTATAAATTCTTCATTATCATTTTGGAATAAGGCTTTCATAATGTCCGCATCAGACACAGTTCCCGGATAGGGACCAAAGACATCAATAATATGTCCATCTGTAGCAACAATTAAAAAAGGCTTAACAAGATTCCGGTACTTGTGCATATTATAAGACTTTTTTTGAAACATACAACTTGTTGATTTGCATTCACGCCATATTCATAGCAGCGGTCGTAATGCTTATACTTATTACAAATAAATTATAAAAAAAATATGAAAAAATAATAATCATATTTTCAAAATCTGTAAATACGAATCGCACGTCTGCGTAGCACTAAAAAATAAACGCTCGTTCGCGTAATCCCGCTCACCCGACCACGCGTAGGTAGCAACAAGCTCGAGCTTCGCGGCGCGCCCGCAGCTTTGTCGGCGCGGCGAGCGCCGGCGGCCGGCGGGCGGCGGGCGCACGCCGCACGCATCAAAGCCAGTGTGCCGCGCAACCCCGAACGAGTGACACATTTCTTAGCCCTAGCGAATTTGGAGCGAAACGTGTTCTTAGGTGTGTTGTTTGTGTGTGTAAAAAAAGTAAAATGACGGAAAATTATTCTAACGTGGAAATTGTGGAGATTGTGCGATTATACGCAATTAGTGGGAACAGTCTACGTCAAGCCGTGGTCATGTTTGTGGAAATGTTTCCAAACAGACCAACTCCATCGCGCGAGGTAATGCTTGCTGCCACGCAACGACTGAGGGATCATGGCCAGTTCAACGTTCCTCGACATGCGCAGGGTCGCGGCAGTGTGGGCCTCTCAGTCGATTTGCAAGAGCAAATACTCGAATACTTCGAGAGGGAACCACGTGCCAGTACTCGTGATGCTGGCCGCCACTTCAATGTCTACCACACAACAGTCTGGCGGCTTCTTAAGTCGGAGCAACAGCACCCGTTCCACTTCAGAAGAGTTCAAGAATTGAACGAGCAAGATCATGCCGCCCGGGTTACTTTTTGTCACTGGGTACTAGAACACCGAGAAGCCAGCATTCTATGGACGGACGAGTGTATGTTTATGCGCATCGGTGTTTACAACGTCCACAATGAACATTGGTGGGCTCACCGCGAACAGAACCCGCATAAGACCAAAAAAGATTCGTTCCAGCATAGGTTTAGCATCAATGTGTGGGCTGGCATTGTTGGTGGACATTTACTCGGGCCCTATTTCATCGAGGGTTATCTCAACAGCAACTCGTATTTGCAACTTTTGCAGCACGTAGTTGACGTAATGCTTGACGACGTGCCACTAGCTCTTCACCGGAATCTCTTTTACCACCAGGACGGGGCGCCTCCGCATTATGGACGCCAAGTGCGCGATTATTTGGACGAAGTGTTCGGAACCCAGTGGATTGGTCGAGGTGGGCCAGTGCCCTGGCCTCCGAGGTCGCCAGACTTGACTCCGTGTGACTTTTATTTGTGGGGAGACATAAAAAGAATGGTTTATAAAGACGAAATCACGAGTGTTGTGCAGTTAAAACAAAATATTTTAATGGCTTTTGAGAGTGTAAGGTCAAATCGTAGTGTGCTGCAAAAGTTACCTAGAAACTTAAGGCGCCGTGCTCATTTGTGCATAGAACGTGAAGGTGCCCACTTTGAGCAGTACCTGCGAGTATCTTAAACATGATCAGTAAGTACCTAATAATAGTTTATTGCAACAAAGTATACTTATGCGTAAGAGTAAGCCACTTTACCACAGAATACATAATAGTACCTACAAGTTTACGTAAGTTCATCGACTTAATGTCCGCCCGCTGCGCTCTTATGTACCTACTACGGTCTGCACCCCTATTCTCGTCAGTCGACGGTCGCTATTCTAATTTACACTGAGATCATTTTATTAATCAATCGGTTCCTTATTACTTTCTCCGTGTTAAAAGTATTTTTTAGTCATTAAGTGTACCAATTACGATCAGCTGTAAAATTATGGCGGGAATGCAAATCTACAACCTGTATAGTATGAGGACTTTTGCAAATAAATATATGTGCCATCGCTAATAACAATTGGTCGTCATTCACGGTAAAACTTGAGGGTAAAACAAACACGGAATGAAAGAAAAAAATCAACGACAAAACAAAACGGTAAGCTCCGTTTTTTCTGCCAGCCATCCATCTGTCTAATTGACCTTTGAAATGCGTTCGGAAATCAGAAGACTAAGACGACACATGATTTCGCAATAAAATAATGCTTTTGTAACTTTAAAAGTAAACTAACATAGGACGAAAGGGGACGAAAGGTATGTAAGCTTTTTTTTAAATTAATAATGCGGTAAGTAAATCTAAGGATAGGTATATTATTTAAGATTAATGTTACATTCTATTAAGTTTCAAAACGAATACGTAATGGAGTAAAATTGCCGTATTGCCCTATAAGTAATTAAATAATGCTTTTGTACAAAAAAAATACTACACAGATTGCAATTTTGGTATTTTTCTATTAATCTCTACATTTTTCTTCAATTTTGCATTAGGTGTACAAGGTGCAGGCCAGCCCTGAAACGTGACCTTTAGTAGAAATTGTAATAAACTAAACTTGTGATTATTTTATTAATTAAATTGTGTTTACAAATCAACATTTAAACAATAAAAAGTAGTCGTTTTGTAACTCTCTTTGAAATGAAATTTAGTAGAAATTGTAATAAACATGTTGTAATAAATATGTCCTTCTTTATATAATGTTCTCCAAAGAGTGCTTCCCCAACTTCTTCCCAAGCTTTATTTTTTGCATCTTTGTTTCTATAAAAATCATCCGATAAGTCCCATAGCAATGGTCGACAGCGTCCCGTATCGATGATAATATTCTGATTCATCTTGGCGGCGACAGTACGTGTGCGCGCGTCCAATCTGCGTGACTGTGTAACGCGTACTGGCAAACAGTGGCTCCTTGCCCGCGCGCGGTTGAAAAGCGCGGCCCAAACACCGTCCGCGCGGGCCATCCGCGCGGTTTATTTTACTATGTAACGATATAACTAAGGCACTCAAAGCTCATGGACCGCGACGCTTACCAACCGCGCTGGCAGACGCGTCACTATAAAACCAGCCTTATCTTACAAAAATAAGTTATTGTTCTGAGATACTAAGGGTAGATCGTTGTTTGATGAAACTTTTCGATCGAATTTAGTTACCAGGAACAAAAATGTTCCCGTGCTAAAAACTTGCTTGAGGTCTTGAACTCTTGAGACACATTTCACTCGGGAACTCTTTCAATTTATAGGTTAGAGATTCGTGTTGCGATCTTTGCTTTATTTTACCAATTTGATGACGCAAATGTAGGTAAATGTAGTACATGTGGTAAATGTACTAAAATATCTTCAGAGAGAGAAAGAGCAAAGATTCACATTGTTTTTATTATTAAATTCCAACTCTTTGATGTGTCGCATATATCTGTATATATGTATATGTGTTTATATCTGTCAGTTTTAATTTATGAGCTCTAGTTCAGTAACTTAGCTCTTAAAATAAAATCGACAGACGAACCAGCCTCATATTTCGAATAGGTAGGGTACCTACCTACCTAACAATTCATCAGAATTTGGTTGCATTTACAAACATTAATTGCTTTACAGAGCAAGAGGTGGAGATGGCCAAAGTTAAGTCAACGACAACTGTTGTGTGCCAAGAAGTCGACCCTAAGAATATGGTAGCCATAGAAGCCAAAGAAAAATTGGTAATCACTGAAGCAGTTCACTTACATAAATTGTGTTGAATGTAACTTTTTGTATTAATTTCAACGAATTATTATTTTAGGTTCGTCATATACTCCAATTAGTGGCTGACAACACCGGATTTTTGGTGGAAGACAGACTTTTCAAACTTATTGAAAAATATCAACTATCAGCAAGAAACCTTTGCACGTTGGACGCTATATTTATGGTATTATTATCATGAGCCATACTTTATAACATTTATTTAAAATAAATAAAGTTCTCAGATCTTTTGCTCTTTAGGCTTTAGAAATCCAAGCTGAAGAGGACGTCGAACTTTTGTGCAAAACCTTTTTGAACTACGCTTTCTGTCCGATATGTGTGGGGATGGAAATCAATTCAGACCAGTTAGAAATGTCGACGTCTCAAGACGACTGTATGACGAATGCGTCTCATCACGCTAGCATAAGTACCAGAGGAGGAGGGCGCGGTAAGAAAAAAACTAATACTAGGTACTTACCTACTGTCGTCTACGACAGTAGGTAAGTACCTAGTATTAGTTTTTTTAGATTCTTAAATCATCAAGTCTTTTTATGTGAAAAAAATTTCGGCATAGCAATTTTTTTGGTCAAGTGTAAGTTGTACATAAAAGTGCGTCTAATTAATCATTTTTTTAGATGTTTTTAGTAATTAAGAAATGCGGGTCGACTCTGAAATCGGAGCAGCAGAAGTTAGTCAAATGTAATGAAAATGTTTTCTCCTACAATCTGTTACCTACGTAATCTATGCCGCACACTAGCGCCACCAAAGAAAAAAAACATATCTAGTAATTAGAGATAGAACATCAAATTATGCTCAACTAACTATTTAAGACGTTACAGCTAAAAACGGCCACTTTTAACTATAACGTCGTATTTAACTAAACCATAACATGTCAGATGTTCATTAGGTGATGTAAAAAAAACCGACTTCGAAAAATAGGAAACCTCAAAGTAAAAACAGCTCTAAAAAGCAATAAATAATATTGAAATCATATTATTAATTACCTAGATACCTATACGCATGTCAGTTTAAAAAAAAAATCTATTGAAGTCGGGTGGTTGGTGGTCGGCTGGGGGACATTTTTGTTTCATTTAAACTTTTAAAGTTGTTCCATTATCTCCACTTTTTTATTGTAAAAGCCCCACCCGACTTCAGTAGACATTTTTTAAAACTGACATGCGTATCTAGGTAATTAATAATATGATTTCAATATTATTTATTGCTTTTTAGAGCTGTTTTTTTTACTTTTGAGGTTTCATATTTTTTGAAGTCGGTTTTTTTTGTTAAAAATTATTTTATTTTACGATTTTTAGTGATGGGTAGACGTAGAACTAACAAAGATGCTTCTCGGATGAGGAAACGATGGCCTAGTAGGTAGTGGTATTCCTATGTAAAACTTCAATCTTAATTAGGTATTATTTTTGTACGAACTTTTTACGAAACATTTTGGCATATTGAATCGTATGAAGTAAGCCCAACAAAAGGTAACTGCTGTAAATCGTTGAGGAATTCCCTCGACTGTCTATGGTCACCATCATCAGACCTGTAAGGGCACTTATAACCCATATGGGTGCAAAGTTCTTATCAATAGAAATGAATTAAGACCAAACACAAGGTAGCTACTGTAAAACGTTAAGGACTTCCCTTGACTGTCCTTCGTCTTCATCATCAGACCCCCAATGGCAGTCACATCTAGGTTTAAAGTTCTCATCAATACAAATTAATCAAGCCCAAACACCATGTAATTGCTGTAAATGGTTGAGGAGTTCCCTCGACTGTCTTTCGACTCCATCATCAGGTCGACTCCAAACCTTCATGAAGTAGTAGTGCTTTAAAATACTTAATGAAAACATTAACAAACGCACTAGTCGCCCCTACATTTTTCGAAAATTCCCCTCGATTTCTCGATGCCATCATCAGATCCTGGTTTCCTTATCATGGTACCACCCTTGGGATATCTCCTTTCTAATAAAAAAATAATCATCAAAATCGGTTCATAAATAACGAAGTTATCCGCGAATACACATTAAAAAAAATATATAAACTAGTCGAATTGAGTAACCTCCTCCTTTTTTGAAGTCGGATAAAAATGCTAAATTACTTCATTCAAATACACTCGCAAATACATTGTTTTAAGTAAAAGTATACAACATATTTATTTATATAATATTTCGTTTGAAAGCTTCTAATTTCAGCTTTCATAGGATATACTCATTAGCAACATCCATACACATTTTTTTAAAATTAATGTTGACTGAACATACATGTAAGAAAAATGGGAATTTGGGAAAAAGTGTTGTGCTCAGGATTTTTACAAATGAAACAAAAAATATTAAAAGCATAATAAAATTTATTAATTCAATATTTGGTATTGCCCCCCCTAGCCCTATATACAGCCTGTAGTCGGTTCTTCATCGACCTTTTGACGGTGTCTTGAGGTTGATGCAGTCCCGCTCGAAGGGACTGGAATTTTGACTCGTACCCTCCGTTTGAGCTCGTCCCATAAATGCTCGATGGGATTTAAGTCTGGACTGCGTGCAGGCCTGTCCATCGTACGTATTTCGACTTCTTGAAGAAACTGCCAAGTAATGCGCGCCGCGTGACATCGAGCATTGTCGTGCATTAAGACGAAGTCTTCGCCGACAAGCCCTGCGTAGGGAAGAACATGATCCAGGAGAATATCGGTGATGTACCCATCAGCTGTCAGCCCACCTCCTCGGCCTCCTCCAGGTACGAAAATGAGTTCGGTTTTACCCTCCAAAGATATACCAGCCCACATCATCAAGAACCGCCAACAACGTAAATCGTTTGCCCGGACGCCTGTAGACCCGGCCTCTCCTGTCACTGCCATGCAGACACATTCTGCACTCGTCAGTGAACAGAACCGACCGCTATTGCGCAACGTCTCAATTGAGATGTTCTCGAGCAAACTGCAGCCGCGCTTGCCGGTGGCCTGCATTCAATTTGGGGCCCGTTGCAGGCCTTTTTTGGAGTCAGGTTGGCTTCCTTTAGACGTCTTCTAACTGTCCACTCACTGACAGCCACTCCTCGACCACGTCTCAGTTCTCCCTGTATGTCAACACCCGTTAGATGCCGATTGCGCAGCGAAGTTGAGACAATAAAACGGTCGTCTCGTTCAGAAGTACACCGGTGGCGGCTGGTTCTTGGTCTTCGACTGAAGGCACCCGTCTCTTGATATCGTCTCTATACTCGGGATACAGCAGACTGGCTCAAGTGAAGCTGGGCAATGACTGCTCGCTGACTGAGCCCTTGTTGCAACAATACAACAACTTGAGCGGCTTCTTCAGGTGTGGTATCCATTATTTCAAAACAATTAATGCAAGTTGCGGAGATGTGTACTGGTCAACTTTTGGTAAGCGACTGGTAAGGGTTAATCGATTGCGAGGGTTTTTATAGGGGTGGAGGGTAGCGCAAGTCGCGGGCAGCGAATGAGCAAATTGTTTCATACGCCCTAAACGCGTAAATGAACCAGTTGGTACTTGTTTTTTTTATGATGTTGATGTTTCTTAAACGATTAGGTTTCAAGCTTTCAAATGACATATTATTTTTATAAATATGTTGATTACTTTTAATAAAAACAATGTATGTATGTAGAGTTAGTGGTTGAGTCGATTTGGATGCTCGCGAGTGTAGTTTGTTGAGCATAATTTGATTTTCTATCTGTAATTAATTACTAGCTATGTTTTTTTTTATTGGCGGCGCTAGTGTGCGGCGTAAACGCTCTTAAAGGTGGTTAAAAAAACTATCGCAATAAATGTTCAGAATGGCCTGAATTTTGCTATATCACCTCGATACAAAAAGTTTTGATGAAAATAACTAATTTTTATTATTATTATTATATCATTTTTATTTTGTTATTATTATATTAACATAACAATAAATAGGTACATAGGTAGTTAGAGTTGTTTATTAATTTTTGCCTATTTCTGAGAAAGGAACTGTGTGTGTGTGTGTGTGGTGTGGTGTGTTTGGAAACTGTGTGTGTGAACACTAATCATGCATACTAATAAAAAAATGTTATTTTGGACTTTAATAAAGTTGTGTGTGTAGTCTTACCCTGATATGTAGCCCAATCATATAATTAGGGTCTCGATTTTCGACAAAAAACATTTCGTAACGTAGGTACCTAAGTAATTTCAATGTTTAATGGTCTCTCAGTCTCACACTGGACAGATTGTGGGTTTCGTTTGTTCATTTCTAAATACTCGTACAAGCTTTTATTTAACTTGCAATGTGATGTTATAAGGGTCAATCCTGAAACAGATTTTTTTTTATTTTATTCTTCCCTTTCACTGTATTTTTCATAATCGCTAAACAACTTCGAGTAATTATATAACAACTGTTCGTTAACTTCAAAAATTACACTGGGCTGAGGCCTTTGTCCAGCAGTGGACGTCTTTTGGCTGAGAGGATGATGAGGATGATGAGTAGAACCTACTCCACTTCAGCACAAAATAACAAGACCTCACTGGGTGCCTAGTGTGTTTCATTTGGCATTCGTAAACAAAAATTTATCCACTATAGTCTCAGGCGCGCTCCTGAGTGAAGTAAACCCCTCCAAAATAGCATCTTGCAAAAAAAAATTTTAATCAAGGATTTTACACTTTGTTTTTTTTTCAGGCGATAAATGTTCTATGAGGCCGCGATCAAGTATAGCGAGAAGTATATCTGCAAGTACATCCAGATCGGTACACATTAACTACAGGTAGGTAATTCTACTATCGAGGACTCGGGCACACTTTATGAAATAGTAATAAGTACTTTGACTAAGGTATGTAAGTAAAAATACTCTATATTTAGAATTAATATTGTTTTAATTGTGTAGGGCACATGAATTATCCCCTGCAGACCAGTTACTTATGGCAGAGGCCGATGAAATCATACAGAAGTGTGGAGAACCTGCAGGTAAGTTTTTATTTTTATAAAAACACTTTTTAACGTGAAAAAAGTGTTTCTCTTTTACCGCCTCATTGGTCTGCTGATTAGAACACCGGCTGCAGACAAAAGTCCTGGGTTTGATTCCTAGCGAGGGTACATTATTGTACAGTCAACAGCTAAGGTAACTGATGATTGGTCAAGTTTCAAAATATGAAATCAGTATGAAAATCAAACTTTTTAAACGCATATCGTAAAACCTTCGAGTGTCTACTAGTACCTTCATACTTTGACTGTAGTTATATAGAAAATACCGACTTACACTATCGAAACTTAATTTCGTAATCTAGTAAACATCACCTACTTTTGCTGTTGACTGTACTGTAGCGCTTGTTTTAAGTCTGTCTGGTGAGCTATCACCATTAGGTAGATCTGTTGCCATTGCTATATAAACAAAACAATGGTAGGTGTTAGCATTTTTAAATATACCTTACGGGTAAACAATTGGCTTTCATCTCACTTGATGTAAGTGTGATAAGGCCGAATGTGGAAGCGCACTTCAACCGGAATCCTCAACTACTGAGGCATGTGGCTATCTTAGCTCTAGCTGCCGGAACACAACAATGCTAATAACATTGATATTATGGCAACATATAAGATATAGATAAGGTAGCTAATAGGCAGTAAAACAAGCCCTACCATCAACGCGTGGTAAATAAGTGATGATAAGGCCGAATGTGGAAGCGCCTTATCCCGGAATCTAAGTAGAGACCTTATTTCCAGCTACCGGGACACAGCCATGGTATAAACATTGATGTTAGTTATGGCAACATATTTAGATAGGATGGTGGTATTGGTGGTAGAGCCAAGCTGACAAACAAGTGGTAGGGCACCAACCAAACCGATCACACAAACATGTACCGCGCTGGGAATTGGACCCGAGAAGAGTCTGAGCTTAACCACTAGACCACAGAGGCGGCGATTAGAATCAAGAAGCAGTCTCTAAGACTGCTGTTAACTCGTAACAATTTGTTGGTCTAGTAGCGGGCACAACAGCAGCGGGGGCTGTGCCAGAAGCAGGCGGGACTCGGTCGCTGCGGGCGGGCGCGCGCGGCGTCACCGTCTCCTCGCATCCGAACCTAACCGCTGAGAAGGCTAATCCGTTCCTTTGCCCTGGTTGGTGCTAAAAACTGATACGTTAGGTGGCACAGTGTTCGACACTTTTGTTTCCCTCTAATCATTATGCTACGGCCACACTATCGCGCTAGCGAGAACATTTGCCGTTTTTACGACAAGCAATAATTACATTTATTACCGTGTTCTGAAATGTGACTATTGCTTGGCCCGACTTCGGATAATGTTCGCGATACCGCTATAGTGTGGCCGTAGCATTAGAAATAGGTGAGCAACTGATTTTTGTCTGCAACAAAAGAATAGTGACAGAAAGCAGGTTTTCTAGTTGTCGTCCAGTTAAGTTTCAATAACAAATGAAAATGAACAAATGAAAATATTTTTAATGCAACAAACACCAATTTACAAATTACTTAATGTTGAATGTTTATATAATTTTTAACGCAAATTTTGTTGCGAACAAATTACAAAAACACAAATGTTGAAAAAATTTCCACGAGCAGGGTTACTTAATGTTGCCCTGGCTTCAAAACAATAATAATAATTAACTAAGCCAAAAAATCAAAACATGAGAAAATTAAAGAAAGCTAAAAGTAAAGAAAGTTAAAAGTGACACTAAGATATGTGTATGTGTGTGTGGTGTGAGGATGTGTGCGTGTCTATGTGCGTGTGCGTTTGCGAGGGTGTGTGTGTGTGTGTATGTGTCTGTGGGGGTGCGTGCGTGTGCGTTTGAATGAAATAAATGAAATTTTGAATATTTTTTTGGTGACGAAAACTGGTGGCGAACATTGGTATCACTACGATTTTTTTTTAGATTGGAGCTCGGTAGAGAAATTGTGCTTTGCGCACTGAGTTAACGTTGCTGATGTTATCATTAATGTACAGACGCCTATAGATCTATCCAAAACTGTCAAATTTCTTTAATACATTTTCAACCATATTGTTAAGGCTTTAAAGTTCAAAGTCTATTGTGGAAATTTGACAGTTCGTGGTAGGTTGATGTGCAGGCGTATAAGGAGCTTTAAGTCTATTTTTCACGTTTTTCAACTTGTTGACCGGACTATTATAATAGCTGTTTATATGTAGGTATAACTACATGGACAAACTTCTATTAATTTTTTCGAATCCAATTGAGCAGTATATAGTAACAAATAATATATAGTAACAAATATATATAGTAACAAATAAGACTTTTTCGTCCATTCTGTTATATTGTATAACTAATAGTATAGTTTATCTAGATGGACTAACGCCCGTTCCCTATATTCTATCTGTCTGTTGTTCTGCTTACTGGAGTTAGAAATTTGACATAATTTGTACGGAGCTTATGTCAAATTTGTATCTATAGTAGGCAAAACAACAGATAGATAGGTTATTGGGAACGGGCGTACCCCTATACAGACACCTGCACACCTATCCAAATCTGTCAAACTTTAATAAATGTTTAAATATTATGTCATATTATAAGTACCTACCTACATAAAGTTCAAAGACTATTGAGGAGCGGTTTGTGTAAGTCTGAAGTGCAGGCGTATCATCATCATCATCATCATCTCAGCCAAAAGACGTCCGCTGCTGGCCTCCCCCAAGGATCCCACTATGGGCGGTATTTGCCTTAATCGCCACGCTTGGCAGGCGGGTTGACGATCGCAGTAGGTTAAAAGTAATCTCAGAGAGATGCTGCTGCCTATCCTCGCCTTTTACGACACCCACGGGTTGAGATGGGGTGGTGCAATTCTTTATCCCCGGCACCACACAGGGAATGGCAGGCGTATGTACCTAGGTAATAGTAGTGGTAGGTAGGTACGGCAACTGAATGTGTAGTGCGATTGCAAAATTACAACTCATTTCGTTTTCACCAAGGCAAGTAAAACTCGCACTTGTCCTTGTCTTTGTTGTGTAAAGCAGCGTCTCCTGTAGGCTTAGCCAAAGTAACATTAAGAAAACGATAGCGAAGTTCGAATAGAATAAAATGTATGGGATTGACATAAGCCGCGCTAAATCACGTGGTCAATCTTATGTCAATCCCATACATTTTATTATTTTCGAACTTCGCTATCGTTTTTATAATTTTACTATAGGCGCTGCGCAAACGTAGACACTTTTGTGTCTTGTGTGGGATACAAGCTACCAGTGAATATGAAATCAGCCCGCCCTGCGCAGACGTAGACACTTTTTGTGTCCAGTTACTTCCACCTGACACTGATACAGCAACTCGGTTTCCTTGTATGGTGTGCCGTGTCGGTAACAAAAAGTGTCTATACGTTTGCGCAGAGCCTTAGCTACCGCCACTGATGAGAAGACGAAGAGAGTTAAAATTTTGCCATACAAATTTTCGTTTTCGTTATAACATGATCGAATGACACACACTTGACACACAGCTTCCACTAGACACCAAGACATATTCCTCACAAATCCAAATGTTTTAATAAAAGCCGCTCCATACGATTTTTGAGCTGGTGACGCTCACCCTTCTCACTCTTATTCAAAGTCACTGGTAATGGTAACAAATTTTTGATGCCGAAAATTTATGAACCGTTTACCTTTGATAATGAAATCGTAAATAATGCAAAAACTATTTCATAGTGTAATTTTATGTTACTTTTAAATACAAAATCAACGCAATGATGAGATTAAAAAACCGCCCGAGCCCCCCAGAAATGATTGTGGACGTTTTAAAATTGTAATGTTTTTTAAACTTTAAGGCTGCTGTTATGAATGCGTCATAATTATGTTGTATGTATTTAATTATATAACTTATATTTGTTATATTTTTTAATTGATTTTATGGCTTACATGTTTCAGTGGGACATAACCTTGAAATAGAGCCAATGCAAGTATTGACGGCATTGGGCGAATTCATATCTGTATTTGTACCGCCGGAGAAGAAGAAACTGTATGATTTAATGTAAGTACCTACTTATAGAAAAAAAATCTGCAGTTTTATCCAATGCATTGTTAGGGTACCTTATGTAGATGGTACTGTTAGACAGTTGGTTTGTGTCATCTACCTGCCTAAACTTAGAGCCTTACTACGTTGATCTTTCTGTATGTTATTTTTTTAAGTTTACAAAAATAAAACCAAAACATATTATCTTTTAATTGTTAGGGATAGCCTGAAACCGCCAGATTTCAGTACGCCATCCCGTAAATTGAAACCGGAAGAAATTGAGCTGTATTGGACGCAATGGAGGAATGCATTCCCTTCTGAGAAAGATCGTTTTTGGGATGGGCTCCTTACCGGCTTAAACAATTACTTGCCAATTCTACAAGGTACGTTAATGAATACGTTGTGGGTGGGGTAATATAGGATCTCCTGACCCGGATTGTCAGTTTCGTGTGGGTTCAAACCCCGCTCGTGGATTTTTACACTAATTGTGCTATCTGCATCTTTCGGTATCCAGACCTTTCCGTTCCAACGCCAGAATACGAGCGTAGCAAGATCTAAGAATCTTATCCACAAAAAGGTCTATAATGTACCACCTACGTATGAGTATGACTCTATGACTACGAAGACGACGGACGACACGTGCGTGCCATACAAAATTGATATTTTTCGAAGAATAGAATAAGTAGACTAGAAATATTTTTATTGACAGGGAGGTTTCGGAAAGGGGTTCTAAGTCAGGGATTTATTGTTCCAAAGGGAACTTTGGATAATTTTTTTAATACATACTGTCTCTCTTTGTCACAAAATAACCTGAAGACTAGCTTGTATGAGCAAGATTGTTTTGCCTTCTAATATTGGAGAAGAAAACTTAAAAAAGAGGCACTTTATTGACTTAAACTTTTTAAGATAACTACAGTTATCTTAATCCTGTGCATAAAATTGTACGAGTTCCGTTGCAGAACGCGAACGTCTCCACGATGAGGTGATGGCGCTCCGTCATCGGAACGCGGCGCTGCGGCGTCTGGTGCGCGGCGCTCTGCCCGAACTGCCAGTGGCAGCAGCAGTGGCGCAGCCGCGGTACGCGCGCCCCTACCCGCCCAACTTCACGTGCTCCTACCCCGACGACGCGCCCGAACCTTTTGCTCGGCTTCCGCCTATATAGAAGCTTACATACAAATATGTAAAAAATAATATTGCGTTTATAATTTGCAAGGCGTGAATTTAAAAAGTCAATGTTCTGTAGGCCGATTCTACTAAATAACTGCAACTACACTGCAGCGTCGCGTGTGTCAAAATAAGCAAATTTTGACGTTTCGGTATTCTGTTATGCAGCGCTGCTGCCGTAGTGTTGCAGGGACGGAGAAGTAACGCAAATAGGTATTCCTCTAACAAAACTGCACTACACCTGCACGTTTACTGCAAAATAATCGTATTCCATTATAATATTTTGACGTTTGTGTAGTAATGACAGCAGTTTTTGTGCAGGTTTATTGAAGTAGATCGTGAGCAACTTTTGCACAGTGTATTATAAGCATTTTGCGTATTTAGCGTATTGTAACATTAGTTCTTTTAGTTTTATTGCAGGATTCGTGCAGCTGTAGTGTAGTAGTCGCGCAGTTGTAGTGTAGTTGTGGTCCAGAGAATTTTAATAGAATACGTATATTTCCACGGCACTGCTCCTACACGCGACAAATGACAGGCGTAAACGTGCAGTTGCAGTTTTTTAATAGAATTGACCTCCTGGTGCCGTTGGCTGGCGGCTGGCGCCCCGGCCAGTGTCTAAACGCTTTTACATTGATTGACCATGTTCAGTTCAAACAGATACCTACATGTCTAACTAAATGAAAAGCAATGATTGTCTCAAACGTTACTTATCTTTTAAATTTTATTAGTAACCATTTCTAATCCTTTCGTAGATATCTTTGTAGAGATTAAACTTCACCAATGCAATTCACATAAGGTGGCCTGCCTTGTGTGTAATTATTAATAACTATTTATTTATTTATTATAGTAATTATACTGGAACTGTTTTTATTGTGCATTTTATGTTAAAAATAGGGGAAAATCCCCATTATTGGCGAACTTTCAGTTGCTTCCCATTTGTGCAAAGAAATAAAATGAAGTTGACTTTAATGTTAACAACATTGTTTTATTGAAATAAAATCACTAATATTTAGGCATCTCACCGTTCATTGGGTAAAAATATTAAAGTGTAGGTACCCAATACCTCTCAACCGCGGAACGCAGACAGAATGCGGAAGTACCGCGGAAGTATCACGTAATTTGCAAAATTGCAAATACATAAAGTCGATATCCACTAAAATAGTGAATAAGTTGCAATTAGATCATATTTTATCATTTTGTAAACGACAATTTACTAATTGATATATTTCCTCTGCCAGTTATCAAAATAAATGTGATTACTGCAATAGTTTATTAGTTGTACATGATCAAACTATTTATTCTAGATTTTTTATAAACAAACTTCTTCATACAAAAGTAGGCTCTATTTAGACGATATAGAGTCCATAGAATTCGATCGCTCAATTGTCAAAATTTGACATATTTGACATTGACGTTTTAAAAAGTTTAACGCACAGAGCACTCTGAATAAGGAATCATATGGAAGTGCTACAACAACATATAGATACTAGCTATGCTATAGTTTAGAAGACGAAATAATATACATGATGGCGTCTTTGTCTAATGTATGCAATAAAAACAAGCCAACTCTATACACAACAATTTCGCTATAATGGCAACCTTTGTCGTGACGTCGGGCCTGTGCCGTGCGTGTCCGCCATATTTTGACGCGTTGTACTTACGACTTCGTTGTTGACAAAATTATGTTTTAAAGATATTTCTAAGATTGTGCTGTGATTGTGGTGAAATAAAGTGAAAAAACAATACTGCGTAATGCCTAATAAGTGCAGCATAATAAATTGTGGTGCAATAATAAGCCGAAATCGGCCAAATTTTACATTTCACCGGTAAGCTATTTAACTGTTGATAAACCTTGTTAATTCTGTAGATAGTGGTAAAAAAACAGTTAAAATTATTCTAAGTAAAGACCAGTAAAGTATTCTGTCTAACTTATAGGAAAGTTTAAGAAATTAGCAAAGAATTTGACATTTTGGTTTTGTTTACATTCTATTTGTTTGGACTAGTAGTGATGTTCTTGTTGTATCGCACAATTTATCGAACAATTATATATAATAAATAAATAAAATAAAAATAAAAATATATTAATTATATTTTTTTATTTTCGGAACCTTGCCTAAAGGGACTCCTTTTAATAATATATTTTAATTATTATATTATATATTTTTTTAAGGTTTTTAGTTATAGGTTCTTTGTACATAATAATTTGTTCATATGTCATTGTAGACTTAATAAACATTATATAGTCATTAATAATAACGCCTTTATTAATCTAAGGTTAGAAATTTATCGATTTGTTGCAGACTTCAGTATATCATTAGATCATTGGTTTCAAATCTATTAATTCAATATCAGAAATGCGCGAACTTCTGTTTGGTTTATCCACATTAAATTCAGATACTCTTCAAAACAAGCAATAACGAGAGTGCGAGAGTCGGTTCGATATTGGAAGTTTGAAAGACTTTTTTTGTATACAGCCCCTTCTAAACTTAAGAAATTTCAGAAAATAAAAGCTGATTTAATTGATTATTTATTATAAGTATTTTTTTTTGTTTTCAGACTGCCACAAAGCAAACTTAAAAAAGGAATTTGGTTAGAGGTCATTGGCAAGGAAAATATAAGATCTGATTTTAAAAAACATAATTGACATAATGTTCTTTACATTTTCATGAAAGCTCATTTAACAGAACACTGGATGGAACACTGGATTATAAACTAAAAGATGATGCAGTACTATCTCTATTTTACAGGTGAGAATTACATGATTTTTTTTGTTTAACCCCTAAACAGGCAGAATATTATATACAATTCTGTTAATATTTCAGTGATTATCAGTGATTGGAGTAGGTAGATTGATTTTTGTTACTTCTATTATAAATTCTCATAGAACGAGAAACAATTAGAAATTTGAAAAAGTACTTAAAGTAAAGTTATTATAATATTACAAAATTAAATTTTTCTAAAAGGTTATTTACATAAAGTTAATACTTTCCGAATTATAAGCAAGAAGTCATAAGAGAATTTTTTTAGGCTTTCTTTTTAAAATTCCGTTTAGAAATTTTGTTAGCATACCTCGTGTTCGAATTCACTCCAACCTATCTTACAAGTTTTCTGCAAAAAGCATAAGCTCCCTGTATTATATATTTAAATGTTCAATTTAGCCATTGAAATGTACTCATTAGTTCTGCCTATTACAATAACAGTTAAAACATATTTTCTTTACAGGATCAAGCGCTTAAGGAATTGAATCGATTACAAGAGAAAGTTTATAATCAGAAGAAAACAAATAGAATGCTTGAATGAAACTATCCATCGGCAAAAAATTAAAATGACAACGTTTTAAGAAGTTATTAAGGAGCTAAAAGAAAAAATCTGATGACTCACGAAAACTGCATACTTCTAGAACAGTGCGCTCGGCCAAAAGACTTAATATTAAGACAAATTAGTCAAAGCCGAAGGCTTGTATTTTACAATTAACCAAAATTACATGTACCTACCTCAATTATCAATGTAATTAATAATTTTCTATGACATAATTTATTGCTTAACGCACAGTTTCATTACTTTGCCTAAGATAGGGTGGTTATTATTCATACGGACGGGGAAAAGTGACTAGTTATGCAGTTTTAATTACATTGCCCAGTTGCTATGGAGCTTATGTACACGGGCCGGCCTTTATTGATAGTGACTAGATTTCATAAGTTGCTCGTAACGTCACAATATTGAAAAGCGAATTAATATAAATAAATAAATACGATTTTCCTTTTTATTTTTGCAGTACCTATTCCAAACGATATCCTTCTCAATATCTCCATTGCACGGGTACCGGTGTACCATACTATATAATTATATACAGGATGGCAGAAAATGATGGGCCCTGGAGGGAAACTACCTTAAAATCTTTTAGCTAGAACAGCTAGATCATATTACTCAACGGAAACATTCTTTTATTTAAAAAAGATACAGAACTGCAATCAAAGATTTTCTAAAATTTTCTTTTATGTTTACATGTACTTCGTATGGAATTGAAGTAATGTTAGCTTTCACGTTTCTTTTATTTCAAAGACTAAATATTTATTAGAGAAATATTATTCTAAAAAATACTTAATGCTATCAATTAGTACAATAAATAGAGTTATTTTTATTTTTAGCTGGTTTGATTCTAGGGCGAAGTAAATCAAGAAAAATTAAAAAATCTTTAAAAGCAGTTTTGTATCTTTTTAAAAATAAAGAAGTTTCCTTTATGTAAATTGAGCTTACTAAAGGATTTAAGGTAGTTTTCCTCCAGGGCCCATCATTTCTTTCCACCATGTATATATCTCCCTCCACTAATACTTTGATAAATTATTTAAAACCCACTATGACTAAGGTAATGTCAAAATAGCCTTCAGTACGGAATCAATAAGCTTCATCGATAGTTTTATCGACAGATAAATGACGAAATAGATAAGTGTACAACACTAAGCCGCCATGTTTAGCTGCGGTAATACCTAATAGGTATACACGTTTTTTTCGTAGGTATGGCATTTCCATAGGTTTCCTTATTCAGAGACAGAGCATACCATTGTTGCGGGTTTTAGTGTAGCTTACTCTAGTTTGTTTATAGCCAAACTTCTTCATACAAAAGTAGGCTTTAATTTATCGAACATTGAGATTATAGTCGCGTGGTCGGGTGCGGTGTCATGGCACCGGTTGGGTGTTGACGGTATATAATGGCCGCGGTGTCACGGTACGGTAGCCACTTTTTTCAAATCATTTTAAAATTATTTAAGTGTATGTTTGAACTGGGTAAAGCTATTCAATAAATATTAGACGTTATTACGCACAGACTCAAATACTCAATTACGTCAGGGCGCTTTAACAAAGCGCGATCACTCGCTCACACTCTTAGATTAATAATAATAATTATTCTAAGCTCACACTACACACTAGCTGGTTTTTGGACAATTTCAGTAATCTTAGTGCTAAATACAGCTGAGCAAGATTTTCTATTAATAAAACGCACGGTCGGCGTAAGCGATTGATTTGCTATCTCGCAAAATGTGTGTGTATTCGATAGCGATTGCAACAAATATCTCGCTTTCTCGTACATACATACAGTACGTTTGTTCCTTCGCTCTCGGACATTCGGAGTAATTCGGACAAGCCACATTAAGTACTCGAGTCGAGTGTAGCGACTAGCGGGAGACGATGTACTAATAGTCCGACTGTCCGATTAAGAGCTTGTGTTCGGTAACGTTTCTTTTCGTACAGTGCCGAGTATCGTTACCTATTAGTACTTAGTACGCGTACTACACAACCAGCATTGCCAGATTGGGGGTTTTTTTTCCCCATTTTGGGGAAAAAATTGGCATTTGGAGAAGTTTTGGGGAAATGATATTCTTGGGGAAATTTTTGGGGAAGTAATTTCAACTTTGAAATTGACTATTTCCGAACGAATAACTCAACGAAGTCAAGTCTAAACAAAGTGGAAATTGTTTGTTGATTGATAGTTGAAAGCGTCGTTCGTTTCGTTAGTCATTAAATTTGTTTGATCCGGTTTGACTGAAAAGTTTTGTATATAAATAATATATTAATGCTATTTTTATTTGTAAATTGCACCAACTCAGGTTTGGGGAATTTTTCTAAAAAAAGTATCATTTTGGGGAAAATCATTTTGAACAGGGGAAATTCGAGAAATCTCATCTGGCAACCCTGTACACAACACTAGTTGAGAGGTCTGTATGCCGATTCTATTAAATAACTGCAACTACACTGCAGCGTCGCGTGTGTCAAAATGAGCAAATTTTGACGTTTCGGTATTCTGTTATGCAGCGCTACTGCCGTAGTGTTGCAGGGGCGGAGAAGTAACGCAAATAGGTATCCCACTAACAAAACTGCACTACACCTGCACGTTTACTGCAAAATAATCGTATTTCATTAAAATATTTTGACATTTGTGTAGTAATGACAGCAGTGTTGGTGCAGTTTTTGTGCAGGTGTATTGAAGTAGATCGTGAGCAACTTTTGCACAGCGTATTATAAGCATTTTACTTTTTTAGCGTATTGTAACATTATTTCTTTTAGTTTTATTGCAGGATTCGTGCAGCTGTAGTGTAGTAGTCGCGCAGCTGTAGTGTAGTTGTGGTGCAGAGGATTTTAATAGAATACGTCTATTTTCACGGCACTGCTCCTACACGCGACAAATGACAGGCGTAAACGTGCAGTTGCAGTTTTTTAATAGAATTGACCTCCTGCCTTATGTGTAATTATTAATAATTATTTATTTATTTACTACAGTAATTATACTGGAACTGTTTTTATTGTGCATTTTAT
The DNA here is from genome assembly GCA_947562085.1 of Eudonia lacustrata. NCBI lineage: Eukaryota > Metazoa > Arthropoda > Insecta > Lepidoptera > Crambidae > Eudonia > Eudonia lacustrata. Next base: position 13,093,496 of record OX387325.1, on the reverse strand, counting down.
GTTAAAAATATGGGAAAATCCCCATTATTGGCGAACTTTCAGTTGCTTCCCATTTGTGCAAAGAAATAAAATGAAGTTGACTTTAATGTTAACAACATTGTTTTATTGAAATAAAATCACTAATATTTAGGCATCTCACCGTTCTCTCTCTTACTGTTTGTCATACACTTAATCATGGCTTTAATAATATTTAATAACATGACTAAACATGATAATTAGATAGGAACAAAAACAAAAACATTAAAGTATGCAAATACCTACACTTTTTTTTTTTTTAGTTGATGGCTTCGTGCGATTTGCACATTTAGCCAGTGTCAAAGTAATTTTTCTTACAAGTAATACATAAATAATAGTAGATTGTACAACAAACATAAAACGAGCCATTTTACCTGAGTCGTGCATATAGCCATCCGAGCCGGTACGGCGAGGGTGGATAGTCACGTCGAGGGTAAATGGGTTTTATGCTCGAGTTTTACACTCTGCTTTTCACTTCGATTGCAAGGAAATAAAACAAACCACAACACAACAAAAGCTAGTTTCTAGTTTTGCTTGACGAATAATTAGCTTCCCGCCACACAATTTTTCTTATTTTTTTTTTAAATTATGAACTATGTGACGTTTGACTATCTGAGCCGTAATGCCAAGTTATTATAAATTTTTGCTGTATTTTTTTTTTACGTAAATGCACGCCCGTATTAATCGTTGTATTTAGATAGTAATGCATAAATATGTCGTAATTGAATTAAGATATAACCTAAATCTCATAAAAATATATCAATTAAATGAAGGTGTATTTAATTGTGTATGTGGCTGTAAGGCCTAATTGCCTTAGTTTGGCCTTAGTCTGAAAAGAAGAAATTACTTTATGCACAAGAGCATAAAATCACTTTTTATGCAGCCCTCTCTCGACATAAAGAACAACTTTACGAGCATGAGAAGTGAAAACAATATTTTCTTCCTGTATGATGACGATGAATAATAAAAAAAAATGAGAAGTGAGAAATGATAATACCCCCCAACCCCTCGAGTATCTCAGTAAAGATGTGGGGCTTTACTAAGTCCTCGGGCGTACTTCTTGAGAGAATTTGAAAAGTGACGTTGCACTGTTTTGTTTTATTTGCCAACACTCATGCACACTCACGAACACTTAACGGTTAATAATCCACCATTCATCATCATCATCATCTCAGCCAAAAGACGTCCACTGCTGGACAAAGGCCTCCCCCAAGGGTATGAGGGGTATTAATCTACCATTATTTCACATTAATATTCGACATAACACAAATTTTAGAAAATAAGACAAAACCGCAGACATGACGCTTCACTTTCCCGCCAAGAAGTCATACCTACACTTACACTTTATACTGTGCTTTAAACAAATCATTTTTTTTGTGTATTGTTTTACGGCTCCGGATGAAATCAATCAAGCCTATTCGTTCGTTCTAGACACTTCTTGTCTGTCTAGTTTTTTAAAAGGCTTGTGTTTAAATGCCTACCAGAAATGCACTTATATTAAATCCAATAAATTCGAAATACCTGCCAAAACGGATAAATGCTCACCAATTTGTGTTTCATGAAGTATTATAGAAATCAAGCTAATTTCCTTTTTATTGCATGCCATAAAAATATGTAAACGCCGTTAATGTTAACTTTAGACCAAATATATTATCGCTAAATTAATATTACCAATATTTTATTTTAGTAATCTTTGCTGAGGCAAAAAACTAACTGTCGACCGTATATGTATGTATTACTTGTAAGAAAAATTACTTTGACACTGGCTAAATATGCTAATCGCACGAAGCCATCAACTAAAAAAAAAATGTCAATGTCAATGTCAGACATTACCTTTAGTTTTTAGAACAGATTCAGAACACTTTTACAGATTTCGTACTAATTTCTACCCGTGATTCGTCAATTAAATTTGTTTAAGACTCAATTTCTAAACTACCTATTAGTTTAATAAATTATCCAAAAATATTCTATGTTAAGTACTTACTCTTTTCTTTCCTCTCAATAAAGGAGAATTCTACATTTTTGTAGTCCAACCAAAGGTAACAATTTAATTTTGATGCTGTTTGGATTTGGATTGTAATTTACATGTATGTATTTGTCCAGAAAATTAAATTTTACTAAATCTTAGATATGTTTCAGAAACAAAAATGTTGAAAGTGTTGTTTCATTTAATTGGAGCTCTTCACTTCTGCTATGGGTGTTATTATGATTTCACCTATGTCAGGATACCAAGTACGTCTACCACGGTTACACCGTTTGGTGGTAAATTAAAATACTTGACATTTATCAATGCTGTAAGTTAAATTTTTGTTTTGAATTTATATTTTAAAAATGTTGAAAATCTTTATTTGTACATTTAACTTTATTTGTTTACAGATGCTACAAACAGTATACTTCTCGGTAGCTCTATGCAATGATTTATTTGGCAACAACGAACAAACACCATCTGAGAAACCAATAATCCGACGTGTTAAGGATGCTATATTTAGTAGCCTTGCATTTCCTCTAGCAATGTTTGTTGGGATAACTTTCTGGGGCATATATGCAGTTGACCGTGAATTAATTTTGCCTAGAAGTTTAGATCCATATTTTCCACTGTGGTTGAATCATGTGATGCATACAAACATAGTTGTTTTTAGCTTAATTGAACTTTTCTCTTCCTTTAGAATGTATCCATCTAGGCAGAAAGGTCTATCAATACTAGTTACTTTTATGCTATGCTATGTTTTATGGGTACACTTCATCTATTTTAAGACTGGAAGCTGGGTCTACCCTATACTTACTGTTCTTAACTGGCCTGTGAGAGTTTTGTTTTATCTAATCAGTCTTGGGCTTGCTTGTAGTCTATATACGATTGGTGAAAACTTGAATCTATCAGTTTGGTCTAAAGAAGTTGAGGAAATTGTTAGGTCTGGCAAGAAAAAAGCCAAATAAATTGCCTTTTTACAAATAAACGTTGCTTAGATTTTGCTAGTAGTGTAGCTTGAATATTTATTGGTTAGGTATTTAATTAAATAGTAACTTGCTACTTTCACAACTCCTGTAGCTTTAAAAAAGGCCTATATTAGCTTACAAGGCCTTACTTTTAAAATAAATATTACAAAGAATCTAAAGAACAGTTGTCTTCAAATTCGATGTCATGAAACAAAGGTATTTATACATAAAATATAAAAAAGGTACAAACAGGATAGTGACTTTAGTTTAGTGTAATGCAGACTGGTTTGTGCAATTTTTGCTATCTTGTTGTAAGCTTAAATTTGTATTGCCTCTCTTACAAAAACATTAATAACAACACCACCACTATTTTATTGTATCAAATATTGGGTAGCTTATGTAGATTTAGAGATAAGGTTGTGATTTAAAACCTCATAGCAATAAAATTTTGATTATTATACAAAAGATTATTGCATAGGTATTTAATTTAGTATTACTACGAAATGCATTTATAATTATAACTAACAAAATTTAAACATTGTTCTGATGATGTTTTATTAAATATAAATTACTTTAAAATACATTCCGTATTGTTCTTTTATAAGATTCGAAATCTTGTATTAATGATTGATGTTAATGTCATAATCAGGTTCCACTAGGAACAATTTTCTTTAGTTGAAAAGTGTAATAGTCTTTCTTTTTCATTGTGTTATTTTATTTAAGTAACTCTAGTTGTCATGTTTAATGGTAAAATTAAAAAAGCTACTAATGTCGTTTTTAGGAACTCTAGAAAGTAATAGTTGTTATAACCGTAATTAAGATAGTAGGGCTCAAAGATAATAAATTATTGTTGACTTAATAATTTTAAGCAGATAAAACTTTCTATAAACCAGGCTTACCTTGGTGTTGTCAGACCTAATAAAATGCAGTACTTAGATAAAAAAATATAAAAATCAGTAATTACCCTTTTGTAAAATTATTTACAGTTACTGTAATATATAATTAGGTACTGTAAATAACATACATAATTACATCATATCCGGTGAACACCATATCTCTAAAAAACTTAATTCAAAAGTTAAATTTGGCGATTTACTATAACTAGAAAATAATTTAGATAAGTACCTATGTTATATTATTAATGAGGCTATACATGGCACTTCACATGGCTATTTGTATTCGCGTATTTGCCATATTTGGCAAATAATTGCCCTACAACACATGGCAATTATTTGCCAAATATAGCAAATACGCAAATACAAATAGCCATGTGAAGTGCCACCAATACAATATTACCAAGGTATCATATCGATACCAGATGAGTTTGAGATTCCAAACTTTGTGAAAAATTAATGCTAACTAACATTAATAAAGTACATGAAAAGAGTCCGGCGGTCAATACCTACAAAGTAAAAAGCCTATGTCGGCCAAAGCCCACTTCTTATATTTCCTACGTAGTATATGGACATCATCGGTAAAAGACATCGTAGCAAAATCCCTACTTTTTCAAAAGTACAGTCGTTAAAAAAACATATTTATAGACAGATAAAACTTTATATTATTTAACTGTCGGCGGTCCATACTTACAAAGTAAAAAGCAACATGTTATTACTGATCCACAGGAAAATGAAAATTTTGTAAAACTAAAACTTCTACAACTATGATACTCGTAAGTATGAATGGTGATATAATAAACTAAAAAAATAATAAAACAGATTCTTCACTTTATGAAAAAAATTCTATTTACATCAATAGCCACTGTTGCTGAACACTCACTTTTATTGACCTATCTCCCTAAACTTCCATTTTTATTGTTTTGCAAAATTATATCGGTGGCCGTCATGTAGTAGGGCCTCTTGTCCTTTTTGATTGGTAATGAACTTTAGGTTCATAAGGTTTAGGTTCATTAGGTTAGGATCCATAATATAAATAAATCGGAGAACAATGCCGATTACAAATCTTTAGATAAATAAAATTAAAATATTTTATCGCATGCCTAACCTACTTCAAGGCCTGCGCAGACGACGGACTTTTCTCCGCGGCGGAGAAAAAAGTACCTACGCTCCGCGAATAAAAAGTCCGCCACGGATTTACCGCGAACTCAACGCACACGGTGTGCGATCATGTGTTGCCCGGAAATGTAGAGAAGTGCACGCTATGGAAGCAAATATTCAGAGGTTACGTTGTGTTGCAATTTACATGAAGTTTAAGAAAAAGAGAAGACATTTTAAAAGAAAATATTGGGTCCATCTCCTTATATCGGATCGATTAACAATAAATTATCGCTTTATTTTTATTTTACTATGCTTTCACGAAGCGGATTATTAAATTAATATAAAATTGTTGTTGTAAATTGCTATACAATAATAAATAACAATACTTAACATATTTAAGGATTGTGTATGTTCTTTTAGATAAATAAATAATATTTAGTTTTTTTTTCGTTCGATAATAAGTCGCAAGCAGAAGAGGAATAAACCTCTTGACATACCTCGTTCCACAACTTTTTCGTAAAATTTCGGTCGTGATACTCATTTTTTGACGTATCATATAACTATAAAGAAGTTATTTTTTCGATTTCTTCTAATAAAATTTTAGAATCGATTTCCTGCGTCATCGTTTATCGTTGTGCATACGTACGTCACTCTCAAGTGCACAATGCAGACTAAAGTCCGTCATGTACGATGTACGTTGCTTCGCCTAGTCACATGAGTTCTATTTTTTTCGGGGACTCCCCCGTACGTACTTTTGTCCGGTCCGCTCTCTGCATGTCCTCGGTTATTCGAGGGACTTTTTGTACGCGGTACTTTTAATCCCTCGTTTGCGTTACTCAATACAGTTGTAAGCGATCTATTTTAGCGGATAAAAATGTCCGCGGACAAAAATCTCTCGTCTGCGCAGGCCTTATTTCCCTTTCGGTCCATTAGGTTGAATTCTTAATCAGTGCTAGGGTTGTAAGTGGTAACACAAGTACTACAATGAAGTTTTTTAATAAAGACTGCTTAACGGTACCTATTTTGAAAAAGTAGGCATTTTGCTACGATGTCTTTTACCGACGATGATGTCCATATACTACGTAGGAAATATAAGACGTGGGCTTTGGCCGACATAGGCTTTTTACTTTGTAGGTATTGACCGCCGGACCCCATGAAAATGCATTATTTTTAACCTTTTTACCGCCAAAAACTTCTATAGAAGTTCGAGATTCTCGTGCCGCCCACGCCAGCACTTCTATAGAAGTTCTTCTTTGTACCTACTTTATTAAAATACATTTATACGTTGGCGTACAGCGGGACATCGCGTGCAGGATACTTGGGCGGTGAAAAGGTTAATCAACATTATTGTTGTACCTGCTTCATTCAATAATACTATACATTTGCTTATTTGGGAAGTCGGTTTTACTTTAAAGGTTACCAGTACCTATAATAAAACATGGCATAACATTCTGGCATTTTATTTCCGGTTTTACTATCCACTTAAAGATAGCATGTTTCTAGAAATATAAACAAAATTAAACGAATTTATGTATGTACATAAAGTTATATAATGTATTATGTTATACAGGTAAAATAAATCTAAAAGCATACACAGCTGACTCCACAATCAAAAAAACAAAACTGATACAATATAAATGTAGTGAATACTTTACAATCTATATCACTATTTACGACTAGATTTTATTCTATATTTTCGTAGGAATACCGTAAATAGATAACCTCAAATTCAAAACATTCAGTAAAAAATACAAAAGTAGATACTTATATAAAAATAATAAATTATAATTTAATTACTACAAAAATAAACCAATAAAACAATTCTTTATGTAGTTAGTCTTTTAACATAATCATGGATAAAGACTAAAGCTAAGGCCGCACTTTGGATGCGTTTTCGTACGAATTTAACAACTAAGAATACGCACGATACATCCCGATCCTCCCAACTACTATTGTACCTCGCACACTAGGTAGAGATAGAAAAAACTGCTTAATTTTTTCACAAGTTTTAGCATTGTACGATTTTAAAAAAGCATGCTTAAATATGTGCTTTTTCGTATACCTACTTACAAAAAGCTGGCTACGTTTTGTTGAAACGAAAAACGTGAAGCTGTCTATCTGCTTACTTGCTTAATACGTTTTTCGTTGTTAACTTGTTTTGTTGTCAACATGTTTCTTTGTCATTTAAACGAATATTTAAGTATTAAGTTGAACGACATAAATATGTAGAATTTCATGTTTTTTTTTAAATCAATGAACTTTCCTTCGTACTTTACAAAAAAACTTTGCTTTTCACTTTTTTAAAGTGAAAAGCATCATACGTTCAATCAAACCTAAAAGCACGCTTATGTACATTTTTAGAAAAGCATGCTTTTTAAATGCTTTTGCTTTAAACGCCCTCCTCTAACACTAGGTACAAACTAGTCGTCCGTGTATGCGCTTATAGTTCCGGCGCCGCCGTCCGAAACCAATCCCAGTTCCCAACTTGTTTGGATTTTTTATGCTTTTGTACGAATAAAGGTCACGTGACTATCACTCTGACATTTAACAGAGAAAAACTCAACCAGTGTGCGCGTTCAATTCTTACGTTCAATTGCGTGTGTTTACGTAATTCTTACGAAAACGCATCCAAAGTGCGGCTGGCCTAAGTTAATAATTCCTGATAAAGCATTACTTAATCTCACTTAATAAAACGGTGAATATATTTTTTATTTATTAATTAGTAATAACATAATTTCTCTTCTAGCGAATACAATTATACAATGTCAATTATAATAAAATTATAAATAGGTACTTTGGTATACCTATCTATGTAAATCCATTCTATAAAAACCTTAAATCATAAAATAAAATAATGTAAAATGTTAACATTAGGTAGTTAATTATATTAATGTTAATATAGCATTAATTGTTATAAAATTAAATAAATGTCTAATAGTTTTGACAATATTAATATGTAAGTAAGTACGAAATGATAAGTCATCATTACAAAATATATACCCATACGTATACGTACCTAAATAAAATAAATTTCAAGAAATTGTACTTAATAAATACATTTCCTTTGTCGTTAACATCCTTTCAAATTTCATTTTGTAAATAAATAAATGTACAGTCGGCAGCAGATCAACCTACCCAAATCTGTCAAATTTCTCCAATGAATATTGATCCTTATAACCAAACGATAAAGTTCAAAACTGATTGTAGAAATTTGACAGTTTTGGGTAGGTTGATCTGCCGCCGTGTGTACAAAATATAAATAAAGTTTTCAATACTTACGTAATTAACACAACACACTAAAGTGTTCCTACAGCGAAAAAAAATTGGACCCCACCCTCGCTTGGTGACTGATTTTCACTCTGACTAGCCAAAGCAAAAGTCGCTAATTGCTTTAAGTCTTTAAATATAGCTGCAGGAAAAAAAACATGATTTAAAAGTTAAAAAGGCTAACAAAGTATGTAAATTAAACTAGTGAAATTTGAAATATGACACATTCAGGAGTCCAACCATAAAAATGTCGGTTCAGGGTCGTCGGTTACAAAAGCAAAGTCTTATCTTAAAATTATGCTCAATATCTAAACTATGGTCAATATTTTTCATTAAGGTTGACTAACACAGCCATACAGTTGTAATCGTTGATTTACCGTTTTACAAAACAACTATGTTACTTTGATTATTCAAATGTACCATACAATTAATATAAAATCACGCCACAATAATAATTGTGATTCACACGTCTGCACATCTGACTAGCGCACAATGTAAATTTTCCTCAATAGTCTTTGAACTTGTATGTCTATGGTTAATCTATACTAATATTATAAAGAGGAAACCTTTGTATGAAATGAAATGTGAATTTTTTATTTGTAATCACAGGTTTTACAAGGTCTTACACGATATTATAGTGATAAGTACATCTGTGATCAACCTATTAGGCATACAAATTAAATAGGTATAATAGAATTAAAATAATGCAGTTGTATGTATGTACACACGGCGGCAGATCAACCTACCCAAAACTGTCAAATTTCTACAATCAATTTTGAACTTTATTATTTGGTTATAAGGATCAATATTCATTGGAGACATTTGAGAAGGTTGATCTGCCGCCGTGTGTATGTATGTAAAACTACTGGACCGATTTAAAAAATTCTTTTACCATTAGAATGCTACATTAGCGCCGAGTAACATAGGCTATATTAAAAAAATGTCCACCCGTGCGAATCAGGGACGGGCCGCTAGTTTATCATAAATCCATGAGTACCTACCTAAATAATGATCTCACAACGTGGTGGTATAAAGTGAAATAGGTTTTTCTGCATACTTACATCACATTTTCGGTTTTGTCGTCGGCTAGTGGTTTAATATTTATTGAAGAAATTTGACAGCTTTGGTTAGTCTGATGTGCAGGTAATCATGTGACTTTGTATAGTCGACAATGGAATTGCTTTACCACCTTAGAAGCGAATTTTGTTTGCATATACTGGATGACTTTTTTTACCGTCAGGAAAAAAGAACTGTATTTTGTACCTAAAACAAGTTCTATACGTGAGTGTGTGTGAATTTTGGAATTTCCAAAAAAATGCATAAATTTAGAATACATTAGTGCATGCGTATTATTCGTAGGTAGTGTAGTAAAACGGTAGCAGGGGCGCGGCGCGGGAGACGCGCGGCCGCGCTGCCCGGCGCCCGCCCTGCGTGTGACTGAATGAATTAAATTAACTCGGGCGAATTCATTGATGTTTAGCGCGTTTGGAGTAGGGTGGATATGCGTTTGAGTTTTGGTCGGTTTCATACTTTTATTATTATTTTTCTAATATTCTTTTTTTAAATGTTAAGTATGTTAATCAAAATTAACTTAGAATTAGATGGTTGTAAGGATAGGTAATTTACATAAAAAAAATTATTAAACTTTTTGTTTAAGTGATCATGCTATCGTCACCTATATCATTTACCTATCTCACACGTTCATTTTCCTGACGGTAAAAAAAGTCATCCAGTATAATAAAACAACAAGATCTATTTTTGTTTAAAAGACCAAGTGACAGATACGTTGTCATTATTGACAATGAGCCTTAGCGAAATTTTATTGCAATGGAAGTTTTTGTTAAAAGTGATAAAGCAATTCCATGGCCGACTATCAGACATAATCACATTATTGTTCGAGAGTTAGTAAAAGATGCCAGACGCCGACGAAAGATTAAAATCGGTCAACTATTTGTTTCCAACTTCGGCTTATGTCAATGTTTGAAGTTTGTGGTTGATTTGAAGTTTACTCAAAGCACAAGCCCTGTTACCGCCGAGTGCCACTCGAGTTTTTCCCTTTAAATCCAGCATTCTTAGCACCGAAAAAACATATCTGTTTAAGAGGATCGGGTTAATTTGCCAGATTAACACTGGGTTGGGTTTGGTTAGACAAATTGCCTTTAATTACTATAGAGGTTTTATGGTAATAGAAATGCTTCGGTTTATTTTTTAACTGATTTTAATCTGCCGTTTACGTTAAGCCTAGGTTTAGACCTTAGTAAATCTCTTGATTTAGTATAATACAAATGAATTAAAGCGATATGTTCTTATTTACGAACGGGTTTCTATTACTACGTCTACATAAGTATGAACGGTCATCTACTTAAATTCTATTTCTGTACAATATAGGTATACCTAAGGTAAAAAGCATAGACGAGAGACGAGGCAGATAATGATAATATTTTATCTGTAGGCTAATGAGACAACACTCGACACTCTGCTAGGAAAAGAAATGCAAGTGCATAAACGTGAAGGTAGGTATAAACCACCATCGTTTTACTTCTCTTTTACTATTATATTTTCGTCTTCAGTAGATAAAGTATTAGTAGTAGTACAGACGGCTGCACTTCAAAATACCCAAAAACTGACAAATTTCTTCAATAATTTTTCAACCATATGTCATATATATAATAGTTCAAAGTCTATTGAAGTTTGTGGTAGGCTGATGTGTGGAGTGTGTGCACCAAGTCTTATAGTGATAATATGATTTCTTCACTGTTATGGAACATAATATTTGTAAAAAACCTTTGTGCGTCACGACTCACGACTCTGTGTCACGCGTGCGTGTTGGAACGATCTTTGAGTCAATTAACTTATCTGCGCCTTTTTAAACTACACTTATTTTTCACGCACTCTCAATGTTAGGAGCAACTTCTAACATACAAATACTTTAACAACAAACAGGCACGTGTGATTGCAAATGGCCTTGACTTATATTGTACTATCTGGCACTGGCCATACCCCTACATACAATAAATAAATAAAAATATTTGTTTGGCCTAGAAAAGAAATAAATAAAAGACATGATCACTCTCATGTAACTCTTAATATTATAATAATTTACTAAAAACTTTGCCCGTTTCAATTTAAATCTATATTTAGAATTCTGTGTAGGCTTTCTGTTAATAGGACATGTAAGGTCCGGTTCTTTTTTGGTCTATAAACTTTTTTTTGTCTAAAAAAATAATAATCCTTTTCTTTACTTTTCAAGCCTTAATAAAACTTTCGGATTACACGTTACATTGAACTAACTCACTTGCCTGTCATACAATAAACGACGATTAACGACTCGAGTTTACCACGGGATATTGAAATTCATTTCGCCGTTTAACACGAGGTCGACAAAACATTTGGTCTTTCTATTACTGATCGAACAAACAACTGACCAAAATAAATTTTGTCGATATAACAATTGACATTTCTATAACTGATCGAATGAACGTGAGGTCAGATCGACGTTTGGTCGAATCGACGTTAAGTCGAATGGACGTTTGGTAGGAAGAACTGTAAGCTTTTCTATCGCTTGTCGAACAGATCTAAGACCTCTCGATTTTGATGGGATTGAAAATATTGTGTTCACTTAATAATTATGTCATAGTACCATACTTGCTTAATGGAGTTTATATGATGATACATAAACTTAGTTATTAAAAAAAAATGATTCCTCAAATATTATACCTAAAATAAATGCAATATTAACTATATTTTAAAACTGCATTAAGTTTCTGAACGATTAGAACGAGTAATAGGGCCCTTAAGGATTCCGTCATATCTTCATCGTCACATCAAATTCGCACATTGTTTGTGATTATAATATCGACATGTTTCCCCTCGAATCCGGAAGATTTGTAGATCAAATATAGGGATGACATGTCTGAGGATGTGTTGCATCGTGTGCGATGTCAAACTTTGAATCCTACACTACAAATTACTGCAGAAATTTATGAGACGTTGATCATGATAAGATACATATGTGCACTAGTAAACATTTTTCCTGTAAGTATATGTTTATTGATGGTAAATAAAGTATTGTCGTGTTTGGGCATGACAGCACCCAATCGTCCTATGCGCGATGCATTTAACCACGAGTTGCAAAGTGAACAACAATACGATACTGAAGTATTGGCCGAAACAGTTCGTTTAAATGTTCCACAATTGAATGAACAACAAAGAATTGCGTACGATACTTTGATGGAAGCTATGAACAATGGATCTGGTGGAATTTACTTCCTGCTCCCGGGGGGACTGGAAAAACGTTTCAAATTTCATTGCTGTTGGCAAATATCAGATCGCAAAATGAAATAGCCCTAGCGTTGGCGTCATCTGGAATAGCTACAACATTGTTACTGCACATTCTGCCTTGAAATTACCACTAAACATGCAAATCAACGGAGCACCAGTGTACAACATCGCCAAAAACAGCACAATGGCGAAGATTATACAGATATGCAAATTGATCGTTTGGGATGAATGTATGATGGCTCACAAGAGGTCACTGGAGGCACTGAACAGACGTTAAAAGATCTTCGTGACAACCAAAACAATTTTGGTGGAGCCATGATTCTGTTGATCATGATCATGAATCAAGTGATTTTCATCAGACTCTTCCAATTATTCCCCGATTAACTGTTGCTGACGAACTAAACGCATGCTTAAAATCATCTAATTGGTAGCGTCATGTAAAGACTAGAGCCATGATTCTGTTGACCATGATCATGAATCAGGTTATTTTCGTCAGACTCTTCCAATTATTCCCCGTTTGACTGTTGCTGACGAACTAAACGCATGCTTGAAATCATCTAATTTGTGGCGGCATGTAAAGACACTCGTTTAACAACTAAGGAGGAGCTTATTCAGCGTGTTTTACGGACATAAAACAACAGTTCAGAAACCATAATTGGCTGAGTGCACGAGCAATATTGGCGGCCAAAAACAAAGATGTCGATGATCTCAATTCGAACATTCAGAATTTTCTTCTAAGAGAGTGGGTTTCTTCCAAATCAGTTGACACAGTTACAAACCAGGATGACGTAGTCAACTATCCCACAGAGTTTTCAAATTCTCTGGATTTGCCTGGACTACAACCTCACAATTTACAATTAAAAGTAGGATCAGTTGTGATTATGCTGTGTAACATTCTACCAACCTCGATTGTGCAATGGAACGAGGCTGGCTGTGAAAAAGCTAATCAATAACGTCATCAAAGGAAAATACAAAGGAGAGAATGTCTTGATCCCGCGTATACCGATTATTCCAACGGATTTGCCATTCGATTTTAAGCGTCTACATTTTCCCATGCGTCTGGCCTTTGCGATGACCGTATATAAATTGCAAGGCCAGTCGTTGAACATTTGCGGAACCAACTAGGAGTTTCCCTGTTTCGCGCATGGGCAATTATACGTCGCGTGTTCGCGAGTCGGGAAAACCATAATCTTTATATATTTACGCACCGCAAAAAAAGACAAAAAATAATGTACATGAGAAAGCTTTAAATTGATTTAGTGTATAACTGTGTAGCATTTAATGTAGATAAAAATTCTGTATTAAGTTTTGACCATATTATTCACAAATATATGTAGGTTATACGAAGTCATCTAGTAGTATATTATATATTCTTAGTTTATACTATCTGTAACATTGGATTGTCTTACATATTAGTAAAAAAGGATATACTTAAAATTATTAACGCGAATTGAAAGCAATTCGTAAATATAAATACAAAAAATTAATAACTTTTGTAACGACGCTATTGTGTTCCTAAAAAAATAAATAAATAATTTCTTGCAAAAAAGACGTATATGCTACACAACATACGTTTCTTGCAGCGTGATCATTCTGCCTTATGCAAAAATTAATGCCATAGCCATACAATTGTACAGTACCGCATTCAGGGTGCCTAGTGCGAGTTTTACTTAACATTTGATCACGTTAACGAAAATGACAATAGGTATGGCAAACTTTTAACTTATCGTTTGTCACCATACAAACTTCAAACCTAAATTGTCCAGATACCAATTAGCCATTAGCCAATTAGCCATTCCTATGCTTAAGGGAAATAAGTACAAAGATTTTACACTGTAGAAAACATTTAAAAACTGTTTGTTCAACTGATTTTATGTGATAAGAAACTTTCCAGGCTTTAAATCGCATAAGTTCAGTTAAACAATTTTTTTTATAAACTTCAGCTAACTGTTATATGTATGTATGTGTATGAAGGGTATTATTTGTACTTATTTATTCTATGTTAGCGCACTTCCTCTATCTCTTTCTTGGATTCTCTAATCAAAGGTTGTCTGGAAGAGATCGCTTGTAGCGATAAGACCGCCTTTGCCCATATACTAGCTTTAAGTTTTTGTTTAACTGTTGTTTTCATTTTGTTTCCATTTGTGTGTGAGCAATAAAGAATTTATCTACTTTTCTATTTATCTGTTTTATCATTGTATTTTTCTTAAGCTTAAACTTATTAGCTTGTAAAAAAATATTGAAGTTTCGAATACCGAAATATAAAATGACTGTCAACGTGATCGAATAGCAAATAAAACAGGCACTAGGCACCAAGGAGTTGGTGGAGCTACGTCTTGACCTTACGATTCGTTTTGAAGTGGCCATTCTTCTTCCAGCTGTTGCCTTGCGACGCCTCACCGTTCATCCTCGTAAGAAACGATGTCGTCTGACCTTTCGATTCGAACAGCACATCCGAGTCTGTTTCCGTCTCCGATAAATCCTTGTTCGCAACTGGAATACGTGAGAGAATAGAATTTTTATTTTAACAAACTCATGTTCATACACAGACGGGCGATAAACACGTTCGTTCGAGAGGACAATACTTAACCACTGTATTGATAACGAACGATTAAAACAGGAAACACATTTTTCAAGACGATAAGAGGATAGCGAGTTTTAAAAATGCAATGAAATTAATTTGATAGATCCTTAGTACCATAAAAAAATATCAACTCTCACAGGGCGTGTCTTCGTGGCTAGCAAATGGCAGTAGGCGGTACTTAGGGCGGGGCCTATGCTTGAACTTGGACATCAGTATAAAACTGCTCCCGTGCACCAGCCCCAAAATTCAGCGAGGATATCAGAAGGATAGCCCCTAGCGCGGCATGTGATCGTAATAGATTTTAACGAATTTTATTTTAAAAATAAGTAAAGGGGTTTGTGTTTTCTGTGTATCGCGTAATGAAGTTGGATAGTAACATTGGTAGGACTTACAGGGCGTGTCGGTTGTCGACGTGTTAGTTGACTTGTAAGATTACTAGTTGGACTAACTTACCAAAGCAATATTCAGCTCCTAACTTATAGAACTAATAGTAATATATGCAAGACTCACAGGGCGTGTCGTTTTGGTCGGCGAGCGGCAGCAGCAGCAGCAGCGTTAGCGATACTTGTAGTGGGGCTATGCTACGTGCGCGCCGCGCAAGAAAGTTGGTTGGCTTGTAAGTTCACCACTCGGACACGTTAGTCGCTGCGTCATCCGAGTAGAACTGACAATAAATATGTGCAAGACTCACAGGGCGTGTCCTCGTGACTGACGAGCGGCAGCAGCCGGTACTTGGGGCGCGGACGGTACTTGCGCGGCGCACACAGCCGGCGGGCGGCGCGCGCGCACCCGTAGCAGCCGCCGCCGAGCGCGCACAGCAGCGCCACGCCGCCCAGGCTGGCGTACACCACCGACCAGTCTAGTGGCACCATGTGATAAATATTAACCCTATACTTATCAGTTTTTTTTTGTGGAATTATATATTTTTTTGTATAAAATGTATTCTTTTTTCGCTAGGTACTTGGTTTTTTTTTTAAGTTAAGTGTCTTAAATAATCCACTATGCCAAGAATAGTTTTAAACACTTTAGAATGAGGCGCTGACTACATTATATTGACAAAATCCAGATACATTAATTGTTTGTCGGTCACATGGCGCATAAGGTGTTCAAAATTATATCCCTCTAAGCTTAGGACCGTGCGCCAAAACGCTGGCGCGCTCAGCTCCACGGTAGTAACGGTGTAAGTTAACGGCAACGCTCGCGCGACTTAAGGTTGAGCACCCCTGCCAAATATCATTCGTTTGCACACCATCAGCAACCCCATCTGGGTCAAGCGTAAACACTAAA
Source organism: Eudonia lacustrata (assembly GCA_947562085.1). Taxonomy (NCBI): domain Eukaryota; kingdom Metazoa; phylum Arthropoda; class Insecta; order Lepidoptera; family Crambidae; genus Eudonia; species Eudonia lacustrata. The sequence continues at coordinate 13,077,134 of OX387325.1, read as the reverse complement.
TAAGCTGAGTGATTAGTTTTCCTTTATATAATATTAGTATAAATAGACAATAGTAACTAGTTATAATTGAATATTGTAGCAATAAGTATCTTGCTGTAACTCTGTTAATAAATAAATATTTTTTTAATTGAAGTTTGGCTCGTTATCTTAATTCGTGCCTTCCGACAACTTACCATACAAAGACTAACTATTCTTATTCTTTTCCGATGTATACTTATCACAGTTTCTTACCACAGTCTGGCATGGCGTCTGGATCCCTTTGCGTGAGCAGGCTCTGCATCCAGAAGGCGTCGCAGCGACACGTTCTCGTCGCCCGGTCGCACACGCCGCGGCCCGAGCACGCGCTTAGGCAAGCCAGCGAGCGAACGCGCGCGCTCTCCTCAACGGTAGCGGCGATGCGAGCCAACGGCAATGCTCCCGTCCCTTCTAACGGCTTACCCTGCAAACGTTGGTGTTTATTCGTAAACGGATAGAGTTGTCTTTTTTTTGAAAACGCAAAATTGAAAGCAGCAGCGTCAGCGCCTCCTGGTAAAAAACGTCAATAAAATTTGTTGATTGTATCGGACAAACTATACCGTATTTCAGTTTTCGGAAGATAAATAATTGATGTTGTTAATTTGTAAAGGATGCACAAATTCGTTTTAAAGGACCAACTCAAAAAATATGTTTAAATATAAAGCTATTTTAAAGTAGGCAGACCTCCAGTTCGGTGGTCGGACGACCTAGTCTAGGTGGTGGGCAGGGGATGGATGAGGATGGCACAGGACCGTGAAGTGTTAAATGACGGGTCAAGTGTGTCCGCCCATCGTTTTCGAGGGCGGTCACCCGCCCCAATCAGGGGCGGAAGAGGGGCTCGCCCATCTACAGGGCGAGCAGTCACCGACGGGGTTGTGGAAGTGTCCGAAAGGGTTCCCATGACTTCGTCAGGCTCTACCATGCCGGCGTTCGATGCGTCCTCCTCAGATGAGGACGACGCGATGATCGCCGGTCTGCTGGTTCCAAGGTGACGAGAGGACATCGGAGTGGTTTTTACCGAGTCGGCCTTAACTCGCTTTCTCTAGGGCTTCGGCCCTGGAACAGAGTATTGGCCATCCTTGGACAGCCAGCGGGACCCCTCTTGCCCGCTGATGCGTCTGTTAGCAGATTTTACACTCCGCATCAAAAAAAAAGGACCGTGAAGTGGCGTGCGAGGGAAGAAGCCTATACCCTGCACTGGGTGGAAATGGGCTGATGATGATGTTTATGAAAGGAATTCAAATACTCACATCTTTAGACAAGAAGAATATAAGCTGCGTGTTCCCCGTATCGACCTGCCCCGTGACCCCCGTCACGTTGACTTTGACATCGTCCTTCAAAAGCAGAGTCATTTTCTGCACGAGCGTATCCAACTGACCCTGCGTAAAGGTCGACACCGGGATGTTGAGGGTCATTTCCAGGAGGTTGGTTTCCAGCTGGTCAGGTTTGACCTGCACGCTGACCGTGTCTCGGCCTGTCTCGCCTTGGTCGTCCGAGACGGTCAACTCGAAGACGTATCGGCCTGCCTCTATGTTTGTTAGCTGAAAAGTTTCAGTTTTATATATGTATGTAGTTGGATTTATTTTGAATGTATGGTGACTCAGGAAATATTTGTATTTTTGTAACGTAACTAAATTCTTTGTTATTATTATCATTATTATTATTTGTAAGTGTGTTTTTTCTCAGATGGAAGCCGGTTTTCTCTATAATTACGGGTACAAACGAAGTAATTACAGGGTGTGGTGTGTTGTTTGTATATGGTGTGAGGTAAATTCAAAATCTTCCAGTTGCATGAACTTCCTCACAATTGGGCAGGTATTATGGATAGCAGCTTTATTTACAGTATTCTCTTTCAGGTCTATTATTTTCAGGTGTTTTTATATTATTTGGTACTACGCCGGTGGTAGAGATGACAATTGGGACGATATACACTTTTTCTTGTTTCCAGATTTGAATAACTTCTTCTCTTAGGTCTGCGTATTTATTTATCTTTTCTGTTATTGTGTTTTGGATATTATGGGTGTTGGGGACTGCGATATCTATCAGGTAAGTGGTTTTGTTTGTTATGTCTTGCAGTGTTGTGTTATGTCCGGTCTATTGAAGTGTATGGTTCTATCAGTGAGTATAGCGCGATCGTAATATAGTTTGTAAGAGGTGTTTTCTATGACAGTTTGGGGTGAGTATTTATAATAGGGAATATTTGTGTCTTGTATGAGTTTGCGTTTGTGTGCTAATTTTTGGTGTATGATATTTGCTAATTGGTTATATCTGTGTGTATAACCTGTTCGTGTAAGATTTGAGCGTGCACCTGTTATGTGTTGAATGGTTTCAGGTTGGGTGTGGCATCTACGACATTTGTCGTTTGTTACTGTAGAGTCTTTTATTATATGCTTTCTGTAGCTTTTAGTACTAATTACTTGATCTTGTATTGCTATTATAAAACCTTCCGTTTCGGGGAACAAACTGCCAGTTTTGAGCCAAATAAATTTTGTCGTCAGCTACTTTTAATATTAGCTACAATATAATTAACAACCACCAACCCACACTGGGCCCGCATGGTAGTTTATGGCCCGTTCTACCCGTGACGTTTCCATCCATAGGGATGGCTCGTGCCTCAGCAGTAGGGACATAAAATGAACTAGTGCTGATAACGACGCACACATCAACATAATGTCCTCTAGCTGATTACTTATAATTATTGCATTATACCAATATAATGGAACATGTAAAATTAAAATAATGATTTGCACAAACTATACACTTTTAAACTTTCATGTTCCATTTTAATTTTAAGTACTTATAACGGGGATAAACGCACACTACTATTTTAGGTATCATAGACATACCTTTATATCTGACGTTTCGACCTAGTTGCACCGGTCGTTTACGCGGGCTGATTGACCGGTCTATGCGATACATACATATATCAGGTCACAGAAGGTGCTTGGTTCTTTCTTGGGGCAAGGTATACACTATTACAATAAAATACTAAATAATGTACTAGATTTACCTTTAGATAAGTTTAAAAAACATGTAAATGCTTCTTTACTTAAAAAAGGTTATTAAACAGTCAAAGAATATTTAGATGATAAAACAGCATGGCTATAATAAATAAAAAACGCATACTTTACTACTTTTTATATTAAAAAAATATACTGATATGATAGCCTTTATAAACAGTGACCTACAGATAACAAATAGCATTGCGTTAAACATTTCAATCAGTTTTGATTTAGAGTAGCTTGGGTGTGTCATGCTCTCTTTATTGTCTCTGCGGTGCTGGTGGCATGTGCGTCTGGTCGATACATTCCCTAAAATATGGTTGAGCGAAGCGCTGGCTGATTCATATGTCATACTCGTGAACGGGTACCGCCTGTGGAGGCTGGTCTGCTCTTGCATACTTGTCTATTGCTATTTGTAGCCTAAATTGAATAAATGATTTTGAATTGAATTTTGAGTTTTATAGTAGTTTGCGTTAATCACCGTTATAACAACTTTGTGCATATATTCAAACAAATTACAATTACCATAAGAACTGGCTGCGTATCCGAGTTGAGTATGACTGTACCCGCGGCTAATCCAGAGCCAGATCGAGTCCACTTCCATGATACTATTCTGAAGTCGTCCGACGATTTAGAACCGTTCAGTATGAGAACCGGTAAGGGCAGGTAGAGTACTTGGTCGCCGCCCGCGTCTGCTTTCGGTGGGCTATTCTTGTCTAATAAGTTAGATAAGAAACAATTAGTGTTTTTAAAGATGCATAAAGCGTAGACCATAGTGATGTTATAGAAAGATCTAACCAATTTTGTGAGACTTCACAGTATGCATGCGGAGAGTATCTATGCACGCTGTGTCTTTGGAAACTGTTCGACTAAATTATTTAACCGCTATATAAAAATAACATTCCAAAAAAAAAGGTGCATATTTACAAATAAAATAATGATAACATGTAAAATTACACACACACATGCAAGTTAATAAACGAAAGTTATTAATTGTCATAAGATGAGTACCTAATAACCGACCAAATTAAGAAATATTTAATAAGACTTATAGAATAGGATTTATATGCTTATTTTATTAATTTCAACCTTATTATTCTGTAACCTAATTAGGCTAATACACGATTCATATCTGGCGGTGTGCATGAAACTAATGTAATGTAATTTAGGTTATCATCAAAACCGGCCAAGTGCTAGTCGGATTCGCGCACGAAGGGTTCCGTACCACAACCTATAAAAACGCCTAAAAAATAATGTCTGTTGTATGGGAGCCCCCTTAAATATTTATTTTATTGTTTTTTAGTATTTGTTGTTATAGCGGCAACAAAACCACATCATCTGTGAAAATTTCAACTATCTAACAATCACGACAGATGGACAGACGGACGGACGGACGGACAGCGGAGTCTTAGTAATAGGGTTCCCGTTTTACCCTTTGGGTACGGAACCCTAAAAAATGGGTGCGCTTTAAGGACAAGACTTTTCAAGTCAATAAAAATACTTCATTCCCTTGGTAGTGACAGTACTAGAATTTGTGCTCGTACTAGTACTCTTCTATTTTTGTATGTTTGTAATGGAAAGTGTACTATTTATAAATAATTATTATAATCTGACGCTATAAAAGAAAGGCAAAGAAAGAATAGCCGTGTTTCATGACAATGTTTTATGGTACACAATATGTCCGGCTGTAGACTTGCTTCCTATATTTGTAGACAAATTAAATAAATGTATTTTAAATTTAAAATTTTCTTTTGCACCTTCTGCGCACGACTTCCGTTAGATATGTATCGTGTTGAACCATAGACAGAGATTGATTTAGCGTTTTCTATCAAGTTGTGAAGTACATACGGGCGGAAAACTGAGAGGCGAACAGACCGTGCGGCCAGTAGTTGTCACTTTCTAGAATCCTGATTGGCCCGCATCACAGACTTGCAGAAGCGAATTTCGCACTCTGTGTATAGTCGACCGTGAAACTGCTTTACCACTTCTTACAAAAACTTCCATTACAATAAAATGTCCCTACGGCTCATTGTCTTTGATGGCAACGTACCTGTCACTTGCTCTTGTAAGCAAAAATAGACCTTATTGTTTTAAGATATGCAAACAATATTCACTTTTAAGGTGGTAAAGCCATTTCGTGGTCGACAATACATAGCGACAGGTATTGTCCGCACAGTCGCTTTGTCTCTTTCTACAGAGTGACCAATATTGTGAGGGTATTACTTAGTCCATCTCTGTCTTTTTTTAGATTATTTTTAATGCGCTATTAACACATTAATAATAGCCCTGTTAACCCATCCGGAGAGCAACCACGCTTGTGTAAGGTATGGGTTCAAGTCAGTAGTCTAACGGAGCTATGGGTATTAAACCACAAATTCTCGCATCCAACTCTAGCATCTGTCCGTTCGGCTACCGACGCTTAAAAAGAAGTCTACGTCCCGTTCTAATAAACAGAGCATAAGCTTCGTATAGTTCTTCCGTGTTTTGTTTCTTTTACAGTAATTTGAAATGAAGTTTTTTAAAGAATTTGCTTTTGTTAGATGCTGGTCTTCGCAGCGTAATTAAAATAAAAAGGTTCTACAAGTCGTGATGCTAGATCATCTTCAGAGGCTTTCTAGATGGGCTGGCATCACACAAGCGTGTCTTCGTCCTCTTCCGAGATGATCGGTTCGGAATCGGGATCGGAACAACACGTTGGCGCTTAAACCTCGGATACCTTTCAAATTTACGCTTGTCATTTTGCATAGACGATTCCAAATCAATGTCAAATTGACGATGTCGCTCTTTCAACATTATTCTAAAATACGTCGCAACGCAAACGTAAACACTGACATTTGTTAATTACAGTTCTTGAACAGTTTATAAATGTCAAATGGAAAGGTATTACGATAACTCTAAACTCTAAACTAAAGGGATGGGCAAACTTTTTCATTCGCGTGACAATATTTACTAACAAAATCTATGGCGGTCCAGGCTATTGAGTTTTTTGCTGGATCTTATCAATATTTTTTTTGTGAAATAAAAATATTGATAGGTAGGTATGCATTTTCTGAAACACACACGTACTTGAATTTTTGTTTGATGGTCGCGTGCCGGACTTCGATCATTCACGGGCCGGAGATGGCCCGCGGGCCGTAGTTTACCCATCCCTGCTCTAAACTAAACGCTTACCCCCGTATTAATAAACACAGTGTAAGTTTGGAGTAGTTACTCCGTGTTTTGTTCCCGTCATATAAACTTCATTTCATATTAGAGTAAAAGAGACAAAACACGAAGTAACTACTCCAAGCTTACACTTTGTTTATTAATACGGGGATTACACAAAGAATAAGCTTTGAATAGTTATTCCGTGTTTTGTCTCTTTTACTCTAATTTGAAATGACGTTTGCATGACAGGAACCAAACATGGAATAACTATTCGGAGCTTATTCTTTGTTTATTTGTGAAGCACTTATTGTCTAACAATAAGCCCCGAGTCGTGGAGGTGGGAATGAAGCTTACGTGACATATTACATCAAGCTTACACTTTGTCTATTAACAGTCCCTACGTGTTAAACTTACTCTGTGTGACAGTGACGGTGACATTATCCGTGGCTGAGTTACCATTGTCGTCCAGTACCGTTAGCGAGAAGACGTACTGGCCTTTAGTGAGGCCGGTGGCGTTGGCGACGGACTCGTTGAAGTTCACAATGTTAGAGTTAGTCGGGCCGGCCAAGCAACGCCACGTGTACGCCACTATGCGGTGGTCGTCGTGGGAGGCGGATCCGTTCAACGTGATCCATGTTTGTGGGAGTGATATGAACTGAAATTACATTCGGGATGGAGTATGGTGAAGTTTATGCTAGTTTATAAATATTATGAGAGCTGTGTGTATTTGACTTTTCAACCCTTTAGCTGATGCCACCATGACTTCAACCTTATGTAATTGCAATAAGATTGAAGACCAATGAAAAATATATTATGCTGTACCGGTAAATATGTTAAATCATCTCTCATGTTATTGATCATTATCAATCACATGAGAGTAATTTATTAACGTGATTATTACCTTGATTTTGTTATTTTTGATATTTTGATCGATTTGATACTTCGTGCAGCTGTTTATAAATATCAACAACTCAAAACACAAAAAAGCTTGGTAACAATCTCATTAATAATTACTCTTATATGTTTAGTTTCATCAAAGTATCACACCATCCCATTTTAAGTAAAATTGTTAATAGGTACAGCCTACCGAGTGCTTACAGCATGCATATCCAAACCACTTTAAAGTACTGATGACCATTGTTAGCACAGATAAAGACAGCATGCTGTTATTTTATTATCGCTCTATTAAAAGGGCGACGAAAGCCGCCAACTCATTTATGTATCAAATCGTTACCTCACAAAATAGAGCACCATCCTGCAAAATTGTCATGAACCCAATAAAATAAATAATAATTGACCCAGCGGACGCCCTTAGTAGGTACTGATTTGCTATGACCGCAAAATGAGTTGATGAAAGCTCTTTAACAGTATCGCGATGAGAGCATGTAACTCGATATCGAGAAGGTTCGTGCTCTGCTATCTCTAAAACTATTGACGCCTGCGCTGGCTCCTATCTGTAGTAGGCGTAGGCGCAAGCCTCTCTTTCACTCTACTGGTCTCTGTCTCACCGAGAATTATTTGAAACAATTTGGTTGCCAAATACAATAACGCCGACTTTCAAGAATACTACTACTACTGAAGTGTTCAGCGTAGCTTTTGTTGCTGAGCGTACTAACAAACATTTGTAGTAATGTCATACTTTCGACATTGAATAAGGGCGCTCGCCCTGCGGCGGTCACTAGGCACGTACTTATGTTCCATAATACCAAGGTTGAACACTATTCAGTAGGCCACAATAATCAAAATCCTCATAATTACCGAACGGCGAAGCGGCCGCGCAGTGATATTTATTCATTTGGATAACCAAAGATATAACAATCACTGATGTTCAAACAATCACAATGTGAAGTAAAAGTATAAATTAATAAAATTACGAACTGAGAAAGCTATATAAACTCATAGCGGGTATATTATATAGGTATTCCCGCTCGTAGATTTTCTGAACTTTTTAGAATTTTCCTAATGTTATTATTATACAGTAGTGTGACTTACGACGTCTGCGCCAGCGCTGGCGACCGGCGGCGTGTTGGTGGGCGGCTTCACGAACACGTGCACCTCCGCGGTGGACGACTGGCCGGAGGAATCCGTCACTTTCAAAACGAACGTGTACACGCCTTCCGACAAGTTGGATAGCTGCAAACATCAATGAAAATTACTTTGTAAGCCTTTTAGATCCAAGATGCCAGCGAGCGGATATTGAGGCTAAGTGGAGTTGGGCAGGACACTTGGCCAGACAGAGTGACTACAAGTGGACTAGAAAGCTGACTGAGTGGTAACCAAGAGACGGATACAGAAAAAGGGGACGTCCACCGGCGAGATGGGTCGACGATATAACCAAGACCAGACTAGCGCAGGATCGAGGCGAATGGCATAAGCAAAAAGAGGCCTTTGCCCAGCAGTGGGTCGAGAGGGGGGGTTATTCCCTGAGGATCTCATTCCCCGAGGATCCTGTCCCGAAGGATCTCGATTTGTTTTTATCTTCATGAACTTAATCAATACTACATTTAGCTTAAAAGAACCGTCAGTAGAAAAAGTGGTCAATAAAATTTTAATACTTATTGTAATATTGAAAAAAAAACAAGTCTGATATAGTAATCACAGGTTGATTTATTATCACAATATTTCTTTTTGCGATACAAAAAATACAATTGTAACTTTTCAATCAGTCTTTTCAGAACCTGTAAAATAAACATTATTTAAAAAATGGCGTTTAATACTAGAGATAATTGACTTAAAAAGTTTGTCTAAATTATGCATTAAGACACGCAGTCATTTTCAAATGTAAATTATATCACATTTAATATTTATTTTAAATATTACTATAAATTAGGTTTATCAATTATAAATAATCAACTTTAGTAAAAAAAAACAATATCAACATTTTTAATTATGTAGTCTTTTCAAAACATAAAAAATATCAATTATTAAAAAATACGTATTAAAATTATGTCATAAATTATAAAATGCAATTTGTTAAGAATTATTTGGTCATTGTAGTTTTTTTTAATTTTTCATAAGTAAATTGTGTTTTAAAACTATCATCTAACATTTATTTTAAATACTAATTACAAAGACATATACTTATTTATAAATTTATATTTTTTTTTGTTAACGGTACAAGTTAAACACAATAGAAAAAAATAACATTAGTAAATGTATCACATTTATCGCATTCGAGATCCTCCGGGACAGGATCCTCGGGGAATGAGATCCTCAGGGAATAACCCGAGAGGGGCTGTTGATGATGAAGCCTTTATACATTTCCGTGTCCTATACAAACTTCAAACCAATAAGTTAATATTACTGAAACTTCATATTTAATGAAAACTTTTCTCTTACTTAAAAAAATACAATGATCTAAATAGTCTGCAGAAAACATTTTGATAAAACGTTTGTTCAACTGTATTTACGCGATTTGAAACTTTCTATAGTGGACTAAGACCCTTGTACTTCAAAATAGTGTTTAAAGTTAAAATAAATAGCTAAATATGTGTTTTTATAATATTTTGCATATAGACACGGGAGGTGTGTATATGCAAAATATACACACCTCCCTTTATGAAATAATCTGTGGAGTATTCCTCATTTAATAAGATAAACATATTCTGCACAAAAACATAACTGTACTCATTTAATGAAATATATAATAGTATCTAAACTGATATGGTTTGATAATGCAGGCGTAGAGGTAATTGCATTTACAAAATATCAATACTGTTTATCAGAACCTACTATAGACTTCCGTTTTATTAATTACTATGTACTGTATTACTTTCTAATCAGTGTCAATATTATACCACTGCAGTAATGTTAAATGGAATGTTTGCGTAGGTATATTACACAATATCAAATGAGTACATTAAAGTTATCAGCCCTCGCTACTAAAAGCTTTCATAGTGCAATCAAATTTTCCATTAGTAACCGCTCAGATCACTGCAGTATGACTCTGGCAGTTACTCTAGTCACGCTAGGGACACCTAGAACGCTACGCTAGGAACACCCTATATAGCCGTTACTTAAGGATCTATGCCTGTGATCAACGTCACAATGGATTTAAAAGTGACCAACGACGGTATGAAAAATGCATACCTGCAAGTAAGGTGAATGTGTGTTCTGCATATCTACAGCTTTGTTCTCGTCCTCAGCGGACTTTGTCCATTCCCAAGATTTGATTTCGTGATCGTCAGTGGAGAGACTCCCGTTGAGAGTCAGATTGTTATTCGGTAAATATATTATCACATCTTGTCCTATAAAAATACAGAAATAATAAATATAAACACATCTAATATAATTCTGAAACGTGTATCTTTTTGCTATATTAAAAAAAAATACAAAAAATGGTAAAGGTATCATACAAACTTAAATTTATAATTACAAATACATTATGATATGCTAAATACTCTTGTTAGGAAGGAAGGTAAATGTTTCAAGCAAAATAACAAAAAATAACAGTATCAAATGACGTTGCGATAGTTACAAAAGCTAACTACTAAAAATATGTCGCGCAATCAGTAAAGGTTAACGATACCATACACGGCATTTCAGGGCCATGTTACGCGGAGGAATAATCTATACTAATATTATAAAGCTGAAGAGTTTGTTTGTTTGTTTGAACGCGCTAATCTCAGGAACTACTGGTTCGAATTGAATAATTCTTTTTGTGTTGGATAGTCCATTTATCGAGGAAGGCTTTAGGCTTTATAACATCACGCTGCGACCAATAGGAGCGAAGCATCAGTGAAAAATGTTGCAAAAACGGGAAAAGAGCCTAAAAAATTAAAAATGCTGCCGAAAGTCACTATTCCACGCGGACGAAGTCGCGAGCACAGCTAGTATTTAAATATACAAGATAGTAAATTTTATTAATACTATTGAATTACTTACAACCTATTTATGCCTTTTCAGGTTACAAATGAGTTGAACTACTTTCAGCTATGTGACATAGACGTGGAATCAGTGATCGATATTTTTTCCTTTCAATCTTCAAAATAGAGGTCAGCAAGTCAGCAACTGATTATAGCTAGACTGCTTAACTGAGTCCTCGTCTGCGGTAGGTACGCGGGGCGGGAGGTACGTAGGGCCTCTGCCACGAGTATGAGCGTTTTGCGACGCGGCGAACGGATTTACAGTTCAATGCGTTATTTCTATAACCGCTGACTATGACTGCTGTTGTATAGCGCGCAATGAATTAGAAATCCGTTCGTCGCGTCGCAAGTCGCTCGTGCTCGTGGCAGAGGCCCTACGTACCTCCCGCCCCGCGTACCTACCGCAGGCGAGGACTCAGTTAAGCGGTCTTGCTATAGTCTTTAACAACAAATAAATACCGATCACCTGCATTCTAGGGTAGTAACATTTTACGGGATGACAGCATCCCGTAAAGTTTCCATGACAACCAATGTTATTTTTTGGCGACGAAAAACAAATAAATACAATACTTCCTACACTCACACCAATTAACTAGCCCAAGAGAAGCTTCGATATGAAACTCGTTAAATGGTTACTAGACAACGGATAAACATACTGATAATACTTAAATACATACTCATTATACATAGAAAACACCTAGACCCGAAACAATTTAGAAAATCAATAATTTCTAAATTGAACCGACCGGGGATCGAACCCGGGACCTCAGAGATAACAACACCATGAAAACCGGTGTACAAACCACTCGACCAAGGAGGTCGTCAAGTAAGTAAGTAAAGTATGGATGGATAGGAATGCCTGCACATCAACCAACCACAAACTGTCAAATTTCCTCAATAGACTTTGAACTTTATCATCATTATCATCATCATCAGATCATTTTATATCCCCACTGCTGGGGTACGAGCCTTCCCTATGGATGGATAGAACAGGCCATAAACCACCACGCGGGCCCAGTGCGGTGGTTGTTAACGACTGCTAATGCAGCCGGGACCAACGGCTTTACGTGCCTTCCGAAGCACGGAGGAGCTCGAGATGACTCCAGACATTTTTGGTCACCCATCCGATGACCGGCCTTTACGAAAGTTGCTTAACCTCAGCACTCGCAGACCGGGCGCGTTAACCATTGCGCCATCGAGCTCCTCATTTGAACTTTATGCCTGAAGTCATATGATTGAAAATGTATTGAAGAAATTTGACAGCTGTTTTGGATAGGTTGATGTGCGCGTCTGTACACTGGTGCCAGTACCCTACTGAGACGCGTTTTAAAAAATAAATTACCCGCATTTGCTTCAGGTGGATAATCAGTGTGATTTAACACTGTTATGTTAGCTGTGGTGGAATTCTTCACATGATCCGAATCCTCAACAGTCAACCTGAAAGTATAGTTTCCTGGTTGTTTCAGGTCTTTCAGCACCAGTGTGGGACCGTCTAGCAGCGGCGGTTGGTAGCCAATAGGTCCCGAAATGAGGTCCCAGTGCCAAGATATTATAGCATCGTCATCCTGTAAAAAAATTGTTATAATAGCATGAGTTTGTTATTTCTATAGTGATACTTCCGACATCCGGAGGCCATCGGATTTTATAACAATGATTTGATTTCAATGGTCTTTACCCAGCAATGAGAAAGTATATAGCATTGTGATGGTATTTCTGTCGGTCAGTAAGTAGTATACAACTACACTACACTCTAGCTTGGAGTTTGGACCAGCAAGGCGCAGAAAAAAAACAAAAAATTATAATTTAAAAAATGTATCCTACAAGTAGTTTATTTTACTTACTTTACTAGCACTACCGTCTAAAACAGCTCCCGAATTTGGCAACTTCACAGTCTGTGTCTGAGGGGTAATAACTACCATTGGTGGGGTGTTTATTCTTTGTGGTGGCAACACTGTCACAGTTGCGAAACCTTCGCCATAGGAGCTTGTGCCGTTTACAGTTACTTTGAACCTATATTGTCCCTCAGTCAGGTCTGTCAACTTTACTGTTGCACCATCTTGGTTCATGTTACCTGAAATATTATATAATACTAGCTGACCCGACAAACGTTGTTTTGCAAATTATTTCTAGGTAATTTGTAGGGTAGAAAAAAATAACTAACTTATTGTAAGTATGTGAGGATGTGGTATATGAGTGTAAGAGGGATGGAGCATTGTGAACGATGACGGAATATAAAAATAACAAAGCAATTTAATTATTATAATTTGAAGAGCTCGGTGGCGCAGTGGTTAACGCGCCCGGTCTGCGAGTGTTGAGGTTAAGCAACTTTCGCAAAGGCCGGTCATCGGATGGGTGACTAAAATTGTATCATCTCGAGCTCCTCCGTGCTTCGGAAGGCACGTAAAGCCGTTGGTCCCGGTTGCATTAACGACTGTTAATAACCAACAATCCGCACTGGGCCCGCGTGGTGGTTTAAAAGCCCGTTCTCCCTATACTACCCATAGGGAAGGCTCGTGCCCCAGCAGTGGGGTCACAAAATGAGCTGATGATGTTTATAATTTATTCTTATAGATATCATTAATTACGACAATAACACTAACAAACAATATCAATCCATTAATGCTACAGTGTGTACAATATTTTTTGTTAGCCCATCTTTAGCTAACACAAACAAACTGGATGGTTTGCCCACTCGAGAGCATGCCGCCGCCGCCGCGTATAATTTTCCGTGTGAAAAACATGGTGTGCTCAAATCTAAGCCACACACAGACATCGTTTGGCCTTGAGACTTATTGATATTCATTCCTACTCCGTGCTGTTTACTGGGTGAGAAGTGACACCGGTAGACGCCTGGCGGAGACAACCGATCAAGTGATTAATATGGCTATAAAAAATAGGGGTTGGTTGATAAAAGAGTGGAAAGGAGATGTTCCATTTTTGTATGGAGGCTGGACCCCCTAATTCTTACAGTGATGAAATTATATTTTATGAAAAGAGCAAAAAATAAGGAACTTTTCCATGTATTAATATATTTTTTAAACATACCCAAACATTGTATTATTTAGTAAAAAAGGTCAATAATAAAAATTCATAAAATAGCAACCCTAAACTTTTTCTACTTTGGCAACTTCGCTTTAATTTAACTTATTTTTTAAATTAGTAATGCAAAGGTACTATCCATTACAGCCAGCAACCGCTTGGTTTTATTTTCAGGAAATGGCATTAAAACCTTAAAATACCTTTTAGAATGTTTAAATAAGTTTAACAATATTTAATAAACACTTAAAACTTTCATTAGAACCCAAATATAATAAAAAAAGCTTGAAGAAGAAAATAAGATTTCAAGTTTTTTAATATTTTTTAAATTATGTTGGGGCATTTTTATATTTTTTTTCTTTTTGGAAACATCATCTCAGAAGGAAGATCTATCAGAAAAGCATCACTTCAAAACTGTAATAAAATAAGGGCCCAAAAACGAACATCTCCTTTAGGGTTGAATGTATTTTTTGATGCCTTATACCTTAACAAAACAAAAAAAAACAAAAATGAAAAAAAAATGTTTGGGGTGGACCACCCTTATCACTCAGGGGTATAAAAAATAGACTACGACCGATTGTCAGACCTAACGTATATACATATAAAATATACATAATAACATAGCATTGGTGGCAGTGAGTCATCAAATGAATATTTATCCCAAAATTTGTCAGAAAAATTGCAAGTACACACAGAGCCTATAGATTTATGTCCCCACTAGGGCACGAGCCTTCCCTGTGGATCGATAGGGAGAACGGGCCGTAAGCCACCACGCGGGCCCAGTGCGATATAGTAGTAGTATATATATAGATAAATAGATATCTAAAATATTTTCGATAAATTATTATTTATTTATTTGACTTTCATATTATTTGTTCATCCATTTTTCATTGTACCCACATTTATGAAAACATGAATTTGAAAATACATATGACCCACCATAGAAGAGCATGTATGATTTATTATTCTACACAGTGAAATCTAAATATGTCGCCATAACATCAATATTTTGTAGCATTGTTGTGTTCCGGGTGAAGAGCTTTTCCACCTTTAGCCTTATCATCACTCAACATCAGGTGAGATGAAGGCCAAGTGCTTACCCGTAAGACATAAATAAAAAAAGCTAGCCAGAATAGGTTTTTTTAAATTTTTTTTTATAGTTAGCTCGGCAAAAAACTCCACCCACACATTTAAGTTGAAATGGAGTCCAGACGCGAAGATAACTGGTGCAGCGTGGAAACAAACGTAGCATCAGTTAACTTCACTCTGCCGGCCCACAAGGTGCTTCTTCAAGGTGCTGGGGTCTCTTGAAGGACCCCATATCATAGGAAGGAGGGAAAACGTGTACTGGTAGACTATTCCATCTTTTGGAGGTGCGACAAAGAAACGAGCCACCAAATTTTATTGTGCGCGATGGGATATTTGAGACAGTGAAGCGGTGATTCCGAAGAGCAGTACGTGTACTCCTATGAAGAAAGGGAGAAGGTGGGATGAGGTCAAAGAGCTCTTCAGAGCACTCGCCATGGTATAAGTGGTAAAACACGCTGAGTGACAACACATACAAACAATTATAAAATTTTGTGATAATCTTTATCTTTATATACTCGTATATAAATCTTCTGTATTTATTTATTTATTTTATTTATTTACGCTGTGCGTGTGTATGTTATTGAACTCCTAAACGGCTGGAACGATTTGTATGAAATTTTCTGTGTGTGTTCAAGTAGATTCGAGAGCGGTTTAGATTTACAATTGGACCCGGTAGGTGGCGCTGCAATAGGGGTCCATCATGGGATACGAGTGTTCTTAAGCGGACGAAGTCGCGAGCGGTCCACTAGTATACTATATAAATCTTCTGTGCGTGTGTATGTCACTGAACACCTTCTAACGGCTGGACCGATTTGGATGAAATTTTCTGTGTGTTCAAGTGGATTCGAGAATGGTTTAGATTTACAATTAGACCCGGTAGGTGGCGCTGCTATAGGAGTCTATCATGGAATATGGATGTTCTTAAGCGGACAAATGATGTGTTTGTTTTGTTGTCATGGAAACTGTCAAAGCGGTTCGAAGTCAGCCGGTCATAGCTGACACTGATACTAACGTATAATATAAAATGTTATATGTAAATATACCTGTAAAACCACCTTTGGATTGGTCTACTAAGGTCCATACATAATTGTAATGACTGTTAGTAGCCTTTTCATCTGGAATTGTGTAAGCAGCTAGAGTCACTTCATTATCTGGTAGTTGCACCTAAACACACAAATTAATTTTACTTACTTCTGACTTGTTTGAATCATATAATATGATTAACTTACACTACTAATATTACATTACCTGCTTATCTGATATGGACACTGTTAAATTTTGTACTGATTTGGGTGTGGAAACTTCTATATTTATATCACCACTTTTAGTATCAGAAATGTCATTACTTTTTTTTATTGAATCAATGGGAATAGTTGGGCCCTTTGCATAAGGTCTTACAATTTGTACACAAGCTCCTTGGGCATTCTCGTCTGTACCTGGCACACATTTACATATGCCATTGCGTAATTTAATGCCCAAAGGAATACACTCAGAATTGAATGGGCAGTCATTGGCCCCAACTTCGCATGGCACTTTTTCAAGGTAGTTGGTTGATTCCATTGCCATATCACTTTCATTATTATCTCTATATTTGTCAAAGGTTCTTGGATCATCTTCCTCCATGTTTGGCAAGTTATTTATAAATCGAGATAGAAAACTAGAGTCATCTTCGTCTAGTTCATTTCTGTGGCTTGTATATGGGGAATATAAAGTTTCTTCTTCTGGTGAAAAATTGTTACTCACCTCTGAGTAACTGGACTGGTCTAATATGTCTGACCAGGTTTCTGCAATCAATTTAATTTACTAATATTATGATAAATCTTAAAGAGTAAATATTTTTTTTTTGTAATAGCAACAAATAAAAGAATTTATATTAATAAATACATAATAATAATAAATTAAATGAATTTTATTGGACTGTAATTGGTCTAAATAGCTCAAGATAGAGATAAATGGGAAAAGGAAAGGCCTTTCCCTGCAGTGAAAAAAAAGGTCATAGTCTATAACATTACTGAGTTAGACCTAATAAATAAACATCTACAAACCACTTGGAAGTACAGGTTTGACAAGGATCATGGAAACATGTGCCTCCCACTTTCTTGAGCCGACTCTTGGTAGTGGCAGGCACAGCTCATCACTGACACAATTCACATGGAAACATCTTGTCTCAACAATGAATACAATGTTGCAAGAGTCACTTAGACAGCAAGACATTACACACTTCCTTAGCCCCTTGAGTCCAGTCTTTTCAGTGTAATTACCAGCAGTGAGGTTCCCTAATAAAATAATCATCATAAGTATCATAATTTAATACAGTTACAAACTGATTGTTTGGATTTTCTTGTACTGTTTTGATTAAATAATTAATCTAAACAAATAGTTTATAGGAAAACTTTGTTTGCTGATTTGTAAAAAGAGAGTTGTAGGTAAAGTAATATAGACTTTGGACCTTTTATCCCAGTTAAATACTAAGTTGTATTTTAAAGCTATGAATTAAGAAGAAATACTTGTTTTCATCACACAATGCTTGCTTTGCTTGCAAAACGATACATGTTAGGTCCTCTTTGGTGACGGAGTTGTAAGCCCACTTCTCAGTATCTCACACGCACCTCATCAATTTCAAAATCTTATGCGGCTGATTCGACCGGAGACATTGGCAAGCATGGTGATTAAGCCGTTATCCATCATTTGTAGTAATGACTTGATTTCAATGATGGAGGCATTTGCCCATCATTGGGACAGTTACAGGCTATTCACTTTGCTACTTACATTACTTTAATACAACCCAAATTAAGCTACAACAACTAAGCAACTTTTATTAGCAGCAACTGTAAATAAGTATTTCATTTAAAAATAAAATTTATCTATAAAGGTTTTAAAAAAAAGTTTTATACTTACCAGCTGGAGCATAATTCACAAAGTTTTTAGGATATAATTTGGGACATTTGTTATTCTCATACTTGTCACTCCAAGGCTTGTTAAATTGTGATAACGTCGTTTTAAAGTTTACAATTATTATAAATATGATAAAACTCGTAAAAGAAGAATTGAAATTATTCATTATTTTTATACAATGCTGAAAGATACATAAATTTTATGATATTGCCTTTATTCAGCTTGTCGCTCTTTCAATAAATAAAGACTAAGAGGAACTCAATTTTTGTTCTGTAAATGTGCGTAGGTATTGTGATTATAGGTATATATTGTCACATCCTTTTACTTAGATCGGCTTAAATTCAATTCTATTTAGAAAATAATTTGCCTTGCCAGACAACACACTTATAAACGTCACATCACACTGATACATACAATAATTTTTTGCATGATTGTTTGTCATTCATTCTCATTAGGCAGGTAGGTACCTACTAACTGACATTGACATTTGACATGTTTTTTTTTTTAGTGTAGTTTGTTCCTTGAGGAACCGGCTAAGGTCATAGACCATGCTGCCATGTCATTAGTTTAAGTAATACATAAATAAACAATATTTTCATATATGATGATGATGATGAATGATATTAGAATTGGGAAGTGAGAAATGATATACCCCCCAACCCCTCGAGTATCTCAGTAAAGATGTGGGGCTTTACTAAGTCCTCACGCGAGCTTCTTGAGAGAATTTGAAAAGTGACGTTGCACTGTTTTGTTTCATTTGCCAACACTTATGCACACTCACGAACACTTAACGGTTAATAATCCACCATTATTTCACATTAATATTCGACATAACACAAATTTTGGAAAATAAAGCAAAACCGCAAACATGACGCTTCACTTTCCCGCCAAGAAGACGACATTTGACATGATTGTTGACATGACATATTACTGGGCTCTTTTTTTTCTTTTAGTTGATGGTCTCGTGCGATTAGCACATTTAGCCAGTGGCAAAGTCATTTTTCTTACAAATAATACTTACAATATCCTTCCTGTATGATGATGATGAATAATAATAGAAATGAGAAGTAAGAAATTATATAACCCCAACCCCTTGAGTATCTCAGTGTGGGGCTTTACTAAATCATCGGGCGGACTTCTTAAGAGAATTTGAAAAGTGACGTTGCACTGTTTTGTTTCATTTGCCAACACTCATGCACACTTACGAATACTTAACGGTTAATAATCCACCAATAATTCACATTAATATTCAACATAGCACAAATTTTAGAAAATAAAACAAAACCGCAGACATGACTCTTCTTTTTCCCGCCAAGAAGTCTCGCTTGATACAGTTACCAAATTCCCACTATAAGTAAGGTGGTTTAATGCAGGTAACGTTATCTTTTTTCGTTAAATATTGCGCTTTAGTCAATCCGCGTAGAGCGGTTAATTAATTTACCGGTAAAAATGCGATCCTAGATCAATGCACAAAAAGCACAGACTATTTAGAGCACGGCTTGATACCGTTACCAAATTAACACTACATGTATCGGTAAGAAACGTTATTTTTATAAATGGAAATTGGTAGCAGTACTGCCGGTAACGTTATCTAGGAAAGTATCGCTACTTTATTCGTTACCTAATGCGCTTTAGCCAATCCGTGTAGAGCGGTAAGTCAATTTACCGGTAAAAATGCCACCAGGTAACGATATCCATTTGTAACGTTACTTTTTTTACCGGTACCTTCGTTTGACAGATATATCGTTACCAAATTTTTAATGTTAAAAATAACATAAATAGTTAGAAAGTATATTGAGACATTACTCACAAGTCTAATTATAACATACGAATGTATAACACTGTACAACACAGAGAATAACATTTTCTTTTCTTTTGTGAAAGTGAAATTCATCGGGCGCCTTCTTTTGGCGGATTTTCTCACTTTCTCGACTGGCGTCATCGTCGTTACCGTCACTATCCTCGGCGCCAAGTCAGGCAAAAAAGCAGCATGGCCGTACCAGGCCGTTTTCTCGAAACAGTTCAGGTTGAAAAGTTTTATCCACAACGAAGTTATAGAACTTCGTTGTGGATAAAACTAGAAGCCTGAATTTTCAGTTACCAAGCAGGCATTTTATAAACACGGTATAAGTATTTCAAATTTCATTCAATTTGAACCAGTAGTTTAAGAATTATAACGTTTTAAATAAATAGATTTCCAACTTGAGTGCACTTTTCGCCTGCATCCGCATCTTTTGACCACCATTACCATGACGATCGGTCAATAATCGATCATAGAAGCTATATCACTTATATATACGGCAATACCTGTTTTTCTACAATACCACAGAATAAGTACAATACCAAATCTAAAGGGACTAGCTATACCTATAGGTCACAATTATTAACCGATTTTCAAAAAATTTTCGCCATTTTGTAGCTAAACTGATACCCAGGGACTCTTTTTTTAATTTTTTTCTTAATTCGGTTTTTTTTTTCGAAATATTTACAATTTAGTAAATTAATAATAATAATAATTAATAATATAATAATAAATAATAATCATCTGTAAATAAGAATCACACGTCTGCGTAGCACTAAAAAATAAACGCTCGTTCGTGTACGCCCGCCCACCCAACCACGCGTAGGTAGCACAACGAGCGTTTATTTTTTCTTTATTTTTTTTTCAACGTTTTCCTGCTCGTCCATATATTAGCAACTGTCGGCAGAAAATCTTGCTCAATGAACACGTTCGTGAACAAGTGTGCAACACTGCGCTTAGTTGCGCTGCGCAAAGTTACACACAGCATTGCCGGTGGAGACTGAGGCTAAATGCGATACCAGCTTAGTACGTGTTGTGCTGTAGTTTTGCACAAAATGTTTGTAAACAAATGTACTGCACACTATTTTGGTGGAATCGTACCTTTAGAACCTAAAAGGTGGGATGACGACCTGCGAAAGCTGCAGGCAAATGCTGGATGCGTCAAGCTGAGAACAGGGCGCTGTGGCACTCATTAGGGGAGGCCTATGTCCAGCAGTGGACTAAGATAGGCCGATGATGATGATGATGATGAAGCGATTTTTAAATTCTTGAGAATTTTGCAAGTAAATATTCCCTTTTTTCGTTTATTAACACTGGTCAATCTTTATTTCTGTTTTTGAACGTGTTGTTTTAAATAGGTACCTATCTATTATTCTGAGATAGGTATGGTCTAAATTCGTCACAACAACATTTATGAACCAAAAAATTACTAGAGAAATAATTTTATTTTTATTTTTCTGAGAATCCTTGTATTTTTCCTATTTTTTGAAGTACTAATAAAACAAAAAAGCCGACTGCCAAAACAACTACACAAAAAATAATTATACTCGCAAAAACCGGCGCGGCGGCCGTGGCTAGCTCAATTAAAGCCGCACTCTCTTTGGTTGGTGATTGTCCCCGCCTGCGACAACTATCAATATTCAATGTATTTATTAATACTCATATATTGACATTATCATTTAAGTATCGGACAAGGAAATATTTCACTTTGCATTCAACATTGCTTAAATTGAATTCTGGGATCGTAGAGCTGGTTTTTTCTTTTCAGTTACTTTTTATGTTAGTCCGGTTTTTAGGAGTACTTATATAATTGTTTTTTGTATAGTTCTTTTAGCAGTCCGGTTTTTTGTTTTATTTTAATAATTTTTAAAGTTGTTTTTCCACTGGAAGGGCAATTTTTTAAAAATTACAATGATTTTCCTTTCCTTTGTCTTTTATTAATTAATCTTAATCGGTACAATATATACAAACTACAAATAAACTACTTTTCTTCAGTTAGATCGTAGTTCACAGGCACAGTAACAACGGTAGGTAATCTTGGATTATTTTCCTCGTTTTCAAAGTCGAACTCCATGAAGTCATCATGCTCGATGACGTCTCTGGCACCATCTACCCCGCAGGTCAGGAACTTACTGTATTTTTGCATATCAAGAAAACCTACACCACACGGACGATCCACTAGACGTGATACCATCATACCCATGACAAATCCAGAGCATTCTATAACCGAACCGACATCATCCTGGAACATAATTTTGTTATTTATTAACATTTATACTGCCCAATGCTGGGCATAGGCCTTCATCATTGAAATCAAGTACCAAGATTTTCGGGTTTGAACATTATGAGCATTTTCACAATGCCAGGTGGAATTGGGAAAGTAGAAGACTGCGAAGGCAGAAAAAAAACAATTGTATCAAAATTCACCAAACCGCATTGACATCTTTTTTTTTCTGTTCTGTTTTTGGTGCTGGAGCTTTTATAGAAAATATGTGGTAAGTACATCGTATTTCCTAATTATGTGCACATCAAATTAATCGTAAGGAGTTTTGCTATTCGAAATGGTATAATCTAAACAGTGTAATCCAAATAATATTGATTTTTGATGATATTGAAAAATACGGTATAGTCAAACGGTACTCCATTACATTAATGACATACATTTATTGCATTATTTTTCGTAAAATAATATTTAAAACTAAGAGAGTGTTTAATTGTTAACATATTTAAAGACATTATTAATAGATAAAAGTTCAAATGTGTCCAGATTACATCTAAAAAGCAATGTGTTACACAGGATTTTAGTGTTCGGGACTACAGTCACCATGGACAGATCTACTTACATCGTAAAAAAGGTTTCTTTCACACGACCGCTCTGTTGGTGTTTTGTTCTAAATATTGCTTTGCTGCTACTATTATTGCAACCAATTTTTATGTTTATGCATGTTGGTGTAGGACTAACTAAAATAAGATAGGGGAAAATTTCATTTAAAAAAAAATATATTGCTACTTCTTTTTATGTTTGATTCGGCTAGGTTATGGTGAATTAAACACTTTTTGTTCTTGTAAATTTTTGTCTACGATTTATAGTTTTCGACAAAATCTAGGTCACAGATTTTAGGGTAGCCGGGTTGATTCGGTGTTGGTGGAGACTTGTTTGTTTGTTTCTTTCGCTAATTGTTTGTATGTTATTTGCTTGTACACACGGCATTTCGCTGGGTTACCATAATATGTAAAATCTTCAATTAACATTCAACATAGTAAAGTTCTAAGTTAATTGGATAAATTTGACAATTTTCGGTAACCTGATGTGCTGTTGACTGTATAATAAAATGTTAATGTTAATGTTTCAGTGACCAAAATAATTTTGAAGATGTGCAGCCGTAAGTACTTATTTGTATTTTGATACATTTTTTTTTATTTTCTTCCATTTTGATGCAATGAAAATACGTCGATTTTAGTTCCACAAGTGGAGATTCGGCAGGACGTGGGCGAGCGCGTGGACTAGCACGCGGACGTGGACGTGGACGCGGACGCGGACGAAGTGAACGCGAAGAGCCGCTGCCGTAAACTTATTTTATTTTGGCTGTTTTGAACTGTAATTTTAATTTATTAGTCGTACATATTATTTAATTTATTTTGATTTTAGATCAACAAGTCGAGGGCCTTTGGAAGGCCGTGGGCGTGCGCGTGGGCGTGCGCGTGGACGCGGACGTGGTGAAGAGCCGCTGCCGTAAATATATTTTATTTTGGCTTGTTTTTAACTGTAATTGTACCTAATTTATTATTACATAATATTGTATATATTTAGATTTTTTACGTAGAACTTTTTTGCAGTGTGGAGCTGGTTCAGGTCAGAGCCGAGAAGGCGCTGACAAAAAGGCGCCTTAATGCCATGCCCGCTGAAGTTCGCAAGGAGTTTGTCGACAGAAAGCGACAAGCCGAACTTCAGCGGGTACTTCTACCTGACGCGCCCCCGCGGAAAAGACAAGCACGGTAATAGTTAATTATATTTTTATCAGTAAAACGATTTTTCTTTTTCAATTTTATGTGGTATGAATTAATTTAATTACATTGAAATTGCAGGAAGCCTTCTCCAGAAAGGGAGGCTTGTCCTATGGCGCGTGACGAGTCTCAACCCGACGCTCAACCTGACGCTCAACCCGACCCTCAAGTCGACGCTCAACCCGACCCTCAACCCGACCCTCAGCTTGTATTTCCTGAGCATCAAGAAGAGCTCGAGTTTGCAGAAATGGGTACGTACTTTCCTTAATTCACCAAATAGCTCACCAAACCAACTCTCCACCGCACTAAGTTTAGAGTGGGCCTCGCGGACCCAAAAGAAGGCAGTATAAATCCCCATCTTGGTCCGAATAGGTGACTTGATTTGATACGAAATTTAATACTCATATTTTCTTACAACAGATGTTATCTTCGTGGGCCAGGAGGTAGAGGTTGAGACCGAGGTTAGAAACATTCAGTCCACGGCTTCTGTTAGTAAGTATTGAAATCGTATCTCCCATTAAAGCTTTTAGTAGATGGATTAGGAGTTAAAATTTATATGGGGATTTTTTTTTGTTTCAGATGTAACAGACTGTACTTTTGCAGAAACCGTGAACGAGTGGTTGATGGCTGATGACAGTGACGAAGACTTGGACATAGAAATAGACGACAATGACTGTCCTCTTCCACAACGCAACGCAGCGACTGAGCCAGCTTGTCCCACAGACATGACTGAGCTACAGACACAAGTGTTGCAGACTGAAGACTGTTTGAATGACCAAGTTTTACATGACTTAGTGACAGACGACGACTACTACCACTTCGACTGGAAGAAGGACAGGTCAAAATTTACTGGACGACGAGATACTTTTACGGGAACACCGGGTCCGACTTTTGACGTGACAAATAAAACTGTAGTTGACATTTTTTACGAAATGATTGACTCTGACTTCATAGACCGATTTTGCATAGAGACAAATCGCTATGCAGAGCAGAAGATAGCTTGTATAAGAGCTGAAAACAAGCTACTTCCGTCATCGCGTCTGCATCGATGGACTCCGACTGACCGCGACGAAATGATCACCTTTTTGGCGATCCTTATCCTTCAAGGATTGTACCCTCTACCGGAAGAAGAGAAATATTTCTCTTTTAACGGATATGGTACCATGCCGTACTTCTCAAGGATCATGTCGTACAACAGATTTTTGGTGCTGAAATCGTTGTATCATTTCGTTGACAACGAAACTTTGACTGACAAGACTGACAAGCTATGCAAAATCCGACCAGTGCTTGACTATTTTAACGAAAAATTTTCATCTTTATACATGCCTGCCCAGGAAATAGCCATTGACGAGTCTCTTTTAAAGTGGCATGGGCGGTTGAGCTTCGCTCAAAAAATTGCCACTAAAGCAGCCCAAGTGGGTGTCAAAACATACGAGCTTTGCGAGTCTCGCAGTGGCTATTTATGGAAGTTCTTTGTATATGTTGGGAAGAAGACTTCGACAGAAACGACTGCGCTGACACTTGACAGACCTACCGACGATGAGGCTCTTGACGGAAACGTTGAACAATCCGACTACGTGGGCGATGACCGACCTGACGACGTGAGCGTTGACCGACCACAGAACGAAACAATTGACCGACCGGGTGGTAGCTTTGAACGTCCCACCAATGCTACTGCCAAAATAGTATTCGACTTGGTGGAGCAGCTACTTAACCGCGGACATACTTTAATGATGGACAATTTTTATAATAGTCCATTATTATTGCGTTGTCTGAAAAAACAAAAAACTGACTGTTACGGGACACTACGTTTGAATCGAGAATTCGTTTCCGATGCAATAAAGACTAACTAAGACTGACCTCCGACAAGGTGAAGTAGTGGCTAGTTATTGCTCCGATCTGTCGGTAATGGTATGGCGAGATGCTAACCTGGTTAGCATGATCTCGACGTACCATCATCTACAAATCGGGACGCAAAACAAGTACAACCGACTAACCTACAAACCTAACATTGTACTTGACTACAACAAGTCCATGGGTGGTGTGGACAGAAAAGACCAGCTACTGTCTGCCCATCCCGTGGAACGACTAAGAAACAAAGTGTGGTACAAGAAGGTCTTCTGCAGGTTGTTGAGCACTGCGGTGTTCAACGCCTTTGTAATATTCTCATCAACGAACCCCAAAATTACGCACAGGGAGTTCAGGACCGTTTTGGCAGAAGATCTGATTAAAATACACAGACGCATTGACTTACTGACTGAGCCACGACTTCTCACAAACAAGCAGACCAGGCAGTTGACAACAAAGACGAACAACCTACCGACAGTTGACCATGACCATGACCATTATCCTGCGCGGTCTGAACTCAAAAAACCTCGTTGCACTATGTGCACGCGCCGGAAACGAGATACTAGGACTATCTGGAAGTGCATACAGTGCAATGTTAGTCTGTGCATTGAACACTGTTTTAGAGACTACCATAAAACTATGTTGCACTGAATGTATTGACTTTTACAGGACAAACGGGCCCTACTTTTACCATCACTGACCAGACTTGACCAATCGACATCTTTGACAATATGTTTGACGTTGACTTTATTGACACACTTTGTACAGACACGACTCGACGACGACGACTTAGTACGCTTACGGGTGAAAGCGTAACAAACAAACTAACTTTCGCATTTATAATTTAGAATAGGATAAAAAGTATCCTATGTCCTTAATTATACTCTTGAAAATATGTGTACAAAACTTCATGATGATCGGTTTAATAGTTTACGCGTGAAAGCGTAACAAACAAACAAACTCACTTTTGCATTCATAATATTAGTTAGGATATATGTTGGTTGTTACAGTTATTGTTCTGGCAATAAATTTTATAATGTATACGCCAAATATTATGGTACAATCGTTACATAAGATCTGATTGTTGTTGTTTCTGACTTGAACTTTTTATATTTTTTTGGTGTAACATCTTTCCGCTCGCCTTCTATGTATACAGTTTGTGGGAGTGATTTCGTAGAAATGGGACGGAAGTAGGGTCGTAACAGTGTGCTCCTGTAACTGTTACGTGTTAGGCGGGGATCCATCAGTGATCGACAGTTTAAGCCCAATGTCCGTTGTAGGTCGTAATATTTGTGGGAGTGATTTCGTAGAAATGTAATCGTTACAGTGTAACAGGATAACTTTATTCTATTTTCTATTGTAATATTGATTTCAACCATTTCGTGTGTAATAGACTTTTAAACTTTATAAAAAAAAGGAAAAAAAAAGAGAAAAAATATACCTACGTCATTGTTAATTCTAATTCTTTTTACTATTGTAATATTGATTTAATTCTATGTTCTTTTTACTATTTTAATATTGATTTCAACCATTTCGTGTGTAATAGACTTTTAAACTATATAAGAAAAGGAAAAAAAAGAGAAAACATATACCTATCTCATTGTTAATTCTATATTATTTTTACTATTGTAATATTGATTTAATTCTATGTTCTTTTTACTATTTTAATATTGATTTCAACCATTTCGTGTGTAATAGACTTTTAAACTATATAAGAAGAAGAAGAGAAGAGAAGAGAGCGGCGTCTCTCCTCAGCAGGGTGCGCTGTAGCACCAATAGCATCCTGAACGCCATTGCTGATAAGGTGGATTGCCACATCCAGAAATACTGGGTGGGATTAATCATAGGTTTACACCTATGATTGATCTCACCCAGTATTCCAAGTATTTTTATGTTATTTTTATTTTTATTTTTATCTAATTAAATGCTTTACTAATATAGCCTGTAAGAATGTATTAACTAACACATGTATGGATACTCACTGTCTGAAATAAAGTTTATATTATTATTATTATTATTATTATATAAAAAAAGGAAAAAAAAAGAGAAAACATATACCTACGTCATTGTTAATTCTATATTATTTTTACTATTGTAATATTGATTTCAACCATTTCGTGTGTAATAAACTATATAAAAAAAGGAAAAAAAAAGAGAAAAAATATTCCTACGTCATTGTTAATTCTATATTCTTTTTACTAATTGTAATATTGATTTCAACCATTTCGTGTGTAATAGACTTTAAACTATATAAAAAAAGGGAAAAAAAAGAAAAAAAAGAGAAAAAATATACCTACGTCATTGTTAATTCTAATTCTTTTTACTATTGTAATATTGATTTAATTCTGTTCTTTTTACTATTGTAATATTGATTTCAACCATTTCGTGTGTAATAAACTATATAAAAAAAGGAAAAAAAAGAGAAAAAATATACCTACGTCATTGTTAATTCTATATTCTTTTTACTAATTGTAATATTGATTTCAACCATTTCGTGTGTAATAGACTTTTAAACTATATAAAAAAAGGGAAAAAAAAGAAAAAAAAGAGAAAAAATATACCTACGTCATTGTTAATTCTAATTCTTTTTACTATTGTAATACTGATTTAATTCTATGTTCTTTTTACTATTTTAATATTGATTTCAACCATTTCGTGTGTAATAAACTTTTAAACTATATAAAAAAGGAAAAAAAAGAGAAAACATATACCTATGTCATTGTTAATTCTATATTCTTTTTACTATTGTAATATTGATTTAATTCTATGTTTTTTTACTATTGTAATATTGATTTCAACCATTTCGTGTGTAATAAACTATATAAAAAAAGGAAAAAAAAGAGAAAAATATACCTACGTCATTGTTAATTCTATATTCTTTTTACTAATTGTAATATTGATTTCAACCATTTCGTGTGTAATAGATATTTAAACTATATAAAAAAAGGGGAAAAAAAGAGAAAAAATATACGTCATTGTTAATTCTAATTCTTTTTACTATTGTAATCTTTATTTCAAAAGGTAAGATTTCAAATGTTACACATTATATGCGACTACTGTAAGGCTCGTTCATTTTTTATATTATATTTTTTTTTAAATAAACATGTTCACACTTATATTAAAATTTCATTTAATACCCTTTGTGTATGCCCTGTAAATAAGGCATTTATTCATTTATAATATAATAAAAATAATATATAATATATTATAATATATATTTATTTTTTCACATATTACTTTACATTTTTAAATATTTTCTAAAAATATATATATATTTTTTTTTTAATCATTATTATTATTATATAAATTAACTATAGTTTTTCGTCAAAATTATGTTAAACTGAAATCTCATATAAAAGTAGAATATTTTAAATTCGTGCAAAAAGACCCTTAGCGGGAGGCCATCTTGCCTAAAAAAATGGCACTATATCGTACAATTTGAGAAGACTTAGTTTTGAGAAGAGGTATTATATTTTATTTTATTTCGTAACTACCTTTTGGGCAAAATATGTGCATATTAGTACCAAAAAAAAGGTAATTTAATCTAGTTCAATTTAAAATTCAATTAAAGGATATAGATTCAAATGAAATTGCGGATAAAATAAATTAAATTAAACTTTCGAAAATTTTACCGCTTTTTTCAAGTTTCACATTTGTTTTCTACTGAATACAATAGTATAGGAGGTTAAAAATTATAAGTTTTATGCGGTAGAATCTCCTCTATCCGTAGGTGTTTTTTGTTTTGATATAGCTAGTGTAGTTTTCAAGCTTAAATTGTTTTAGTCAAGAGCGAAAAAAGCACGGTACGATTCGTGCGCGATCGACATCGGTCGGACGTTTCGGGTGACCTTGACCGCGCGCTTTGGACGTGTCAGTGGTTAGCGAAATTTTATTGTAATGGAAGTTTTTATCAAAAGTGATAAAGCAATTTAAAAAAAAAAAAGCCAAAGGCGCCCATTCAATGTTAACAACTACCGTCATTAACATCCGATCATAATATTTTTACAAATACTAAAGATCAGTTAAGAAGAGTTGAATGGGCGCCTTTGGCTTTCAAAGTAAAAAGTAAATAGTGTTGAATAATTTCGGCGGGCTGGTTAGAACCACGATAGCTCAATTGGAAGAGCACCTGACCCGGTATGTCAGAAGGGTACAGGTTCAAACCCTGCTCGTGGAAATTTTTTCAACATTTGTGTTTTTGTAATTTGTTCGCAACAAAATTTGCGTTAAAAATTATATAAACATTTATAAATAGCTTGCCTACTTCTTAACTGATCTTTAGTATTTGTAAAAATATTATGATCGGATGTTAATGACGGTAGTTGAATGGGCGCCTTTGGCTTTCAAAGTAAAAAGTAAATAGTGTTGAATAATTTCGGCGGGCTGGTTAGAACCACGATAGCTCAATTGGAAGAGCACCTGACCCGGTATGTCAGAAGGGTGCAGGTTCAAACCCTGCTCGTGGAAATTTTTTCAACATTTGTGTTTTTGTAATTTGTTCGCAACAAAATTTGCGTTAAAAATTATATAAACATTTAAAGCAATTTAATTTATTACAAAAGTCTTCGAGCCTCTTGTACATGCATTTTTCAAAAACTTTCGAGAATATCGATATCAGCGCAATCGGGGGCGGTAGCTATCCAAATCCTCTCTGTTTCCTTTTCTAAATAAGGGTTTTATTATAGACCGCTTAAGAACATTTGGAAATATGCCTAACGATAAAGATCGGTTTATAAAATGCGTCAAAACAGTTAAGATTTCATTAATACATTCTTTAATAATTTTTGTACAGATTTCATCATACCCTTCAGATGTTGTATTTTTAAGTGACATGACTTCTTTTTTCACTTCATCTTTAGATAGCGGTATTAGGAATATAGAATTCAATACCTGTCGTTTAGTTATACTTTTAATTGAATAGTCAGTATTTCCCTTGTCAGGTATATTAATGAAATGATCATTAAATGCGGTGGATATGCATAAGGGGTCTGTCAATATGGTTTCATTAATTTTGATTTTTTCTATATTATTATTATTAAATTGTGTTGTGTTTAGTTCATTTTTAACTATGGCCCATGAAGCCTTGCATTTATTGTTACCATTACAAATAAATTTAATATTAGAGTTTCTTTTTGAGTTATAAATACATCTTTTTAATATCTTTGAGTATTTTATGTACTTAGATTTGTTTGCTTCTGATTTGTGTCTATAATATTTGTAACGATAATTTCGCTTATTTTTACAATTCAACTTTAGCCCATTTGTTGTTTTGATATAGTACCGATACTTTAGTTGGCACCAGTATTAATATACCGGTACTTTACAGATACCGGTTCCAATTAACTTGATACAGTACCGATACTCGAGTTGGTACCGGTATCGATTATACCGATTATACAGGTATTGACCATTTGATATCGCTATAATGTGGGTGTTCTAATACCGAGAGCAAATAGGCGTTTACATAAGTGCGAGCGAAAGAGCATAGTAATCAAGTCCGTGGTGGCGCCAGGGCTTGATACCGGTACCAAAAAAAAACGGTAAATACCGGTAAATAAATTACCGGTATTTTTGGTACCGGTATCAAGCCCTGCCCATGATGAACTCCTATAGCAGCGCCACCTACCAAGTCCAATTGTAAATCTAAACGATATTCTCGAATCCTTCACACTTCCCTATTCCACTTGAACACACACAAAAAATTTCATCAAAATCGGTCCAGCCGTTTAGAAGGAGTTCATTTACAAACACACGCACAGAAGATTACTAGCGACCCGCCCCGGCTTTGCACGGGTGCCATGCTGATACTAAATATACTACAGAATGTCTTTATTTTTCCTTTTAAATCGCTTCGTAAATAAGCCATTATTTCTCATAAAAAGTATAGGATAAAAAATGATTATTATGGGTTAAACCTAAGAGATAGACGTATACCATCGCGGACTTTTTTGTAGACCTTTTAAAGGTACCTACAGTACTTGTAGTACATTATTTGATATATATCTCGTAGGGTTCAGCCAGCGTTTGCAATGTAAGCGCAAAAAAATGTGAAACCTCTAAAATTATCAGTTTTTCTCTACTATATTATGCATGTATTTATCCATATAAACCTTCCTCTTGAATCACTCTATCTATTAAAAAAAACCGCATCAAAATCCGTTGCGTAGTTTTAAAGATCTAATGTAGTGATGATATTAAGATGAAACGCGGAAGTTAAAAAGTGCATTGATTAATTAGAATATTTCTGATTTAACGAAACGTTTTTTATTTGAAGACTACTTACTGGACATAAAGCTCCATACTTTTCAGACTAAAACAAAAATAGTATTTAATAAGATTATATAATAATATAAATAATCTATTAGTTACCGCTCTGTTTTATAAAATTGATTTGTGTTACTAACTTTGCATGGGTACTGCTGAATACAAAGGTACTGATCATTATTGTCCCACATCGGAAGGCAACGATCCTTCGGTAGGATTACGACGTCTACCTTGAATGCATGCAACAATAACGGCACTAGGAATCCCTGAAAAATTAAAAAGATTTAGTTGTACGTACATCAATATGTTAACGAGTATTACAAGTATTTGTCTGGAATGCGAGTTTCATTCGCCATTCGATCACGTTAACGAAAACCAGAAATTGTATGGTAAAATTGTAATTCTTCTCGTATGTCGCCAGAAGGCGCTGCTTCAATGCCACACTATACGAGAGCGTGTCTCTCGTATAGTATCTCTCGAAACCCTTGCCGTCTCGCTTGATGTCTCCAAAGCCTTTGATAGGGTCTGGCATGGCAGCCTAATCAGTAAGCTTCCCTCATATGGAATCTCTGATGGCCTTTGCATCTGGATCACTGACTTCCTCAAACAACGCAAAATTCGAGTCGTGGATGGTCAATCATCCGACCTAGTCGAAGTAGATGCCAGAGTCTCACATGGATCAGTGTTATCTGCGACACTATTTGTTTTACATATTAACGACTGCCCGGTACCATTGGGTATGTGTATGACACTGCAATAACTAGCAGATACGTATCAGCCTCCAAAGATGATATCCAGTCTTGTCGAGAGTCCCTCGTAGAGCGAATAAATCTGGCACTTCAGGCTGTCTCGGACTGGGGAAATGCCAATCTGTCCGTTACGCTACCAAAACGCAGGCGTGCTTATTCACCGCTAAACGGAGTCCTTTCCAGCTGACTCCAACTTTCCTGTATCTTTGCCATAGACCGAACACCTTCAACTTCTTGGCTTGAATTTGTCGTCCACTCTGAATTTTGGCGAGTACACACGGCGGCAGATCAACCTACCCAAACCTGTCAAATTTCTCCAAAGAATATTGATCCTTATAACCAAATGGTAAAGATCAAAATTGATTGTAGAAATCTGACAGTTTTGGGTAGGTTGATCTGCCGCCGTGTGTACATCGAGTCCATAGCAAAAAGTGCTGCTAAAATACTAGGCGTCCTCTCAAGGGCTATAGGCGTTACTTCTCACAGGACCAACTGCTTATGTTATACAAAGCACAGATCCGTCCATGCATGTAGTACTGCAGACATCCCACCTGTTTACCAGCGGTTTGCTAACTCTTTTCTTTTGCGAACCGCCAAAGAGTGAAATGCTTGGGTCTCTTCAAAGCAAGAATGAATAGGCATTTCCTGTCTAACCATGTACCACCTTAGGCCACATCCCGGTCATCAACAGGCAGGTTGGTGGTCAAATGATTAGAGAGTTTGCATTTTTTAAAAAAACTTATTTTCGTTTTTGGAAACGTAATCAAACGAATACGCGGATAGTAAACAAAGCTCACACTAGGCACACACTACAACTTTTATTGTAGTGAAGCAGTTACACGTTGGTTACACAAGCGCGTCACTAGGTAGCGCTGCTCTGATCTGATACAAATTATAGTTAACTTTAGTACACACATAAATACGTATGTAATTACGTATATAATGTATATAACACACACTCACGTTCTTCTAACAAAAAAGGATTGACGGAGTCAGACATCAAAATCACCCATTTTGAGTAAACTCGCCGTTAGTGACCTCGACGCCACATTGTTGGTGATTTATTTTTATTTTTATAGTTAGCTCGGCCAATGACTCCATCCCACCAAGATGTTAAGTGGAAATGGAGTCCAGACGCGAAGATAACTGGTGCAGCGTGGAAACAAACGTAGCATCAGTTAACTTCACTTTGCCGGCCTACAAGGTGCTTCTTCACGCCTCTCTTGAAGGACCCCATATCATAGGAAGGAGAGAAAACCTGTGCTGGTAGACTATTCCATCTTTTGGAGATGCGACAAAGAAACGAGTCACCAAATTTCTTTGTGTGCGATGGGATGGGATATTTGAGACAGTGAAGCGGTGACTCCAAAGAGAAGTCCACGGTACTTCTATGAAGAAAGGGAGAAGGTGGAATGAGGTCAAAGAGCTCTTCAGAGTACTCGCCATGGATATAAGCGGTAAAACACGCTGAGTGACGCAACATCTCTACGCAATTGCAGAGATTCAAGAGTATTTGCCACTTCTGCATTGCCGATAATGCGTTCAGCGCGACGCTGCAATCTGTCCAAGGCATCGAGAAGGTACTTTACGGAACCGTCCCAGATATGCGAGCAATACTCCACGCAAGACCGTACCTGTGTCTTGTACAAAAGGCACAACTGGTCCAGCGTAAAGAATCGCCGCACTCTGTTCCCTATCCGAGTTTTCGTGAGGCTGTTTTGATCACGGCTTCGATGTAGTCCCTTTGGTTCAGATCGCAGCGTATCGTCATACCGAGCATGTTGATATTGCTCTGCAGGCGTAGAGATGTACCCCAAAGAGTTAGAAGGGGAAGGAATGGTGACTTTTTTTCATACCTGTGTTTTCTTGGCATTGAACTCAACCAGATTATTGGTGCCTCAAATAGATATGAGGTCGAATACCCAATTGAGCTCAATGACAAGATTCACTCGATTCACTTCGGTTTCGACCCGCCCTGCCGCTGGGTGACCGCTATATCCCCCATGGACCGTGCTATTATCTGCATAGCAATGAATATTTTCAAGTGGAAGCATATCATTGATATGCAGAAGGAACAGCGTGGGGGATAGAACGGACCCCTGAGGGACACCAGCGTTCACTGACATGAGCCGCGAAGCGCATCCATCAGATAAAACACGGATTCTGCGCTTATGCAGGAAGCCAGCGACCCAGTTGCAGAACTGAGCAGGCAGACCGTATGCCGGGAGCTTGAAGAGCTTTGTGCCAGACCCGATCAAAAGCCTTGGCTATGTCAAGGCTGACAGCCACTGACTCACCACGCTTGTCAATAGCCTCACCCCAAAGATGTGCAACGAACGCTAGAAGATCACCCGTTGACCGTTTCGGCCGAAACCCGTATTGGCGATCGTGAATTATGGAGTGTTCTTCTAGGTAGTGGACAAGTTGTTTATTTAAAATACTCTCCATTACTTTGCACAAAACTGAAGTTACGGCTATTGAGCAGTTATTCGATGGATCTGACCGATCTCCTTTTTTGAGGACCGGTTGCACATTAGCCTCTCTCCATGATTCCGGCACACAACCTGAAGAGAGCGAGAGACGGTAAAGGCGTGTTAACACGGGGGACAACTCCGCTGCACACATTTTTAGGACTATTGGAAGGATGCAATCAGGACCATTAGCTTTCCGGACATCGATTGACTGCAGCTCCGCACGGACGTCACACTGCCTGATTTTAAAATCGGGTATTGTGTGGCCACAGTAAGAAATTGTAGGTGGCTGTGCATTGCAGTCATCGACTCGGGAGTTAGCCGCAAAGAGTTTGGCCAGGAGATCGACCATCTCCTGCGGCTTGTGAGCTAAAGTTCCGTCAGGACATCTCAATGGTGGCAGCGAGGGTTGGCAGAAGTTCGATTGCACGGCTTTGGCCAAACGCCAGTAGCTGAAATAAATAAGATCAGTGATAGTATGCAAGCCGATCGCCTGATATGCGAGTACTTGGACTTGTCCCTTAGTTGGCGCTTACGACATGCGCGGAAAGTTAGGCAGCTGCATAAAAATAAACATTATTCTTATGGCAGCTGTTACCAATCTTTTTACGCCCCGGACCAGCATGGGATAGATAATCTATAGACAGAAAAGCTCTTTAGTCACTAATTTCTATAGAGATATTATGTTATTACAATATAAGATTAAGAAGTGTGTTAATTTATTAGTCGACTTACATTTCTTCTGCTCCCCCATCCAAAGTAATGACAGTCTTTTCGTTGTACGTTATCGTTATCAATTTTCGGCAAGCCGTAACGTACCCTGTTGACTATAAAATCGGCACCATCCTCACGCATGTGAAAGGAAAACTGTTTGTTTAGCACCAGCAAGGCTAAATTAGCCGTTGGGCATTCATCAAACCTGTCCATCGTATGATTGTAGGCTAAAACCAGAGACAGATTTGTAAATAACATTTTATTTTTGCTATTGTTAATTTTTATTATCAAGAGTTAAAATTATTTAATTGAATTCATTTAATTTTTTTGATTTTATTATTCACACAGACACTCATGATCATTGTGCATTTTACTTCCACACATTCTGCACTTCATGATACTCTAATAAATTGGTATAATGCATGTATAATATAAATATTCTGGCTGTTTCTTAATGTGAAATACACAGACTTATTAGGATGCTAGCTGACGCATGTAAAATAGAAGATCTGTATTAATTCAGATATGTGAGGTGCTGCGTGTCAATCATGGTGTCAATTGCTGTTAGAATTGACGTAGGTACTCATCTTATCTACAGTTTCATGCATCATACTTAGTTAGCTGATTTATGACAAGGCTTTGATAAATATTATAATACATGGTCATGGTAAAAACTATGAAGGTACAGTAAGTGTTTTTTTTGAGAGACGATCGCTTTTCGAGGAAACAGAAACAAATAAATAAGAATAAATGATTACCTTTATGAATACATAAATGTTTCGCCACGCGTTTAGCGCCTGCGCGTAATAAAAATTCGTGCGTGCCTCCAAACACTTCGAACTTGTATTTTTCACCGTATACGCAGATGGCTGGAGTTAGCACTACATGTGCCTCGATTAAGGTGCCCACACAGAACATAATCGCATGTGAGAGGTAGTACACCTACAGAAACCCAAATAGTAAATACTTAAACTCTTTTCTATTTCTATATGGCACAGAGTGGCTAGTGCGAGATTTCTGCGTGAAAAGTTCGATAGGTACATAATCCTCACGAATGGCGCTCCAGGTGCCTAGTGCGGTTTCATTCGCAATTCGATCACGTTATCGAATTTTTTTTATGGCAATGTGACAGCGTCGCCTGGTGGAAAACGAGGAGAGCTAAAATATTGCACTAATTCTCGTTTTCGCCTGATCTAATTCGATTCAGCTTCAATCCCATAAGAATTGTAGTTAACTTTAACTTGATCGAATAGTGAACAAAACCCACATAATTAATATACACAGTGTTCTAAATTTGTATTGATTTGATTTAATTAATGTTGACCTGCAGCTCTCATACACAGCTTCATGTCTCATACTCACAAGCAGAGCCATCTAGTGACGAACTTGTGAAACTAAATTGTCACTAGCTGGCGCTGGTATGGTACAGTCCAAGTTATTTTGCACTTTATATCACCAAAGAAGGCTATATATCTTTATATATATAAATCTTCTGTGCGTGTGTATGCTATTGAACTCCTTCTAAACGGCTGGACCGATCAGAATGAAAATTTCTGTGTGTGTTCAAGTGCATTCGAGAATGGTTTAGATTTACAATGGGACCCGGTAGGTGGCGCTGCTATAGGGGTCCATCATGGGATAGGGGTGTTCTTAAGCAGTTTAATGATTTGTTTGTTTTGCTGTCTTGGAATTGTCAAAGCGGTACGAAGTCCACTGCACGCCGTGCCGCGCCGCCCCGGTCAGCTTTTAGATTTTATGTAAAAACGTAACTAGGTACTTTTAAGGTACCTATCTTACATTTTTTTTTTACATTGGAGAGGTCTGGCTGATGATAATGGTGATGATGATGAAAAATAAATTATAGTAACTTACAATAAATTGTCCTTCTGAAGGGTCTGCTTTGGCACCTTGGAAACCAGCTGCATTTCTAAAGTCTATATCAACTGAAACATTAAAGCTCCTTTAAATGACCGAACCATTTACAGAATTTATGTTACACGTATCTACATACATACGCAATGTTGCTATTCCTCCTATTTGGCCTGCACCCATATTCTTTGTTTGAAATTAAAAATTTATTCATACATAACTACAATACATACCGTATTGGAAATCAAAGTTCTGATAAAACATGTAACAACAATAATTAAAACAATGTAGAGCAAATCAAAGCGTGTAATTTCATTTTCCGGTACAGTGGAATCTCACATGCTTTACATAGGAGAGCTCTAACATCAACAAATTATTGTTTATCTTGAGCTTCTATATTATTTTATTTTCTACAGTAGTTCAGTTTTTATACTATTGCTAGCTTCGATCAAGTACATACCTAATAGATCGAAGATTGCTATTGATACATTATTAAGGCATTTTACACCTATACTCTTTCAGAAAAGATGGGCCAGTAAGATATCTGCTTGATATCTGGATTTTTTACGAAAGCTGACTGTGAAGCACAGTTGGACCACTTTTTAGCTTGTTTTATTTTTCAGCGAATTACTGGGTCTCCCTCTTTTATTACTATAGCTAGCATTACCAAGTTGTGGCGGGCGGCGACGTTTTATAACGGCGGGCGGCGGCAGTGCTATGACGCGTTCTGTCAAAGCGGAGCAGGAGCCAGACTAAACAGTGGTCATCCGTCAGTAGTGGACTGTATATAGGGTTGACTCTTCTAAAGTTCGAGCTGGCTGGGACAAGGATGCCGTGATGCCAGACAAGTCCAAAAACTGCTAGAAACTAGCCGCAGAAACTTCCAGTACCTTCTTTTAAATAAAACTCTTCAAAAAAAAAGTATTTGACTTTATTTCTATCGAGCGATTCCAGTATAATGCTTATCGGCGTGGATTCTACCGATTCCAGTATCGCGTCGCGTATGAAACTAGACTCTTCTTTTCTAATCGGCTTGGATTCTACCGATAGCTGCGAGTATTAAAATCACACTGACTAATAAACACACTATACAACTCAGTTTTATCGGCGTGGATTCTATCGATCGATGCGCGCACTAAATGCATATTGACTAACTGACTGACTGACTGACTGACGACCGCAGAAAAGTCCCGCGTATTTATGGGTCCGCTAACATATACCTATTTCTCTCTAATCTATTGCCGTCTCTTTCACTCTGAGAGTCTACGCGTTTCTCGAAAGTTCGATGCCGTGTTTGGACTTTTCTATGATCGGTTGATCTTACAAAGAATGTTCTATACATTTCTACAACTTTCTAGAAACTTCCATGGAAAGTTTAGTTATTTTAACAATTTATACTTATTCCTTACTACTATTACGTAACAATAAATGCATAAATACTATGTTAACGTAAATCTAACTTATTTTATTGTGTAAATACGACGCGTCGCTAACAGTCTTCCCCGCAGTGCGAAGCTCTCCATCTTGAGGTTGCGACGTCGTTGTTACGGGAACCAAGATGCGCACTTTCAACTATCGCCTTTATTGGCGGCGGGCGTAGATTAGATTCTCTTATTGAATTCTCCTTTATAGCTCTCGCTTTGCGTGCCCAGCTGGAGAATCTTTCTGAAGCTGGTCTGTGCGGTTCGACCACCTAAACTACAGTGACTCTTTGGCTGTTCATCTTATCCCTGGTGCTCGCGCCGTACTTTTTATTCTCGTACAGATAATCAGGACCCTTACACCATTTTCCTGTGTGGTCATGTCTTCTCGTAGTATCATCAGCAGGGTTCAGGAAGCCGGCCTTTGCTGCTCTTCTGGTTTCTTCTGCCGTTGCGAAACTCTGCATGCCTTTTCTAAAAGCCTTCCGTTTTGATAGTGCCTTTTCCGATAATCCATTTTCTTTATGCTTTTCATAGGAGTCCTTGACCGTTTTGGAGGATTCTTTAACCATTTCTGAGGAATCCTTGACCTTTACATAGGACTCCTTAACCATTAGCGCTTTCCGGTCAGCGTCATTGCATGGTCGGCGTGACTTTACCAATCTGCTGTGGTTGACACACTTGACTGGAACGCTATCTCTGGTGTCACAACCATGGAGAACCCAGCCCAGTCCGGTGAGCGAGGCGACTGGCTCAGAAAATTTACTCTTCTTTAGTTTTCGTGTAACTATAAGTCCCCAGTTGTCTTGCCCAATCAGTAATCTTGGCTCTTCCTTTTCATAGTCTAGCTGGTCCTCGATCTTTCGCACATGTCCGAAACTTCTAACTGTTTCGCTGCGTACACCTTGTTTGGACAGCCTTAAATTGTCAATTGTTCTCAACTCAATTGACCTCTTGTCCCGTCGGTGAGCGCCTCTTATCTTGACCTGCACTATCTGTGAGTCGCTTTTCCGAATTCCTTTGCCTCCAACTGTCTCGATGGTGAGTGCTTCTGTCTTTCCCTGCACTCCGATCTTCCTGGCGACGGTAGAGTCCAGCAGCGATATGGTCGACCCCTCATCTAGCAACGCCAAAACTCGGGTCGAAGCCTTCGGTACGGCCACTGGTACCATCTTCAGGTAGGTCTTCCCGTTGCTGTTTGTGTGCACGGAGGTGACCACTTCTTCAGTCATTTCCTTAGTGCAGCGCGAGTTGCAGCGTGGCTTGCTACTGTCGTAAACCATCGGTGGAGGCCCCTCAGAGTGAAGACTTATGTGGTGCCATCTTGAACATCTTGAACGTTCTTTCTTAACAGCTCCATCATCAGATTCGTAACGAACGAACGTACCTAACGAAAGTGAAGAGTCATGTCTGCGGTTTTGGTTTATTTTCTAAAATTTATGGTGGATTATTAACCGTTAAGTGTTCGTGAGCGTGCATGAGTGTTGGCAAATGAAACAAAAACAGTGCAACGTCACTTGCAAATTCTCTCAAGAAGTCCGCGTGAGGACTTACTAAAGCCCTACTACATCTTTACTGAGATACTCGAAGGGTTGGGGGGTATATCATTTCTCACTTCCCATTTCTATTATCATTCATCATCATCATACAAGAAGGAAATATTGTTTTCACACCACCTGCTCAACAATGCCTCATTATATATCATGCAAACCTTACTCAAAGTAAATCATTATAGCCCTTGTCTTTTGCCGGGGTGTAATGTTGTACTGAATTTCATTATAACCCGCCGGGCAGTAATGTGATTCTCACTTCTCTTAGTTCTTATTGTTATGCATTTAAAGTCTAATTTCGTCAAAATCGCGCGGCGCGCGGCTGCTGCAGCTGCTGGTGGCTGACGGCGAGGAGGTGGACGGCGGCGCGCGCCGCGCCTCATTTATTTGAAAATTGAACTTATTCGAAAATCGAGCTGGCCACGCCACGGCAAGCCGAACGAAAAAAAATCAATACTTAAAACAAAAGCCGCGAGTATTTCAATACGGTGCAATCAGTATCAGACAAAACTGCAAAAGAAGATAGAATAAAACATTAAGAAAATGTCGAGTGACGAAAGTGATTTAACTCCGAAGTCCATTAAATTAGACGCCAGAGAAGTCGAAGGAAAAATACTTGAAAGCTTACGACGATTTCCACAAATGGAAAACTGCAAAAGGCGCAAAGTCTGTGTCGGAGTCAGTGCTTCTTGTTTATTTCGAGTATTTATCGTGTACAAAGAAGTCCAGCAGCCTGTGGTGTATCTATTCGATGCTCAGGTTAACAATAAGCATCAAACACGACATTAAGATAAATACATATAGCAAGTTATTGGCATTTTTAAAGAGGAAATCAGATGGTCATTGAGCAAAGAAGTCAAAAGTATTGACAGCGCAAGATGTGGAAACTTTTCTGAATGAGGCTCCTGATCACAGTT
The DNA here is from genome assembly GCA_947562085.1 of Eudonia lacustrata. NCBI lineage: Eukaryota > Metazoa > Arthropoda > Insecta > Lepidoptera > Crambidae > Eudonia > Eudonia lacustrata. The sequence continues at coordinate 13,035,476 of OX387325.1, read as the reverse complement.
TTCTGGCCATGAAAGTGAGTACTGCCTACTTTTTAGTTACGTTTCTAGTACCTACCTATAATAGCTCTATAAAATAGTTAATGAATAAAAGGGTATTTAAATGGCACACATTTAAAAAATACACATTCTAAGGTTTTGTCGCAAGCTTTTTTTATAATATAAAGGTCAAAAAATGTAGTAGTGTATCTATCTATTTACTCACAATCCTATTTTTTGTTACAGGTAGCCTTGATTTTTGGAGTGAATGGCGCATGTCGTGGAAATGAACTCGTAAACATAAATAATCAAGTAAGTAAGTCAATGATATCAAAAAACATGCAGATTTATTGCTGATTAACTTACTAGATACCAAAACAAATAGAGAACGTTCGTTCATAGTTCGTGAAGATTATGCAAGAATTGTTGAAAAGTACCAGGCTCTGCGCCCCTCTAATATAAACACCAACAGATTTTTTATCGGTTACAGTAATGGCAAATGCACCAGGCAAGTCATTGGCAAGAATAAAATCAGCGCCATGCCAGAAGAAATTGCAAAATACCTCAAATTGCAAAATCCCGAGCTCTATACGGGTCATTGTTTGAGGAGAACATCGGCAAGTCTGTTGGCAGATTCAGGAGCAGATATGGCCCAGATAAAACGTCATGGTGGCTGGAAATCCGATGCAGTAGCGGAGGGCTACATAGAGAATTCCATACAAAACAAAAACAAGATAAGCTGTCGTATTGGTGACAACATTCATCTGAAAACTACGTCCATTATTGATGATCCTTGGAAACCTTTGCCACCACAGCCATCTAGCTCAAAATATATCCCGTCAAGCCCACTGCCTCAAGCACCACCTTCCCCAACCTTTACTGTGCCAAACGACCCTCACACGCAAGGTTCTGATGTATTGGGTGCTGCTACTCAAATAAATTCCACCTCAACTAACATAAGCGTACCAAAAAATATAACATCAAACATCAATTTTAATTTTTAATTTACTTTTTATTGTTATTTACTGTGCCAATTATATATAATTAGTAATGAAAATAGTATTTTAATAAATAAAATACTTTTTCTAGTAGCCTTGGTTTTTATTGTCTCGCAAAAGGTGAGAAAAGTAGAGTATACTCCTCAGGGATAAAACTGATTTTGCCTTGGGCGCGCTTAAATCCTTCACTGCTCTCAGGACACCATTTAAATTCCCTCGCTTCGCTCGGGAATCAACTCAAAACCCCCTCGCTACGCTCGGGAGTTAAATCTGGAGTCCTTCGTTACGCTCAGGATTCAAATATCGCGCCCGTGACATAATACAGTGCTTTATCCCCTTGGTGTACAATCTACTATTATTTATGTATTACTTGTAAGAAAAATTATTTCATTGGCTAAATGAATGTGCAAAGCCATAAAAAAAAACTACATATTGACTTGACAATGACAGTTGCCTGACAGTGTCACAAAATGGCCGCCGTCACAGATTTTCGTTTCGTTTCCAACAGTAATTTGAAAATTATGTGAAAACTATCGTCTGTGACTATTTATTTAATTTATTCCCTAGTAATGATAAATAATGTGTACTTTTTAGTTAAATAATACTGTTAAAGTATGTAAATACAGCAAATACTACACAAAAAAACACCACAACGCGCTAACACAACACGTAACAAAACACAACACACGTAAATGCGAAATGTCAGTCACAAAACGCCAAAAATCAAAGAATTTATTTTCGATTTTCAATTAACTATTACAAAAAAACTACAAGTTATCGAGATAAAGTAATCTCTCTCCAAAGTAATGGAGTCCATTACAAACTGCCAGCTCTTGAGGTACCTAGAAGAGAATCAGCTACTAAGCGATCGCCATCAGTACGGTTTTCGCCGCGGTCATTCGGCTGGTGATTGATCTTTTAGTGTACCCCACTCACCGCTGGGCGGAGGCAGTCGAGAGGAAAGGGGAGGCGCTGGCAGTTAGCTTGGACATAGCGAAAGCCTTTGACAGGGTATGGCACAGGACTCTTCTCTCGAAACTTCCATCATACGGGCTCCCTGAGAAATTGTGTGCGTGGGTCGCCAGCTTTCTTTCTGGGCGTAGCATCAAAGTCGTAGTTGACGGATCATGCTCTGACCTGAAGCCCGTAAATGCTGGAGTCCCGCAGGGGTGTGTGCTGTCGCCTACTCTGTTTCTTCTGCATATCAATGACATGTTGCATAACAACAGCATTCATTGCTATGCAGACGACAGTACTGGGGATACACTTTACACCGGACGTACTAATATTTCTCTGGAAAGCATCATCGAGAACCGGAATAAACTTGTGACTGACACTGAGAACATGTTAAGTCATGTCTCGAATTGGGGCCGACTTAATCTAGTCCATTTTAACCCTTCCAAAACACAAGTTTGCGTGTTTACCGCTAAAAAACATCCCTTCGTCGTATCTCTAAACTTTGAAGGAGCTCCCCTTGATACCAAACCGACCATTAGAATCCTTGGCGTCGATATATCGAGTGACGTTTAGTTTCGCGGTCATTTGGAAGGTAAAGCTAAATTAGCTTCCAAAAAGCTGGGTGTGCTCAATAGAGCGGGACAGTATTTCACGCCGACCCATCGCTTACAGCTTTACAAAGCACAGGTCAGGCCTCATATGGAATACTGTTCCCATATTTGGGCTGGAGCGCCCCAGTACCAACTCCTCCCATTTGACCGCATTCAACGCAGAGCTGCTCGAGTTGTCGACGACGTGGTAACCTCTGGTCGGCTCGATCCACTGGCCCTTCGGAGAGACGTTGCGTCTCTCTGTATATTTTATCGCCTTTATTATGGGGAGTGCTCTGAGGAATTGTTCGGTTTGATCCCTGCCGCTGATTTCCTTCACTGCACTACACGCAATCTACTGTCTTTCCATCCACACCATCATGATGTATGGCGATCTACTGCTGTGCGTTTCTCACGTAATTTTTTACCACGAACTACAGTGCTGTGGAACCAGCTCTCAGCGGCGGTATTTCCGGACCAATACGACTTAGGGATCTTCAAGAAACGAGCCTATTCCTTCCTTAAAGGCCGGCAACGCATCTGTGATTCCTCTGGTTTTGCGGGTGTCCATGGGCGGCGGTGATTGCTTTCCATCAGGTGACCTGCCTGCTCGTTTGCCTCCTTCTAATAATAAAATTAAAATAAAAGAAAGTGTAAAAGGCTCTCTAGCCTTTTACACTTTTTTTTTTTCGCATCTTTATGCGCAAAATCGTTCACTGAAGTGAAAAGAGTGATATAGTTCAGTGGGAGTTAAGGATATGTATCACTCATCTAGTTTAATTAGTTCATTTAGTTCAGTAGATCTAGTATTATAATCTAACTCACTACTACTTCATATTCAGTTCAATTGCATTGCATAAATGTATTTATAGTGGACAGGGGCCTTACTGCCATCTCTTATAGCAGTATTGCTTTATTCTTATATGTCAGTTTCGTACTATCAACTGCTTAAAGTATGCTTATTTTAATTTTGCTTCTGTTGGAAGTTTTGTGACGTCACCTTTAATTCGTTCATTCAAAGCGTACCATGAAGTGTCTATATCAAAGTCAAATTTTGACGTCTTTAAAAAGTTGCTTTTTCAAAATGAAAACAAAACATTTTATTTTGGTATTTGAATTATTTGTAATGTTTTAAGGTAACTTTGCTTTAGTCGGGCTGCGGTCAATTACGATTTAGAACGTATTAAAGGATCAACATTGCTATGAAGATATAGATAATATTAAGAAGGATGATTGCACTTAGCAAATACTCCTTGTATTGTGGTTTATCGTTGCTTAGTAACTTATTACTGTCAATCTGATTATCATTTATTTAATAATGTTAACAGAGCTTATGTAGTTTTCTATTTGAAAATACATGGAAATAGCGATAATAAACGTGGCAAAAGATACAAAGTTCATAAAGTGCTCAAGGCAATGCAGAGATGCATGGACAAGCTGCACGGCAGAATTACCAGACCATTCGTGGCGCCAACGACAACGAAATTCAAATATGAAGCAAAATATTCAAATTTGAGAGTTTGAATAGTGCCTTAGGTATATCTTTAAGCGAGGAAAAACTGAAGTACATGCTAAGCTGTCACTAATATAATGCTGTCTGAAGTAAAAGCGTCTAAAATAACAATAAAGGAATAATTAAGCGACAACGGGCAGCGAGTATGTAATGGTAAAGAACAAAGCTAAACTAATCGGTAAAGAAGGCATTAAGCTGCGTGTAAGCGATTATGCGATGCCCTAATACTCCACAACAGAATCCTACAGAAAGGGATAATCGAACAGTTACTAATATGGCACGAAGTCTGATGCATGCTCATGCCAAAATCCCTACGGGACTGTGGGCTGAAATGGTTTCAGCAGCGGTGTATATTCTAATTAAATCAGGTTTCACTGGTATTGATTGCAAAACACTAAGAGATTTTACGCACCATAAAAAGCAGATATTAAACCAGTCGCTGAATAAGTCAGATAGCAGTTATTGCACGTTTGTTGTATGAGAGACCCCTTAAATATTTATTTTATTCTTTTTTTTAGTACCTATTTGTTATTATAGCTGTCTAACTATCACGGTTCATGAGATACAGTTCAGCCTGGTGACGGACGGACGGACGGGCAGCGGAGTCTTAGTAATAGGATCCCGTTTTACCCTTTGGGTACGGAACCCTAATAAGTTTACTTTAAGCAGTTGATAGTACGAAAATGACATAATAATAAAGCAATACTGCTACAGGAGATGGCAGTAAGGCCCTTGGGAATCGAACTCGGGGCCTCTGGGTCCGAGACCGGTGGTCTTAAACATTACTACCAGCGGCCAGTATGCCCACATGGCTAAGTTCCTAGAAGTCGGTAATATATTGAAGGTTACATACAGTTTACGGAACAGAAAAATTTTATGAAAATACGTCTAGAAAATAGTCGTATTAGTCATATAGAAAATACGTTAGAGCAACAAAAAGATAAAATCTATATAACTCTAGCAGCGCTTGTAATTCCTGACATGTAAATACCAAAATATAACGTGTCTAAAGGGTGCCTCAACACACTTACTCATGATGATAATTAGCTCGGCATAAAAATTAACTTCTGTTTGATACCATTATCTTAAAACTTTACGTGTACCCTGAAAAAAGAGTATTTATGTTATACAAATATAGGAAGGATACCCATTTATCGGTAAATTTGATTTTATCTACCTACATCTTCATGGGTATTGCCAAGCAGGGAATGAACAACAATATTAAACCATTCATTCGTTATATTAGGAATAAAACAATCTTGTTACGCGTAGGTCATGGTACGGATTTGAGTAATATTGCTTGAAATAAAACGTTCTTGAAACATGATAGTTTTGTTAAAGGTGATGGTAAGGCCCCAGATCTTTTCTAATGACTACTAATTAAACATTTAGAAGATATCAGCAAATTCAAATTCAAATTCAATTCAAATTCAAAAATCATTTATTCAGTTTAGGCTACAAGTAGCTCTTATGAATGTCGCTATGCCATCGGTTCGTAAGTCTACTCTGGGCGGGAGATCTTGCACTGAGAAGAACCGGCAAGAAACTCAGCAAGTGTCCAGCTCTTTTCTCCCTTACAGCGTCAAAAAAAATAAAAATTGGAAAATGCCCTATCATAGCAGGACACTTTCCATTACAAATAAACACAAAAAATATAGAAGACAACTACAACATGTAAAAAAACAAAACAAATAAACAAATCTAATATATCAAATTTACATCTGGTATAAGTTAAATTTCCACAATGTCATACAGTACCACTACAGTACTCTAATAAAAGTCAAAAATTGTTTAAGAAAAACAAAGTCAAACTATAGTAATTAATACTAACAATGAGATAAGTATGCAAGAGCAGACCAGCCTCCACAGGCGGCACCCGTTCACGAGTATGACATATGAATCAGCCATCGCTTCGCTCAACCATATTTTAGGGAACGTAACGACCCGACGCACACGCCACCACCGCAGAGACAATAAAGAGAGCATGACACACTCAAGATACTTTAAATAAAAACTTAATGATCTATTTAACGCTGTTTGTTATCTGTAGGACACTGTTCAAAACTATCATATCAGTATAAAAATTATATAAATTAATTTTATTATGTATATTGATACAAATAGAGTATAATGTGTTTTTTATTACAACCAGGCTGTTTTATCATCCAATTATTCTTTGACTTTAATAATAACTTTTTATAAAAAAGTGTAACTACTTACAATGTGAAATAACATGTGCAGGCGAGCAGACTAAGATGACCACACATTCTTATCATTAAAATAATCATCAATTTTATAGTAACCTTTTTTCATTAGACCTTGTTTTATTTCTGTCTTAAACTTGTGTAATGGCAATTCTGTTAGAGTGAAAGGCACTTTATTGTATATTTTTATACATTTCCCAACAAATGAATTACCAACTTTATTGAGTCTAAGTTTTGGAACAGCAAGTTTGTTTTTGTTTCTTGTGTTAAAATTATGGGTATTACTTTTTTTTTCGAATTTATCTAAGTTTTTATAAACATAAATGATATTTCATAAATATACTGTGAAGCTACAGTTAAAATATTAATCTGCTTAAATAACTCTCTCAGCGTATCACGGGGCTTAAGGCTATAAATAGCTCGAATGGCTCTTTTCTGTAAAACAAAAATGGTTTCAATGTCAGCCGCTGAGCCCCACAATAAAATACCATACGACATGACGCTGTGAAAGTAACTAAAGTAAACCAATCTTGCCGTTTCTACATCAGTAAGTGACCTCATTTTTCTAACCGCATAGGCAGCTGAGCTAAGTCTTCCTGCCAGGGCAGCAATATGAGAACCCCATTGTAATTTATGATCTAAGGTAATACCCAGGAAAACTGTCGAGTTAACTATTTCAACTATTTCATCGTTCATAGTGATACTGGTATTAACCTGCTTCACATTGGGCATCGTGAATTTCACACATTTAGTTTTTTTTGCAGTCAAGAAGAAGCAGTCAAGAAGAAGCAGTCAAGAAGAAGCAGTCAAGAAGCAGTCAAGAATTACGATTATGAAACGTATTACACATTAATACCGAAAATAATACATAGATAACTGATCAAGGCCAGTGTCACAATTGCAACTAGCAAATAAATAACAAAAATAAACAAACTCTGTGGTAATCTAAAAATCACATTTGACATCAATATATCATCCTCAATTAATATTAACATCTATGCTCAGCAGGTACTGAAACCAGAGTAAGTCTTAAATCATAGTTGTTAAAGAATATTTTTCCGCTCGCACTGTCTCAAATTTTAAGGAGTCAGATTAGGCGCAACTAGTTGGACTCTCACCGGGATCACGCGAGCCGGGCCGTGCATCTGTCTCGCTCTTGCAGTACTGACAAATATATCCGTACGTTTTACTCTCATATCACTGAGTTACTGAACTAAATGAACTGCTTTGCACTAGAGTGAGTGAGTGATACATACGGACTAGCTATGTGAACTACTTCAATTGTATCACTCATTTAGGAACTACCCGAGTCTAAAGGACTTCTTGGCGGGAAAGTGAAGCGTCATGTCTACGGTTTTGTCTTATTTTCCAAAATTTGTGTTTTGTCGAATATTAATGTGAAATAATGGTGGATTATTAACCGTTAAGTGTTCGTGAGTGTGCATAAGTGTTGGCAAATGAAACAAAACAGTGCAACGTCACTTTTCAAATTCTCTCAAGAAGCTCGCGTGAGGATTTAGTAAAGCCCCACATCTTTACTGAGATACTCGAGGGGTTGGGGGTACATCATTTCTCACTTCCCATTTTTAATATCATTCATCATCATCTAAGGTAATATTGTTTATTTATGTATTACTTGTACGAAAAATTACTTTGACACTGGCTAAATGTGCTAATCGCACGAAGCCATCAACAAAAAGAAAAAAAAATAAGTGTAAAAAACACAGACGTATAATAAGAAGCAGACCAAACATTATTTCACAACTACATACATGAGAATAAAATAATATTTCTACTTCTTTCTCTCCAACCACAAATTAATAAGACTATCTCGTTTCTTTTTACTGTTGCAACGCTTCCACACACATAGACAAAATGCGACGTGAGGCAAAACGCCATCTTGTTATGTTACAATTAAGCGACAAATGTCATCCTAGACTTGTCATCAAGCGGCGTACAGGAGATTGCTTTTCGCTTATTTTTGCGATCTAATAAAGTTTAAAAGCCAAAAGTACAAAAATAAAATGGTGAAGTGTAGTGCACCTTTGTGCGGCAACTCCTCATGTAGGAAAACACCTGAAATTACTTTCCATCGGTGTTTTGTTGTGCCATAAAATCTCCTATTGGGTTTTTCGTCACTAAGTGATTATTATTAATCTTTTGGCATTGTAATAGCAGTGAATAATTGTTAATAGTGCAAATCTCGTAAAAACTAAACGTAAAGTAGTTTCTGAAAGATTATTGTGGTAACAATAGCCAATTAATTATTAACCCCGATCTCGTTTGACGTTTCATATACTTGTACAATTTTACAGGGCCTTATTAGGAATATTTTTGAAGATTGATTAGATTAAAGTATGCAATTTAATATTTCTTTATGGATAAATTTTAATAATGAAATCGTTTTCAGGTTTCCAAAGGATGATTATTTAAAAAAATGCCTGGTTGAGTAATATGAAAAAAGAACATTGGCAGCCCAAATCATCTAGTAAAGCATTTTGAAGCTCATTTACTGGATCACAGTGGCTTCCGTACAGTTCTTGCTCCTAGTGCGATTCCAACAATTGTCGATTCATCGTACCGAGAAGAAGTAAGTGTCCACATATCTTTTTTACGTACCTACCTATCCAAACCATCTTAAGTTAAAGGAAATATTGAAAGCTATTGAACTTTAAATTTAACTTAACTTTAACTTTTTATTTAATTTATCCTAGGCCTATGTCCAGCAGTGGTTGTGTGTAGGCTGTTCAAAATTCAAAATTCAAAATCATTTATTCAGTTTAGGCTACAAGTAGCTCTTGTGAATGTCACTATGCCATCGGTTCGTAAGTCTACTCTGGGCGGGAGATCTTGTACTGAGAAGAACCGGCAAGAAACTTAGCAAGTGTCCAGCTCTTTTTTCCCTTACAGCGTCAAAAATATTGGAAAATGCCCTATCATAGCAGGACACTTTCCATTACAAATAAACACAAAAAATATATATAAGACAACCACAACATGTAAAAAAACAAAATAAAAAAATGTAAGTTAACAAATTTACATCAGATAATTATGTAAAGGTTTCAATTTCCACAATGTCATACAGCACCACTACAGTACTCTAGTAAAAGTCAAAAATTGTTTAGGTAAAACAAAGTCAAACTATAATTAATAATACTAAAAATAAGATAAGTGTACAAGAGCAGACCAGCCTCCACAGGCGGCACCCGTTCACGAGCATGACATATGAATCAGACATCGCTTCGCTCAACCATATTTTAGGGAACGTAACGACCCGACGCACACGCCACCACCGCAGAGACAATTAAGAGAGCATGACACACTCAAGATACTCTAAATAAAAACTTAATAATCTATTTAACGCAACGCTGTTTGTTATCTGTTGGACAATGCTGTTAAAATAAAAAAAATTAAGTTAACAAATTTACATCAGATAATTATGTAAAAGTTTCAATTTCCACAATGTCATACGGCACCACTACAGTACTCTAATAAAAGTCAAAAATTGTTTAAGAAAAACAAAGTCAAATTATAATTAATAATACTAAAAATAAGATAAGTATGCAAGAGCAGACCAGCCTCCACAGGCGGCACCCGTTCACGAGCATGACATATGAATCAGCCATCGCTTCGCTCAACCATATTTTAGGGAACGTAACGACCCGACGCACACGCCACCACCGCAGAGACAATTAAGAGAGCATGACACACTCAAGATACTCAAAAACTTAATGATCTATTTAACGCAACGCTGTTTGTTATCTGTAGGACAATGCTGATAAAATAAAAAAAATTAAGTTAACAAATTTACATCAGATAATTATGTAAAAGTTTCAATTTCCACAATGTCATACGGCACCACTACAGTACTCTAATAAAAGTCAAAAATTGTTTAAGAAAAACAAAGTCAAATTATAATTAATAATACTAAAAATAAGATAAGTATGCAAGAGCAGACCAGCCTCCACAGGCGGCACCCGTTCACGAGCATGACATATGAATCAGCCATCGCTTCGCTCAACCATATTTTAGGGAACGTAACGACCCGACGCACACGCCACCACCGCAGAGACAATTAAGAGAGCATGACACACTCAAGATACTCAAAAACTTAATGATCTATTTAACGCAACGCTGTTTGTTATCTGTAGGACAATGCTGATAAAGGCTATCATATCAGTATAAAAAATAATTTTAATAAATTGATTCAAATATAATGTGATTGTTATTATAACCAGGCTGTTTTATCATCTAAATATTCTTTGACTGTATAATAACCTTTTATAAGTAATAAAGACTTCACATGTTTTTTAAACTTATCCAAAGGTAAATCCAGTACAGAATTTGGTATTTTATTGTAATAGTGTATACCTTGCCCCAAGAAAGAACCAAGTACCTTCTGTAAACTGAACAGTGGCATTACAAGTTTTGTCTTATTTCTAGTATTGAAATTGTGTACGTCACCGTGTTTAGTAAAGGAGTTGATGTTGCAACGTACAAAAACTATACAATTATAAATATATTGAGATGCAACAGTCAGGACACCAATCTGCTTAAAAAGATTTCTTAAGGAAGTTCGTGATCCTAGTTTATAGATTGCTCTTATTGCTCGTTTCTGTAAAATGAATATAGTTTCAATATCAGCCGCTGTTCCCCACAGTAGGACGCCATACGACATGACACTATGAAAATAACTAAAATAAACTGTTCTAGCAGTTTCAACGTCTGTTAACTGCCTAATTTTTCTAATGGCATAAGCAGCAGAACTGAGTTTACCGGCCAATTTCGAATATATTATTTATTTATTATTTTCAAATATATGAGGATTCCATTGAAGTTTTGAGTCAAGGGTAATGCCTAAAAAGACTGTAGAATCTACCAAATCTAATTGATCACCGTTTATTCTAATATTGGTTGGTTCATTTCTGACATTTGGTAATATAAATTTAATACATTTTGTTTTCTTAGCGTTAAGCTGTAAATTATTAATAGTAAACCAATGGAGTACCTCTGAAAGAGCTTTATTTACATTTTCATAATTAGACCTACACCTAGTCACATTAAAAATGAGTGAAGTATCATCTGCAAATAATACAATTTCACAGAAGTTCTCTACAAAGAATGGCAAGTCATTAATATAAATCAAGAATAGAAAAGGACCAAGAATCGACCCTCGTGGAACTCCCATTTTTACATGAGAACCAGATGATTTAGTACCATTTATATCGACAGTTTGAGTTCTAGAGCTGAGATATGACTGTATTAAATTTAGTGCAAAATCTTCGAGACCGTAATAATGTAGCTTCAACACCAGAGTCCGGTGCTCAACGCAATCAAAATGTTGATGATGATGAAACCCTATCCTACCCCTTTAACCCAATGCTAGTCGTGGGGATGTATTCTTGTATGGAAATGTGCATAAAATAATAACTTTTTAAATTTGTTTTTCAGAATTTATATAATCTTCACTTAAAGGTCCAGTAAAAAGAAATGCCAGTGGAGATCATGTTTTGAAGAATTTTCAAAATTTACAGCCGAGTACCTCAAGTGTACTACATTATGTGAGTTAATATAAATATTATATTGTTGTACAGTATTATGAAATGAAATATTTAATTTGCGCTTGAGAAAGGTACATTTTTGGTCTTATTCTAGTTTTCTTCTCTTTCTCAGCTGACAATGTAGCATGCAAATAATTTTAAATAACAATTACTAAAAATTCTAATTAATTACATACATATAAAAATACAAAATTAACACTTCAAATTGTCAAAACCAATTAAATAACATTTTAATAAAAATACAAAATTAATTACTAGAAATTGTCCCTATTCAAAAATATGTCAAATCAATATTATAATGTCAAAAATATGTCAAATCAATATTATAACATTAAATCTATGTATTATATTTATAACCACAGCGCAGCGGCCTAACTTATAATCTGTGGAGCTTATAAACTTCACTTCTCTATGGTAGTCCATGCCATAGAGGAAAAAAAGAAAAGTTTGTGAAAAGTTATGTCAAAAGTTACTAAAATATTTGCAATTCAATTAAAATAATATACAGAAATAAAATAATAATAAAAGTCAAATGATTTATCAAGTTTGGTCAAGGTGAATAGTATTTTACAGACATCAAAAGAAAATAATATGTCGTTAACTTATAAAAAAATAAAATAAAACTAAAATATTAGCTTGCACACATCTAGGTACACATCTTACATTTATTAAGTGTATGTGTATAAAATATTATATATAATATTATTAAATGGTATAACATGACGAAGATGGGTCTGAGCAGTCACTCAACTGCATTACTTTGAAATATACAGAAAGTAATAAATTTATTTATTTTCAGAAACCTTCATCGTCATCTTCATCTTCAACCTTTGGTTTCGCAGTCAGGGTCGCTGACTTCTCGACCAGCCGGCGCGGCGGTTTTATCACTAGTTTTAAACATTGTGACATTATTAGAAATAGAAATATATTTATTGTCTTTCTACATTTTTATACAAAAGATAAGAAAATCTACAGTACAAACAGTGCAATTAATACTTAAAAACCAATTTATATAAAAATAATTTATGAAAAAAATGAAATAAGAAAAGACAAAAGGAAATGGCTCAGCCTAAGTTAGTTGAGGCCTAGTTCTTAACCAACGCTGTTTTTCAGCCACTCCCTGTACTCTGAGATGTCAAAAGAGTTTGCCAATAGTGTTTGCCAAGAGGACATACATGTTTTTACATTAATTTTGCATACAATTTTTTACAGATTATTAATTATTGTAATTATTATTTTATTAAAAAAGAAATACCAGCAGAGTATGTTGTTGTTTTTATTTACTTTATTTTAAGGGTTCCGTACCCAAATGGTAAAACGGAAACCCTATTACTAAGACTCCGCGGTCCTTCCGTCCGTCCGTCTGTCACCAGGCTGTATCTCATAAACCTTGATAGTTAGACAATTGAAATTTAATTTTCACAATTCAACAACACAGATTTCAACAAATACTAAAAAACAATAAAATAAATATTTAAGGGGGCTCCCATACAACAGACATGATTTTTATAGAAGAATTACACGAGATAATGGTACGGGACCCTTCGTGCGCGAGTCCAACTCGCAATTGGACGGTTTTTTTTGTTTATCAACTGTTCATACAATTTATTAAAGTTAAGTATGTGGCGTCGTCACAGGCAGATATAGGTAGATACAGAGATAGCCTGACACTCAATGATAGATAACGTTAGCATTCTACTGGTAAAATCGAATGAGTATCTTCAAATTTCTTTTTAATATTATCCTCTTTATAACATTACTATAGATGTAGGTATTTGAGGCCCCTTGCGTGCCTGAGTTCGGCCCCTTTTATTGTAAATGTGTGCGTTACGTTTGTCTGTAGGCGTAATTGGCACGCTTTTTTATTGTAATGTTACGTCTGCTTCTTATTATACGTCTGTAGTAAAAAACAAAAATTTTAACAAAAAAAAAACCGACTCCAAAAAATTTGACTGATAAAATTGAACTAAAAAGTAAAAAATAAGCGTTAGACTTATATAGACAATAACTTTATTAAGAAAATATATAGGTACAATTATTGTTACTTTTGGAGTCGGTGCCAGCCAACGAAGTTTTTGAAGCCGGTGCCAGTCCGCGATTGTAGTCAAAATTTCATGCATAAGATTGAATGTACTATTATGATTATAATATAGTATGTCGTTAAATGTTTATATTAAAGTTACCTTGGCTGGCACCGACTCCAAAAGTAACAATAATTGTACCTATATATTTTCTTAATAAAGTTATTGTCTATTTTTTAGTGCAATTTTATCAGTAAAATTTTTTGGAGTCTGTTTTTTTTTGTTAAAATTTTTGTTTATTTCTCGCTTTTTAGTGATTCGTTTCGATCTATTTATCAAAAGCGAATATGGGTAGACCTACTAAACACGCTGCTTGTATGAGACAGCGCCGTTTAAATGAGACAAGCGAAGAAAACGAGAAACGCCTATCTCAAAGTAGGAAATCAAAAACTGAGTTCCGGTGCGTCTTCTTTTGCTTCGTCATAGTCGCTTAACAATCTTAATCGAGATATTTTATCGCCACCCGTGAAATACCTATCATTGAGGAGTTCCGATGGCAATCTGTGGTCTTTTTCATCAGTTACACTTCATCAAATGATACTTTCTGAATGCAAATGCTTGACTTATTTCTGAAAATACCAAAATCGCGATAGGTATGCCTACAATATTCGAGGAGTTCCCTCAATTCCTTGATGATCCCATCATCAGAACTGGACCAAAATAAAATAGGACCACACGGGAAGCACCAGCTTTCAAATAAAGAAAAAAATCATCAAAATCGGTTCACTCAGTTGAAAGTTCTGAGGTAACAAAAAAAAAAAAAAATACAGTCGAATTGATAACCTCCTCCTTTTTTTGAAGTCGGTTAAAAAATATAATCTATCGAATGGTAAACATCTGAAATTGAAAATCGTAGGTCCATAATCAACAGCTGAGTCAACAAAATTATTAGTAATTTTTATGTAGGTATTATGCATAAGGTTAATCAGCCAATGATATATTAACTTTATGGTATTATGTGTAGTTTGAGGAATAAACAACTAATAAATGAAAAGGAACATCAAAACTTACCATGGAAAAATATTATATCTCATCGCAAAGTAACTCCTCCCCAAAGTTTTAAAATTCAGCGCGAGTGTAAAAAAAATTGTTATATTCAAATAAAAAAAACAATGGTACCAAATAAAAAAAATACAAGTAGTAGTAGGTTTGTTTGCATTTGTTTCTATCCGTGTTTCTACCCATTTTCTACCAGAGTTTATAACAACCAGTGTTCTTTTTAAATTTAACATTCAATTGTTCAATTGGATCTAAATTGAACTTATACTTACATCACTATACTGTTAGGCGCAAGCCGCGCAAGACAACATGGCTGGTGCTAGTTGCTTTTCCGTCAATTTCCGTTTCATTTAGGTTAACGTATAAATTTTAGAAATTTATGCAATATTGATAAGATACTGTGATTAAAGGCAATGTTTGTGTAAAGTTAAGTGCCGTAAACGTGGATAATGTTATAGCATTGTTTTTCAGAAGGTAAGGCTCCTAAAATAAGAAATGGGAATTCTGCAACAAGCAGTAACTATTTTGGTTAAATTGTAATGAATGTATTTCTCCAATTAGGTGTACAAGTCGTAAAGATGGATTTCGGGCGTCCCCCTCCAAATATGGGCATGCCCCCGCCTGGCATGGGTGGGCCTATGGGTCCACCTATGGGTCCACCTATGGGCCCTCCTATGGGTCCTCCTATGGGTCCTCCTATGGGTCCTCCAATGGGCCCTCCTATGGGGCCTCCTATGGGTCGTAACAACATGCGACATAATTTTAGGCCTTTCAACTATCAAATGCGCTTCCCACCTCAAGGTCCGCTGAATATGACTCAGGATGATTTCGATGGTAAACGTTTACGTAAATCTGTAATGCGAAAAACAGTAGATTATAATGCTGCTATAATTAAAGCTCTAGAGTGCCGTGTTTGGCAACGCGACTGGCGGGATAGGCACGCGCTTCAACCTGACGCTATGTACACTCCGGACCTGTTACCGCCGCCGTCGTACCCCGACAATCCTATCAACGCGGTGACCACGCGATTTGTTAAAACTGCAACTAATAAAATGAGATGTCCTATATTTGCTGTTGCGTGGACGCCGGAGGGTCGAAGGTTAATTACCGGTGCTTCATCCGGAGAATTCACATTATGGAATGGTTTAACTTTCAATTTCGAAACTATCCTTCAAGCTCATGATTCACCAGTGAGGTCTATGGTTTGGTCACATGGCGAGGGGTGGATGGTCACTGGAGATCACTCTGGTTTCATCAAATACTGGCAAAGTAATATGAATAATGTCAAAATGTACCAAGCCCACAAAGAAGCTGTGAGAGGAATAAGTTTTAGTCCTAGTGATTCAAAGATTGTAACATGTTCTGATGATGGTACTTTACGCATATTTGATTTCTATAGATGTCAAGAAGAGAGAATATTGAGAGGTCATGGTGCTGATGTCAAATGTGTACAGTGGCATCCAACCAAGGCCCTTATTGTATCTGGGAGCAAAGATAATCAACAACCTATTAAACTATGGGATCCAAAATCTGGGACTGCTCTATCAACTCTCCATGCTCATAAGTCAACTGTGATGGATTTGAAATGGAATGAAAATGGTAATTGGTTGATAACTGCTTCTCGAGACCATTTACTCAAACTATTTGATATCCGCAAACTTGGCACAGAACTGCAAATATTTAGAGGTCACAAAAAAGAAGCCTCCAGTGTGGTTTGGCATCCAACTCATGAAGGACTCTTCTGTTCTGGGGGTTCTGATGGTGCTATATTGTTCTGGAATGTTGGTACTGATAAAGAAGTTGGTTGCATAGAAGGGGCGCACGAATCAATAGTGTGGACAATGGCATGGCATCCACTTGGACATATATTATGCTCTGGCTCAAATGACCACACGTCAAAGTTTTGGACTCGCAATCGTCCTGGTGATCTCATGAGAGACAAATACAACCTCAACACACTACCACCTGGTGTCCAAGACGATCATGATATGGAAGAACCAGCAATTATACCTGGAATGGGTCCTGAAGACAAAGTAGAAATATTCTCCTCAGACACAGATAAAGTTATTCCTGGTCTTGATCTTGATACAACCCTCATTCCTATGGAATTTGAAAAGAAAGTCAAAAAGGTTCCATATAGTAAACCAATTCCGAGAAACTTCCAAGCTCAATGGAACCATGGCCCAACTGCTGATGATGCAACAGCTGAAGCTTTAACCCAAGCACTTGTAGAGTCTGTTCCTGGAGCCATACCTCTTCAACAGATTACACCATCAGCTATATTTATTTATGGGAAGTTAATACCTGTTGAACCTGGCACAAAACTAGAAAAAGCTATATCTGATGGGCCTTTAGCTTTGAAAAAATATATTGCTACTGGGGAAATAGAGGAGTTGCATGATGTGATGCCACATTTAGAAGTTGATGCAGATGAAGAAAACTTCCAACCATTTGAGTACCCTGAACCCGAAAATGAACCAGAGGAAGGTTCTGATAATGACAATGATGAAAATGACACCACTTATGAGCAAGAAGAAGATTTTTATAATAATGACATGGATGTTAGTGATCAAAACAATCAAGATGATCATTACAATAATGGTCCAGATATTGGGCCACCTATGAATAACATGCCACCAATGAGTAATATGATGGGACCACCTATGGGAATGAGTAACATGGGTCCTATGGTTCCACCTTTGCGACCAATGGGTCCTATGCATATGGCTAATATGCCTCCTATGGGTAACATGCCACCAATGGCCAACATGCCTCCAATGGGCAATATGCCACCCATGGGTCCAAATATGAATAATATGCCGCTCTTGGGCAACAGACCACCGCGCCCACCATTCACTGACAATGGTTACAATAAAGGTCACTTTGATTCTAGTTATGACAATCACCAATATCAACAGAATAATGAGGAGTTTAATGATGATGATTCGTACAATCAGAGTTATGAGGAGGATAATAGTTACAATGATGAAGGGAACGGAGATGAAGGATACTCAAGAAACCAGAACCAGAACCAGAGATGGGAAAGCGGGTACAGAGGTCGTGGACGAGGCCGCGGGCGCGGCATGAACGGTCATGGAGGTGGCCGCGGCAACTGGAGAGGCAATGGTGGGCCACGAGGCTCCCCGTGGAGAGGCAGAGGTGGCGCCTCCAACAGAAATTTCAGACGCGGTGGTAAACAAACATCCAATTAGCTCAAGTATACAATATAAATATTGTTTGCATGCACTGACTTTTAAACTGTTCTGTTATAGAGACTTATGAGTGTTGAGTTGTGGCTAAGTGTAAGACAATAACTATGTTGGCGTTACAAGAGGTTGTACATAATTTTTATTTACAGCTAAACTTTACCTTTATTTTTATAAGCTGAACACAAAATAAATTTGTATTACGTCACAGAAATATTATTTGGATTTTGCACAGGTATCAAGTATAGTTTTATTTAATGGGAGTACCTGGTAAGTTGATCTCTTATGAATTTATTATTTAAAATTTTAGATTGTTAGTAATTTAGTTAATGTTGCGATGCCAGGTAATACATTGATGGTTCGTGCTGCACTGCGCACTCTACGCGGCGCTGGCGTATAAACCTATTGCAAGTCTTCGTAACCGCAGCACCATTTACTTCGGCGAAACCTTTGGAGTCTTCATGTCATCACCACGTTATAGTAAGAAACCGGTATTTATTGAATTTGTTCTGTCATTAATAAAGAAATAAAAAGAATAAACCTAATTTATATGAATAAAAACTATTCACTACTGAAATAAATGTAAGATGATGGGATTATTAATAAATGAATAAAAGATAAGCAATGTCCAAGGCGTATCCTCTCCTTGATTTCGACAATAGCCAGTGCATTGTTCTAACTCGCAGTTTGATAAACCTATACCTTTTTATGTAAGAGTGTGTTTTCCAAACCCCTTTTTTAAAATATATTTTTATGCTACAATTCCGTGTCTCAATCTTTGGAAACCTTATGAGATCACTAGTGTAGGATGGATACACATCATCAATCGGTATTTTAGTGGATTTTGTTTAATTTTATATACTTCACAACTACATATAAGTAGGTACATAATAATAATGTACAAGGCTTGTCTCTAAATTTTCTTTTTCATTAAAATTTGTTTTAATTTGTCGAGATATATTTAACGAATCATATCCTTCCAAAAATACCAAGAATGTTACCTACCACTTCTATTTCAGTAACTGCAAGCAAAATAATATGTATAAAATTTTGGTTTTTTTTTATACATATTTTTATGATGCATCAAAAACAACTTGTAAAAAAAACCTAGTCTCACAACTCAGTTCTTCTACCGTAAAAAGTTGTCAGATCCATGTAATAATACCAAGTCAGTTAATTTATTCAGTCCCTACTTAAGGGACTTTTTGTCTTAAGTTATTACATAATTAACTAACCTAACAACATCTTATAGTGACCACATCAATATTAAAAACCTTTTATGTTTTAAATAAACAGAGTGACTTTGCCATCGCCTGAAAACAACGTATCTCATAAGTAATACATAATTATATCAAATTAGATTGTTTAGTGCAATTGCCAAGTCAATCTATTTATTTAAAACATAAAAGGTTTTTAATATTGATATGGTCTCTATAAGATGTTCTTAGATTAGCTAATTACGTCTTAACTTAAGACAGAAAGTCCCTTAAGTAGGGACTGAATAAATTAACTGACTATTACATGGATCTCACAACTTTTTACACTAGAAGAACTGAGTTGCGAGACTTGTTTTTTTTACAAGTTTATTTTTGATTGCATCTCATTTCTTTTTGTAGATAAGCCCTACATTTTTCTTTCTCTAGGTATCTCTATTATTCCATTATATTATACATATACAGGTACACTAATTCATTAACTGCAAATGTAACTTTGTAATCGTATATATTTATATGGGATTACAAAGTTGTTTATGCAGTTGGTGTATCTAAGAAACTGGACCGAAATGGCAAAATATTTTAGTTTTTCCTTGATTTATACACTAAACACTAATCTAATATATAAAATTCTCGTGTCACAGTTTTCGTTGCCATACTCCTCCGAAACGGCTTGACCGATTTTGATGAAATTTTTTGTGCTTATCCGGTATCTATGAGAATCGGCCAACATCTATTTTTCATCCCCCTAAATGTTAGGGGTAGTCCACCCCTAAATTTTTTATTTTATTTTTTAGACAAAATTTTTAATTTCTATTTTTTTATGATACAACATACAAAAATACATACAATCCTCAATTTTCACCCTTCTACGATCAACCCTTATTTGTGGTACGAAGTCCGCCGGGTCAGCTAGTTGTATTCTAAATTTTAAGCTTCTATGTCTGCTACAAGTGCTTTAGAGTTTTGATGATCGCTCAGTCAGTCAGTCAGTCATTCAGTCAGTTAGTCAGTCAGTCGGTCAGTCAATCAGTCGGTCAGTCAGTCAGTCAGTCAGTCGGTCAGTCAGTCAGTCGGGAGCGAGTGAGTGACAAAATTAAGAAACTTTGACTAGTTATAATTCTTAAACTACTGGTTCAAATTAAATGAAATTTGAAATATACCGTGTACGCGTACAATGCCTGCTTGGTTAGGTACTGAAAATTCAGGCTTCTAGTTTTATCCACAACGAAGTTATAGGGGGTTGAAAATGGCCTGAACTGTTTCGAGAAAAGGATGGTACGGCCGTGCCGCTTTTTTGCTCGACTTGGCGGGAGGCACTGCTTCGTTATGTTCGACTATCAAACATAAGTTACTAACATCGATATAGTTTGATAGATGTATAAGACTGCTTAGTATGTATTACGAAATTAGTGGAAAAAATAAAAATGCTGCAGTGCAAATTCACTACTCACTCACCTACATTTAAAATGTTTTTCTAAATGTCGTTAGCTCTATATGAATTAAGAACATTGAATACTACTCGCAGTGTGCTGGTTATTTGTACCCAAACCTTAGACCATCCTCGCATCTTGGACTACCTACATATTGATTGAAATATTCGGCACGGCTCTCTAGGTCACAATATTTTTAATAAACGATTGTTGATAAGAGTCAAAAAAACTATGTAGACCTAATAAAACTATGAAATTAACAAGGGTTTCATTTGACATTGCCTGTACCCTTCAATAAAGAATACTTGAAAAATCAAATGTAGTTTTAATTTTTTTTAATAAATTTGAGTTCTTTTACCCTTTCTGGTTATTTTGTGCCAATAGTGAAGACTTTTCTTTTTGTTACAGATGACCCTAGCGCAATGTTTGGTTTGGGTCCTCGCAATTCTTGCTTGTCACGCGAGCCAGCTCAACAACGGCGGCGACAAAAATGCGATAATCGTTGAAAACGTGACTGAGAGTCTAGAGGCAATCAACGGGACCCCGAACTATAGGCTGATAAAGCCCAATCGAGCAACACCTTGGTACCCGGAACGAGAGGTCAAACTAGATAGCTGCGTGAGGAGAGCTCGTTGCGAATCTCTTGAAAAAGCTACGTGTTTGGGTGCCAAATTGTCATACGAGAAGACTAGTGTTTTGCTCACTTTTTACGATACACAAAGTCAAATACAAACACAATTGGAACTGTATAAAGAGTTGATCAATGTACCGAAATGCTGGGCTGTGATCCAGCCTTTACTGTGCGCAACGTTTATGCCGAAATGCGAAAAGGTACTAGGCCGAGACATGGTTTACTTGCCGTCCTATGAAATGTGTAAGATCACAGTGGAACCTTGTGCCATTCTGTACAACACATCGTACTTTCCGTCCTTTTTGAAATGCAACTCTACGCTGTTTCCGCCACGATGCGACAACGCCGGTCGGGAGATGAAGTTCAACACGAGTGGAAAATGTTTAGCGCCCCTTATTCACACGAACAAAGCGCTGCACTTTTATGAAGGTATTTTTCTATTAGTCTTTTATCGTATTATACGATATTTAAACCAAATGTGTTAGATTAAGTAGTGTTAGTATGGACTTTGAGTGTATGCATACGGGTCGACGACCAATTTACGGATACAAAAATTTATAATCAATACTACCACACACTTCCCGTTGGTAAAACGAATTACCCACTTAACAAAATATAATCATAAGCTAATATGTAAATCGTACGCCATGCAATATTTTGAGAAGAGTAAGTTGTGCTTAATGAAACATTTGATTAAATAATATTTGGTTAAATGAAACATGACCAGACAATTATGCTAAAAGAAGATTTATTTATTTATTTCTTGGTACACACAGAGATACAACAACAACACACAAAGCAAACGACAAAAAACAAACACGATATGTTGCAGCTCCAAAACAATTGTGTACTCACACATGCTGAACAGAACAGGGATTTTAAAAAAAGAAATAAGGATATAAAATTACAATTTATTGCTTCATTACATTCACAAAGCTACATTACAAATTAAAATTATTTGCACTGAAATTACAAATAATTTATAAAAGAATAACAATATAAATATAAATAAAACAATATAAAATTAAATTAAGTAGGTTACAAGAATAGAATTTTAAAATTACGTATTAAAATTATGCAGGCAGAAGTTTGCTGACATCCTTTTTAAATTTAGATAGTGACGAGTCGTAGACGTCAGGCACTTCGCTAATATCAGAAGACAAGTTGTCAAAGTCACGACAGATGCGATGTATGGGGTTATAGAAAGCTAAATTATTGGAGCACAGTGGCACCACAAAGGTTACCTGCTGCCTAACTGATCTTGTCGGAACCTTTAGCTGAAGTCTACTAAGCATTGAGGTTGACACAAGTCCGTTCAGTATCTTGTGGAGATAGGAGATACCATTTACTTTGCGACGCCTCTGCAAGCTCGACAGCCCAAAATGTTCCAAACGGTCTGCATACGTAAGGAGGTCTCGTTTACGAACGAGCCGATACGTTAGCACGTGGAGAAAATGTACCGCTTCCAACCGGTCAATATACGTCTGGTAATCGGGCGACCAGATTACGGAAGCGTATTCAACTCTGCTAAGTATAAAGGAACGGTACAAATGAAGCGCACTCTTATAGGACTTGAATTCCCTAGAAGTCCGGCATACAAACCCCAACAACTGGTTACATTTTTTAGCCAAGTAGTCGTAGTGGTCGCTAAAGCTCAGTTTGCTGTCGAGTACAATGCCAAGGTCTCTAAGACACTGCTTTCGACCAAGCGTCTCTCCACCGACTTAATAGTGATGAACCAACGGGTTCTTCTTTCGAGTAAAGGTCACCACAGCGCATTTGCTGACACTTAGTTATGAATATTATACTTTCTGAAATATGATAGTTCTGCCTCTTAATATTATAGATATCAAAGGGGATTGAAACAATCTGGCGTATCGACCCGCGCGCCGCCATTTTGTTTTTTTTTTTCGAAATCGCGGCGCACGTTGAAAGTAGTATGTATGGATAGAGGACACATAGAGGAATAAAAAATGTCAAGTAACATGGTACCCTAAAGTGTCACGTTACCGAGATATTTGGAAGTAAAGATCGACATTATGAGTACTTATTATGTCTTTAGGCGTCAGATTGTATTCAAATAATTGTTCCCAGGTTGATTATTATTTTTACTATTTATTGTAAGAGAGTAGTTACATTTCATACCTACTACTACTACCTACTAAAAGCACATGATAA
This sequence comes from Eudonia lacustrata, assembly GCA_947562085.1. Taxonomy (NCBI): domain Eukaryota; kingdom Metazoa; phylum Arthropoda; class Insecta; order Lepidoptera; family Crambidae; genus Eudonia; species Eudonia lacustrata. The sequence continues at coordinate 13,011,935 of OX387325.1, read as the reverse complement.
CTACTATAATTAAATATTTGCCTACTAAATCTCATCGCATCGCAAATATCGCAATAAAACTTTATATTATGTCAAAGTATCTCCCGCGCGCGTTTTGGCTTGTCTTTTATTTTGCTGCATTATGAAATAAACAAAAGATCGCTTTAGATAATAATAATAATAATAATAATGTACTGTACTTAATGTACTTTTTTTGTACTCTTAAGTCGATCTTTACCTCTAAATATTTCGGTAACGTGACACTTTAGGGTACCATGTTACTCAGAGTTAGCGCCGCTCAAAGTCCGGCGTGCAAGCAACTCCGCTACGAAGGTCGTCAATTAAATAAAAATTTTATACAATTGGTTTTTGAGAAATTCAGTAACGCCTGGCGGCCTTGGGATCTTGCTCTATTAAACCTTGTTATGATTTACTCTGTCGAATAGTGAATACAGCACACATGGCACAACGCGTCCTGTGCTGACGACAATAGTGAATAGTTATTTTTTTATTTTTCTTTAGTATTACTCTTTTCACCACCCCTATATTTGGATTCTATTTTCGCAGGTATTTCAGGTTGTGGCTTGCCGTGCCGCGACCCGTTGTACACAGAGGATGAGCACCAACAGATCCACCGTTTAGTGGGATGGGGTGCAGGCGTGTGCCTCGCGCTTAATCTCCTGACCGTAGCCACGTTCCTCATAGACTGGCGCAGTGCTAACAAGTATCCGGCGCTAGTGATATTCTATATCAACGTGTGTTTCGCCGTCGCATCTATGGGGTGAGTTTTGGCAATGTCACTAACAAGTATCCTACTTTATGTGGGATATAACGTGTGCAGATCATGTACCTATATAGCATTTCGTATTCTGAGAATTTCATAGCATAGAAAAAAGCCCCGGAGTGAGTCAGATCGAAAGATCCTGAGGTTACAAGAAGGTTTTAAAATAAGTGCCTTACAAACAAAGACTAAGCTTCGAATAGTTAGTTAATTAATTAGTTATCTTAATTTATAGCTTCGCGTTTAGCATTTAGCCAATATCAAGTATTTTTTTATTATTAGTAGAAAGGGCTCTTTCAAATTAGGCGTTTCGTGTCGGATCGCTGCCGTGCGTTTTCATATTAAACGCCAGCCGCACGACAGCCGCTCGCTTGTTTTAATATGGAACGCAGTGCAAACGTACGGCAGCGGTCCGACACGAAACGCCTAATTTGAAAGAGCCCTAAGAGTACAATAAAATGGTACGGTACACCTCCTCCTCCTCTCACAACACGTGTTATTACTGGAAGAACTCTGGTGAAACCGAATGTTATGTCTCCGAATGTTATTCCGTGTTTTGTTCCTGTCATGTAAACGTCATTTCAAATTAGAGTAAAAAAACAAAACACGGAATTATTATTTGAAGCTTGGTCTTTATTTGTAAGACCATAATACTAGACATTAACTGATTTTTGACTAATATTTAAGTTTTGTAAATGGTACTTTTTTTTTGAATATATGATATTTTTTTCTACCTTTTTAAATATTTAAGTATGTTGTTTACTTATTTATTTATTTGGACAACAAAACAGATAACAATAATTGAAATATAAACAAAATTGTAACATTTAGTTCAGTGCTAGACTGTATCCTACTGATGTTGACACATCATTTCTGATTTACGGGATAAAGCAAATTACAATATAAAATAAGTATAAATTAATAAAACTAATAAAAGAAAAACTACGAACGAACTGAGAAAACCATACAACCTTAGCATATTTTAGCAACCCACCAGTGATTAGGAGTTGTTTTTTTTTTTACATAAAATGATTTCTTTGTTGCAGATGGCTCGTTCAGTTTGGTGTAGGATCAAGAGATGATATAGTTTGCTCAAAAGATGGGACCAGACGCCAAGGCGAACCTTCGGCCGAAGAGAACTTATCGTGTGTCGTTGTTTTTGTATTAGTAAGTAATCTTTCTATACTATCAATGAAGAGGGATAGTTTTATGACTTTGTTTGTTTGTGGAGGGTGATCTTTTGAACTACTGGTCCAATTCTAAAAATCCTTTTACTTATAGAATGCTACACTCCTTGCGGAGTTGCGGGTAACATAGTCTATATTTAATTTTTTTTAAAGTAATTTTTCAAATCCTAAATCGGACGCGTAAGAAGACGCGAGTAAAGTGCTAGTATTATATAAATTATAGACTCACAGACGGATGTGCTTCGCGGTTCATGTCAGTGAACGCTGGTGTCCCTCAGGGGTCCGTTCTATCCCCCACGCTGTTCCTTCTGCATATCAATGATTGGAAATATTCATTGCTATGCAAATGATAGTGTACTATAGTGCACTGTAGTGCACGGTGGGTATAACGGTCACCCAGCGGCTGGGCAGGTCGAGACTCAAGAGAAGCGAGTAAATCTTGTCATTGAGCTCAATCGGGTATTGGACCTCATATCTAAATGGGGCTCCAATAACCTTGTTGAGTTCAATGCCAAGAAAACACAGGTATGCGCGTTCACGGCAAAAAAGTCGCCATTCCTACCCCTTCCCTCTCTTCAAGGCACATCACTCGGCCTGCAGAGCAGTATAAACATGCTTGGTATGGAGATTCGCTGCGATCTGAACCAGAGGGACTATATGGAAGCCGTGATAAAAACAGCGTCACGTAAACTCGGTGTCCTGAACAGGGTGCGGCGATTCTTCACGCCGGATCAGTTGTGCCTTTTGTACAAGACACAGGTGCGATCTTGCGTGGAGCGTGGAGTATTGCTCGCACCTCTGGGACGGTTCTGCAAAGTACCTTCTCGATGCCTTGGACAGATTGCAGCGGCGCGCTTTACGCATTATCGGCAGTGCAGAGGTCACTAATGCTCTCGAGCCCCTGCAATTGCGTAGAGATATAGCGTCACTCAGCGTCTTCTACCGCTTATACCACGGCGAGTGCTCTGAAGAGCTTTTTGACCTCATCCCACCTTCTCCCTTCCTCCATAGAAGTACGCGTGCTGCTCTCCGGAGTCACCGCTGTACTGTCTTGAACATTCCATCGCGCACAAAGAAATTTGGTGACTCGTTTTTCTGTCGCACTTCCAAAAGATGGAATAGTCTACCAGCGCACGTTTTCCGTCCTTCCTATGACATGGGGTCCTTCAAACGAGGCGTGAAGAGGCACCTTGTGGGCCGGCAGGGTGAGGGTGACTGATGCTGCGTTGTTTTCTCGCTGCACCAGTTGTCCTTACGTCTGGACTCCATTTCCACTTAAAATCAGGTGGAGTGGAGTCAGTTGCCGAGCTATGTATAAAAAAAAAACAAAAAAAAAATTAGACTTCCCTTTGCTGATATGGTTATTGGTCACCGTTGTCTAATTTAATATTCTTTTTTTCAGGTGTACTATTTTATGATGGCAGCTTGTGTTTGGTTCGTCATATTTACATATGCCTGGCATATGAGTTTTCGAGCTTTGGGTAAGTTTTATAACCAAAAACACCTCATTATGATTTCTAAGCAATACCCTTACAAAATGAACCACTCTAGAAAGAGACAAAAGCTACTGTGCGGCTAATACTTGTATACCTACAGAGTACATTTATCTGTTCCTGCGTGCATGTGACGTGGACCAATTTAAATTCTGGAATGAGAAACCACTGGCCAACAACGATCGCAACCTCTCATTTACTTCACTGCTGGATAGGGTACGCTTTTTCCAATGTATATGACCCACGCTTTCAGTTAGCTTGTTCGTTTGCCAAGGCACATTACATGGCGGTTTTCACCTACAACGACAAAGTCTGCCTTAATAAATTAAAAAAACTTATCAGTTATCTATAACGCAGAGGCTGTGAGGCTTCACAGCTCCACCTTTTCAGTTTCATGTTCATGTTCTTTCCAGGAAAAATTCAAGATCGAATCGACAAAAAGGCGGCATACTTTCACCTAGTCGCGTGGTCGTTGCCGCTAATATTAACTATCGCGACGATGGCGTTCGGCGAAGTAGATGGCAGCAGTGTGACTGGCGTTTGCTTCGTGGGATACGTCAACCATCCCATGAGAGCGGCGCTTCTATTGGCGCCCTTGTCTGTGGTGCTTGTACTTGGCGGCTACTTTTTGCTAAGAGGTAGGTACACTTACCGGTAAACACAAACTTACCTGAAAAACTTGCCTGAAAAGTTAAATTACTTAAGTTAAACTTAAAATAGTTACATAAGGTTCAAAAGATCATCATCATCATCTTCAGCCATATGACGCCCACTGCTGGGCATAGGCCTCCCCCAAGGATCACCACAACGATCGGTCCTGCGCTGCCCGCATCCAGCGGCTTCCCGCGACCCTGACCAGATCGTCGGTCCACCTTGTAGGGGCCTTGCCCACGGAACGTCGATCGGTGCGTGGTCGCCAATCGAGAACCTTTCCGCCCCAACGGCCATCGGTTCTCCGCGCTAATGTGTCCCGCCCACTGCCACTTCAGCTGAGCAGTCCTCCGAGCGATGTCAGTTGTTTTAGTTCTCCTGCTAATTTCATCATTTCTGATTCGATCACGCAGGGAAATACCAAGCATCGCTCTCTCCATTGCTCGCGGGGTGACATTGAGCCCTCTTACGAGACTCATAGTAAAGGACCACGTCTCACTCCCATATGTAATCACTGGCAACACACACTGGTCATAGACTTTCGTCTTGAGACATTGAGGAATTTTGGATGCGAATGCACCAAGTAGCTTCCCGAATTCAGCCCATCCGACCTGCATTCGTCGAGAGATCTCTTGGACTTACCTAACTGGACCGTCTGTCCCAGATAAACGTAATGGCCAACAGCATCGAGTGTAACGTTCCCAACATTAACTGGAGCGGGTGCAACATGGGCATTGGACATGATTTTCGTCTTGTCCATGTTCATCTTAAGACCCACTCTTTGAGAAGCATTACTGAGATCTTCGAGCATTGTGTTCAGGTCTTCCAAGGTCTCAGCCATGAGAACTACATCATCGACAAACCGAAGGTTTGTGAGATACTCGCCATTAATGTTGATGCCGTATCCTTTCCAGTCTAGAAGCTTGAAAACATCCTCCAACGCAGCTGTGAACAGTTTGGGAGAAATAACGTCTCCCTGTCTCACACATCGCTGTAGTTGGATAGGATTAAAGCTTTGGTTCTGTAATCGGACCGACATAGTGGCGTTTTGGTATATGTACCTCAGCACCTCGATGTACCTCTACTACTTGGCACCTCTGCGGAAAGACCAGCACTGCCCAGGTCACGATCGAATCGAAGGCTTTCTCATAGTCCACGAACGCCAAGCAAAGTGGTAAGTTATACTCTTCGGTCTTCTGTATAACTTGCCGCAGCGTATGGATGTGGTCTATGGTACTGTAGCCTTTTCGGAACCCGGCTTGTTCGGGAGGTTGGAAGTCGTCGAAACTGCGCGCGAGACGATTCGTAATGACTCTCGAAAACAGCTTGTAGATATGGCTCAGAAGCGAGATGGGTCTGTAGTTCTTCAGGAGAGTCTTATCACCCTTCTTGAAGAACAATATCACCTCGCTCTGCCCCATGCCTTTGGCGTTCTGCCTTCGAGGATAACAGAATTGAATAGCTTCAAAAGATGGTGGCATATATTATACAATTACCAGCTAAAGAGTTAAAGCGGCGCTGTTATTGGAGCACTTGTCTTTGGTACTTGTTCTCGGCGGGTTCTTTTGGCTTCTGGCTTAGAAGTGGGTACTGTGTAATATAATTTATTGTGTAATGTAACGCAAACACAAACGCTACGGCGGCGGCTACTTCTTGTTTAGTTGAGGTTGGTTGCTTGAAACTCCACCATGGAAAGTCTAAAATCACATAAATTCAGCTGAACAACTTTTTTTTTAAATTATTTCTACTAAACTATTTAGATAGCTGTTTTTTGTTTAATGCCCAGTCCGGTGATTTAAAGGAATTTGATTATTGTGGCCAGTAAAAGTTCAAGCTTGGTATTAAAAAGTTTTCGCGTCATATAACTGTAAACTAAGGCCCTTGTTGTAACTAACAAACATGCATTTACCAATCCCAACAGGTGTGTTCTCCCTGATCGCGGTGCGTGTATCGAGTAAGGACGTGATCTCTCCGCGCGCGTCCACCAAGATCCGGCAGACCATCACTCGCTGCTCGCTTACGGCCGCTTTAGTGGCCGTCTTCATATGCGTCACCTTCGCATGCCACATCTACGAGTTTAGGAACGCCGATCTGTGGAGGGAGTCCTTCAAGAAGAACATCATGTAAGTGGTAACACATTTTTAAGCCTAATTGTCTGTTTAAAAGAAAACACTGATAGACGTACGTGAAAATGTGGGCCAAGGCGAAGCCGAGGCATACGCGAGTCCATCAATACCTAGTTACGGCCAAGGCTTGTATAAGTACTTTTCTCAAAAGAATGTGCGGAAATTAAAACCTAATATATACTACACACTATACATCTAATAGAGAGAGTGAGTAGAACATCTATCAAATATATGACAAGTCGATAGAGTAGAAAAACCCGTTTTTACGCACCAATTATAATTTCATTAATTTGTTTATTAAGAATAATAGTAGTTTATGCAACTGTCATATAATGAAGGGTATTAAAACACGAGTGTGAGTTTATGAAACGAGCGCAGCGAGTTTCATAATAGTAACGAGTGTTTTAATACCCGTGTTATATGCAGTTGCATACACTACTTTATCTTCACTAATGCAATTAGTCAAACAACAAGAGTAAAAGCTGACAATAGTTTATTTATAATAATTGTTCAAATTTTGGATGGTACAATTTTGAAAGTTAATGTTAATTATTGATCCAGCAGCTGTAGCGGTCGCGGGGCAAGCAGTAGAGCTCGTAGACGGAGTTGGAATATTTATAATTACTTCATTCGTCTTGTTTTCTATACTGTTCAAGATCGTATTTGAGACTTGAATTTTATTCATTAAAGACTCATCAATGTAGCTTTCAGCCACAGTAGAAGACTTCCACCCCCCGTGTCGTTTCAGTGCGGTCAAATCACCACCGCTATCTATGAGAAGGGTCGCCGAGGTGCGCCGGAAGCAATGCCCCGTGTACAACGCTGGGTTAGGCAGATTCAAAAAACTTGCGATAGTTTCACCCAGAGCACCAAATTTATTAATACCAGTTCTTTGATCGACGCACTTCCCCGATCTATAGCTCAAGAAAAAGGCAGGGTTTCGACAGGGGGTGGGTCGAAGTTCCATGTATTTTTTACATGCGGCATAGCAGTTGCCCGTCACAACGAAAGAACGATCTATTTTCGTATATGTTTTCGAAACTTTCACCATGATTGTACTGTCGTCTATGTTAGAGACTTCATCGAACTGGATGTTGTATAGCTCTTGCCTTCGGCATGCCCCCATTATGCCGAAGATTAGTGCAACCTGTAACAATAAACGATATAATAAGCTTGAGGTACATAGCCAAGGCAAAAACTATGATTTATGAAGTAGTAAAGTGTAGGTACCTACTACCTAATTTATACACAAAGCGCTTAAACGGAGTGTCTAGATAACTTGCGTGTGTAGTACGTAAGTACTAGGTAGATTAAATAACAGAACTAAAATACACTTACCTTTTCAAAAAGATACAAAATATCTGGTGAATCTTTCAGGAACATCTTTATTTGACCTGATGTAAACGTCAAGGACTTTTTTTCCTTGTGTCCTTCTGAACTGCGATTCAGGAACGCTATGACTTTTGAATACTTCGTGATATCAATATTGTTGTAGATACTCAGTGTGGACTTGAGCATAGAATATTTAGCCCACATAGAAGATGGCTTGAATTTGTCGGAGAGGTCTTTGAGATACACAAGAATGACATTTTCAGAAAATGATGTAGTTTTCTTTTCGATCTTTCATGCCAAAAAGTTATTATATTCTTTTTCATATAATTTTCTAGATTTTTCTGGCAAAAGATTGTGAGTTACTATTGTTGCCAATTCTAGAATATCCGGAGGCGTACAAATATCATCGTCGCTGTCCATTTTTAACTTTTAATTTTTATTTTAAAAACAAAACACATTGCGAAACATTAAATTCACGCGTACGTGTACTGTCACAGTGAACTTGCCGCCATTAAAATCTAACCAATGAGAGCGCAGCTGCGCGCGCAGGGCCAATCAGGAGCGAGCGCGCGCTGTTCTTTTTTATTTAATTGGCACAAGATCTTACCAAAGAGTTTTGTGTATGTAAGTTTAGTAGTTTCGACGAAGTTTTCACGTATAACCCAACTGTTTTCAAAAGCCAGCCTAATATCAAAATTTTATACAACTTGTATGAGGATTTTGACATAAGGCTCGCCAGGTTAATTGGTCGCGTTTTATTGATGTTATAATGAGATTTTACGATATCGATGTGGATATTATACCATCATGTGAAATTGCTTAAATTGAGTGTTTTGTTGTCTGCGCTATAACAGTAGTAATTATAAGTCAAGTATTGGAAACATAAGTAGAATGTTACAACATTAGTGTAGATAAAATAATTTAAATAATTTAGTTAATAACAACTTTCTGTTTGCAGCCGGTTGGCTGTAGAAATAAAACATTTAAACTGTTACCTTTTTGTTTGCCATGTTTCATATGTTAGTCATTAGTTAGTTAGCTAGTCGCTGTTCGCATGTATTTGGCCAGTACAACAATTTCGATTTTCTCGAATAAGGTTGTCAATATAATGACCTCATTTTCAGATGTCGCTTAGAAGCGTTGAAAGAGAGCGAGAAGGAGTGCTCTGGCGGCGTGCGGCCGTCGGTGTCGGTGCTGCAGCTGCGGCTGCTGTGCTGCTTCGCGGCGGGCGCACTCATGGCCTCGTGGACGTGGACGCCCGCCGCCGCCGCCGCCTGGAGGCGGTACCTCGCCAGGTGGGGACGTACACCGATCGAACTGATTCTGATACCGAATCCAGTTGTACCATAATGTCACTACACATTCAGATACAATAGAGATGCACACTAATAATAAATTTTGAAAAAAAAGAAGACAAAGTGTTGAAAATATTCCACAAGTGGGATGTCAACACGGGTCAACGTCAACATTGTCTTTTTTCAAAATGTAATTTTTTCGCAACAAAATTTGCGTAAATTTATATGTAAGTACATAATCATAATCACTAATAATACATTTCAAATTCGTTCCCGCATAGACAGCTTCTCGGATGCCGCAGTCTATGGGCGGCGATGGCTCCCATCGTTTGCCGCCATTTTACATTAAAAAAAATATATATATGGTGCTGAAAAGTGGACACTAAAAGCATTTAAACGAGTTGATGTGATTTATTTCATATCATCCACATGCCTCCTGAGACACATGACTTTGGTCGCATTGCCAGAAGAAATGGTAACAATTTAAAGAAACTAATTAAAAGCAAAATATAAGGAATAAATTTTGTGGTCCGATCAAATCCGTACCGCGTTAGACTCATCTGGGTCCATCCGATTACCGGCCTTTGCGAAAGTTGCTTAACCTCACGCAGACCGGGCGCGTTGACCACTGCGCCATCGAGCTCCTCCTCAATAATATAATATAATATAGCTGAAGAGTTTGTGTGTATCAGCACTATGTGGACCAGTTGCCACATAGTGCTTTATCGTCAATCTTCATTTGTATGGTAAGGGAGATTACGAACCTTAGTAATGAGGGTAACGAAGTACGGAGGAGGTTTTATTTTAGCTTGTTAAGATTATTAAACCATCCATTTCCCTAGGAAGTGCGGTTGCTCCGTGGAAGCAGAGGTGACCCGACGCGCTACCAAAGACGAGTTGATTCGTCGCGCGTACCGACGACGCGGCGAGTTCGCGGCGCGCGGACGGCTGTCTATATCACTGGGGGCTTCTAGGCAGGATCCAGTTGGATTGTATATAGATCAGGCCTCGCCTATTGACTATCCGGAGGATGGGAAGCATGAAAGGTGAGCTTTTATAGGTATCTACTCATTTACGCATCACTGGCACGCATCAGTCGAGTTGTTACGGCGCGCGGATCGACGCCGCGCCAACTTTTGTTTCGAAATAGATGTTGTATAAATAGATGTTAATAATATTAAATAGATGTTATTAATATATAAATAGATGTTGTAATAGATGTAATCGGCACCCACGAAAACCTAAAAAACGATACCCATATTGACTTTTTCAAAACATAACCGTCAATTTATTTAATTTACAACAAAAACTAACGGATCAGCCCTGGATTGCATGTCCCAAGTAAGTGTTATGGTCGCTGGGGTCACTAAAGCTTCCATGGTTCGATTTTATAAAGTAACAGCTTGATGATTATCGGATAATTATCAACAGCGTTAGTCATTGTAATTTAATAATAAATTAAGAAATGCATAATAATTAGGGCCTATTATAAATATGTAACTAAAAACTACATTTAATATTTTGAAGTTTTTGCGAGCAGCGAACCCGTTGTCCGTTTGTCTAGACGTAGCCGTTGGCCGTCTGTAACGAAGCGATTATATAGACTATGGTAACATAATAGTGTAATATTGATTGTGTGTTGGATCAGCTGCGAGCTGTCGTCGTCGTGGGCGGCCAACCTGCCGCGGTTCGTGCGGCGGCGCGACGCGCTCGTACTGCCCGCGCATGCGCACCACTCGCTCAGCTCCACGCCCGACCGCCGCAACTCGCAGGTACCTACGCAAGGAGAACGCGGTTTATGTGCTAGAACTTCTTGTTACAAAAGTGACGTCATGTTTGCAACTCTGTTTTTTTTTACCTTGAGGCGTCGTGCGATTAGCACATTTAACCATTGATAAATCAGTGAAGATGTGGGGCTTTACTGAGATCTCATGTGTACTTCTTGAGAGAATTTGAAAAGTGATGACTGATGTTGCACTGTTTTGGTGCAACGTTCAAGAACACTTAACGGTTAATGGGCCACCATTACCACAAAACAAATCAAATCAAATATATTTAATATTTAACAAAATAAAACAAAACCGTAAACGTAACTCTTTACTTGCCCGCCAAGAAAAGAGCGCACCAATGTTTTTTTTTTAAATTTGGGCTTTATTATTAGTGTGAAATAATGGTGTATTATTAACCGTTCAGTGGTTGTGAAAGCGCAAATAAAACAAAAAAAACAGTGCAATGTCGTCATGAAGCCGCTAATTAAGGGGAAAAAGGGTGTTTTCTCCTATATAATGGGATGGTACATTTGTACATTTAGCCAAAGTTACGAGATAACCTTTATTTAATAAATAATTGATTATAGAATAGGTGTTATGTAAACATAGGAAATCTAAATAATTATATCTTTAGCGGCAGAGTGGCAAAAAGCCTTCTGGATTCTGAAAAAGCCTTCTGTAATGTTGAACTTGCAAAATGTTGAATTTGTAAAATGTTGAATTCCCAAAATGTTGAATTCCCAAAATGTTGAATTCCCAAAATGTTGGTTCCCAAAATTTGAATTTGTTAAATGTTGAACTGTAAATCCCAAAAATGTTGAATTCCCAAAATTTTGAATATTGTATTTTTTTATGGGTTTTTATTCTTTGTGGACATGTCAGTTGTGTGTATCAACAAGTATCATTGAAGCGACGACGCCCCGCACGCACTCGTATCCGAGCGAGCGTTCTATGCATTTCGTTCGAGGCAGCATGAACCTTGGCATTCGTGGCTAGAAGCTGTTTCTATAAGTGGCACCTCTGAATAAATAAAAATTGTAAAAAAAAACGACGTGCTAGCGTGAAAATTCTCAATACAACGACGAAATAGAGAAAATAAAAAAGAAAGTTTGGCATGGTTATAAAGTTCGTTAATTCAAGGGCAGTGAACGTGTGAGGGCCCCGCCTCAAAACAAATAAATCTTTAAAAAAAACTACGTTAAAACGTATGCTTTTTTATTTATTATGTAAAATGATTGAATAAAAATAATTTTTCTTCTTCTTAGCTTAAAGTTAATTTTGACGACCTCCGTAGCCTTGTGTGTGTGTGTGTAGTGGCTTGCACGCCGGACTTTAGGCGGCGCCAACTCCGAGGTCCCGGGTTCGGTTCCCGGTCGGGTTAATGTCGAAAACGAACTTCGATATTGTGTCGGGTCTGGGTGGTTGTGGTACCGTCGTTGTTTCTGATTTCCATGAAACGAGTGCTTTAGCTACTTACTTTGGGATCAGAACAATGTATGTGATGTTGTCTAAATAAATATATATATTTATTTATTTATAATTAATTAAAAAAAGGATTTAAGCTTATACATTAATTAACCGATTAAAACAAAATAAACTTACCTTGGGATCAGAACAATGTATGTGATGTTGTCTAAATATATGTATATTTATTTATTTATAATTAATTAAAAAAAGGATTTAAGCTTATTAATTAATTAACCGATTAAAACAAAATAATTGTTCTTCTTTTTGGTAAGACAAATTACAAACCTAGATTAAGCCTATTTTTCGGAGAAACTACAAAGGCGAAAGTTTTTGTTTTTCCAATTTTCTCAATAGATTGTCATACTTTCCGTTAAATATTACACCTCTCATTCTCCGATTTTTTTTGTATGGAAAAAATAAAGCTCTAGCAATTTTCCTATCAAAATCGACTTGTACACTTCCATTGTGTCGAGCCATCAAAATTAGTTTTTCAGTTTTTACTCATAGTGTATTTTCCTCTCAATATTAATAGGTCCTGTTTCTTTTGGTTTTTTGTAAACTTTATTACTATAGGCGGATTCATGGTAATATTTTACTAATCATACCTAGATATTTTTTTGCGCTTTTATCTGAATAATATCACAACACACTTATACAATAATCTAATGACATCCGTCACTAGTATTTATAATTATCACGACAAGTGGTAGTACCTATCAGCTAAGTAGGTAAGTAGTTATGCAAACAAAAAAGAGGTTTTAAGTAGGTACTTACCAAGTTTGTGGCAGGAGGAAGGAAAAAGATTTATTAATAAAATGCCGACATATACTACGCGGACCTATCCAAAAAAATCCCACTAGTCCCACTTTCCACATTATACGATATCAAAACGTTGGAATCCAACATTTTCAGAATTCAACATTTTGGGATCCAACATTTTGAGAATTCAACATTTGCCAATTCAACAGTTTGGGATGCAACATTTTGGGAATTAAACATTTTGCAAATTCATCATTTTGCAAGTTCAACATTATAATCCGGAAGGGCAAACAGCTTGGCCTGATATTTAGAGGTACTGGCAGGCATCTTGCACTCCGTCATACCTACCGCGATAATCACCTACAGCGCGCGACAACTTGAAGTGATAAAAATTATTCAGGGCCCCAGCGCCAGCGCGCTTTCGAGCACACGCACAGGCATAGTTTGAAGTGGATCTCAATTTCGATTTGTTTAAAAATAACTACCTCTTTAATATCAGTAAATCTACAAGCTCCGTAATATAATAATGGTGAAACGCAACAGTAATAATTGTTGTGTGGAAGGCTGTCGAAATAAACAGAAAGATTCGAAGTTATTCATTCTCTGCTTATAGGTAGGTATGTATTTAGTGGTCCGTTTATTCTTAGGTACTTGTCTTATTTGCTAAACAATATTCACCCAACTATTTACTTATTGAAATAATAATTTGGTAGGTACCTATTTACTTACTACCTACTTACGAAACTGTTTACTAAATTACTAAATAGGACAAGTAGGTACCTAAGGATAAACAAATAAGTAGGTATCTTTACTTTAGGATAGGTACCTTCCTTACGTACGTACGTACGTACTATCCTACGTAACTACCAAAACCAAAAGTTGACTGTTGTTATCTTTATGCCTCCCGCATATTTACGTACCTAGGTACAGTGGCCCAAGAAAGTGGTGTACCAGTTTTGATTTAGTTTTCTAGTTATCGAAAATTACAACAACGTTCATACTAGATATCACTGAAAGAGATGCATCATAATAATGACGTAAACCTAATTGATAAGTATTCATACGTCGTAGGTCACTTATAAGTGCACGACATTTTAACTTTTATTACAAATGGATAAGACATTATTTACGGTAAAGAAAATATATATTTCTAAACAAAAGTAATAAAAACTATTTATATAGACAACCAAATTCCATAAGTTCAAACTAAGAACAGCTGTCACGTAACAAACAGTAATCTAATCAAATAAAGATGGCAATAGAAGTTGTCAGATCGATCTGCAAGCGAAACTAATCTTTATCGCCTATGAATCTGCCATGCGACATTCAACCTTAGGGTGGTAAACCAATTTTTTGGGCGACTGTACCTAGTTAGATAATTAAATATTATAGTACTTAAAGCTAGTTTGATATGTAGGTACCTACTTACTTACAAGTTCTGTTTACAAGATCAAGTTTAGCATTGATAAGCACTTATAGGTAGGTTGGTTGGTGTACCTATTTCTGTTTTTGGTAGTTGTACAGTCGACGGCACATGATATGTATTTATACTATTATGTTGACCTTGACGACAACAGTTGAACTACCTACGAAAATATCTTTTTTAACGGCAACGCAACGGTAAGGCGGCATAAAGACAGCCTCAAAGTCAACATAGGTAGTCTAGGTTTATTTGAAACGTAATTTGTTCACATTTAAGTACAGTACACATTATAAACACAAAAACTTGTAATAAATTAAGTATTCAGATTAATTATTATTTAAAAGAAGACAACCCTGAAATCGTTAGAAAAGTTAAGAGCTACGCGATAGAAAGAGAGGCAACTTCTAGGTGAATATAACTGGTAGGTAAGGGAGCAGTGTGCGACCTGACTTGCACTTTATTGTGTCTTAGCAAGAGACTTGACTTTGCGGAGTGCACCTTCTGGTACTATTATTTATTTTGTGGTACTGGCTACGATTCTCAGGTCAAGCAAAGTATGTTTGGGATGAACACTTGCAACACCAAAGATATCACACATGTTGCCGTCCACAAAGCTTTAGTTCTTATACCCCTATGCCTTATAATTTTATTGGATTTATTTGGTAGAAATAGGTATTAAAATGGTTTTAATCCAACAGGAGTATCGTAACAACTCTACCACCGCTACAATCATTTTAAGGGCAGAATTTTTAAGCGCTCATTTCTACTCGCAGGACTCTCAGATCAGCATCAGTCTCCGTCACGTCTCAGTAGAGTCCCGACGCAACTCGCTGGACAGCCAACTCTCCGTTAAGATAGCAGAGATGAAGACCAAGGTAGGCCGCCGCAGGACCAAGCACACCAAAGCTAAGAGGAAACGCGCCGCTAGCGCCAGGAAGGAAAGCACGCCCTCGATAGAGAGCCAGATCAGCCGCTATTGGCTACAAGCTGTCGCCGCCAACAATGATCCGTCCCGCGAAGAAGTAAAGTTCAGTTTTGATTGAACTCATTGCATATAACTTTTTCAAATATTGTGATCGCTTACAATAGTGTAATTATTAATGCCACTGTGCCGAAATATCGGAAGGTAAACCACATGGTATGAATCTCGTTATTATTTACTCTAATTAAATGTGTCACATTGACGTCCTACTGCGAACTCTTTACCTTTTATACCAATATAGTTTCCACCGTAAATTAATCCTTATGTAAATGCAATTAGATCGAAAATTAATGTTGAATTGATTATCCTTTACCAGTTAAAAAGTTTAAGCAGTTTGAATCAAAGTGTAGTTTATAAGTACAGATATTTTAAATGATGTATATACAGTTTACAGTGAAACAGAATTGATAAAACGTTCAGCAGCGCCATACTGAATTAGCTATTTTAAGTATATAAATACTGCCAACCTAGTTTTTTGGAGATGTGAATGAAATCATGATATCTAAGTTAAAATATAAATGCATATCAGTACATAGGGTGAATCGATTTGCATTATATTACGAGGGAATCGTTTACTCTTGACGTTGCTATTTATTTTAGTTTATAAGTATGAAGTTCAAATTAGTGTGTCCAAAGTTTTATTATTGTCTATGTGATAATTTAAGTTTATTTTGTCAAACCTTTTATAATGGATATTCGTGAAAAGTTTGTGCGTTCTGCGTAACGGAAGAGTAGCTAGTGAAATAATCACTATTATTATTATATACATAATATTTTTGTATATTATACGCGTGCGCAGCTATTTGTACTCCGTGAGTGACGCAAAAGTATCCCGTTGACGCTTACGCTTACTTGTTCATGAAGCAATGTTTTTGAATAATGAAAAAATAATAAGACTGATAGGAATCACTTGGAAGCTGTATTATCTGCGAATCTATATTATGATACCCATGACAATCTCATAAAATTTATGTGATACTATTTGTAAACACGAATCATAATGTTATGTGCCATAAACAAAGTGTGGTAATCGATACAACAAACATTAAATCAGAATGGACTGATATTTTTTGTAGTGTGTAAGTTATAATGTTAGTTTAGGTTTATGGTAAAGTCGCGATATGTGAGTTATTTTTAATACAATGCAAGCTAATTCCAGAAATAATAATGTTAATAAATCACTTGATCTTTTCTCCATTTTATGCAAACTTTAGAGTATTTTTAAACTAATAGTTCAATGAAACTTTATAGAAGTGACAGAGACCTAGTTAGTTAGTAGAAAATATTTAGAAAATTTGAAACTTTCCTTATGGACTTTAAATCGCATAAATTAAGTTAAATAAACTTTTTTAATGTTTCCTACTAACTTCCTAAATAAATGTTTTTAACTTTGCTAAGGTTTATTTAAATTTGCATATTTGTTTGGAATTTATTTTTGATACCGGAGTATATTAAGGCTCTTTTTAAATCCTTAATGTTACAGAAGTCATTTTTGATGTACGATAAAGTTGATATTGTTGAAACAGTGTACAAGCCGTGGTTGTGATACAATTTAAATCCATGTTGTAATTAGTTGTGAGGCTATATAAGATGATGAAATGCGTATTTTTAATACTACAGTAACCAATTTTTGCGATGCTCTATGTTAATACTACTTAATTATCGACTGCAATGACCTACAATGATGTAAATAATTTAATCAATAGAGAAATGTATTTGCATTTTTTGTTTAATTAAGTGAGTTTGCTAGCTTTAAATCGGCAGTTTTATATGTTTTTACCAGTTATCTTAGCATTTTTTTTACATAATAAACAAATCCTATTTGGAGGAATGATATTTTGTTTTTTTTTACTACCGCACAATAGGCAAAACACCGCCAGCGCATAAGGGAGTAATTATGCCGATGTTCCTCTGCTTATGTGATCATCTGTGTAGGTAATTGATTGACAAACTATTCATAGAAGTGTATCAGTCTCGTTTTTGCTGAGACGTGTAAGTATGGAGTCCATAGTAATATAACAATGTGAAAAAAGAATGAATTATGCCAGTTCTGTCGCATTCCATTCAGATCCTCGTATTTACAACACGCTCCGTTTTGGGTCTGCCTTACTAACAAGCCAGTCTTTGCTTTCCACCAAAAGCACAGACTACCTAATAGTTACTACGTATTAGTAACATTAAAAACTTAACCTACTATAAAATGTTTTTGTTTTGTTTATATAATTGATGATTAAACGAACTTACCTGTAAGTGAAGTTCTATCATAATCAGTGGCGGCCCTAGGGCGGTGCGAGCGGTGCGACCGCACCGGGCGCCGACATGGGGGGGGCGCCGAAATCAACCTTTCGGCATAGTGTATTCGCTATGCTTTCGGGCAACGGTCACCGACTCTATTATAATTATAACTAGGTTGATTTCTGCGCCCCCCTCCCCCCATGTCCCAATAATTATTGACCGATGAACGAACGAACGATTGTATGGGCGCGGCGGCGCGGGCGGCGACACGACATGGCATTCGAACGCGGGCAGACGGTACCTACTTGCCCGACGGCGGGGAAGTGGGGTGAATTTTGTGCGCGTCAGCCGTCAAGTCAACCAGTGTTGCCAACTTAGTGCTTTCGGCACTAAATCTAATGCATTTTTTGATATTTTAGCGCTCAAAATTCAATTTCACTGGCTAGTGCCGAAACTAGTGCATTTTTAAGAATCTGTATGATGTTTATATATCAAACAATGGCGCGAGATTTGTGTGAATTCCCACATTGTTTCATAAACTTGTCACACCCACTTCACTCATTCATTGATTAGGGTCGTACAAAATCTGATGAAGGATGAAAACGATTCGGACAACGATCTAATTTTATGTAACAGAAATTTATTTTTGTAAATGAACATTAAGGTACACATTCTTAATAAAAAAAATTTTTTTAATTGTATGGATTTGATGCTTTTTTTAAACCAAATTAGCGAAATCTAAGGCATTTTCGGAGACAGTTCAGCGGATTTATTAGGGTAGCAGTTGGCAACACTTTTTTTTTGACCCAGTGGAAATCTGCGTCCAGATCATCCCACGGGGAGCAATGGGTATTGGCTCGACCCGTTTTCGGGGTATGTGAAGATGGGCAATATCCGCTCGACCCACTAAATCCACCGGGGTTGCCCGCCTTCCGCAAAACACGTCCCAGGCAATCGTCTGGCGACTCTACCGCAAGTGTGTGGGGACGGATGCCCTGCTGAGGGCTCATCTTGCTCTATTTGAAGCAGAACTCTTGCATGCCTATGGGAGGAGAAGCTGGGCAAAACCACGCCTTCTCCGACCTGTTCGCTTCTTGCGAATTGCCTCCGATTGAGGGTCATCCTCCCTTTCGCGCTCCGCGGTCTCCTTCAGCGACATCACCTGCTCACTGAAGGAGAGAACCGCGTCCCACGACCCAGCGTCGTCCAGCATGGCTTCCACCAGTGCCGGCAATGAGACAACGGGTCCAACTCCGCGCGCTGCACCGCCCATTCGGGGCACTCCTCCAGCGTATGCTGGGCCGTGTCATTTACGGCCCCTCACTGATGGCACTCCGTGGTCAGCTCCCTTTTAGCTATTCGGCACAGATACCTCCCGAAGCAGCCATGCCCCGAGAGGATCTGCACTAACCGGAAGGTAAGCGCCCCGCCTTGTGGCCAACCCATCCCTCCAGGACGGGCTGCACCGCTCCGATGGTTCAGTGGCCGTACAGCGACTGTTCTACCCCACCTGCGTAACGTCACCTTCTGTGCCCGTTCGCGCCATCATCGGTGTAGCTCCTCGGGCATCGCCCGGCCTCCTTGTCCGCGAGCGTAATTGTTGCGGGCTCCGTATTTAAATAATAACACAACTGGTTAATGTATCGGAATATAATTTCTGACTAGTTTTAATGTAAAAATACAAGTATATGAAATAATCCATAAACAAAAAAATTGGCGGGGGAGATTTGTTGATAGTAGAAAAATCACGAAACAGGAACTAATGTGTTTTGCTTAATATACATAACATGTTTCTCTATTACATCACGTTATTAATTATTTATTACGAACGTTACGTGCAATGAATATTGTGCTGACGGCACACGGACCTATCATATATCTCGGCCAGAACATTGGCATCGAGATTCCAGGATGGGGTCCCCGCTAAGACGCACGCGGCCACATACGATACCGTGCGGTATGCTCGCACCGCTCGGACTGCAATGACTCGTTGCGGTCTTCGCAGCAGGGCCTTATTGTGCGAGTCCAGAGCATCGACCCACACGGGAGCACCGTACAAGGCCATGGACCTCACCACCCCGACATACAACTTCCGCACGCTTGCGGACGGGCCACCCAAGTTGGGTAGCAAGCTTCCTAATGCCCCCGCCGCTCCGACGAGCCTTGGGCCGAGCTTTTTAAAATGCTCCTTGAAGCTCCATCTGCCGTCCAATATCAAGCCCAGGTACTTCATGTGAGCACCGATTTTTACTCTGACGCCCGAGATGATGAGGTGCGCGTGCGGGAGGTTTCTTACGGGGCCCGTGAAAGTAAATGGCCTCCGTCTTGTACAGCGCTACTTTCAGCCCTAAGCTCTCATACGGCGCACCACTTGAGTGACGCCAACCGTGCCGAGCACAGCAGCTTCACAGATGGTGTCTGCGCGGGCAGTACCAGAGTGTCATCGGCGTAACACACCACACTAAGGCCACGCAACAGTGCACCGCGCAGCAATCCAATCGTACCCAATGTTCCACAGGAGGGGCCCGAGGACCGATCCTTGCGGGCACCGCACGAAAAGGACCTTCGTTGGACTAGGCCCCTTCCGTCAACGAAAACCACTATCCATTCTCTCTCGTAGGTAGCTGCGGATGATCTGCAGCACGTACGTCGACACACCGCGGTGGCGGAGCGCCTCCTCTATGCCAGTAAAGAGGAGGGTGTTGAAAGCGTTTGCAATATCCAGAGATACCGCTAACACCACTCCCCCTCGTTCAACAGTGTCCTCGGAGAGGGTCTTGACGCTCTTTATAGCGTCGATCGTCGACCTCCCCTCTCTGACACCGTATTGGCATTCAGCCAAAGCAGTTGGCAACACTGAGTCAACTCAGTCTTACTCAGTCATTCAGTTGTTTCGCTCCTTCATGCACTGTTTTGTCATCGAGTCATTTATTCTTGCGCATGGCGAAACAGTACAAATTTGTGTATTTGCAAAGTTGCTCATCTAGGTTATTCAATAAATTGATTGTTATCTGTTTAAGACTGTCTGCAGCATAATAGTAAAAAATAAAAGTTGTCGAATAAAATTATTGACGGTTTTTCATGTCTCATCTGTACAACACAGGTTCACCACAGCAGGGCAAGCACTGGGCGTTGTCGAGTGCGACCAATGTGCGACAGAGTAGTACAACTGGGACGGACAGGGACAATATTTCTTTAATGCACCGCGCGCTCTCTAGTACCTACTATATATACATAATCATGGACAAGCAACTAGAGTATTGTTTGTATTTAGAGGGGCGCCACTTTGAGATGTCGCACCACCTAAAAAAATGTCTAGGGCCGCCACTGATCATAATTATACTTCGCGCCTCGTCCTCGAGATTAGTAGTAAATTATTTTATATTGTTACATGTAGTATCGCATAGATGTCACCACTCTTGCACTATCGTTGAGGTTTTTTTTTGTTATTGTTGGTATCCCTATCTGTCTATGGCGCCGGCGCTATTGCCTCGCGTTCGTCATTTAGTTTAGAGATTCACGTTTTTTTTTTATGTATTTCCTTAGAGATTAGTAACGGGAATAATGGCATAATATGGCAGGGTGGGAGTTACTAATCTCTTCGGACGGGGCGCTTCGTATAATTATGATAAAACTTCACTTACAGGTAAGTTCGTTTAATCATCAATTATACTTCGCGCCTCGTCCTTGACATTAGTAGTAATTTATTTTATACTGTTACATGTAGACTTTGAGAGTAGTAATAATGTGGGAAATATCATCAATGGAAACATTATTCGAATTAATTAATTAATTAGGTTTATAACGACGAACGCAAAGCTGACACGAGGCAATGGCGCCGGCGCCATAGAGACAGATAAGGATACCCACCACAATAAAAAAACGACGGGTTGCACTCCGGGAGTGCCGGCAGAAGTGAAAACTTGAATATTAACGTTGTGCATTTTTGATATTTTGGAATGGTTAGGGAATAATTTTGCACGAATTGCTTCAATTATCAGTATAAAAGTACTATCATTTATGTGGTAGAATACAATATTTATTTATTGCGATATCGTACACAAACATGACAATTTATATTACATTAAAAAGCACTCGAACATTCGCGCAAGCGCCCTGCGCCGCCTAAACGAAACAGCAGGCATTTTCGCTGCGCCGTAGAAAGAGAGGGGGATACTTCCTCTCATACGCCGCGCCGGCTGTCATCCGTCTTACGAATTTTCGATCAGGCCACGTGTCCTGACGCGAATTTAACATTTTTTACCCATTACAAAAAAAGTGTAAGCACAACGCCGCTAAAGAAGTTTTCACTACAAAAAAAAAACCTCAACGATAGTGCAAGAGTGGTGACATTTATGCGATACTACATGTAACAATATAAAATAATTTACTACTAATCTCGAGGACGAGGCGCAAAGTAGGTATAATTTTAACGCAAATTTTGTTGCGAACAAATTACAAAAACACAAGTTCAAAGAAACGAGTCACCAAATTTCTTTGTGCGCGATGGGATATGTGTGACAGTGAAGCGATGACTCCGGAGAACAGCACGTGTACTCCTATAGAGGAAGGGAGAAGGTGGGATAAGGTCAAACAGTTCTTCAGAGCACTCGCCCGCCGTGGTATAAGCGGTAGAAAACGCTGAGTGACGCTATATCTCTACGCAATTGCAGGGGTTCCAGAGTATTAGTGACCTCTGCATTGCCGATAATGCGTACAGCGCGACGCTGCAATCTGTCTAAAACTCTTTATTGATTAATATATCAATAAAGAGTTTTAGGAATAGTAAACACATTTATCTCCAAAAAAATTAATATATTGTACATCCATAAATTGATACAACTTCGGATTTTTTTTAGGACCCAGGTTAGAAAAATAATTTCTTGATGATTGTTTTGCTATAATTTAAATAAGTGTTTATTATTATTTTATTTTTCTCATTGCAATTTATTAAATTATTATTATTTTGATACATTTTTGAATGTTATTAAATTAAGCATATACATTTATTCAATTCAATTTACTGCATAACATCAAAACATGTGATACATTTCTATTTAATTTTAAAATTGTATGTTTTGTTTCGAATGTTTTCGCATTACCTGTGCTTTATTATATGATTAGCTGTGTGTACACGTTTCTGGATTCGGTCTTGCACTGTTCTATTGTAAATGATATTTTATGCTAATGTTGACTATCATCTGTTGTGTACTCCATAAATAAATAAATAAACAAATAAATAAATAAATAAATTTAAAAGAAAATTTCACTCAATTTATAATATTTCCCATGGAATATATTTTCATCATCATCATCTCAGCCAAAAGACGTCCACTGCTGGACAAAGGCCTCCCCCAAGGATCTCTCCACAACGACTGGTTTGCTGCTCGCATCCAGCGGCTTCCCGCGACCTTCGTCAGATCGTCGGTCCACCTTGTTGGAGACCTGCCCACACTGCGCTTTCCGGTACAGCGGCCATCAGTCCTGCAAGCAATGTGCCCTGCCCACTGCCACTTGAGCTTAGCAACTCTTCGGGTTATGTTCGGTTACCTTTGTTCTTCTGCGGATCTCTTCATTTCTGATTCGATCGCGCAGAGAAACCCAGAGCATAGCCCTCTCCATTGCTCTTTGAATGACCTTGAGCCTTCTGATAAGGCCCATAGTGAGCGACCACGTCTCAGTCCCGAATGTCATCGCTGACAACACACACTGGTCAAAGACTTTCGTCTTGACACACTGTGGTATATCGGACGAAAAGATATTTCGTAGCTTACTGAACGCTGCCCAGCCTAATTCGATTCGACGATTGACCTCTTTGCTGAAATTGAACCTACCTAGCTAGCTGGACCGTTTGTCCCTGGTAAACATAATCGTCCACAACTTCAAGGGCAGAGTACCCAACCATCAGAGAAATGGGTACGAGGTACGACACGTGAGTTCGACATAACTTTCGTCTTCTCCATGTTCATTTTAAAATATTTTATATTAAAAAAAAACACAAATGTTGAAAAAATTTCCACTAGCAGGAAATTTTTTCAACATTTGTGTTTTAGTAATTTGTTCGCAACAAATTTTGCGTTAAAAATTATATAAACATATTTTATATTTTTCAAATACATTGAAATGAAATTGTTAATTCATTTACAGAAGTTCAACATTCTTCTACTGAAGTTTGATTATTAATTTGTTCTTGATAATTATTATGTAAAAAGATCATAGTTAAATGATATAATTAAAGGAAAATAACTTTTTAAATGTAAATTGTCTTCTAAATGAAGTTTCATAGTGGAATATCTTGTTTGTTATTAGTATTTACAGTTTAATACTCTACTTCCGCCTACACCAGAGAAGCTCCATAACACCATTTTTTGCAATTGCAAGAAAGGATTCTTGATATAGAATAATTAGTGCTCCATCTCGTGTAATTGTGCGCGAAATCTTAAATTTGTACAAAGCATTGAAGTAGCGCCTCTAGTAATAGTGGAGAGTTAAAATTTTGCCATACAAACTCTGGTTTCCGGACGTCAAAAAACTCGCACTACGCACCCAGAGCTTATGGTACTGTAAGGAGTTTATATGCAGCTCATAGTGAAAGTTATATTATTTGTATGTAAACCTCTTTAGTTTGGATGAGTATTGGAACCATCTGTCGTGCATTACGATGAGAAGAGCAAATCAGACAGCTGGCGTTTAATATATTGCTTTATTATAATAAATACACTAGGTACAATAAACGATGCATTGCGAGCGCTTCGAGAACTCAGTGGAGAGCACAGAACACATAGGTCGAGAGGCAGTTAACCATAGAGCTAACCATAAAGCTCACTGTAGGGTCGTGCCACAGATTAGTATGCGACAACATCGATAAGTAATTAAAAAGGTTTGCAATAGTTTGACACAGTCGGAGACAGTAGGAGTCAAGAGCTAGACAGCCCGGCTAAGGGATGATTCTCATTAGAGCGGGCCGTGCCCGGGGCGGGCCTTGTACGTGGTCCGGACGGGGCACGGATTTGAAACGTTACATACATTTTGTATGAAGCAATTTATATTACACAGTGCATGATCCGTGTCCTGTCCGGGCGCGCTCGACCCTCGTCGTCTACACCACGGTTGTTGCACGGTCCCAAATTAATAGAACTTGTCCGAAAGTATCCTGAGTTGCATGACATGTCACATCAAAAATACATGGATACAAAGAGGAAGGATTTATTTATATATATTTTTTTTAATATAAATAAAAGCGTGTTACATTTTGATGGAAAAACAAAGAACATTTAGCATATTATCACACCTTCATTACCTATTTTTCTTTTGCTATCATATTGTAACACGCTTTTATGTCATTATTTTTAACTTTTTAGTTCTTTTTATTGTAAATACATAAATCGTACAAGCGAGATTTGTTAAAATAGTAAATATTGGTTACGAAAACCCCATTTCAGCGAATTTGGCTTTGATAATGTAATCAGCCATCTCCAGTAAAAAAAACTCCATTATTATAAAATTTTCACTACGCTAAAAAAAACATCACTACGCTACATTGAAGCGATCGTGGCGGCTTATAACCCGTTAATCACACGGTGTAATATAAATTGTGCAGCACGGACGGACTCCGGCCCGTCCCCGCCCCGGCCTTGGCCCGCCCCGGGCACGGCCCGCTCTAATGAGAATCATCCCTAAGAGCCGAGGTGCTCGGAGATCGTTATAACATTATGTAACCATTTAATTATCAATACACGAAGTTTAAAGTGAAAGTCGTGTTATCATTTCTTATAAACACCACAGTAACTACCCATTACCTGCGTGTAGTTGCGGCGCTTGCAGCTAACTTCTACTTCTGCAGTCTGCTACTTATATATCATCCTTTATTAGAGCCTGTTAGTATTGTAATGAAAAAGATATTGACAGCCTAAAAATGTCTCAGGCGAACTTTACAGATAATCTTTTTTATATATATAAATATCCTCTTTGTTACATAGACTGGACACACAAGTAGGTACCGACATTTTTTCTTTCTAATCATCTAATTCACGGACATTCACCTCCTTTGGAGTTTTATCTGGTGACCATTGATCGGGAACAGGAGCATTTCAATCTTCAGCCTATCGATGTCATTCGCTTCTATCTTGTAACTCCTCACGACGGATGAGAGGATACTCTTCATTATAATCATGCCGAAGTTACGACCTGTAATATATATACAAATTTATATATCTATAATTAAGTTAAGGCAGTTTACTCTATGATTAAGTTGCAGCCTAGCTGAGAGCAGGAGCGGACATCGTAAGCTGCGGCCTTAGCCAAACATTGGGCTGGTTTTAGGTATGCCTAGCTGGCTACCATTATTCTAACATAGTCTGTCGCCATTATATCAATGGTGGAAAGGAAAAACCTATACGCCATTAACATTGAGAAAATTAGTATTTTCTTTTTATTTATTACTAATGTTTTGTTTGATGTTCATGATGATACTCGTATATTTATGATAGTTAAATCCCAGGTACTTTATCTGGGACTTTATTCCGACTTCTACTCCGTCTACTGAGATACTCCAGCTGCCGGAGGGTCTTCTGCGGGGGCTATGGAAGACAATAATATGTATTGCTTACTATATTTACAGAGACAAAAAAACTTATCTCAACTTATCCTAATTAATTTTCGATTAAAATGGCGTTTCAGTTGTTTTTCCTTTTCACAATCGATCTTTCGGTCACAATATGTCACATCACTTGCCAGTTGCCAGTAGGCGCGATGCTACATGCAACATACCTACCTACCTACATTATAACGTTATTATAACCTAGAAATATTGTAATACGAGTAGAATTAATTATCGCTAACAAACAGATATACAAAAGGCATTAGGTACCTACTGTCGTTAATCACTGCTTAATTCAAACCACACACAAACAGTTTATGACTCTAATCGACTAGGTAAATACCTAGATACTTATCATAAAACGCAAAATATTTGAAAAAGGCTGGGTACTTATAAGACGATTATTGGATACCTACTAACGATTCTCGTTTAAGTAGGTAGGTACTGTAGTGATCGGGACTGCTTGGAGGCGCGAACCTACTGGCAGCCGTCGCGTTCTGTATACCTTTAAATAAGACGTCACGAGAGAGAGAAACAATTGAGGAGAGGACTTCGTTTTGATACGCCGAAGCGACATCATTCTTTGAATTGTTATATTCATGAGTTATTTAAAATATCAATATAATATTAACTTATCCAGTTGTCGTTATTACGCCTTACGCCCTCAAAATATAAATAACGGCCAAGCTGGTCGTTACACATGGTGGAGGCGCCAGACATGGTGGGGGTGAGAGTATGTCGTGCTATGTCATATTAAAGTGTTTTATTTTTTGACAGTGAGAGGAAAGAACTACTTTAATTGTTCTATAAATGTTTTGAAAAAGTTGTCATGACAAGTGTCTAAACTCTAAGTGATGGTTGACACTCTATTACTAATAATTTATTATTATCATATTTACGTAGTTTAGATGTGTGCACTAACGATTTGAGTTCCAGAAAACGAAGCCCGTAGTATAGTTACTTGTCGCTAAAATATCCGTCGAAATTATGAACTTTGGTTCGTTTACTGAAACTCACCAACGGACTTATATAATCCGGTGAGGTGTTCGAGTCGAACACACTCAGGAGGCAGCTAAATGTTTATAGTTGTTTACGGTTATGTTTACGATTGAAGTATCCAGGGAACGTTAGATGTAGGTTTCATTTGATTGTTATATGGTGTAAAAACTATATTTATAATCTAATGTATATCTAGATGTTAGGCAGGTAAAAAGGGGGTGATAAATAAAATGATTTATTTGCTTTGTCTCTTATATTTGTAACTTATGTTTAGTTGGATGAGTCGACCTTTCGGTGGGGAGGTTTTGTCGACTCTAGCTCACATCACGTGTCAACTTCAAGTACCTCTTCCAGGTACTCCTCTGGCAGAATGTGATGTTAGCTAGCAGACATGAGCTGCATCCATATTCGTCCTCCCCTGAAAGGCAGGCATACTCTCAGCTGTTTTACCTTTGTTACAGAACACGACGTCTGCCGAAGGGGCGTAGCTCCTGTAGTGATCGGGACTGCTTGGAGGCGCGAACCTACTGGCAGCCGTCGCGTTCTGCATACCTTTCAAATAAGACGTCACGAGAGAGAGAAACAATTGAGGAGAGGACTTCGTTTTGATACGCCGAAGCGACATCATTCTTTGAATTGTTATATTCATGAGTTATTTAAAATATCGATATAATATTAACTTATCCAGTTGTCGTTATTACGCCTTACGCCCTCAAAATATAAATAACGACCAAGCTGGTCGTTACAGTACCTACTCGTAACGCGTTGTATTATACGAGTAGATACTAGGTATACAGACAGGAAGTAATAAATAACAGACAACAATGGGCAACTTTGAATAAAACCTGGTTTTTACTGGCACCTATACCACAAAGTAATTACTTTGTGCCTATACCACGCAAATACCTATCTTTAAAAAAAGATAACAAATATGCATTCCAACACTTTGAAATTGCAGCACCTTTTACACCTTTACAACTCTTTAAATGCTTTCATGTTCAGCAAAATGAGGCCCATTAATGTATAGTGCGTGTGTCGCCGACCCAGAAGTACCGGGTTTAATTGCCAGCAGGAGTACAGTCAACAGCAAAGGTAACTGATGATTGGTCAAGTTTAAAAATATGAAATCAGTATGAAAATCAAAACTTTTTAAACGCATATCGAAAACCTTTGAGTGTCTACTAGTACCTGCAGACTTTGACTGTAGTTATATAGAAAATACCGACTTACGCTATCGAACCTTAATTTTGAAATCTAGTAGGTAAACATCATCTACTTTTGCTGTTGACTGTACATGTTTGAACTAGGCTAGCTTCTACCATCTAATCTAAATATATGTCCGGAGACATCAATGCTACAGAGAATGAAACAGCGGGATATAATACCTAAATCATAGAAATATTACAGCACTTTAGAAAAAAATATTAACTATTACTGATTCAAAGAGACCCCGAAAGAAACGGGGCAAAATGTTTTCAGAACTGTATAATTATTAACCTGCTTTCATCATCTTGTAGTGTAGGTAGCTTTAACTTGTTACTTATTTATCTGATTTGTTAGTCTTGTCACAGAATATATATTAATAAGTACTTAAAACCTCAAACAATGTAAGGATCATTCAGATCTTCATCTATTATTATTACTTTTACTGCAACTTAAACAGCATAGTGTAAATGGTCTATAAAATATCATTGTCATTCGTTGTTTCAAAAAGTTATTTATTACAGAGACATAAAATTGTATGTTGCGCTTTCAATTCCTATAACGCCAATAATATACTCGTAGTAGCTTATATGTTCCTTGTGTCACAAAATAAGGAGACTGCAGAAGGTAAGCATTGTCGATCGTGGCATAACGTGGATATACCCTCACATCTCAAAATCCCGAGATTGTAAAAATTAATTTTAATCAAATATTGCCTACGTCTAATTTATGTAAATTAAATGTGCGCACCCTAAAAATGTAACCATTATTTTAACTATAAATAATAACCTCTTTTCTCTCCTTTATGGAACTTCTGTTCTCTTAGTTTTGCTAGAATAAGAGAACAGAAGTCCCATAAAAAAGATTTCGTTGCTATATGCGTTACGACCGACTAGTACTTCTACAAACAATGTTTTAAATCTGCAGTGATTTCTATATGTCTATACTATTTCTCGAAAACGGTTCGTAATTTTCTAAATGTAGACTAATACTAGTTTTTTGACACGACTTTACCTGCGTTGTACTTGCTAAGAAAACAAACTTAATTTCGATTTAATATACAAGCATCGACATGCGATGTATCCACTCGTGCAAAAGAGACATCATGCTACTGTCTCTTTCTTTTTTTAGAATAGTGCATTTAACAATCTCAAATCACGAGGCATGTCCTTGTTAATACATACATTTCTGGTCATTAACCCCATATGGCACTACCTACGCCGACCACTGGTTATCACGTGACCTGGATTGCCTATTTGCGGCACAGGGCACTTCGTTGCTTAGTTAAGTCAGCCGACATAGGCAGCATCACTGCAGAATAAGCGCGCCCCGCCAGGGGCGCGCCGACTTCTCCGCGGCATGCACTCTGATAACGCCAACGTAGCCTCCCATCCACGGGAGGCGACCGTTCCGTCAGCCTATGTAGCCCTTCCAAGGCTATAGGCAACACCAGGGGGTGTTTTGTCTGTAGGAGTCTGAGATAGTCTAGCTCAACCGCTTGAGGTAGTAATACATGTAGTACTCACCTCCTCCCACTGCCCGCCGGGTTGCTAGTTTTAGCAGGTGGGTTGTCCCGGCGGGCGGGGCGCATAAAAAAAAACCAAGCCACAGTTGCACTCGGAGTGTTGTGTGCGTTGCTCGAGCGCGAGATTTTATGCTACAATGCTTCAGTTAATGCCATCTATAATAATAATAATAATCAGATATAGGCCTTCCTACGGCCTTCAAATGGCCTTCCCAAACATTTCCACGGCATTTCCACCGCAACCTTCCCACGAGGCATACAAAGAGAGATACTAAAATTCCAGCCAAAAGCAGTATGCCAAAAATACATACCGATACAGTTTCTGGAGCCATGACTGAACGATAAGAATGCTGCTGGGTGCCTGTTGACAGAGCGCTCCGGCAAGAACCGGTCTGGGTCGAACTGCTTCGCGTCTGGCCCCCACACTGCTTCGGAGCGGTGGATGGCGAACGCACCTACTACGGCCCCAGCACCAGCTGGTACTGTCACGCCGCAGCCGGCTGTTGAAAGTAAGAAGACAATCTTCATCATGATCACCATTTTATTGAGGATATCCCACTGCTGGCTCAGGCTTTCTCACTTAACTATAGCAGGTGCAAGGAGCAATAAGATCGGGTGGGATCCACTAGTTTGTTATACTGACATCTTACGAAATTGACTTAGGACCAAGGACCGATCTGTTTTCCGAAGCAAAAAATATTATCTTAGGTGGCCGAGTGGCAAAATCCCCGGGTTCAACTCCCGGGTCGGGCAAAGTGTGTTTTGGCTTTTTCTATTCATCGCCTGGGTTTGTGATTATCGACCCGCATTTGGCATGCTTGGTGATTACGTAATTATCCATTAATTATTTTAGTGATGACTTTATTTCAATGATGAAGGCCTTTGCCTGCTGTGGGAAAGTTATAGGCTATTTACTTTACTTACTTATTAAAGGACACACCTTCGATTCAATCCGTACATAGTCTCAAATAAATATAATTTGTACGAAAAATGCTTTAAATATTGATTGATGACCCATGAATATTTTACAATATTTAATAGGCCCCAATTTTTCCTTCTCTGTTTCAGAACCAATGCGGAATACTAAATAACAAATGCGAATTAAGATCTATATTGTCACAAATACTTTTATTATTGTTCCAATTAAAATTATGAACTGCCATTTCAAGAAATTAATAAATATTTACAGTTCAGAAGAAACTTACGTAGGTACGTGTCTTTGTCGATGTTGCGCGCTATGATGGGCACTACTGTGTAGAAACGCATGCTCTCCTTGATCACTCTTTCGAGGTAGTTCATCTTCTGCATGTCGTCTTTGCTGGCGCCACGTTGAGATTTCTCAAAAATAGTTTCTTGTCTGAAATAAAACATTTAGTTTCTTCATCATCACATCATCTGCAGCTCATTTTATGACCCCACTGCTGGGACACAAGCCTTCCCTATGGATGGATAGAGAGAACAGGCAAGAACCACCACACGGGCCCGGTGTGGATTGGTGGTTGTTAACGACTGCGAATGCAACCGGGACCAACGGCATTACGTGCCTTACGAAGCACGGAGGAGCTCGAGACTGTCACCCATCCGATGACCGGCCTTTACGGAAGCTGCTTAACCTCAGCAACCGCAGACCGGGCGCGTTAACCACTACGCCATCAAACTCCTCAGCTCCTTGCTTCACTGTCTTACCACTGGACTATACATAGTGCTGAGTTCGAATTTACCACTGTGCGGTGCGATCAGAGACTTGGTATGGCAAAATTTTAACTAACCTCGTTTGTCACCAAGAGGCGAGAATCAAAACCGAAACTACTAGACCACTGAGTCGGTTTCATCGAATAAATAGAGGAGAAAACTCTCAGCAATGAATTGGGATGAAGGTTTGGAAGTACCCACTACTACGCTACACACACTACACGACTACACTACAAGAGTTGCTAAGCTCAAGTAGCAGTGGGCAGGGCACATCGCTCGCAGGACTGATGATCGCTGGGGCAGAACAGTTTTCGAGTGGCGACGCAGTGTGGGCAGCCCTCCAACAAGGTGGACCGACGATCTGGTGAAGGTCGTGTGAAGCTGCTGGATGCGAGCAGCACAAAACCGGTCGTTGTGGAGATCCTGGAGGTAGACCTTTGTCCAGCAGTAGACGTCTTTTAGTTGAGATAAACAATAAGACGCTTACTCTTCAAAGACCTTCTCTTGAACACTCTGGTGTATGCCGAGCAGCACCAGCGTGTACGAGATAACCAGGGCCGTGGTGTCGTTGCCGGCGATGGTGATGGAGTCTATGTGCTCCCGAAGCTGTTCGTCCGTAAACTCGATCTCACGGCCGAATAGAAGGTCGAGAACAGGAGCAGGTAATTTCCCTAGAAAAAAAATTGTTACTGATACAGTCTGTCCGGACATGAACTAGCGATATTTTAAATACTTATAAAACAACTATTTTAAGACACAAATACACTATAGAATTGGGTCCAATCTATACTTCCCAATAATTTACTAATTTATGTATTTTTTTAACTTACACATTTTTTTTAATGTTATGGAAATGTGAACATCTTATATTATAATGCACACATAGAGAATATTTCAACAAAAAACATCTGCCTTCTAAGGGGGAAGTGGGATGGACCCAATTCTAGAGTGTATTTGTTACCTCTCAACGACTAAGCGGTGTGATCACACCGCGACCATTATAATAGTTATGATGTTAGGTTGTTGGATGATGAAGTAAACGATTAGTTTACATAACGAAGTCCGTTTATTGAGTGACAAAAATACAATATGTGAAACACTTAACTAAATCTGCAACTAAGCTGTTTTACGTTAATACATTATTTCGTATGACTGCGACATGACCTAATTACAGTTCGTTACGTATAGGTAGGTATCACACTACAACTCCCCTGAAAAAGTCCTGTTCATCCCCCCTTCTGAAGGGAGAAGCAAAAAAAAATAAGAAGAATTAAATCATGTCGCATTACAATGTTTCTTATTCTATTTAACGTGAACGCTTTCTGTCTGAGAGATCCCTAAGTCCGAGCCGATTTAATTATAACGATTAATACCTACTTATTGTGCCATGTTCCATGAATAATAAGTTAGATAATATTGGTCTTGGTTAAAAAAATAAAATTGAATAGCACTCCATTACCTAGCAGTTTTTAGCAATTTTAGGAAAAGCTATTTTAAAAGTGTCGTCACCGTCGATCATTTCGTAGACCAATAAACACACGAGTATTCGTTGTTGATATAACAAAAACTTAATGTGCCCACAAGCAATTGTCAGCTCAATGTTTGTGTACCTACTAGACAAATTACCTATTGTCACAGAATACATAATATGCTATTGTGCATTAGTTTTTGTTATTGCCAGTAGTGTACACCGTTGATAATAATAATGCAAATACTAAACACATATTCAAACGATTTGTCGATAAAAACATAATATATTTGCATTCTTAATATATTATTATAAAAAATAACGTTGTCCGAATAATAAAACAATAGGCACTAATAATATCGCCGGGCGAGTGGCAAAGGTCCCCGGTTGAACCTCCAACCCACCGAATCCCATATCGAAAGCCGTAACGATATCGTAGTAATGAAACCATTTTCGTACTCGCATCCGATTTTAAAGTCGTTTGAACGAAGTTCCAACCAACCGTATACGATAGATCTGAGAATTTTGAATGGCAAATGTTAACTCTTCTCGTATGCCGCCAGGGGCGCTGGTTCAATGCCATACTAATTTTAGTTTTAGTAAACGTAATCGAATGAACACGGATAGTAAACAAAACTCACACTAGGCACCCCACAGAACACAAGAAAGAGAGGCACTCTGAATACGGTTGGTTAATAGTTCGTTCGAAAGTCTACGATATCGCTACGATTTTCGTTATGGGAATTAGGTCACAGGTCCCATTTGGCAAGCATGGTATTATTCTTTAGTGACGAAAACTGGTGTCTACTCATATAACTTTCCTGGGGGGTAACCACAACCTCTTTTAGCAGTATTATTGCAGTTAAAAAACGAGACGCGTGTAGCGGCGAATATGAACGCGTCTCTTTTCCACAACTGCAATAATACTGCTATAAGAGATCACAGTCAGGGGGCTGCAGGCCTCCACCATTGAAATCAAGATACACTACAATTGATGGGTAATGGTTTAATCACTACGATTTCCGAATACGGTTTGGTGATCACAAACACCGAAAAATCCAAAACACATTTTGTCTGACCTAGGAATTGATCCCGGGATCTTCGGGCGGTGAGCGTTTTGCCACTCTGCCACCAAGCTTACTTAAATAAATCATACTAATATTATAATAACGTTGTGAAGATCCTTGGGGGAGGCGTTTGTCCAGCAGTGGACGTCTTTTGGCTGAGATGATGAATATTATAAAGAGGAAAGCTTTATATTTTTGTATTTTTGTTTGTAACGAATAAACTCAAAAACCAGCAGACCAATTTAAAAATTCTTTCACCATTAGAACGCTACATTAGCGCTGAGTAACATAGGCTATATTAAAAAAAAACCACCCGTGCGAAGTCGGGACGGGCCGCTAGTGTATAATAACTTTACTTTACTACTAGGAAAACTATTAGGTGAGTTTAGGTAGAAATGAAAATGTACACACACACCTGTTTGTCGGTCACCGGATGCTTCCGTCTCCTTCATTTTGTTTCTCTCATGTTCGACGCGTTTTTTCCTGACCACCTGTGAAATCAAAGTAAGTACAATATTTACCCAATTATAAATAATTTACAACACACATTTAAATAATTTAACCGTGAATTTAAATACTTTACATGATGCTCTGAACTATAATTTATTAATTCATGGCGTTCATTCCATAATTATTACGATTAGCAAACCGCAATCGATCTTTAATTGACAAATATAAGGGCGTGGTCCCATTGAGAGCGATTAATAGCTAGAAGCTAGTTTGTAGTTCAAGAAGATCTAAACTGCCATTTGATCTAAAAGATTAGACCGAAATGGCAATATGCTGGGCTGGAATTTTGTAGATAACGTACGTGAACTGAAAACTAGTAAACTAATAGTGCCTTACAAATAAACAAAGAGTAAGGTCCGAATAGTTATACCGTGTTTTGTCTCTTTTACTCTATTTTGAAATGACGTTTACATGGCGGGAACAAAACACGGAATTCGGACCTTATTCTTTGTTTATCTGTAAGGGGCTATAGATTTTATTATTTTAATTTTTGCATTCACAATGCTATAATTATGTAGTTACGAGATAAAGTTTTACTAGAACAAATCAACCAGTCTTAGGAAGCACGAGTGGGAATCGAACTCACGACCCTTGGATTACCGGTCCAGTGGTCTGACCTCGGGTTCTCGGTAGCCCACTCAAGCTTCCTGACACTAGTTGATTTTTTATAGTAAAATTTTATCTTATTATAATATTGCCATTTCTATCTAACCTTGTAGATTAAATAGTAGTTTAGCTCTTCTTGACCAAAATAGCTCCTAGCTTCCGGTTAATAGTTCTCAATGGAACCGCGCCTAAGGGGTAGGTAAATATAAAATATACTTAGTGTGCTACCAATACGTGACATCAAGTCAGAACTTTCTTTTACAAAAGAGAAATTATGGTAAGATGATGATGATAATGATGATGATTTTTTTTATTTTAACAGCATTGTCCTACAGATAACAAACGGCGTTGCGTTAAATACATCATTAAGTTTTTATTTAGAGTATCTTGAGTGTGTCATGCTCTCTTTACTGTCTCTGCGGTGGTGGCATGTGCGTCGGGTCGTTACGTTCCCTAAAATATGGTTGAGCGAAGCGATGGCTGATTCATATGTCATGCTCGTGAACGGGTGCCGCCTGTGGAGGCTGGTCTGCTCTTGCATACTTATCTTATTTTTAGTATTATTAATTATAGTTTGACTTTGTTTTACCTAAACAATTGTTGACTTTTACTAGAGTACTGTAGTGGTGCTGTATGACATTGTGGAAATTGAAACCTTTACATAATTATCTGATGTAAATTTGTTAACTTACATTTTTTATTTTGTTTTTTTACATGTTGTAATTGTCTTATATATATTTTTTGTGTTTATTTGTAATGGAAAGTGTTCTGCTATGATAGGGCATTTTCCAATATTTTTGACGCTGTAAGGGAGAAAAGAGCTGGACACTTGCTGAGTTTCTTGCCGGTTCTTCTCAGTACAAGATCTCCCGCCCAGAGTAGATTTACGAACCGATGGCATAATGACATTCACAAGAGCTACTTGTAGTCTAAACTGAATAAATGATTTTGAATTTTGAATTTTTGAATTTTGATGATGCGGCCAAAATTAGAAACTCAGGTTAGATGAAGGCCAATCGGTACCCCTTTTACCCCTTTTGTGAAATAAAGAAAAGTAAACATTTGAAACGCAAAAACACAAATGATTCAACACTATTACTTACACATTATTATTTACAGGTTCAAATCCTGCTCGTGGAATTTTTTTCAACATTTGTGTTTTTGTAAATTGTTCGCAACAAAATTTGCGTTAAAAATTATATAAACAAAACCAAAAACATTTTATTTGAAACGCAAATATTTTTTATTTTTAATTATTATATTTTTATATTTACAGGTTAGTACTTGGCCTTTATCTCACCTGTTTATTTTTTTTTCATTATTGTTCCTTCTACTAAAATAGCAACTACTGACCGATAGCGGTAGGTACTAAGAATAGTAGCTTACACGCCGGACTTTGGGCGGCGCCAACTCTGAGGTCCCGGGTCCGATTCCATTTTTCCATTCGCATTTTGGAGTGATTGGAAAAATCTAAATTTTGTTCAATTTAATCTACAATAATTTGTCACTACTACGCCCTCGCTTCGAAGTGTTTAGGGTTGGAGACCTTGTACTGAGAAAAATCAAGAATTTGAAAACTTTTGCAACGTTAAATATTTAAAACAGCCATTCCATTACAAATAGACATAAATATAAAAGATTTTACTATTTATTTATTTAAAAACAAAGACAAAAACAAGATAATAATAAAACTACTTAAAATTAAACTTACAAAAAACTATAAACTATTATCTACTATTAACTATAAATAAAAAAATTGCCCCAAATCATCCCCATCAGGCAGAGTGCCCAGTAAGCTAGCAGCATTGCCACGTTGGATAGCTATGCTTATACGCTGGCCCAAGTAGCTGCTAGCTCTGGGGTCCCGGGTGGCTTCTACTAGTTTAAGGCGACGCATCGCTAAACAATAAATCTCATACGTTTTGATACGAGCGTTTGCGCCCCGTACCATAAGAAAAACTGGTTTTTTTTCTTTCAAATTAAAACTACAAATTATTTAAAAAAAATACTACAATTACTACACTTTTACAACTACAATTTTGAAGTGTGTGTTAAGACTAATCTACTAAGAAAATTTTGATGCTTAAATCGGTCTGGTTAGCCTGTAAAATGTGAATCTATGTTTTAAAAGAGGTTACTTTGATATTTTTTTCTCTGTTATAAAAGTTGAAAAATCGTGTTTCTGCAACTAACAAAATGAAGTCAATTAAATGAAAAATCATGTCATCAAATATCACTTTCATATGTTTTGTAATTGTTGAGAAAAATCAAGATTCCCGCCACGTAAATTACCAATGCATCGTCTTAATAGAAATATCTTTAAAGAGTTTGTGAGCACCCGGGCCCCATGGACCTAAAGTCTCTACCTTAAACGGCTCAAATATGAGATCCCCAGTCAGATTCTCATACTTTCGCCGTTTGAGGTTCTCTGCATGATTTGCAGCCGCGCCAGCGCTAACAGAAGTGCTTGGAATGTGGGACGGTGCAAGCGTATCGACACAAGTTGCATCCTATACTTACCAGAGCCCGTCCCACCTTCCAAGGAACTAGGGTCATGATGTCATATAAAAGTAAAAGCAAAAAATAAGCTTAGACGCGGTCGATACCGAAAAGGAGGGTCTTAAACGGTGTTTAGAACCATTGGTCCCTGCTACTATCAGAAGAGTGCGCTCGCATCGTCTGAGAAAGCTCTGCGCGTGCGAGGAACGATCTCGACGTGATAGTGTGAATTTTGTTTACTATCCGCATTCATTCGATAACGTTAACGAAAATAAGTATGGCACTAAAGCAGCGCCTCCTGGCCTCATACGAGGAGTTAAAATTTTGCCATACAAATTTTCGTTTTCGTAAACTTAATCGAATGAATACGGATAGTAAACAAAACTCATTTTGGAGTCAATACTTTGCTTAGCAACGAGACGATCAATGTTACATAAAAATATTACTTAATAAAAAAACTTCTACGTGTCTCGTCAGTGATATTGGTTCCCACTAAGACGCACGGAGAATTTGGACGCCACATGTCCCCATGGCCAGATTCCACCATCTTACTTAAGTGTCTCTACAAGTATAACAGCAATGTTTGCATAATTGTAACTTGACAGTAAAATATAAGTCCAGTTCCTCAGGAACTAAGAATGTCGAGTAAAATGCACTAAAACCTCTACCTTCGGCCTTAAAGTCATTTACCTTAAGGTGAGATGCAGGCAAAGCTACTTTTCCCAGCAGTGCCAATAATATACCATAATATACAGGGTGGCCTTGGAAGTGTGGATCATATCGAACAAGAACATAGAGGAGGTCATTTCCAAACTTTTTAGCTCTATGAATGTTGCTTCTATTTTTGACAGTAAACACGCTCAAATACGCACTAAAAAATTTCCTAGGTCAAAACTTTTGAAGTATTTTTTTTCTTAATTGACTTATGTTTGCTAGCTGAATAAAAATACAAGAAAGTCGAAACTTCCTATAACATTCTAAAAAAAATCAACTTGAGAGTTTTTTTGTTATGATTTTTTTTTGTGTGAGCTTATGAAAAAAACTAAAATTTAATGTAACTTTAGAACTGTCAAAAATAAAACCGACATTCATAGAGCTAAGAAGTTTGAAAATGACCTCCTAAAATACTATAGCTAAAATATAGACGTCCTGAATGGGTAGTAGGTAAAAAAATTATGGACAATTCAAAAGCACTTTTCTAAAGTTTCTTTGAATAAAGAATATTTGACTTTGACTTTGACTCC
The DNA here is from genome assembly GCA_947562085.1 of Eudonia lacustrata. Lineage (NCBI taxonomy): Eukaryota > Metazoa > Arthropoda > Insecta > Lepidoptera > Crambidae > Eudonia > Eudonia lacustrata. The sequence continues at coordinate 12,973,044 of OX387325.1, read as the reverse complement.
TCTATCTTGTTTGATTTGATCCACACTTCCAGGGACACCCTGTATATAAAAAAAGTACCAACAAAAATATTAATATATTTTTATATTAAAACTTCTACGTACCTCTTCAGTGAACTTGTGGGTTAAGTCAATGTTGTCTCGCTGCAACTTGGCGTACGGGGTGAGGTTGAAAAGGCAGTCCGGCTGCAGCCACACCTTGAAGAAGCGCATGTTGAGGATGGTCATGACGATGTGGCGCGCGCGCAGGTACGGCGTGTCGGGAGTGTTTTGGACGTCCATGCGTTCGCCCATCGCGGTCTCTGCAACCATTGAGTAATTTATAGTCTCTTTCTAATCTCAGAATGTAGTACGTACTACAGAATGTTGTAGAAAAATAAAGGAAATACCATGAACACAAAATGTTCAAGTTTTTTTATTCTAATGTGTTTGAATATATTTCTTTGATAAGAAAAGTTAATATTTTTACAATAATAATACAATTTAAAAGAAATCGAGAGTGGAAGCCCTTGCCGAGTTTTTTGCCGGCTCTTCTACATATAAAGTATTTTAACTATTTATATGCCGACATTCATAAGATAGCTCTTAATATATATTATAATTATTTTTTATATTTTATATTAGCCTATTTTGTGTCCCACTGTTGGGCAAAGGCCTCCCCTCTGCGGCTCCACTCTTCTCTATCATCGGCTACCTCATACCATTATTTTATTTTAAAGCATAATAAGAAAAATATTTGTTTTAAATTATCCGATCGATCGATGGTCAACAAACAATCAAGTCGTGCTAATTATTTTTTGTATTGACTACTTGTTTTTTTTATTTGTAATATTTACCCAAATAGTTGTTTGACTTACCAAACACGATGTCCAGTGTACAAGCAGTCACATACTTGAGTACATCGAACTCGGCCTTGCCCGCTTGCTCGGCCAGCCTTTCCACCAGCACGCTGGCCTGGACCCCGATCACCCCCAGGTATTCCTCCACGATCTTGTTGTGGAACACTGGCAACATAATTTTTCTGTGCGACTTCCAAAGACCCACTGAAAAAAAGATTAAAAGATTTTTTTAAAACACCAATTTGTCTTTTTTCCGCAAATGACTCCATTGCACCTAATGTGAAATGGAAGTAGAGTCCCGACGCGAAAACAACTGGTGCAGCGTGAAAACGACGCAGCATCAGTCACACTCACTATGGTGCCCACATGGTGCTGCCTTGCGCCTCGTTTGAAGGACCCAATATCATAGTAAGGAGGGAAAACATACGCTGGTAGACTATTCCATCTTATTGTGTGACAAAAAGTCATCAAATTTCCTTGTGCGCGATGGAACATTTGAGACAGTGAAGCGGTGATTCCGGAGAGCAGCATATGCAGATAATATGGAGGAACGGAGAAGGTGGGACGAGGTCAAAGGGTTCGTCAGACTCGCCATGGTGTAGAATAGGGTAATAACAAAAGACATATGGCATCGCGTCCGCTTCGGTGTCATCAGATGTGATTATCGCCTCAAATTGTTTGATGATGACGATAGTGCGAAATTCAACATAATTGTTTAGAATTCCAGATGATGATGCTTTAGGATGGCAGTATCAAAAGTTGTATCGAATAGTTTTTTTTTTTTTTTGAGAGAATTGGTTGATTGCCTCGACGGCATTTTCAGCTTCATCGGGCTTTTCTGGGGGCGGCGAAAAACTTAAAGGGTTCCTCCTCAAGCCGTGTGAAACGAATCACCTTCGGAGGTTTTCTAAGAGGGAACGGCATCACGCAATATATAGTGCGTGTCCCCGTGCCCTAATAGATTCCCCGAGAGGTTCGGATCGGTTCGGGGAAGTATCGAATAGTGTTTACTGTGATAATAAGAAAAACCCTAGGCCCCTTACAAATAAACAAAGAATAAGATCCGAATAGTTATTCCGTTTTGTTCCTGTCATGTAAACTTCATTTCAAATTAGAGTAAAAGAGACAAAACACGGAATAACTATTCGGACCTTATTCTTTGTGTATTTGTAGGACACTAAGAATAAAACATTTTACTGTTATAAAATGCAACAAATTGTTTCTGCTGACTTCTTTTAGGTTCTTACTTGTTCATCTATGTTGTGTCCAGCTCAAGAATAAATTGCAATTTTTGTTTATTACTAATTAGTACCTACTTTAATTTATCGTTATCATCAATTTCTCATCATCATTGTCAAACGTCCCACTCTAGTCTCATACCTACCCGTATGAACGATTGTGGCAGAAGGTAGTTTTATGTGAAATGGCGGCACGTTTTTTTTGCGTGTACACACCGACACCGATACCCGACACGTGTTTCGCCCCTCCTCGGGGCATCGCTCATTTATTGTAGCAAATTAACATATTGTTTATATTATACTAATTCTGAGTACTTACATAAAACGACGATGATCATGCATAAAGCTTATTTGATGATATCTTCATGATATTGCTAGTAGGCGTATGAACACGAATTCATATCCGGATTTTTTACGCGAATCATAAATGCCGAACAGATAGGCCAATCGAAAACAATATCTGCACCAGTAAAGTATTCCATAATTTCTATCTACAGGAACATTTTCGTCTAAAATAATACCAGTGGTAATCTTAGCGTATAACATAATTATGATAACTTGAAGCGAAAACAAATAACAATAACTATTATTATATTTTCATCCACATAACATTGTTTTTACTAGCTAGTTTAAAGTTGAGAGGAACCTGAAAGCCTGAAAGTAAGGCTTGATATTTTCAGTCACCAGCCAGCCCCCCTTGACAAGTGGCAAAACGCTAATAGATAGAAATCAAATAGAATGATTATTGTATGGGATTGACATTAATGTCATTTATAAGTATCGTTATATAATCTCGTTCGTTTCTCGTTCAAATTTGGGAAACACAGCGGAAAATCTGACCAATTTTTAAGGTTATTAAAGGTTCATATCTTTTATAATAATGAATTTATGAAAAAAAATAAAAACATAGGGACACAGCCAAAGCCTTTCTTTAATTTTGAATACAAAAAGTAATTAAATCGGTCCAGTTTTGGAGGAGGAATCAGGGGACTACGATACGTTGACTTTGTCTACTTTTCATAAATATTTTTCAATTCAGTCGTCCTTAGTGTTTCCTCATAGGTAAGGTTTGATTTTTTCAGTCACCAAGTCTCCCATCCAGATCTTACATCACTACAAAAATATGCACTTATTTGCTATAAAAATTATATTATAAAAAGTTAAACTTCTTCAATTGGTACTCGTACTATACTAATTACTGATTATTAATATAACCAGGTTTCACCAGTTTTCTTCGCCATAAAATAATATAGAATCATTGAAATTTTATTAGATGAGAACTAGGAAGCAGGTAGACGTATTCAATGGTCGCTAAAGTCAACATTACTTCATCATCATCATCATCATCATCATCAGCATACACACGTCCACTGCTGGGAATAGGCCTCACCAAGTGTTCGCCACTGAGCACGATCCGCGGCTACTCTCATCCAGCTCTTGCCAGCCACCTTGCGAAGGCGTCGTTCCACCTAGTCTGAGGGCGTCATACACTACTACAAAATCACTTGCCGACCCCTAAAACTATATTTTAAGGAAACAAATCCGTAGAAGTTGTAGTTCGTTTAAACAATTTTGATCGTGTGGTCGATCTAACAGTTTTTTGGGCTCAAGACTACTAATAGCTAACCTGGCCAATGTTTTAACTTTGGCTTTTTTTATAGCCTTTGTCACTCACACAGTCAAAACAAATCATTAGATTCTACCATGCCGTTTGGGCTGTAGGGCGTGCCAAAGAAACAGACATACATACCTACATACATAAATAAATAATAAAAAAATAAAAAATAAAATTTATTTATTGGGTAACTTAAAGGTCCTCCTTTTAACCACAATTTGCCTGTTTCAAGAGGTTCCGCTCTTTCTTATCTCTAAGGTATACCTACATAAGTTACCATGTACTTAATCTAGTTATTTAATGAATAAAATAAAAACTATTTAATTAATAAAACGAAAAACAAGTATGTGTGTGTGTGTGTGTGTGTGTGTGTGTGTGTGTGTGTGTGTGTGTGTGTGTGTGTGTGTGTGTGTGTGTGAGGGGGAGTGTATGCGCGCGTGTGTGTGTGTGTGTGTGTGTGTTAGGAAATAAAGGTCTCTAGTTCATCATAATTTATATTTTTAGCCAAGTTATTAATAAGGATTTACATTCGTTATAAGTTTTATTATAGATGTTAAGTTCATTATATATTTTATTATAAATACGGGCAGAGCGAGAAGCGAGCTGTACTTGCAAGGTTTGAGTTGGGGGTATGTAAGCAACAGCATACATTCTTCTTCTCCGTACCGTATCAGGTTTGTAAGGTAAGTATTTGTGTTTCCTTAATATTGCATGCAGAATATATAATTTTCTAATAGATAGTAGACTGCATGTCTGATAAAGTTCAGAAGTTGAGAAAGTTCGTTTCTAAGTACATAACTTTCAAGAGCGTTTTTTATGCTCTCTCGACTTCCAGAAAGAGTACAATGCTTACAAGAGTTTTATAAATATCATCATCATCATCATCTCAATCCTTCTTCGACCACTTTGGTGTAGACCTCTTTCAAATAAATAAAAAATAAAATAAAATAATTATAAAAGAAGATAAAAAGACATAGTGTTGAAAAAATTCCACGAGCGGGATTCGAACCAGCACCCCATGACATGCCGGGTCAGGTGTACTGCCAACTATGCTATCGTTTTTCAGCACTTTGTCTTTTTTCAAATTAATAAATAATTAATAATATTTTTTATTTTTATTTTTTTTTAATGGCATCCTGGCGGTAATAGCAAAGAAGTTTGACTGTCCCATTCTTAGGCATTGGAACCGAGTGCATACTGGGCCCTGTTTAATAAAGCTGACAATCCGACAAGTCGACATATGTCAAAAAGTGACAATTTGACAATTTTTCTGTATAATAAAACTGTCAGGTGACATAATTGTCATGGTGGGAAATTCACAAATATGTCGAAATGTCGCGACAATCCGACATTTTTCTGTATAATAAAACTTTTTAAGCGACAGGTGACAGGTGACAATTTGTCGTGAAAAACTTGTCAAATCTGCTTTATAAAACATAACATTGTCATGACATATTGACATATTTGTAGAATTGTACGACATTTCTGACAGGAGCGTTACCCTCTGTCGCGAAATCATATTTTAAACTTTGAAGGTGTAAGAAAGTGTTTATTACAAAAAAATGGTACTTACGTCGAGCAGTGAGAGTAGTGATGATGAATACTTGGAACAAATACAAACGAGGAGACAACGACGATCATTTAAAAGCAGAATTAATTTCTCATTCTCAATTACGATTTCTGCTTTAAAGAAAAATTTCGGGTATGTAAAAACACCGTAGAATATTTAATTATTAAAATTGGTCATCGACTTTTTGTGCATTTCCATTTTACACGCGATCAAAACGAACAATCGGAGATGCACCAGTGATTGATTTATCTTTTACTGTAGCAATATTTTTTTCTATTTTACCCTCATTTAGCTTCATAAAACAAAATAATTTGCAAATATGTCAAAAGTCGACATAATTGTCACGACAATCCGACAAATGTCAGAAATCATTTGACTGTGGTTTTTTGACATATGTCAAGTTTTATTAAACGCTTTTTCAATGACAAATATGTCAAGATTTCACCTTTCTATTTTTGACATAATATTTGTAACTTTTATTAAACAGCCTAAGCGCGACAATTCTACAATTTTGTCGTTTTTTGACATATATGTCGAATTGTCAGCTTTATTAAACAGGGCCCTGGTGGGACTTTCAAATTTTTTAATTAGTGTGTTCTTTAGTATTTGTTGTTTTTTTATTAAGTATGTTACAATTAACTATGTATGGACTAAGTGGTCTGAAATAAATGTTTTATTATTATTATTATTATTATACTCTTTATTCATTTTTTTCCTTAAAACTAGATTTTTACAATATTTTAATATAAAAGCAATAAAACATTATAAAAACCTAATCCTAGAGTACCGCCAGCAGCGAGGCAGGGCCCAAACTACCGGTGGTCAGGGCTGCAGAGTGAGGAACCTCCTGACAATACGTGCCGTGTCAAGGAGTACTGCCTTTTGCATCTGACCCTATTACCCTTTTTATTATTATTATTATTAAATTGTAATTTGTTCGCATTGCACATTATTTGCGTAAAATTACATGTAAATAATCATAAAAGAAGAAATTTTTTTACGTACCTGGGGCGACGAAGAGACCATTTCCTAGCCAGGGTCTTAGAAATCGGTAAACCTCTTCTTTGTCCAAACAATTTTCCAGCACTACCTGAGCGTCGTCAGGATTTCCAATAACTACAAAAAAAGAACAATGTAACAATGTGCCTTTTACAAACTTAAGTATCAAAAAACGCGTTATAATTTGTATTTTGTTAGACAATAAGCGCTTAAATGCCTATGTCCAGCTGTGGACTATAGGATAGGACAGTATAGGCTGATGATAATGATAAAGCGCTTAAATTACGTTTAGCTTAATTAAGATTTTTATTTAATCATCTTCATCATCATTTAAGCCAAAAGACGTCCACTGTTGGACAAAGGCCTCCCCCAATGATCTCTTCAACGACCGGTTTTGTGCTGCTCGCATCCAGCTGCTTCCCGCGACCTTTACCAGATCGTCATTATTTTTTAGGGTTCCGTACCCAAAGGGTAAAACGGGAACCCTATTACTAAGACTCCGCTGTCCGTCCGTCTGTCGGTCCATCTGTCACCAGGCTGTATCTTATGAACCGTGATAGTTAGACAGTTGAAATTTTACAATGTATTTCTAAACAACAAGATAATGTATTTCTGTTGCCGCTAGAACAACAATTACTAAAAACAGAATAAAATAAATATGTAAGGGGGCTTAATTTTTTTGCCGTTTTTATAGATAATGGTACGGAACCCTTCGTGTGCGAGTCCGACTCGAACTTGGTCGGTTTTTATTTAATAAATAATGTTGACTGTTTTTTTTATAGATTCATATTGTTTTTTTTCTAATACATTTATTTGTGCTATAACCATGTTTTCTTTAGCTGTGCATAACAGCTCTCTGGAATAAATTATTAATACTCAACATTGTTAGTCTTTTAAATAATAATCTTTTAGCAATAACAAAGATTACTATTATTATTATTTTAACATTTGGATTCAAAGAACTTTATTTAAAAAAAAACTCATAAGAATATAGTACACTGGCCTGCAAAATTAAGTATCACACTTTTAAAATTGCAATAACTTTTAAGTACATAAGATATACTTTCGAAACAAAAAGGAAATATGTTACTAATGTATAAGTTACTTTAGTTTCAAAGAAAGCTGATAAAAATTGCTGCAAAACGTTTTTTATTTATAAATCTCTAACTTCTATAGTTTAGAAAATAAATAAATATTAAAAGTGTAGTACTTAGTTTTGCAGGCCAGTGTAGTTTACATAAAATGAGCTTACAAATTAACATTTTAAATAATTAGTTTTACATAATTATATAAGGTTATGTCTCCTGCTTTTGTTATTTCAATTTTATACAATAGAATAACTTAATAAATTACAATAAATTGTGTTCCTACTTAAATACTGCAATTTGTAGCTACCTATCCAAAACTGTCAAATTTCTTCAATACATTTTCAATCATATGATACATAAAGTCCAAAATCTATTGAGGGAATTTGACAGATGTGGTAGTCTGATGTGCAGGCATGTGCACTTAAAGCCCCTTACAAATAAACAAAGAATAAGGTCCGAATAGTTATTCCGTGTTTTGTACCTGTCATGTAAACGTCATTTCAAATTAGAGTAAAAGAGACAAAACACGCAATAACTATTCGGATCTTATTCTTTGTTTATTTGTAAGACACAAAATGTTTACTAATAACCTAAAATAATAGTTTAATGTGACGACCTCCTTGGTCGAGTGGTTTGTACACCGGTTTTCATGGTGTCGCTATCTCTGAGGTCTCGGGTTCGATCCCCGGTCGGGTCAATTTAGAAATTATTGTTTTTCTAAATTGTCTCTAGTCTGGGTGTTTTCTATGTATAATAAGTATGTATTTAAGTATTTTAAGTATGTTTATCCGTGGTCTAGTAACCATTTAACGAGTTTCATAACGAAGCTTCTCTTGGGCTAGATAAATTGGTGTGAGTGTAGGAAAGTTTATTATTTATTTTATATTTACCTACCGATATATAATTTGGGGCCGAGCCAAATCTTTGTGCAGCCCTTGTTTTGGCACGCCATGTCAGCTAAGTAATCGATGTTCTTCAGCATTTCTGAAATTTTGTTAACGTAAAGAAAAATAGGAGGTAACTAAAATATTGTTTTATATAAGTGTACACATCCAAATGAAATACTTAGTTAATAAGATAAAATGATATATAAAGTTAGGTAAAGTAAATAGCCTATATACTTTCCCACAGCTGGGCAAAGGCCTCCATCGTTTGAAATCAAGTCATCTATAGAATTGATGGGTATACCTATTGACATACCCTATTGTTGGGCATGACTCTGGATAATAATCTTTCTTTCGGTCCCCACATTCAAAGAGCCCCATATTTAAATATCCCTCTGAAACAATCCAACCCTAATAATGACGTACGCGTAACCCGTTTTTGGCTGTATAAAGTCCTACGTCCTGAAGAAGCGTCAGGTCTCAATTTGGCAAGACAAATGCATGAATTGCCACAGAAGAAATCATTGCTTGCAATGCAAGATACCAATCAATTTATTGTTACGATGAGTTGATTAAAAAAATGGATACATATGCCAAGCTCAGGCATTATATAAGGCTAACTTGTATACTACATACTCTCGGTGTCTCCAAGGAACAGCGCCCCGTTGCCTATAAAGGGCAGGCCCGGCGGCACGGGCAGGGCCGCAGTCATCTTGTCCATGCGGCGCGCGCGCGTCGACCAGTACACCCAGTACGAGCCCGCGAGGAGCAGCAACGCCGCCAGTATGATCATTTCTAGGCCTGGATAGAATCATTTGTTTTTATTTATATAAATAACCAGTGATGGGGATTCGTGAGGCTTATCTAAGGGCCTAGTGTGAGTTTTATTCGCCATTCGATCACGTTAACGAAAACGAGAATTTGTATGGCAGAATCTTAACTCTTCTCGTATGTCGCCAGGAGGCGCTGCTTCAATGCCATACAAATTTTCGTTTTCGTAAACGTAATCGAATGAATACGAATAGTAAACAAAACTCACACTAGGCACCCTGATAAAAGTTTCATATGTGATTTTATGTAGGTAGAGCGTGATAGAGCTGATTTATCCACCTTTTCATAAACAATACCGGTAAATGTGCTGAAGCTAAATATCTCAGTATTGTTAAATAACAATTATCATGACATTTATGTATAATATAAACATAGGTTTACGAAAAAGAAGTTAAGTATAATTTTAAAGTTAAAAAAGACAGTAATCCCGGGTATTACACCGTACATGACCATAGCAATATTTGTTTGTACATTTGTTTCGAGCTTTAACCCATCACGCCGAACAGCAAATTACAAGATTTATTAACCGACTTCAAAAAAGGAGGAGGTTACTCAATTCGACTCGTATATATATATATATATAGTTATATATTTTATGTGTGTTCGCGGATAACTTCGTCGTTTAGTAACCGATTTTGATGATTCTTTTTTGTTCGAAAAGAGATATCCCAAGGGTGGTTCCATGATAAGGAAACCAGGATCAGATGATGGCACCCCAGAGAAATCGAGAGGAACTTTCGAAAATTGTAGGGGCGACTAGTGCGTTTGTTAATGTTTTCGACGAGTACTACGCGTACGTATGTCACACTTTTCAACAGCCCATAACGCTCACCTCTTAATATAGAATATTGGAAGGCGCTAATATAGCTGGATGTTATCACCAAGCATGACAGTAACCGAGTAGATTTGGTGCAGGCACGACAAGATGTTGGTGTTCGCCCTAGTGTTCGTGTGCGCTGTCATATATTACATAAATTTTCGCAGATTACGGAAAGCATTATATGATATATCGGATATATTGCCAACAGTTGGCCATCTGCCTCTGATAGGCCACACGCACTGGTTCTTAGGCGGTCCCGAAAGTGAGATATTGTTCTAAATTATGTTTCTTTTGTTTTGAAATACAGTTCCTTTTTGAATGAGCTGAAAAAGTTCGTGTAGTATTCAATTAAAGTGAGATTATAATTGCTTTCAAAGTTGTTGAATAATATAAAATTGTTAGCGGAACAAGTGGATGCGTCGGGTGGCGCGAGTAAACTTTGGATTGGGTCCTCCTTGTATTTTGGTAAGTAGAGCCTCAAAATGTCATTAATAATTAATTAATTAATTAATAACATCAGCGTAGAGTGGCTCGTCTGTCGGTCTTTCTACAGGATTCATTTCGGGGAGTGCGCGAAGGAGTTGCACGACCTAATCCCACCATCCACTTTCCGCTATCGGAGCACGAGGCGCGACTTCCATCCCTATGTTGTAGATATGCCACCTTGTCGCACGAGCCGATTCGGTTCAACTTTCTTAGTGCGTACAGCTAGGGAATGGAACGCGCTGCCTGCGAGTGTGTTCCCTGAAAGGTATAATCTGGACATCTTCAAAGCCAGAGTGAATAGGCTATTTCTAGGCAGGCATGTTCCATCCTCGACCGCACCGTCACTTAACATCAGGTGAGGTGTAGTCAAATGCCTGCCTATAACAAAAAAAAAAAAATATATATATATATATAAAACTTATAAAGTTATTTATTTAAGGACAGCTAGCAAGAACATACACCCTAAACAATGCATTGACACACTTCAAGATATAATCAAATAGTTATTTGTTATACAAGAGTGCAAAGTTGCTTTTTAACCGCGTGCTCAATTTTGATGACCGAGCAAGCGAAGGATAAAAATTAGAATCCTGAGCGTTAGCGAGGGAATCAAAAGAGCACGAGGTGAAAAATCTTTGCACTCGAGTGCAACACGTAACTTTTCATCCCACCTCAGCGAGGAAACGACTAAATGCAAAAAAAACATTTACAATCACAAGATACTTTTATTTCAGTTTAGGTATTACCTACTACATTATGATAGGTAAGTATTTCTGTCATACTTAATAGTTGTACAGATTCATCGGATTCCCTTGATTTTTTTGGTTGCTGAGCAGATGAGGCTCTTTTTAAAAATGTTACTAATTTGGGATATGTGTTGATATGTATGTTTTTTTTACATCTTTATTGTTGCTTTTAGCATTAAATACGTACTCCATAGAGTGCTTGATTTCTTGGTCTCGGATAATTCAATAAAATATGCCAGCAAAATGTTTTCGGAGAAAGTTTTGGCTCCTTTAGCTGTCGCCACGTGTTAAACATGTACTGTTTCAAATACTTCTCGTTGAGGGAGAAAGCGCATTTGCGCATTATTAACAGTTTCAGTCAATTCTGTTAGCGTCAAATAAACTTCGTCGTCGCTATAATTACTTATTTTAGGTTTTTCAATTGTTTTCAAGTTTCATATTTTTACCCTAAGGTTTTCACAATATGACGTGAAAAGAAAATGACGCGCGCAAAGCCAATTTAAAAAAGTACACCAAGAAGGTTTCGAGTCTGAGTTTTTATAACAAATTAAAAAAGGTTGTATGATAAATTCGGCACCATGGAGGTAGAACACGATGTTCTAAATGTTCTAAATTCAATTTACTTTATCCTCTAGCGGATAAAAACGGCTTTTGATGCACTCAGATATCGAAGAGCAAAAATACTCTTTTCGAGATGGGGGGATGAAAAGGTATTTTAATCGCCTCTTTGGTCTAGTGGTTAAGATCACCGGTTTAGACCCAGAGGTTTAGATTCCAAGCAGGGGTACATGTTTGTGTACTCGGTTTGGTTGGTGGTACGGGTTGTTTGCCCGCCTGGCTAGCTACCACCATCTTATCTAATTATGTCACCATATCATCAATGTTTATAGCATTTCGGCTTACCCGTAAAATATAAAAAAGGTATTCATTATCACTCAGCTACGAATTGTCCATAGATTTGAAATTTTAATTAAGAGGCCTATTACATTTTGACCGTGATTTTTGCATAAAATGCCCAACTTCGGCGTTCTTGTTCAGAGAAACTGAAACCTTTAGACAATTTTGACTTATTGTATGGTGGAGAATAGTTATTAGTATAATTCGTAGCAGCCTCGTTTTCTGCAATTTTCCCTAATCTTTTTATTTAGAGCCAAAATTCCGAAGCTATAGTTTTCAGTTAAATACGCTGACGGCAAATTTCAAGGTCATGGATTGAACTACATTACTAAGCAAACGAAATGAAAAATATATAATAATAGTTGTTAAGTTCGTAGCGGCCTCGGAACTTTGGAATATGAATGGAATTTCTACAACAAAAAATCCCATTCAAAGCCATAGATCGTTCAGAATTAGCTGTAAATATCTCCTTACTCCAATAATATTGTTAAGTAAATTGTACACCAGAATTAAAGTAAGTTTATAAGATTTCAAATTATTTTTTTGAACGATAAAAAATAAATGCAATTACAACTGCACAAAATGCTACTTTTGCGATCGAGTCGAGTACTGAGCAAGCGCGAGCGCGCGCATTTTGTGATAGGCCTCCTAGGGACTTTAAATGATTATTTTTGACGTCACTTTTTTTAGTCTTAATCTATTACCGTAACATTTACGTGTTACTTTAGACTCGATGGTAACTTTGACTGCAATGTCACAGTGCAGTGCAACATACATAAATTATCTATTGAGTATAATTTATAGTTATTGTTGTTCGTCTGTCAGTCTGTCTGTGTTGGAAAGCTTCTTAATCTGGCCATGATTCTAAATGTTAGGACAGTTAATCAAACTAATCAAAGTAAGCTGAACGGTCAAAAGAATCTTCACATTCATGTAAAATCAGTTTCAATGCGTAATTTATATTTTAGCTGGAAACAATGCATCAACTCAAAATATATTCTGTCACATTTCTAGGTTTGTTTTTCTAATTATAGTTACTAAATTTTCACGTTTTAAAGTTCACTATGCAAAGTTGTAAATCGCGTGAATTTATTTGAATAAGCGCTTTTTAATGCGCTGATGGTCTGCGGTCTATACTTATTAATCTATACATATAATAAAAACGTAGGGATAAAAAAATCTGTAACTGCAAGATATAAAAAAAAAATTACACAGGTTGCCTTAAAATCACTTACGGAACACGATAGAATAGTTTTAAAAAAAATTGTTTGTTTGTTTGTTTGTTTGTTTGTTTGTTTGTTTGTTTGTTTGTTTGTTTGAAGTCGATAAACTCGAGAACTACTGAACGGATTTTGATCCGGTTTTCACCAAAATGCTAAGAAAAATCCGGAGAATAATATAGGCTACATAAATACTTGAAAAATACAGGGTGTCTCATTTAAATCGGTCAGTATGGGAAAGTCTGAAACTATAAGACATACGAAGATCTGTCCTTAGGAACCATGTCATCGATTTTAATAAGAAGAAAAACTGCATTCATACATTTAAAGAAAACCTGTACTCAGCTCGGGAATCGAACCCGGTTGTTTTGAAAAAAATAAACTTATAGTATTTCTATTTAGATATCGATTTTGTAGGTCTTAAGCAGTAAATAGCTCTTTGAAACATGATGTCTAAAATGAATAAAATGCATTGTTTTCACGTACTTTAATTTATTTTAGTAGGTGTTCGAAGTGACCACCGTTTTTTCAATACAATATTCAACACGTTTAGGTAACGATCGAAGAACCCAGAGCCGTAAGCACTGGGTTCTTTGCCCTTTTGAGCCTGTCATTGATAGTTGTTGCCATGAGAATACCGATTTTGATGCGGTTATCACCAAAATGCTTAGAAAATTTCGGAGAATAACATACAAATCGAAAAATGTTAAACAAATTTTGATATACGTATTTACGCGACCAACTGTTAGATACGGTCGTTGAGTTATTATTTTAGAAAAGTTTTGTTACTCTCTAAGGTTACCTACCCTTTATAAATCTGTGAGGCACCTAAGCGAACATTAGCACCGCAGTAGTAAAGCGACGGAAAATAAAAACAAGCTCGAAATCACGCACATCATTAAACTTGGCTGTACATAGGTACACCTTTTGTTTCATTTTCCAAAATAACCAATAATAATATGGCTATTTAGTCGCGCCTGCGCGCGGCGCTTATTGCAGTTTTCTAATACACAGAAATGTTAAAAGTTAAAACATTTCCTATATTTGGCGGTATAAACCTCTGTGTCGTTGCCCAAAATAAATAATAATTTTTAGTTATGCATAGAAATGTTACCTAGGTACTCATTAAATTTGGCTGTATAAAACTTTGTATCACTGTCCAAAATCATGTCTCTATTTTTTTAAGTATTGCACATAGAAGATATCTTGAATTACATAGCTTGGCTGTATAAACCTTTGGGTCGTTGCCCAAAATACTTAATGTTATTTTTTTAAATCTATTTGGTGAAAAAACGCGAGAACAGGAAAATTTAAAAAAAAAATTGGCGCTCAAATTTTGAAACGAACAGAAGGAAATTTTGATATTTTGCAATGCATTAAGTACCTATTTTTGTTTTGTTAATAATTTTCAAATTATATTAATTATTCATTGTGTCAAAGTTTTTTAAAACATTTTATGCAGGTACGTTAAATATTTCAGTACTTATTCAGATCTTATTAATTTTCAAATAAGATTTATTCAATGTGTAAAAGTTTTATGAAACATTTGATGCAGGTAAGTTAAACACTTATTTCAGTACTTATTTTACATGTAAGCGGTTTCTTACTTTGGTTTCTTAACATGTTTATAGGATAAATCTGTGTTCAATGATACAATATAAGTAAGTAAGTATCATAACAATTTTAATATCATAAAACCTATAAAGAATGAATTTTGTACATACTTCTAGATTACAGAAAAATGGTTTTTCCATTCTTCTATCGCATAAGACGATGGCTACCTCTGTTATCAGAGTTGCAAAAATGTTTAAGTTTGCAGGGTACAACTGTATTAGAGGCACGGACTTCAGATTTTTTTTTTATTAGAGGTAACTTCTTTCTGTGTCCTGTGATCTACCTCTAAAAAGCTACCTACCTAACAAGATGCCACGAAGAAGTTCAAATTTATCGCAAGTATGTAACATAAAATACTATACTGTTAATTACCTAATAGGCAATAATATAATTCATTACAGTTCTCAATTTATTGATATTTTGTATCTACGAATAAGAACATAGTTGGTAAATAGTTTTTTGTGCCTTATGGCCGACAACCAATAATCCTGGACCGCTACCTGCTACTCGATATCCAGCTTCGGTGGACAAGGCAAAAAAAAATTTGAAGTCCGTGGTTGGACAGTATAACAGTAGACACATCTTAGCTAAGATACACCAGTGCCTAGGACGACTCCGGACGAGTACCTGAGCTGTAAAATACCAATTTTATTACATGTAATTGAGCGTCAGTAAACCCATTTCAGGTTTGTCTGACGTAGCAAATACGCGCAACCCACCGAGAAACGGTGTTGTATACTAAATGTATGTGGAGGGATAATTGAAACGGGAATCTGAGTGAGAATCTGTATGAACGGGACGATTCTGTGCTTCAAACTGAATATATATATGTACATGGCAGAGATGATAGTCGAAAGAATAAGAGATAATGTATGAAAAATAATGATGGACGTAAAGGAGACACAGGAAGTATGCCAGAACCAAACTAAATGGAGATCGATTGTCTTTGTCTATCTCAGCATTCCCAGCTGAAAGGATATTAAGAGTGAGTAGATGTACGTATGTCGGTAAATACAATGTCAATTTTCTAAATTTCCGATGCATATAATTTTATTATACCCTAATAAGCTTAAATAGATACCTACATAAAAATTAAACTGTACAGACTACAGCCTTTAGCTCACGCGGACGAAGTCGCGGGCAACAGCTAGTATATAATATATCCTTGAACTTTTTTCTTATGATAATACTTAATACGTTTTACATCTCATGTGAGCGTCACATTAGTGTCACTAGTGCAATGTATGATATACTGCTTATTGTTTTAAAGTTTATTGCACGTTTTCATTACAGACAGCGAAATCCCATAAATAATGTTCAAACAAATTACATATAGAAAAAATGTTCAATTAAAAAAGTTATCTCATATCATTATTTACTATATTTTTTATTCGTTTTCCGACTTTGCCACACTGAGAGGAGAAAACATTTACTGGTTTTCTACAAAATGATGGCTAAAGTTAGACAATGCTAAAAGTCAATTGACGTAACACAATAGTGACGTCATAGTTCGCCATCCCCATACGATAAAATTAACTACAGCAGTCTCTAATACGATTTTAAATCTACATATGACTTTATATGAGGAGCTCGATGGCGCAGTGGTTAACGCGTCCGTCATTGGATGGGTGACCAGAAATTTACCATCTCGAGCTCCTCCGTGCTTCGAAAGGCACGTAAAGCCGTTGGTCCCGGCTGCATTGGCAGTCGTTAACAACCACCAATCCGAGTGGTGATTTATGACCCGTTCTCCCTATCCATCCATAGGGAAGGCTCGTGCTCCAGCAGTGGGGACATAAAATGAGCTGATGATGATGACTTTATTACAATAGTCTTATTAATAAACCTTTCACTGTGCATAGGAACAGGACATTAAGAGATAGAGTATTATTAGATCAATAGTCACCGGAACTGCCCCCCGACCGTCTAACCGATCGCTTTGACTACGCGTATAGTTTATGACGTCATCTTGCCACCTCGCACCGCCTATGAAAGCAATATCAAAAGCTAAAGGCAATTAGCTTTCGATATTGCTTTCATAGGCAAAAACGACAAGATGACGTCATAAACCACTCACAAAGTCAAAGCGATCGATTAGACGGTCGGGCCCCTGGTTGTGAATTAGTAATCTAATCTAATAAAATAAATATATCTATTTCTATACTATTGTTTGCTTGTTTGCGGAGGGTAATCCCTGGAACTACTGGTCCAATTTCAAAAAATATTCCGCAGAGAGAAATTTCGAAAAAGAAAAGTTTTTTTTAGTTTGGGATCAAAGTATGGAATTTTGTTTGTACAATACGAAATTCACGTGGTCAAAGTCACGGGAAAAGTGCTAGTCACTAAATTAAGTAATATAAATACTCACACCACACATAACGGGGCGCACGAGGGGCGCACGGATCGCGTCATTGCGCTGACAATTTTATTTTCCATTGTTGAAAGTTTATTGACAAATAAATGTATAATCCAACTACACAGCCAGACAGACACATACCTAGTTATAATTCAAGACGTCATCATCGGCGGCGGCGTACGCATCACATAATAATGAATATGAATTATAAAATGTAGACACTCGATGACGTATTGCGTGTACGGATAGCGATTTTGCAAGGTGATCAACTTATTCAATGTCGGGTCACCGGGTGAGTGACCAAATTAATATATTTTGAGCTACACCTCACTTCAAAAGGAATATTAAGCCGTTTTGATCCATCTACCGATCTCTCGGTCTCCCGATTTCCGGATCTCCCGATCACCTGATCGCCCGGTCTCTCATATCTACCGATCTCTCGGTCTTCCGATCTCCCGATCTCCCGTTCTCCCGTTCTCCCGATCATAATCATAATAATAATCATAATCATCCCGGTCTACCGATCTCCCGATTTACCAATCGCCCGATCTCCCGATCTACCGATCTCCCTATCTCCAGGTTTTCCGATCTCCCGGTCTCCCGAATTCCCGATCTCCTCATATAATTGTTCATAGGTATACCTAAGAAGGCTTGCACCGAACAGTAAAAACCAGTGCTGGTTAGATTTTTTTCTCTGTTTCTGAGTTTTTATTGGTTCATTTAGTTTTCTACTATGCAATTAAAACAATGAGCGTCAGAAACAATGTCAGAAACGAAAATTGAATGAAGTCTACATCGTCATGTATATTTTAGTCTTTAATATAATAAAAATACATATATGTAAAAGTACTACGAGTACTACTTAACCCCCGTATTAATAAACAATGTGTAAGCTTGGAGTAGACTCCGTGTTTTGTTCCCGTCATGTAAACTTCATAGTATATTATAGTAAAAAAGACAAAACACGGAGTAACTACTCCAAGCTTACACTCTGTTTATTAATAAGCCCCTAAAAGTATAAAACGAGTCACAACTTTTCATAGCTTTTCGCTACTTAAGGCGACGCATTGAAAATTTACGTGACACGGATCTTGATTTTTCCCAACAATTACAAAACATATGAAAGTGATATTTGATGACATGATTTTTCATTTGATTGACTTCATTTTGCTAGTTGCAGAAACACGATTTGTCAACTTTTATAACAGAGAAAAAAATATCAAAGTAATCTCTTTTAATCTAAATTTTCTTAGTAGATTAGTCTTAACACACACTTCAATATGCTAGTTCATTTTTTAATAATAATTAGTAGTTTTAATTTCAAGAAAAAAAAAACACACCTGCCTAGTACGAGTTTCATTCGCCATTCAAATACGTTAAGAGCGTTTACGACGCACACTAGCGCCACTAATGAAAAAAATATCATATCTAGTAATTAGAGATAGAAAATCAAATTATGCTCAACAAACTATTTGAATGAAGTAATTTAGCATTTTTACGTCACCTAATGAACACCTCACATGTTATGGTTTAGTTAAATAAGACGTTGCGGCCACTTTTAACTATAACGCCATATTTAACTAAACTATAACATGTCAGGTGTTCATTAGGTGACATAAAAATGCTAAATTACTTCATTCAGATAGTTTGTTGAGCATAATTTGATTTTCTATCTCTAATTACTAGATATGTTTTTTTTTTCATTGGCGGCGCTAGTGTGCTGCGTAAACGCTCTTAACGAAAACAAAAGCATTGAAACAGCGCATCCTAGTGAAAACGAGGAGAGTGCTATGACAGTTTTCAATATTTACATATAAAGGTACTTGAAAACTTATAGGATACTTTTACAAATTGTAACGACATGCATTTTCTTTACAGTCACATTAAATCCAGAGGACGTTCAAAAAAAGATATTGGAAAACTGTTTGGAGAAAGATTCGTCGTACAAATTCTTGCGGAAATGGCTGGGAAACGGACTGTTCGTTGCACCAGGTACGTGTGTTCTCAGTGGAAGCTACACGGGCTACTACACTGGAGGAGGGGGGTAGCCCTTCCCACACTCCCCGCATAAACCTCTCAAGGTGTAGAGGCATCCCCCCGCACCTTATTAAGAGACGTGTCAAAAGGGACCACCTGTGGCGGATCGTGAACGACTCCTTAGTATTCTAGGGATCTCGCTCAAGCGGTAGACGGATGCCCTAGGTTTTTAGTGGGTCGGCCATAACATCAGGCTAACCCCACATAGCCCGCGTAGTTGAAGCCCCGCGGGGTTATTCTGGCACTAATTGTGTGTGTGGAAATAAAAAGGGTGTTTCCGCATTCATCCCACTTTTTCATCCCACCATCTTAAAATAACAATAATAATTCCGCTTTCATCCCACTGCCTAAATCAATTCCGCATTCATCCCATGGAGACACCGTTGAGCAGGATGTAATGGCAGCAGATAAATAGAAATCAAATAATTGTTGTAAAAAAATATTTGTTTTTTATTTAAATAGTCAACAATATTATTAGTAAAATAAGGAATATTACTATACATACAATATTTTAAAAACAGAACAGTCTTCTAAAAATCATAGTATTACATAATCCTTAATTAAAAGTTCGATACGATCTGCCGATTTTTTTCATCGATTCAACAGGATGCGATCTTTGCTCAGATCGAATCGTATGCCTGGAAGATCGTATGAAAAAATCGGTATCATTAAAATACCTACAAAAATAATGCAAACTAAACGATATAAGATCTTTGGCAATACTAACATTTTAGCGGGGACGATGTATCTACAACAAAGAAAGATTAAAGTCAAAACCAAAGGAGCCCTATTCAATGTCGACAACTACATCATCAACATCCGATCTTATATGTTTACAAATATTGAAAGATCAGTTAAGATTAGTCAATATTTTATTTTATATTATTTTTGAATATTGTTTTTAATATGGCTCCGCCAGTAAAATCAAGTGTTTGGACGTTTTTTATTAGATGTGACACGGGTGGACAGTGCAAATTATGTAAACGATTGTTAAAACCAAAGGAAATACTACGAATTTAAAAAATCATCTCAAACGACATCATAAAAATACTTAGTTTGATTTAAACAAAAGTGGAGAAAGTTCTGCTACAGCATTAGCCGAAATCGTAAGTATTTACTACTTGAACAGGGATTTTTATATATCAGTTAAAATATAAAACTTAAAAATATACTCTTTATACAGGGTGGAAACGCTAATTAATAATAATTAATAATAGGTAGGTATGTATGAGTTTAATTGTCAATTAAGAGATAGTTTTGTAATCTTTTTTCACTTATAAATACAAGTTTACATGCACTGTCTTTTTATTATTTTTATAAATTAATGATACGATCTTCCAAGATCGAATGAGATCGACTCAATGCAATACGATCCAGATCGTAGATCGATTCACGGGGTTACGATCCACTACGATTCAAAAGATCGATTCAAAGCAAAAGATTGGGCATCCCTATGACCGACTGGAAGGTAAAGAGTTACAAAGGTGACAAAATATTACTGCTCTACAATATAGCTCTCTCTTTCTTTCTCACCTACATACGTACGTTCTTTTTCTGTCTTTTACCTGCGTTGGCTACGGTGCGGCGGCGGCGGGCGGCGCGGCGCTTTGTGTTTGTGTTTCCGTGTTTCACTCAATTAACAAATTAAAATAATAATATTGCAATGTCAATGGGTTTAAATTAATACTAATAATATCTTTGGACCTTTTAAAACTTCTTGTTTACGTAGGCCCTATGTAGTTATATTAAAATAATTGTTAACTAACTTTTTTGCAGTCGTTAACAATTGATAGTAATTTGGCTGTGGGATGAAAGCGGAAAGAATATTGGGTTGAAAAAATTATTTAAAAATTAGTGGGTTGAAAAAGGAATAGATTTTGGGTTGAAAGCGGAATTATATTGAAGTGGGATGAAAAAGTGGGATGAAAACGGAAACACTCAATAAAAATACTGGTTATATTTTGTACCTACATACGAAGCAGTATAGAAGATGTACTTTCAATATCGTCATTTCCATAACACCGTTGTTAACAATATCTAAGCCAGATTGTGGTTGCCAGAACCAGTACGATTTCAAAATAGGTTTTTGAAAAATATATAAGCGCCTTTAATAAATTTAAGGATGAATGATAGTGCTTCTTAGATAAATTTGCCAATTCCATAAAAAAAAAGATTTAAAGAGATTATCAACCTTTTTTCATCAAACGCTCACATATTTTTGACCACGAAAGTGTTGCGTACATTTTGATGCTGACAGTATGTTTATGTTGGGTAACTGAACTTGACTCAACAACTATTTATCAAAGGCGACAAACGACAAATTGAGTCTCTGCCCACTAGACGGTATCATACCGTGACCGTGCTAGGACGTGTCATACAAAAAAATATTCTTTGTATTGAAAAGTATGAGACTATGCCTTTAGACCGTGCCGTCACTGACCCACACCGTCACGTACCATGCACGGACCGTCAACAATTGTTGGCGAGAATATTTTGCCGGTGCCCGTTATGCACGGGTTATGATACGTTGTAGTGGGCATACTAGTCCTTGTCGTGTTACTTTCCGTGCCTGATATGATACAGTCAAGGTATGATACGGTCTGGGTGCAGATACCTTAATTAGTCAAAGATGCTTACGAACTACACATCCTATTTAATATCCTTTTTTGTACAAAAACAACTTTAATTTAATTTAGTGTTAATTTTGTTGGTTGTCCTATTAAATTAAATAAATAAATAAATAAATAAACATGTCCATAAGCCAACGTACTCAAGAGCACTGTTTTTCCAATAGCTTTAAGGTCTTTCTATGGTGTGATAAACCAATTCATTGATAAGTACTTTAATGGTACACACAGTTAAGTGATGTGATGTTGCAGAACAAATATAGCTACGTTTGTTATTATAGATGTGTGACCCGGAAATGAGACATTATCAATGACCGATATTACACGGAAAGAGTTTTCAATGTAACTGCCGTACTCAGAGACGTCAATTAAGTTTTAATGACACTTAAATGTCTTTCCTTCTCTATTTAGCACTATACACAAGAAAGTGACAGCAAGAGACTTAATTGTCATTAAAACCTAATTGACGTCGCTGAGTACGGCAGTTAGTATTTATTTTTAATTGTACACGAAGGCGAGCTTTTTGGCCTTCGTTTTGTCTATGGTAAGTGACAATAAAATCGAGGGTGCAATTGAAGCGCACTTTCCCCGGGCGGCGGCGGCGGCGCGGCGGCGTCTCTAATTGTCGGAACACATTAATACCACTAGTAAAACATTTATAATGACGTTAATAACATTTATAATGAAAGGTATATACAATATTTTTCGAAACTTTGCTGCGAGCAAATTACGATATAGAAAAGTATTTAATTATATACTTATTTATATATTTAATGATATTTTAAAGAAAATTAAGAAACACATTAGAATTTAAAAATCATTTCTATTTATATTTAAAACCATTTCTGGGCAGAAGATGAAAAATAAAATAAAAATAACAAGAAATCACTCACCTCCGATTGAAATAACAATTGTATTAATTTAACTCTAAATCAGTGTTTACTTTTTCACAATTTTATTTTGTGAAATAAATAACTAAAAATAAACAACAATAATAACACAAAACAAAAACTCAAAATAAAATAGTTATAAGATCGGCGTTCAACAATCGACTGTGTCGCCTTACATTGGACGCTGACCCACCACCGCCGCGCCGCCGCCGGTAACAGATTTTTAAAATCCTTTTCAAAAACAGCTTTTGAAGGTTATCAAGGACATAATTTTTTTTGTTCGCCTAGGTATTCTAGGCGAACAAAAAAGTTCGATATGGCTATGTATGTCATAACATTGTTTTTACCTCACCGTGGATCTCGGTAGTGCGCCGGCTACCGCTGTCAATTAATCTACAATCGTGAAACTTATACAAATTACGCATGACACGGTCTCCGGATGGGTGCAAAAAAATGATATGGCTAGCTTTTCTCTTTCTCGTAAGACACCTATGTAGATCCTGCATCCCTGTTGTGTTGAGTCTTTTTACATTTCGGAATACCATACAAAATTCAATGTGACTTTCCATAGTTGACTTTCATCATCATCATCATCATTATCAGCATCATCATCATCATCATCACCAGCATCAGCAGCAGCAGCAGCAGCAGCAGCAGCATCATATCAGCCAAAAGACATCCACTGCAGGACAAAAGGCCTGGATTTTAAACTGCCCAAATTCAGTTAAATGCAAACGTTTTTTTTGTAGTGTTTTCTTTAAACTGTCAACATCTCTGTATTATCTTTACAAAGTTTAAATTAATTTTAATTTGGAATATTCATTTGAAGATATGGATGGCGAGCGGTGGTGAGACGCTACCGGGAGACAAGCGTGACCACGACTACTCTGTTAATAGTAAACGACTGAGAAGAAGAAGAAGAAGAAGATTAGCTTCAAAGAATTGGGATGCCAAACTGTAAAAAATGTCTCTAACAATCTACCCCGTTAGTTCTCAATATTCCGTTTAAGACCAGCAAGTAGCTAACCTCTCACGAGCTACTCTTCAGGTGTAAGGTCTTGAGCCAGCAGTGGACGTCTAGATCATCATCATCATCATCAGCTCATTTTTATGTCCCCACTGCTGGGGCACGAGCCTTCCCTGTGGATGGATAGGCAGAACGGGCCGTAAACCACCGCGCGGGCCCAGTGCGGATTGGTGGTTGTTAACGACTGCTAATGCAGCCGGGACCAACGGCTTTACGTGCCTTCCGAAGCACGGAGAAGTTCGAGATGATACATTTTTGGTCACCCATCCGATGACCGAACTTTGCGAAAGTTGCTTAACCTCAGCACTCGCAGACCGGGCGCGTTATCCACTGCACTATCGAGCTCCTCCTCTATGACGTCGACGTCTAGATACGATACCAGGTTTTAATTTACAATTATGTGACCTGATAATTTTAAATGTCTCTAGATTAAAGCAACATTTGTCTCCGTTCCGGTTTTCATCAATGGCGGGCGGAGTAAATCGCATTTTTAATATAAACTTAAAAGTGATTTACGTTAATTTAACCACTAAGTATAATTCAAATCAAAATCAAATTAAATCTTTATTTGCATGAATACATATTATACAAAGGATCTAAACAAGGATCTAAAAAACATTAAAGTAAAATTATTATTAATTTATAGTACTTAGTCTAAAAGCTACACGTACCTCAAAATTACAAGACTACTAGTGTTCAAACTCCATATATTCTTTGACACTATAAAAGCACATGTCAATCAACCATCTTGTCAACTTGCCTTTAAACCTATTAATATCGACTATTGATTTAATGCTTTCTGGAAGTGTGTTATATATTTGTATACATATATTAAAGGAATTTTTCTTATATATATATATATATATATATATATATATATATATATTTACGGCAAGGAGGATGATGTAGTAAATGTTTGTATTGGGCTTTTATTTTTCTATTAGTAACTTCCGAATAGCGTTTAAAATAATACGGGTATTGTTTTACAAAACAGCACGCCTCACGGATGTATAAGCTAGGTAAAGTCAGTATGTTTAACTTGATAAACAGTGGTTTGCAGCTTTCCAGATATTCTGCATTACAAACGGCGCGAATACACTTTTTCTGCAGTCTAAAATCCAGTCAAATAATCTGTAGAGTTTCCCCATAAAATCAACCCATATCTTAAGACAGAAGACACGTACCCATGGTAAGCTGTGGGAGCCGCTTCAAATGAAACTGTCTGTCTTAGCCGCCTCAGCGCATGAACAAAACGATCTAGTTTTTTACGAATTTCACTTATGTGTTCCTTCCAATTTGAATGATTGTCTATTGTAATGCCTAAAAATTGTATATTGTCAACCTCTTGTAATTGAACACCATTAAAATCAATATTGAGATGAATTGGATTAGTATTATAAGATCTATATGTTATAAATTTTGACTTAACTAGGTTTATATGTAGATCATTTGCATCGAAGTAGTATATTATTTCTCTCAGGGCTCTATTTATGTCATCTTGAAATGAATTCTTACTGTCACACTTCACCACTATTGTCGTGTCATCAGCGAACTGCACGGTTTTACAAGATACGGCATTGGAAAGGTCGTTGATGTAAATAAAAAAGTAAGGGTGCAATAACAACACCTTGTGGAACACCAATGTTTTTTATTTTAAATTGAGATCTAAAACTAAGTCTCAACAATTGATTTTTACTTGCAGTTATCTTCGTGATTTCGGTACATTGCTTCCTGTCAATCAAACTTAACCACTCATAAGCCTTTCCTCTAATGCCACAATATTCTAACTTTCTGAGAAGCTTTGCATGATTTACAAAATCAAACGCTTTGGTCATTTCCAAGAAAATACCAGTCACCAGACTGCCTTCGTTAATACTATCTGCGATATATTTAATTAAGACGAAGCATGCTAAAGTTGTACTGCTGCCTTTGACCAAACTGATTTGGATGTAATATATTACATTTTGTTACTTACTTACTGGAGACAGTTTGTCTAACTCCTATATATGCTGTTGTTGGCGGTTGTGACCCCATTTTTATGTTGCTGCTCTTTGAACCAGAACACATTAACACAGCAAAACCATGTTACACGGTGACATACCATCCTATTTTTTAACTAGGGAAAATGCTCTAATTGTATGCTTTGCGCATACACGGGGGCTAGAGGCGACCCTGGGTTATGTGGGACTCCCTCTCCTTCCCTCGTCCAGATACGCAAAGCTCGACGGGGGATGAGGAGTTATGCCTAAGTAGTTGAGGATTCCGTATGAAATGCGCTTCCACCTTGGCTCCGCTGGTAGCGCCCAACATTCTTCTAGTAGGTGACTGATAGCATGAATAAAAAAAACAATCAAAAAAATACAGTATTATTATTGTATTCCGACATATTCCGACAGTAAGAGATAACATGGCTCATCCTTGGTAGTAGAGAAGTCCGGGTTAAGTGCGCTTCCACCTTCAGCCTTATCATCAATTAAGACCAGGTGAGATGTATACCATGTGCTTACCCGCAACGAATTTTAAAAAATGCCTTTTTTCAGTGGACCCTTGGAAAGCCCATCGACGAGTGCTCCTGCCCATATTCCACAACCGGATCATAGAAGACTACATGCCAGTGTTTGGGGAGCAGGCCGCGATACTGGTGAAGCGATTGGAAGAGCAAGTCGGAAGGCCAAAGTTCGACGTTTACAAGTACATCACTTCTTGCATGCTCGATATTGTGTTTGGTGAGTAAAATCCTAATATTAGACCAGGGTTTCCCTAACTAGGTATGAGTCGTGACCCACTGGTGGATCGCGAGCGAATATTGAGTGGGCCCTGCCTGTAGAACGACACACCAATCGAGCCAACAGCCGGGGTTGGTATGTTTTTATTTGAAAACTTTGTTATTTGAAAAGTTTTTTTTTTTGGAGAGACATTGCTGATTGCCTCAACCGGCATTTTCAGCTTCACCGGGCTTTTTTGGGGGCGGCGAGGTACTTAAAGAGTACCTCAAACCGTGTGAGACGAATCACCTTCGGAGGTTTTCTAGAGGGAACGCCATCACACACTTAAAAGTGCGTGTCCCCGTGCCCTACTAGAATCTCCGAAAGGTTCGAATCGGATTGGGGAGCGTAACAACCCGAGGGCGCCTCTAAAGGCTCGGACCTCAGCTCGGGTTGACCGGGCCGTGGTGGAGGAAAGAAGCGCCCAGGTACATGTCTGTACCTGGTATAGAGCGCGTGTGAACCGGTTCTTCGTACCCTTGTTCTACGAGTACGGTCTCTGTCTTGGGCCTAAACTAGTGTGCATGTTTAGTGTATTCTGTAAATGTGTAGTGGCATTTATAGGATCGGGCGGCTGTTTGAAATAGTAGTTTATGCAACTGTCATATAATGAAGGGTATTAAAACACGAGTGTAAGTGTGAGTAATAGTAACGAGTGTCTTAATACCCGTGTTATATGCAGTTGCATACACTACTTTATCTTCACTAATGCAATTAGTCAAACAACAAGAGTAAAAGCTGACAATAGTTTATTTATAATAATTGTTCAAATTTTGGATGGTACAATTTTGAAAGTTAATGTTAATTATTGATCCAGCAGCTGTAGCGGTCGCGGGGCAAGCAGTAGAGCTCGTAGACGGAGTTGGAATATTTATAATTACTTCATTCGTCTTGTTTTCTATACTGTTCAAGATCGTATTTGAGACTTGAATTTTATTCATTAAAGACTCAGCAATGTAGCTTTCAGCCACAGTAGAAGACTTCCACCCCCCGTGTCGTTTCAGTGCGGTCAAATCACCACCGCTATAGGCGTACAAATATCATCGTCGCTGTCCATTTTTAACTTTTAATTTGTATTTTAAAAACAAAACACATTGCGAAACATTAAATTCACGCGTACGTGTATTGTCACAGTGAACTTGCCGCTATTAAAATCTAACCAATGAGAACTCAGGAGCTGTTGACTGGTCGAGAGCTGCGCACCGACTGTCAACAGCTCCTGAGGATGCCCCGTGGAGGGGCGAAACACGTGTCGGGTATCGGTGTTGGTGTGCATTTTCGCTTGCACGCATTGTTTCTCCTGCATGTGCATACTTTTTGCGGGCGGGAGGGCGGTGCATGCGTACTGCATCCAAGCTGTATAAACGAGTGAGTTAGCGGAATTAACACTACATATTATTTAAATTACATTTTTTTGTACTATGGATTTCCGCAAAATAACGCCTGATTCCATTAATTATCTTTTCACGTATAACCCAACTGTTTTCAAAAGCCAGCCTAATATCAAAATTTTATACAACTTGTATGAGGATTTTGACATAAGGCTCGCCAGGTTAATTGGTCGCGTTTTATTGATGTTATAATGAGATTTTACGATATCGATGTGGATATTATACCATCATGTGAAATTGCTTAAATTGAGTGTTTTGTTGTCTGCGCTATAACAGTAGTAATTATAAGTCAAGTATTGGAAACATAAGTAGAATGTTACAACATTAGTGTAGATAAAGTCCTTTATTCATATGGTTAAATTTCCTAGAGGTGGGTCCCGAGTTTGTAAACTTGTATTTGATGGGTCGTAGCCCAGACAACTTCGGGAACCCCTGTATTAGACACACTGAGTACCCTCTTTATAAGATGTAATAAACGGTAGGGATTAAGTAGAGTACTCTCGAGTTTTCAGAAAAACAGACAATTGTATTTTGTGAAATGTGACTTTCAATTACACGTAAAATGGTTAGATAACATTTTTTAAATGTTGTAAATTTATGTTTTAAACGTTAACCCCCTTATTCATAAAAACTATTTGAGCATTATTTAGTTAAATATTGTTTTGTCAACGTCACACAAACGTTATTTTGAATTTGAGAAAAAGAGACAAAACAATGATTAACTAAATAAAGCTTAAATAGATTTTATGAATAAGGGGGTAAGTGCTTACATTTGAGTTCAAGATATGCAATTGATTAACAACACAAATACTTACTAACTAAAATAAAAAATAAATTTAAAAAAATAGTTTTTTTTTCCAATTACTTTTATTATTAAATTTATTATTTTGCCCATTGCTATATTTCCCATGCGACTGCGCTTAAAGATCTAAGTAACTAACTCGTAACAATAACAGAGACCGCAATGGGCGAGAAAATGGACGTGCAACACAACCCGGCGGACACGCCGTACCTGCGCGCGCGCAGCTGCGTCATGTCCATCATCAACATGCGCCTGTTCAAGGCTTGGCTGCAACCAGACTCCCTATTCAACATGACGCCTTACGCCAAAATACAGAAAGATAGCATCGATCTTACACACAAGTTCACAGATGAGGTAACCTTTTTTGTTTTTTTTTGTGCTGAAAACTCTTTAAATAATACTGCTGTCTCCAACTTCAAAAAGGTGAACCTCTTTGGAGTTGGAGTGATGAGGTACACCTAAAAGAAAATCTTTGTAAGCTTTCAAGAAGACGTACGAAAACTATGATATAATAAATATATTATTGTAGGTCTGTATTGATAACAAATTTACATGAGAATTTAGTCAAAATATTTATTATTATTTAAAACGCCACATCAATTTAAAGTAATTATAGACACAGTATGTTCTTTTTCAATCCGATCTACATAATGCGTTTAATAATGTTACTGTCTAGGGCACGTTTGAACATAATTATTTAAATATTATTTGCCCACTTCCATTTTATCTAATCGTTTGATCATCAGAGAACCTGACAATACCTAAACACCTTAATTCGATGTGCCATTTCCTAAATACATCGACAAATAAGGAGACCCAATACGAACATAACCACTAAAATATTAAATTAACAAGTTCAGCAACACAGAGAGCTATTCTGCCGCGCTAAGGGTAAGCAGTAAGTCGAAAATGTCAAAGTTGAGAAAATGGCGGTAAAATTTTTCGATTAAATTTTTACTTGCTTCTACTTTAGCTTATAAGTTTTAGTAGGTCTAATTTTTTCAAAATGTAGCTTAAATGGAGTTCTTTCATGATACATACTTAATAATTGCTATTTATTTATTATAATATGTTTAATTGACGAGAACTCCTATTAGTGCTAGTACGAGTTAAATTTATTTGTACTGATTGCTTAGAATAACCGCAGTAAGTACTATAGTTACTGCTTTAATGCTAAGTATTCCATACATAGGATATCTATATTTTGTATGAAATTACGTGTCACTTTGGGGTCAAAAAAAACTAAGATGTTAGCTAAATAGTATTAATAATTATATATCATTTAAAAGATCATATAGTGAGAAATCTATACATACCTTGAAATGTAATAAATTACGTATAGGTTTTTTTGTACAAGGCTCTGAAAGTATGTAATTAAAGTGAATACCGTTTAATTTCTAAAGCATTTTTGTTTTGGTTTTTTGTAATTAACTCACTATATTTTATACCTAAATGTATTTATTTATTGTTTTTATTTGATATGAAGTGAAACTGACCGAGTTTTAATGAGTGTTTGTGCCTGTTGAAATAGTAGCGATGAGTAATAAATAAAAGAATATAGGTATGTTTCATAATTACAACAATCAAAACTCTATTGTTCAAAACTTCTTATCAAAATAACAGACGCAATAAACTTAGAGTATTTTAAACAATAAAATATGTATTATTATTATTATTCTCTTTATTAAATATATATCTTAAGATCTTTTTTTTACAATATTTTATATAAAAACATATTTACGATATAAAATATTATAAGAAACTATACCTAGGTTGCCACTTTTTTTTAATTATTATTATTATTTTATGTGTTCCTCTAGGAGATACCTTTTTAAATTCCGGGAACATTTGATGTTTAAATATTGATTTTGTTTGTAGAAACTCCAATCATTGTTCTTCTTCCGCGCTAAGATTGAGCTTATATTTGAGCTGGTATTCGCCCCGATTTGCTATTATCACCATTATATTTTTAAGGTGAACTCTTGGTTCACTTCGACTTATCGAAGCGAAGATAAGTCAGTGTATTGGAAAATGCATGTGCATTTACATGCTGGTTATTGTTAATAAACACCAAGAAACTGAAACCCTAGAGCCAAGTTAACCCGGCACTATACCGAAGACATCCCGAACATCAGCCTGTACGAGATTAGTAACTCTCAAACAGCTCAAAAACGGCAGGGTACCAGGTGATGACGGAATTACGGCCGAACTTCTGAAAGCAGGCGGAAGACCGGTACTCGTAGATCTTTAGAAGATATTTAATTCCGTC
Source organism: Eudonia lacustrata (assembly GCA_947562085.1). Lineage (NCBI taxonomy): Eukaryota > Metazoa > Arthropoda > Insecta > Lepidoptera > Crambidae > Eudonia > Eudonia lacustrata. The sequence goes on along the minus strand of OX387325.1, from coordinate 12,942,036 downwards.
GTTCTAGGGTGCAGAACGCCAGAGACGTGGCACGAAGGTATGGCGGTACTGTTCTTCAAAAAGGGCGACAAAACCCTGCTGAAGAACTACAGGCCCATCTCACTTCTAAGCCACGTCTACAAGCTGTTTTCGAGAGTCATAACGTATCGTCTCGCACGCAGGTTTGATGACTTCCAGCCTATCGAACAAGCCGGTTCCCGAAAAGGCTTCAGCATCATAGACCACATGCATACGCTGCGGCAGGTTATACAGAAGACCGAAGAGTATAACCAGCCTCTTTGCTTAGCGTTTGTGGACTATGAAAAAGCATTCGATTCGATTGAAACATGGGCCGTGCTACAGTCTCTCCAGCGGTGCCAAATTGACTACCGGTACATTGAAGTGTTGAAGTGTTTGCATGAAAGCGCCACTACGTCTTCAGGACCAGAGCTCGAAACCTATCCATTTGCAGCGAGGAGTGAGACAGGGAGATGTATTATCTTTGAAACTGTTCACTGCTGCACTGGAAGATGTTTTCAAGCTTCTGGACTGGAAAGGACTCGGCATCAACGTCAACGGCGTATACATCACTCACCTTCGATTTGATGACGTTATAGTGGTCATGGCTGAGACCCTGGAAGACCTCGGCACAATGCTTGGTAACCTCAACAGAGTCTCTCAACAAGTGGGTCTAAAAGAAACATGGAGAAAACGAAAGTTATGTCGAACTTACGTTTCGTACCCACTCCTCTGAAGGTTGGGGACTCTGCCCTTGATGTTGTGGACGATTATGTTTACCTGGAACAAATGGTCCAGCTAGGTAGGTCCAACTTCAGCAAAGAGGTTAATCGTCGAATCCAATTAGGCTGGGCAGCGTTCGGTAAGCTACGAATTAACTTCTCGTCCGATATACCACAGTGTCTCAAGACAAAAGTCTTTGACCAGTGTGTGTTGCCGGTGATGACATACGGGACTGAGACGTGATCGTTCACTATGGGTCTCATAAAAAGGCTCAAGGTCACTCAAAGAGCAATGGCGAAGGCTATGCTCGGGGTTTCTCTGCGTGATCGAATCAGAAATGAATCTCCTCATTGCAGAAGAACAAAAGTAACCGACATAGCCCGAAGAGTTGCTAAGCTCAAGTGGCAGTGGGCAGGGCACATTGCTCGCAGAACTGATGGCCGCTGGGGCGGAATAGTCCTTGAGTGGCGACCGCGTACCGGAAAGCGCAGTGTGGGCAGGCCTCCAACAAGTGGACCAACGATTTGGTGAAGGTCGCGGGAAGCCGCTGGATGCTAGCAGCACAAAACCGGTCGTTGTGGAGATCCTTGGGGGAGGCCTATGTCCAGCAGATCAAGAAACTAAAAAGAGTCCAATTTTTGTTTTGGACGCAACAATTATCCATCCATATTACTATTTTATTACTAGTTTCTGTACTTGCTGCTGATATTATTAGTGAGATAGTGAAAAAGTAGTAAAAAAAATGCCTATCATATCAGCAGTACGTGGGGCTACTGCTTATAAACTTTGAGATAAGGTAAATCAGCTTGTAAAGTATGATTGGCATAAAAGCAGTAAGTGTGATTACTGCTGACATTCTAAGTATCCAATAGTTAAAAGTTTTTGATTAAGCTCATTTACACAACAGTATGTTCACTTACTGTTTTTATTATTAGCAAAATAGAATAAAGATGTCGGAGGTACACTAATTACCGTGAAGTAAATATATTTCCTGCTTTTATGCTAAGTAAAAAAAATCATTTCATTGACTTACTGCTGTTATGCTTAATGGTATTTTTGGGTTCCAGTTAACTTAGAAAAACGAGAGTAAGAACAGTTTATAGAGCATTACGTGGCGATCCAGGATATGTAATTAACTCATTTTTGAAAAAAATCGACTTGCTGCTCTTACTGTAAGCGCGGCAGTATTATGTATATAAATAAAGTCCAAACGATAAACCCAATACGAATTATGAGCATTTGTATATAAAAGTAAAAACACTGGTGGAGTCCATGCTCTGAAATCCCCGTAGTAAAAATGTCAAAATCATGCCATTGAGACACGATTGTATTTAAAGTTCCAGAATCATTTGCCGAGCTAGGCATATAAAAAGATCTAGACCAATCCCCGCCCCCCGGTTACCATAACAAAAACCGTAACGTTATCGTAGCAACTTAGGGCCAATTTCACCGCTGAAATTAATCGCGATCAATTCGAGTAAAACTCAGATTACGCACTAAACTGAGTTCCGCTCTCAAGTTTGCGTTTCACCGGCATAAACTATACGTCGTTCAAGTTGAACTTGATTCAGATTCTGAACGGCCGATTTTCGACGTTTAGCGTATCTAAACGCGTTTAGAGCTGTTTGCCCGTCATTCATACGTAGTTTAAGTTATGCCTGTCATTGTCACGATTGTGTGGAGTATTGGAGATTGATTGGTTTATTTATTTTTAAAGAAAGAAATAATAATTTTGTTAGCGATTAGCTATAAAACAAAGATGAAAAGAGCCCTGGCACTAGCTTTTGATGAAAATTTTGATGAGGATGAGGTTATTGTTCGTCGCTCCAGATCGATACGTGAGAGAGAAGAAAATCAAATGTGTAAATGGTCAAAATGGGTCGAAACTCAAAAGATCTAGTCCATTAAGCGAGGCCGTGGTCAATCGTGAAAGCAAGAATCGAGTCCGTTTAGCAGGCAGTGGGTTGTTGTAATCACTTTATCCAGAAAACGATGCAGGGTCACGAAAAGAGCACGAAAAAAGCAATACAGATAGGCACATCAACAAACACTCGGAACAATGAGACACTAACTGACATCGACAATTTGACATGACAGATAGCCTCAAGTCACTACAATATTAAAAAGTCCCCATATATTAGTAGTTTTAACAATTTACCATACCGTGTTTCAAGAGATATTTGTTTTAAAATGTTTGATCAAAATATTGTATATAAAATTTTTAATAACTAATACATTCTGAATATTTCTGGACGATTAACATGATATGAATTTACATTTTTTACTCGACTGTGTCAGAAGGAGGGTTATGTTTTTGAGTGTATGTATGTATATGTATGTATGTATTTATGTAAGTATGTATGTATGTATGTCTATTTTTTGGCACGCCCTACAGCCCAAACGGCATGGTGGATTTTAACATATGAGGTGTCGTTAGATTTGTTTTGACTGTGGGAGTGACATAGGCTATTAAAAAATCCGGAATATACTTTATGAAAAAAAAGTAAAAAGTTTGAAATAATAATAATAAGTATATTAAATAAAACGAAAAACCCGACTGCTAAAACAATTATATAAAAAACAATAATATACTCGTAAAACCCGGACTAACATAAAAATACCTGTAAAGAGAAATAACTGAAAAGAAAAAAACAAGCTCTACGATCCCAAAATTCCATTTGAGCAATGTGAAATATTTCCTTGTCCGATACCTATACTTAAATAATAAAATCTATATTAAATGAGTATTTATAAATACATTGAATATTGATAGTTGTCGCAGACGGGGACAATCATTAACCAAGCGGCCGTGGCTAGCTCAATTAAATCCGAACTCTCTTTGGTTGGTTGGTAAAAGGCCAAGAAGACAAAAATTTTCTCAACATGACAACTACTTCACAATTCAAATATATTCCATACATTTATTATTTTTAATACAATCAAATTCCAGCTAGTAATAAATCATAGACATAAAATTCTACCAAATTAATATTCCAACATAGCATTCGGGTTTTTTGTTTTATTTTAATAATTTGGTTTTTTATTAATTTTCCCATTTTAGAAGGAATAATTTCTTTAATTGCAACACTTTTAACGCAATTCGTTTAGTTCCAAGCCAGAACGTTCATTCATTCATTCTTTGTCAAACCAGAACTAAGTTTTAATAAACGGGATCAAAACGAAGCCGGTGAAATCGGTGCGACGTGAACCGCGGTCAAGACTAAGTTTTGAACTCGATTAGTCAGAACCAGGTTTTATTAAACTCGGTTTCTATTCGGGACGGTGAAATTGGACCTTAGTCGTTGAAACAATTTTCATTAGAACATCCGATTTGAAAGTCGTTCGAACGAAGTTCCAACTAACCGCATACGGTAGATCTGAATACGGTTAGTAGGACCTTCGTCCGAACGACTTTAAAATCTGCTCGATTGAAGGATGTGAATACAAAAATGGTTTCAACGACTAAGTGGCTACGATATCGTTACGGTTTTCATTACGGGAATCGGGCAATGCTGACATTAGGATAACCGATGGCTGACGTTACGTATATTATGACATAGAATACCTTCTCGTAATAAGTGGAGCTGAGTATGTCACTATGTAGAATTCTACCAAAATATATAATATCAAAAAAGGTTTTTTTATATTTATCTGATAATAATTTTCTTATCCAACTAGTGTCTCACTTAGAAGCGTTTTACGATTTTGCTACCGGTTTGAAATGCAGTCGTCTATCGACAAGAATTTGTAAAAAAAGCTATAACAGGTTTTTTTAAAAGGCTCATAATGTTTTATATGGGAATATTATTATTCATTACTCTGTATACTTGTTTTGAATAAGAATAGTATTTTTTAGTCCACATTGCATGCCGTGGCAGCTTATAAGTAAGATGACACTTAGCTTAAGTCCATTTTTGTACAAAAACAACTTTAATTTAATTTAGTGTTAATTTTGTTGGTTGTCCTATTAAATAAAATAAATAATAATTTCTGGTAAAACTTGACATAACATGCCGTTTATCTTTTTTTATGGTTGTCATGAAAAAAAGAAAACAGTGTGATAACGAAGATCAAGAGAAACCTGGTAAGCCTTTATTATCTACTAGAAAGAGTTTTCGGTTTTAAACCAGTAGTTCCAAACAAACATATTACTATTATAACATATTAGTATAGATAACTGACTTACATGAATGTTGATGAGTAAATGATTTTTTTTTACTGTTAGGCCAGTAGCCATTGTTTACTTCACCAATCACCTTATTAAACTTAGTGAACTAGTGGTTGGACCCCTGGTCTCAGACCAGAAGACTTAGGTTCGATTCACAACGAGGTGGGAGGGAGATTATTGTACTCAGTTTCGTTTGTGGTAGGGCTAGTTTTATGTTTGCCAGGCTGACTAATACCACCATCTTTTCTAAGTCTGTTGTTTTAACAACAAAGTTGGTAGCATTGGTGTGTTAAGAGTTGAGTAAATTTCTATTGAGATAACCCAGTGTTGCGGGTTCCGGGTCACTTCCACTTGAATCATCACTTACCTTTAGGTTTTGTAATCGCCTCTGAGGATTAGTGGTTAAGACCACCGGTATCAGACCCAGAGGTTCCGGGTTCGATTCCCAGTGGGGAGTACATGTTTGTGTGCTTGTTTTGTTGGTAGTAGGTAGGGATTGTTTGTCCGCCTGGCTAGCTACCACCATCACATCTAAATATGTCGCCATAACATCATGTCAATCAAACTGGGAGAAACTATATATAGACATAAATTTCGTAAATTTTATTTGAAAGGAAAGACTGTTAATATATTGTATGTTGTCCAAATAATATTGTTCTGCACCGCGCACCGGCCGGCGGCGGCGCGGCGGCGGCAGGCTCCGCCAGAATACCAGCGTTGTTGCGACACGCTTCGTTCGCAACAACACAAGCTGAGGCGGGGTCCTGATTGACCTTTTCTTTGTTTTTATTTTTATGTTTTATGTATATTAGTGTGTGTGGTCAAAAAATGTTTCTCTCTCTCTCTCTCTCTCTCAATGTTTGTAGCATTGTTGTGTTCCGGCAGCTAGAGATAATAGCCAGTGCCTCAGTAGTTGAGGATTCCGGGTGAAGTGAGCTTTCACCATTGGCCTTATCATCACTTAACACCAGGTGAGATTAAGGCACTGTGCGTACCCGTAACATATATAAAAAGGTGACCAATCGCTTTCTATTGTTAAGGTGTTAATTGAAAATTGTAATGTTTCAGGGAGGAAGGATCTTCTGGAGCTGCTGCTGAACAAAGAGATGAAGTTCACCAACGAACAGCTGCGGGAACACATCGACTCCATCACCATCGCGGGCAACGACCGACACCACGGCGCTGGTCTGTTATTAGTAGGTATTTACAATTTAATACCTACCTAATAGTTGATTATTTTAAATTCAAAGTAAAGGATTATGTAAAGACTGATAAAATTCAAGAGAAGAATACGTTAGATAATGCATGTTCAGCATTCCATATCTTTTGTTTGTTAATTTCTAATGAAAAGTTGATAATTTACATAATTTACAATACCGAACCAATACTAAATATAACGATTGATAAATGTGCAAGACTATGTAGCCCGGTCAAATTAGCCCAAAAAATAAGGGTACCCTTGCATTAATTCACAACAAGCTGAAAATTTACAGGTAGGTACGTAAAGAATACCACTTTAATGGAATTCTGAAAAGTCCCTATTGATCCCGTGTGTGCAAATAAAAAATATTCAAGGTGGATTGGAATTGGAAGCTAATTGACAATATACTGGAGCCTACTCTACTTCCGCTTACACCAGAGAAGCTCCATAACACTATTTTTTGCAATTGCAAGAAGGGGTATAGTTCAAAATGCAGCTTGCAAATAAGTGGGCTTATTTTGTTCAACAACATGCATCAGTTGTCAAGGCCTGTCACACTACCTCATAGGTGGCGTGGAAACGTGAAATCAGGCCCTTAGAATCGTAGGAGGCTTCATCAAAAGTTCGCCAATTCTTGTGATGGAGAGTGAATTATGCATCTTGCTTCTTTTCTTCAGAAGACGTTTCTTGCCTTCAATTACTGCTTAAAAACTCGATCCTGGACTAACAATGAAACTACCAGATTGCTTGATCCTCTAAGCTCTCTTTGTGATTGCAGGTTTTGGGCTAAGAAAAAGAAACCTATTTTGATTAAAGCTCACAAAGACACCAAAGACGTAAATATGGCTCACTCTCGTATCCTGGAGATGTTTTCGTTAGATGTTTGGGTTACTCGGATAGAAATTCATAGTGTGATTAAAATCGAGCTGGAAACAATCAATCAGGCCAAAACTAAGTACGAAAAAACTCCGTCCGAAAAAAGTACTGTTATTAAGGAGTTAAACGAAAAGTATACTGGTTGGTACAAAATATACACGGATGGTTCCAGATGCGATGGTGGACAGGGTGCAGCCTTCTACGATGCTAAAATACCGACTTCAAATTCTTTTAAAATAAATAATGGACTCTCAATAATGACAGTAGAGTTGGTTGCTATTTCGGAAGCACTAACTTATGCATTGACGACGCAAGAGCGATTTATCGTACCTAATCTTTAGGGATAGCAAAAGTGCTTTATATCACTTGGTTCGATGCGCCTCTGGGCTCAGAGGTGTTTCGTTAGCCTATACTATTCTAAAAAAGATTGATGAATGCAATAGAAGGCGTCTGTACTAAGACTGCAGTGGATACCGTCACATATAGGAATAGATACATGGGAATGAGCAAGCTGATCGGATAGCTAAGGATGCAATAACGCATGGTGTACCGATTAATGTCTTACCAAGTTATTCTGAAGTGCTGCCTCAGTTTAGAAACAGTAATTTTAGTGGTTGGAAGGAGCACTTCGACATTAGATCTAGAGAGAAAGGCATATGGTACAAAACCATTCAATGCGAGCCCCCACGAGTTCCCTGGTTTGCCAATAATAATTTGAAAAGAAACACAGTCACATTAGCTCATAGACTAAGATCTGGTCACTTTCCCTCAAAAAAATTCGCCATTTTAATGAAAAAAGTAGACTTACCCAATTGTGATGCATGAGGCACGTTAGATGATATACAACACATTCTTTTGGAATGTAAAAACTTTGAAACTGAAAGAGTTGCACTTCGTAATGAACTACTTACGACAAAACCTTCTAGATGTTGGCATATTACAGAGCATCCTGGCGAAACCATCTTCGAGTTCCGCTATGGTGCTCTATGATCTCGCCTCTAAATATAAATAGGATTAAGGTTAATATTGTTATTATTCTAATTATTAGTAAGGTTCATGTTATTCTAGTTAATAAGGTTCGATGGAACTGACATGTTGTCAGTAGTAAGATATTGGGCTTTCTATATCACTCTCCGTTCAGCCGCAGACGCGGCCTCACTCGTGATATAGAACCCCCAATATCTAGCGTGTAATGTGTTTGTATCAGAAACAACGAAGGTGTTCCACACCCAAACTAAACAAAAGTTAATAAATAAGTAAGTATATTTATACTTACTTATTTATTAACGCGGTGAGTGCTGAATAAAGTGTACTTTAAATATATTACAATGAATATGCTGAATAAAGTGTACTTTAAAATATATTACAATAAATATCGAGTTTTGTAATACATTTTAAAAGTATACTTTATTCAGCATTTCGTTTGTGATTTCACCGCGGCCCGTGAGAATGTAATGCAACACGGTGGCGCAGGAAATCGCTTACCTATCATAACGCCCGCGCCGGCCGTACCGAAACTCATTTAACTAATGCTTCCTGACTGCTAATTTTTATCGAAGAATTTATTACTTATAATTTGAAGGTCCTATAAAGAATATACTACCAACCCTTTGCTTGTCTTGGATGTTGTAAAAACGACTAATAGACTGAGAACTGGATGCCTAGTGCGAGTTTAATGCGCCATTCGATCACGTTAACGAAAACGAGAATTCGTATAGCAAATTTTAACTCTTTTCGTATGTCGTCAGGAGGCGCCGCTTCAATGCCATACTAATTTTAGTTTTCGTAAACGTAATCGAATGAATACTGATAGTAAAGAAAACTCGCACTAGGCACCCTGCATATACATCTAACAGCTTATAACAGCGATATGAGCTTATCATTTCTTTTCATCAGCTCATTTTATGTCCCTACTGCTGGAGCACGAGCCTTCCCTATGGATGGACAGGGAGAACGGGCCATAAACCACCACGCGGGCCCAGTGCGGGTTGGTGGTTATTAACGACTGCTAATGCAGCCGGGACCAACGGCTTAACGTGCCTTCCGAAGCACGGAGGAGCTCAAGATGATAAATTTTTGGTCACCCATCTGATGACCGGCCTTTGCGAAAGTTGCTTAACTTCAGCAAACCAAAAGCCGAGCGCGTTAACCACTGTGCCATCGAGCTCCTCCATGAGCTCTATGGGCAGTAGAATCTGTTGGTTATCAGCAGAATCCGTAAGCAGTCTTGGTATACATACATAATCACGACTAAATTATCCCAAAGGGATTTCTTTATAAACTTAAAAATGCCATCCATTTGCACATAGCAATAACGCAACAATAAAAATATTTGCTTTACTGTTTATAGAAGTTCTTTATTTCAAATTTAAACTTGAAAGTTTTAATGTGGTTATCAAATATTATAATACATGAAATAATTATATTTTATTTGATTATTGATTACCGTACTGTTTTAGTTATGATTCTATTGTAAAATCAAAATATAACTATGTTTTATTGAAAGTACATTGAAATAATATGCAATGTTTTTCCATCACATACATTGTTCTGATCCAAAAGTAAGTAGTTAAAGCACTTGCGGTATGGAAATCAGAAAAAAACGAAGAACAGTTTTCGTTTTTGTTCGTTTTTTACATTGACTCGGCCAGAGATCGAACGCAAGACCTCTGAGATGATGAATTAACGAGACCCTAAGCTTAGAGCCTAACATTCTTGAGTTAGCAATAACCCAACAATAAAATTTTTTGCTCTACTACAATTTGGAGGCGCTTTTTATTTTTAATGAACCGCCACCACACAGTAAAATAAATATTTTTTAGTAATTGGAAAGTTTTGAATTATTTAATTTAGGTTAATCTAAATTAAGGTAATTGAAATCAATATTTTTATTTGAGCTGTGGTCACCCAACACGCCAGCCATCAGGTCACCCATCAAGTGCTGTAAGAGGTAACTACGGACTTGGAGCTGCACATACAATCAGCAGCTTATAGCTATGACAGGCTCACTACCTGCCACGCTGACTGAGCTGACTGACACGTTGAAACGTGTTTCAACGCGTTTCAACGCGGATTGTGGCAGTGGACTGCTTTGCAGTGCTTATTGCCTAGTCTCTGACTAGCCCTTTGGAGATAATAGTCGTGAATGTATGTACGTAATATTTTTATTGCGACTGAGGTTGCAAGTGTTCTTGTAGACTGGCTCTACCACAGGACCATCATCAGACAGCTAAAGCCAGCCACAGCGCCCTCCGTCGTCACCTATGCCTATCAGTAGCGATCATAGAACAACCTCTTTCAGCGTTCTGTGCCAGTGATGGCGCGCATGCAACGATGATGACAATGCCCTCACTACTCGACTACACATTACGTAAATAGTTATTTTAAATAGTCTTTTATCATTTCAGGTCTGACTCGGAAGATGAAAGTGTTGGAAGGAGGTCATCCTCCGCCGCTGTTGTCGCACTTAAGAAGACGAAGAAGCGGAAACCAACACAAACCATACCTACGTCTGATGTTTTTAGGGTGATAATATTTATTTCGGTATCCCATAAAAAACGAAGTTTTAGTTTTTTAAATCAATATTTAAGTTTAATAAGGTAAGCGTACAGTCGTTAGTAATAAAATGTATACACTTTATAAATACCGCCTGGATCATTCTCTTCCGGGATCACGCTCGAGGCTGTTGGAATATTTTTGCTTCGGTAGGAACTTGTGGTGAATTTAAGTGTAGTGATTTGGAAGGCCTCGTCGGTAAGAGGGTTTTGTGAACGTGATGAACAGTGGTCGTTTCGTTGCAGGATTTTGTGCACGCTATTGAGACAGCCGTTCCTGGTCGTCGCTGCCCGCCGCTGCTTGCCGACACTAGCTGGCCTCCCCTTACGACAACGCGTAAGTTCCTACTTGATAACAGATTACCTTAGGAACGTAGTTATACATTCGTCAAAGCCATCCTTTCACTATGAATGACCTATAATATTGATTGTGTAAACAAGTGAACCACATGGTTAGTAAAACACCACCTGTTAATGCTGTTCGTGGTACTGTACTACCCCTGTAACAATATTCAGTGTTTGGTCAGATCGAGTAGCATTGTTGAACATTTTATTCTAGTTGAATGAGGTAGCGATAGATTGAATAGCGTTGAATAGCCAGCCCCTAATTCTGAATGGTTGCTGCTCGGAGTTTGAGACAGAGTTGGCTGCGGGACAGGATTCTATCATCGATACTGACTATATAGTGCTAAGGCTCCGTATTGTCAATTACAGGAGAGGTACCCCGAGTTGATTCGTCTCGCCGCCAGAATCCAGAGCCGGTTTCGAGTCTGTAGCCTGGACGCGAGACCCGTCTCTTCGGCTGGTCGACGGCAGTGACACGGCTGACTCCGCCTAGCGGATGGGCAGGCGTGGACGGTTTTTTTATTAATCCCCGTTTTTAATTTTTTTTATCCACTTTGTTTTTTTTTAGTCTTTAGCCATACAACACAACCGCAGTTTGGTTGGTTGATTTATACTTTATTGAGGATCTTCGAGTTCGACCAATAACGTTTTCAATCGACATCGATCGTCGTCTCGGGTCGATTCTACGACCCTGGCGCCCATTTATTTTTAATTTTAATATCATATACCCCCACGGTTTCTTGGGTAGGTAGTTATTATATCTGAGGAGAATTCTCCGGACGGTACTGGCTTTATCCCAACAACCCATGACCTCTTACCACTGAAATATAGGCTGGCTGGTTAGGTAGGTTACTAAAGTAGTAATAAAAATTATATCATCTCAGTAACCTGCTGGGTCCCTTTGACCCATAGGGTTTCTGGAGGTTAGGGTGTGTTAAATTATAAGGTTAGGAATTATATAGCAAAATTAAATTAAATTTAAGCAAAACTTAGTTATAAATATTATTGTCAGTAACCTGTCGGGTCACTGCAAACAAAGTTGCCTTTGTTGTAATGTATTTGTATTGTTGAATATTTTTATCATAAGTGATTAAAATAATATATATTTGCCTAGCCGTAAAACATTTAATAGTTTTATTTTACCACACGCCCACTGAAGTTTGCATTTGGGATTTTCTTCCTTTTTTTAAGAGGGACAAAATCTCAAATGTGACGCGGGATCAATTGGGACTTTTCAGGATTTCATATCCTTTACGTGCCGCTAAATTTTCAGCTTGTTGTGAATTAATGCAAGGGTCAATGTCTATTTTGACCGGGCTAATGTTTGTAATACAAATTATAAGATAACTGTTTTTTTTGGTTTCAATTATCCAATATTATTTAATCTTTTGATATATATTTCAGACGTTGATATTCGCAAAATATTTTGCGTATGCGAATGCGACTACGAATGTATTCGTTACATCACTAGGTATGTTTTGTAGTAAAAAAACATCAAGTAATTGTTTATGTAATTTAATGGGAACAAAAGCAAGCAAATTATGTCACAGAAATATTACTATTCTCATAGTTAATGTCACGTACATTATCAACTGTGTACTATGTAAGGTACCTAGCTAGGTACCTAGATACTATGTAAGTTTGAAGCTTATCCTTTAGTTACTTACAGTTCGCTTACATCTATTGGACGTAACTTCTGATTTTTATCAACCTGCCTGATATATCACGTTCTCATGCCCAAATGCAAATAAAAGATGCAAAATCAATAAAACTATAAAATAACTGAGCGTATCTAAAATTACCTAAATATTTTTCTTAACAATTTAATAAGAGTTAAATTGGAAAGTAATAAAGATGAAAAGGTCGCGTCCGAAAATACATACTGAAACACGGCAGTTATCATCACTCATGGAATTAAAGATATTAGTGCTTCTAAAATAAAATCACATATTTAACTGATATCAAATTGTAAAGAAAATAGTATACATGTGTTTAAAACATAAGATCTAAAACATAATACTCTTGTTATATAACTCGTAACATAATTTATAAATTAAAGTGGGTACTATTTATAAATCACAGATGTTACTTTTCAGTGGCAAGAATGCAAGGCATGATGACAGTGTGTTGTACATACGTACCTACTTGTATATTATATAATTATTTTTTTGCAATTTAGAATAAACAGTCTTCGTGACTAATAGTTCTATAGCTCACACGACAAGTACAATAGAAAAAAAACTTTATTTTGGTCTAGTAACTACCTACTTCGAAGATCAATTTTATTTAAAATTATATCATTGTGTCTGAAAATCACATTAGGGTTTAATATAAATAGGTATATCCTAAAAATAGTTTTTGTTTAAATAAAACTTTTCTTCGAAATGGCCTAATTAATCCAATCCATTTGAAATCTGTTTACTAACTGAAAGGACAACCCTCCAAAGAAAATAATGACGTAAAAAATAATAAAGATCAATATACAAAATGTAAGTTAGTATTACGACTAAGATTGAAGATTTACTCTTTCCGTAGTAATCTTGACGTTACTACGTGCATACAATAATTTCACTTTTGTCGTACTAGTAACTAACGTTCTACAAAAAAATCTGTACATAATATGTTGTGCATCAACTATTATTACTATTAAAGTTTATTCATTTTTCTCCATTGGCATAAAATTTCATATTTAAAATTGCTGTCCAGCATGCAAAGTAACACAATCACAAAAGTTCTCGAAAACCACTATAAAGAAATATACTATAAAACACAACACTTAAAAACTAATAGTCTATATTAGCCTACAGGGAATGTTGATTTGGTTCACTGTACTTAAACATTAAAAAACTAAATAATAACAAAACAAATTGCACGCATTTTTAGGAAAACTCGGTTCTTTGGCCCTAATCTATCAAAAAGAAATCACAATCAATCTTGAATAATTCGATTAAAAAGGCTTATAAAATATAAAAGATAAAACAGATAACAAAACAAAATTATTATGTGTATAATTATTATGCTATGAATAGACCACTTAAACTACATGTGCACACAACTGTTACCATTTAATCTATTCGCTATATCGTCTCGGACGACATGCAACAATTAAAGTCTATCTAAGTAGCAACAAAATTAACCTATATTATGACGTATCGTATCACGTTCACAGCAGCCTTTTATGTAGCCCTAGCTTTGCGTATATTACTCTTTTCTGCTTCAGTGAATCCCATAATGTTCTCAATGGCTTTGAGATGCCCCTGGTGGTTTTCGGGGTCAGTAAGGAAGTAGTAGATAGCCGATTTGAGGAACTGTAGAGTGACTTCGGGGTCTACGGCGGACTTGCTATCTTTTTGCGACTCCACAATGCGACGGTACATGGCCTGTAACGATAGTACATAAAGATTATTAGAATTGAAGTATACATGATATAGAAGGTGCAACAATATGTATGTTGAATGCATTGGCAAATTATAAACAAAGCTTTGAATGGATAACTTAGTTATACTGAAGGCCTAGCACATACTTCTATCGAATTCAAGTCGCTGCGTAAAAGAGGAATGTTGTATAGAATTTGGTACAGCGCCGCAACGTCCGTCCGTAAAGTGAACTAAACAATTGACAGGCGTCATTTCATAGAATTTTTGACATTAGCATGACTTAACGTTTACTATACAGGTGTCCCAAAAATGGCACGCCAGGCTGACACTGGAGATAGCTTAGCTATAAACCTATCAGATAAAAATAACATGACTCTAGTAAAAGTCTCATAGTTTTGGAGAAAATGATACTTTTTTATGTTCTAAAAACTCCACTTTTAGTTTGTTTTAAACCTATCAGATAAAAATAACATGACTCTAGTAAAAGTCTCATAGTTTTGGAGAAAATGCCACTTTTTTATTTTCTAAAAACTCCACTTTTAGATCGTTTTTTTTTTTTTTGTTAATTTTTTTTCTCTGATAGGTTTATAGCTAAGCTATCTCCGGTGTCAGCCTGGCGTGCAATTTTTGGGACACCCTGTATAGATGATTTCGATAGAAGTTCGTGACAGATATTTTTCAAAGTTATAAACACGAGCGCCTTATGCGAGTTTTGTTTACCATTCAATAGAGCATAGACTAATAATACGTTACATTATACTAATAATACATTAGTCCATGGATAGAGTAAGCCTGAAAAAGACTTATTTCATCGAAGCAGTTACACAAGTTGTCCCTAGGTAGCGTTGCTTCGACTCGTCCGAAAAGTCATAGTGAAAGAGTCTCGCACTAGCACACTATTATAATAATACACATACATATTATTGCACTAACAACAACCTACTTAATACAAATAGTCAAATACCTATTCCTTCTACCAAAAAAAAATTTTACTAAATTACAACATGCTCCTATGAACTTAAAACATACATTTAATTGTGTTCTTTCAATTGTATTTACAATATTTTTTTATATATATTAGATAAAATCACATACATTGCCCCGATTCCAAAGACAGTAGCTTAAGCACTTGTGTTATGGAAATCAGGAACAACGACGACCGACGGTACCACAACCACCCAAGAAAATATAGAAAAATACGTTTTTTTAACCCGACCGGGAATCGAACCCGGGACTTCGGAGGTGGCAGCACCAGAAACCGGCGTCTAGCCACTCTACTACGGAGGCCGTCGAATGCATAGTTAACTTAAATACATAATACATAGTTATTTGAAAAAACTACAAACACTACGACAAATAAAACTTAACTTAAAAAGTAATAATGGCGTCAGTAAATCTATTTACCAAAAACCTGTGATACCCGTAACCAAAAGAGGCTGTTTCAGATTTAATAATAAAAATCATGCAAAGCAAGTATTAATAATACAACGAGAAAGACCCGAGCCGACATCTTTATTCCACCTCAATGCTATAAATATTATATATAATTATGCTCTTTTGATCAGGAACAAATTAGTGGCAATTACTGTAACATAAATTGTCTTGACTTCGTAAACGCTGTTTGTGTGCCAATGTGTTATTTATGAATAATGATATAATGTATTTGAAAAAATTTATCGCTGTGCTCTAGAGGTTAGACCACCAGGTTCAGATCCTGATGTCTCAGGTTTCATTCCCAGCGGGGGGTACATTATTGTTCTCGGTTTAGTTAATGATAGGACTTTAACATACTAACCTACACCTATAGTTACCTAAAATATGGTTGAGCGAAGCGATGGCTGATTCATATGTCATACTCGTGAACGGGTGCCGCCTGTGGAGGCTGGTCTGCCTTGCATACTTATCTTATTTTTACCATTATTCACTATAGTTTGACTTTGTTTTACTTAAACAATTTTTGACTTTTACTAGAGTACTGTACTGTATTACATTGTAGAAATTTAAACTTTTACCTGATGTAAATTTGTTAAATTAGATTTTTTTTTGTTTTTTTACAAGTTACGGTTGTCCTTTATATTTTGTGTGTTTATTTGTAATGGAAAGTGTATGATAGAGCATTTTCCAATATTATTGACGCTGTAAGGGAGAAAAGAGCTTGACACTTGCCGATTTATATTTATATTTTGTGTTTTTATTTGTGATCGAAAGTGTCCTTTTATGATAGGAATTTTCCAATATTTTTGACGCTGTAAGGGAGAAAAGAGCTTGACACTTGCTGAGTTTCTTGCCGGTTCTTCTCAGTACAAGGTCTGCCGCCCAGAGTAGACTTACGAATCGATGGCATAGTGACATTCACAAGAGCTACTTGTAGCCTAAACTGAATAAATGATTTTGAATTTTGTTTTATTTTTATTTTTAAGTCCGCGTGGCTAGCTACCACCAGCTTATCTAAGTTTGCCATAACAACAGTGAATGTAGCATTGTTGTGTTCAGACAGTTAATACAAAAAAGTTTGTTTCTTATTACTCGTAGTTGAAAATTACGTAGTAGTAGATTAAGGTTCCGGATGAAATACATTTTGACTTTCGGCTTTATCGTCACTTACCATCAGGTTAGATCAGGGATGGGCAAACTTTTTCATTTGTGTGACAATATTTACTAACAAAATCTGTGGCGGGCCAGACTATTGAATTTTTTGCTGTATTTTTTCAATTAATAAATATTATTTTTGTGAAATAAAAATATTGACAGGTATGCATTTTCTGAAACACACACGCACTTGAATTTTTGTTTGATGGTCGCGAGCCGGACTTCGATCATTCCCGGGCCGGATATGGCCCGCGGGCCGTAGTTTGCCCATCCCTGGGTTAGATAAAGGTGAAGCAATTTCCTCTTGCATAATTTCGAAATGGGTGCCTAGTGCAAGTTTTATCCTTCATTCAATCACGCTAACGAAAACGACTATTTGGGTGGCAAAATGTTAACTCTGCTCGTTTGTTGCTAGGAGGCGTTGTTTTGTCATACTCGTGAATTGCAAGCCTAAAAAAGTTATTTGAAAATGAGTTATTAGAAAAAAGATAACAGCTTGCGTCATGCCTTTAACCTTCGGTTAGTCAATTTAAATAAGAGTTTTTATATTCGCCACAGATACTGCTATATAAGAAAGAAGGCAGAGAAAAAAAAAACATGCAAAATAGAAAAATTAAATCTCCGCCATACATGCAATTATGCAATTTGCTAGTTTCAAAAATGAATCAGTATAGAGAATAAAAAATCATCACTATTGCTAACCACTGGTTCTATTGCAGTTTCTTGGAAAAAAGGGCTCTTTTTTCCCACAGTTGCAAAATGGTTCTATACTGACACATTCAAGAGACAGCTTATGTAAAGTATTGTTAGTGAAAACACAATGGTTAGTTTCCATGCTATGCTACAGACTGATAGTTAGGGCAAGTCGATTTATTATTATCTCATTCGTATCACAATACATTCAAGTTACAACTTATTTAATTAATCTATCATCTGAAGATATTTGGGTAAAAAAGGTAATTTATTAATAGAAAAAAATATATTTTTCAACTTTAATATTTACAGATTTTAAGTAAAGTTACTAACTAACTACTAGCTTCCTCTGTCAAGTTCATTGTTATAATTTCATTACAGAAAATTTTTATTACGCCTTAGTGGCCGAGTGGCAAAGTGTTCGGCCCGATCCCCGAAGGTCCCGGGTTCAATTCCCAGGTCGGGCAGTGTGTTTCAGATTTTTCGATGTATAGCCCGGGTTTGTGATCACCAACCCGCATTTGGCAAGCGTGGTGTTTAAGCCATTACCCATCAATTGTAGTGATGACTTGATTTCAATGGTGGAGGTCTTAGCCCAGTCGTGGGACAGTATAGGTTAAAGCCTGTGTTAAGCAAAGTGTAAATAAAACAAAAAGAATGGCATAATTAAGTGATAAGAATAGAAATGCAGTGGTCCTCAAAAATCCAACCTTTCGAGCTCCTAGGACCCATAAAGAAACAGCCTCCTTTGCACTTAGAAGTACTTGTGACTTTGTTGTTCGGTCCTCTGTGAATGCCGTGTCCTGTAATGCACTACACGTTAAAGCAGGTTCCTGTTAATCGCCACTACATGCACACTCTACTGCACTCTAGGTGTGCACTGCGGTGAATTAATATTAACTTTTATCATTGTTACATGTTATTAGTTTCAAATCAACAACAATCGGCAGTGAAGTCTGAAAATGTTAGAATCAACAGAGAATGAAGAAGAAACAGTTTGAATTAGTGAAATATGATAATTAGGAATCACTATCGAAAAATATCCTTGAAGAAATGTTAATTTTGTGTAAATATTAAATTCAAACCGATATTTTGGAGGTTTACAAAACAAAGCGTGTTTCTGGTCAAGGATTATTGTTCAACATGACTGCTATTGTTGTATTAATGCATGAAATTTCAGACTTAAGTAAACAAGATTCTTACTCGGACATTTTCGAGCTCGGTCTGAGTGATCTGCAGCTGCTCTAGGAGCTCTTCTACTGACACTCTGTTCACTTGACCTTGACTTGACCTTGATGGGCCCGCCTCATCCTGAAATGTCAAAAATTATGATATAAAATCTCTTGCACATGTGTAATTTTGTTGGTATCCCTTTGCTTATCTATCAGTGAAAAAGACTAATCCATTAACAACTGAATTTGATTACTTTCTCAAAAAATACATTTTATAGAGTAAATAATAAAACTATAAGATATTTTAAGTTTGATTTAGTTTTTCATTTCGGTAGTTTGCTTTTAAATGTGTAACCCCATATGATTATACTGTGATAATATAATAATTATGGTCTATCTTCTTTTTCCTATCAGCTATTGTGTCTTAGATTTGACACTGTAAAAGAAAGGGAGAAAAGAAATGCCCTTGCTGCGTTTCTTGCCGGTTCTTCTTAGTGCAAGGTCTGTTTCCATATAAAGACTTAAGAAGCGATGGCGCAGTGACATTCTTGAGATCTGATTAGTAGCCTATACTGATTAAACAAATTTCAACAGTTTGCATTAATCCCCGTTTAAAGTTTAAAAGTGAATAAATGATTTTGAGTTTTGAATTAAAAATGTACCTAGTAGTAAAAATTATACAAACAATAATTTTTTACCTTGTCTGAATCAAATTTAGCAGCCTCTACTCCTTTGTTATACATCTGCAGGTACATACTGCGGTGCCTGCCGTCCTCATCCTGCAGCTGTCTACTCGCTTCCTCCAACTGTTTCTCCAGAGAGTGGATTCTTTCCTTAGCCTGCTCATAATTAGGCAACAATTCACAGTATCTAGTATTAACGTCTGCCAGTTTCTGTAACAATGCTTCAACTTTATCATTATGATTTTTTTTCAGTTCTTGAGTGTCTCCTACGTGAGCTCGCATAACATCCTCAATTTTTTTGTCATAGAATTCTATTAGGCTACGCCGCTCCTCCTCGTCATCACAGCTATCGGTCATGCATGAAGTGTCATGGGTCAGTATATGAACAGATTCTTTAGAATGTAAGGAAGAGTTAGTAAGATCGTCAAAATGTCCCGAATCAGTAAAGGAACCTTGCATTTCATTTCTACATCTAGTTGGTGTTTGGTCCTTGTATAATGGACTGTCTGTCATGTCATAACCTCTGCAAGTCCCTTTGTGTTTTGGACTGTCTTGTTCTAATGAACCATCATCAGGATTTTCTCTTATTGTCACTATTTCACTAGAGTTTGATTTCTCATCAGGAGAGCATATTGATGCTTTGTATAAACGTAGTTCAACAACTTCTTTAGTGAGATGGAATATTTCACTGTCTTTCTTTTCCAAATCCTTTTTTGCTTGACAGAGGAGACTTTTGAGGCGACGAATTTGTTTTTGGGCTCTTTGGGTTGGTGTAAGATATTCTTCTCCTGCAAGTCCAGCATGTGATGAGCAATGCAAGACATAACGCATAGATCTTCCACTAAAGGTGGTACCATTGAAAGGAGCGTAGCCTGCATCAACGGATGCGGCAGTTGCAGCACTCCCATAGCTGTGAAGAGAATCATCATCGGGTAGGTCTTCGGGTGATCCAGGTGGTGTGTGAGAGGAGTCTGTCATGTTTAACTTTCCATCCAGACCATTTTCATGTTTCTGGCAAGTTTTTCTGGCCTTTTGTTGAGCGTTGGAGGTGAATGACTGAAATATTAGGGATTTATTATTAATGACACTACAACTGAGAAAAAAAAATGTTTTTAAAATGGCAAATAAAAAAAAAACGTTTTTATTTATGTATTTTTTGTTTGTCTAACAATATACCTATAAAGAGAGAAAATTTAAGATTAAAATCTTCTGCCAAAAGACAGTAAACGATAAGTTTAAGTACCTATAATCAAGTACCTAGTAGGTAAAAGCAGACAACTAGGTACTGAAGTATTACCTAAAAACTGACGCTTAAATAAAAAAATGGGTTAACGCAGCGAGCACAGCTGTTTAATTAATTAACACTAACGACAATGGATGGAATTAGCGTGGGGTTGAGTAGTCATGGTGATGTTGCCAAAAATCAGCACCGGTTTAAGACAGGTTATAATACTTACGTGACTCCGCTGGCGATGGCCAGGCTCCACCAGTCGAGCCCCATCGCTTCGGTATTTCTGGTTTGCGTTTTCCGTGATTATTGGTATTAATTTTCTCGTGGACAGAGGCGACCGCTGCACCATTTTCTCACCGCGCAGCCGCAGAGACGAGGTGCGTCGAAAATTGCCGATGGCGTTTCCCGCGCAGCAGTGTTCATCGTGAAACTCTGCTAGTCTCCTACCGTTGTAGTTTCTGTTCATTTTCTTCAAAATTTCACATTAACGTTGTTTACTGCGAAAAATAGAAACAGCTGTTTAAAATTCAGCAAAACATACGAGCGGGAGCGTGTCTGTTTTTACAGTGTTGCC
This sequence comes from Eudonia lacustrata, assembly GCA_947562085.1. Classification (NCBI taxonomy): domain Eukaryota; kingdom Metazoa; phylum Arthropoda; class Insecta; order Lepidoptera; family Crambidae; genus Eudonia; species Eudonia lacustrata. The sequence goes on along the minus strand of OX387325.1, from coordinate 12,920,853 downwards.
ATTTGTCAATTTCCAAAATGCAATGCAATGCGTGCGAAGTCTAAATTAATGCTGTACAGTGTACACATCTACAAAATTATGCTAGATTATGTTGCTAAGATAATTGATAAAAGATTAACAATATTTAGGAATAGGTATCTATAATTTCTTCTGTGACTTGGGTTTTTTAAGGATGTGGGACAAAGAGTTTCTTCAAATTGATTTTAGTTACTTGTAACTGCTGTACAAACCTTTGCAATTTATATAGGTAGTACTATATTAATAAGACAGAATCCATACTTTATTAACAATCTTTTTCATTAATTTTTATTTTCTCATAGTATGTAGCAGATAATCGTAAATGTAGTGTATCTTTAATGAAATGAGATGAAATTATAAATCTTTATTCAAGTAAACGTATTAGATAAGCGCTTTTGAATCGTCTCAAAATATGTTGCGTTCAACCCCTTCGGAACATCTTTTAGCTGTGCAGAAGAACTGCACAGCGTTTTTACAAATTTTAAACTGTTAGGTACCAAATAATTAATAAAAGTTTCCTTAGTTATATAAAAGAAATAGCGTAAGTGGTGATGGTAACTGCTAAAAATACGCAAATCTACGTAAGTATAGAACACAATAGTTAAATCGAAAATACAAATAAAAAATCCGTTTTCAATGATTTTAAATAAAATAATGAAAAACTAACTAACAAAATATATTGTTTTACGAACATGCATAAATGAATGATTGGTCTTGCTGCGAGACCAATCATTCATCTAAGCGAACAAAGCGAACATGTTTTCAAAAAAAAAATTATTGCCGTAGTCAGACCATCATACCTGTAATTTAATATTTAAGAGCAGTTATCAGGATGTATTCGGATTGTCAGCTATATAAATATTTTCAAGTTATAATGAGAATGACAAATAACAGGTTATTTATACATTTATCCTGGCAGCCTTATGGAAAACAAAGAAAGAAATATGTAGAGAGATGTACTACTATTATATTACCCACTTTTTAAATCGATTACCGATTGTGAACGACTAGAGCCTATTAGGTGTTTTCTGGGTATTTATGTAATCGTTAAGTAGCGTAGTAGGTACTTGTAAAGTATGTCATAAGATTATAAAAACGTGTAATATAGTTGGTTCGATTAATAACTTGGCTCATTGTAAGGGCCACTGATGAAATTCATTTTCATCGAAGTGTTGTAAAAGGTATCAATAAACATTGGAGTTTTTATATACCTATCTGTCTCTATTACTTACCACAACACTGATAATAATAATATAAAAAAGTCTTGTTATTAATTGGTAATAATCTATAAACTTAGCTCGACTCGGTTGGTCGTACGTATGGCTGCCATCAGCTAAATTATGGACCCAGGACAAAAACTTCGAAAACCTTTTCGAGGACATTTGGGTGAAATATTTTTTTTTCCCCAGACTCCCTCAAAAAAAAAAAACATACCTAGCTATCATATTTTTATAAAAAATCAACTTAATCGACTAGGGGGACTATTATTGCTAATCATTCCATTCTGTCAAGTTAATCGGATTTCCCCTGACATAGAAACCCCGCCCGGACGCTCCCCGGACGCCCTCCAAACTAGGACAAATCCGGACAAACCCGGACGGATGGCAGCCCTGGTCGTACGACTACTCGTACGTCGTACGTGCTTAGTTATTACAACAAATGACGATGACATGGCATGGCATATTGTAATAATACCATTATTATTTTTAATTCAAGGCCTCACAATAAATTAATACTACATTCAGTAACACTGAACAATCGGCTCACAAATATTTATGTCAAAATTTACAAACGTTGTTGTTGCGCAGTAAAATAACTGCGTAGAACTGACGGTTCACATTAGGTTGTATGCTATATAGTAGCCTGAGACAATTACATGCCTAATCTAACACGCGATGCAGCACAGGAGACAAATAACGAAAAATTATTTATTCCACGTTCGGACGATCCAGCAATGCTAGGCAATTACAAGGATCTGAAGCAAGCATCAGAACATCAAAGCATCAAGCATCAGAACTAATACAGACAGACAGGAGACAGAGCCGGATGATTCTAATATCTACAATTAATAGTGGGGCGATTTTTTAATCTAACCGGTGATCTCGAAATTAAAAGTGACATGAAACATTAAAAAATATAATATTTTTGCATTATTTACAATTTGATTATTATCGTTCGATAATTTTAGGTGACAATAATAAGTTACCTTACTGCTACATTGAATAAGAATAAAAGGAGTAGATACTCTAATGACACATTTTCCCAATAGTTCTAATGTCAAAATCACCAATCTAAATCTGCTGGCCTATCACTGACCAGCACGGCCATGACTGTCAAGGACTGTGCTAAACGGCTCAAAATGCCCACACCACACTTAGCAGACCGGAACTGCAAACCTGATTATGCATGAGTATGAGTAAACGTTCCTGAAGAAGTCATTCGTCTGTTAACCATTAATAACTCACCTGCACATAGTCTTAAGATAGGATGACTGAAGGCAGATTGTAAAAAACACAAAAAAAACCTTGAATTGAACAAAATTGTGTGTACCTACCTACGTCATTTTTTTATTCAGACACACTGTATGTAAAATTTAAAAATTGACACGGTTTTTCACTATACATCAAAGCACTCCGTAAATTATAGTATAAAGAACAACTTGTAAAGGAATTCGGTCTCGGTTTGAACGGTAATGAGCGAGTGCTTAGACGATTTATTACCACACCGAGCGGTTGTGCAATACGGCAACAAACTGTTGGTTACAGATTGTTGCGCGAACGCACTATCTGCAGTTCTGCCTGCAGACTTGGTGTTGCCCTACTTTAAATTATTTTAGGTCACGTCAACTTTTGATGAAGACGATGCTTTATATAAGCAAGCAAACATTTATTTTGCATTCACTTAGCATATTTATATCGATGATGAAAATAGCACTTAAAAACAGACGAATGTCTCAAGTGGGACTAGAACCCACGACCTTTCGAGATTCGGTTGACATCTCTTCTATTTGAGCTAACAACGCTAGTTAATATAAAAAAATATGAAAAACTTATACTCGAACAATTAATGGCATACTTTAACTCAAACAATCTTTACCTACAATTACCTATTTACCATACCTACCTACATATCAGACACTAGCTGTGCTCGCGATTTCGTCCGCGTGGAATAGTGACTTTCGGCAGCATTTTTAATTTTTTAGGCTCTTTTCCCATTTTTGCAACATTTTTCACTGATGCTTCGCTCCTATTGGTCGCAGCGTGATGTTATATAGCCTAAAGCCTTCCTCGATAAATGGACTATCCAACACAAAAAGAATTATTCAATTCGAACCAGTAGTTCCTGAGATTAGCGCGTTCAAACAAACAAACAAACAAACAAACAAACTCTTCAGCTTTATAATATTAAGTATAGATTTAATTGCATCTGTGGTCTGTCTAGTCTAGTGGTTAGTCTACCGGTTTCTGACCCAAAGGTGCTCTGTTAAGTTGGTGGTAGGGCTTGTCTTATAATAAGTCAGGCTGGCTAGCTACCAACATCTTATTTTATCTGTGTTTCGGCAGTTAGAGAAGCCAGTACTTCAAAGCATTCGTACATGGTAAAAAATACTTAGACTAGGCTCTTTGTGAGATAAAGGTTACAGCGCTTCCGTGGTAGGTAGTAAGTAAGGTAACCAACCAGGTATATAGAGATTAGTATATCAAGATATAAGAAATAAGAAAAAGAAGAAGTTAATATCTTTTACGATATGTCATATTTAATAAATTCTATGTTTAGCAAACCTATATTAAGTAAGTATGTCTATTTTTGGCTTAGTAAAAGACTTCTAAAGACCAAATAAATGAAATCAAATATTTGACATGCATGAATATATTTGACATGCATGAATTGTAATAAAAAAGACATCATCAAATGAATCATATGTGCCCTTTTTAAACTGTATCACAAAGAGCCCATCCAAAAACCAGTTCATGAGTAAGCGAACGATGTTTATTTTTGAATACCGCAACCAGTAGAGACAGGTCTGCGGCTCGACTCGCTGGACCGGTTGTAAGTTTGCAAGACCACATGGATACACACCAACACAACATAAGTTTAACCCAACACTTTTAGGTTCAGCTCATCTTGTATATTCTCCATAAAGTCAACAACTTATTGGAGAATATGCAAACATGCAGCGAGCAAGCCTACTTAAATTAAAAAGGAAGTATTTATGTACCTATTTATGTTACTTGTTTAGCACGATTACATAAAATCAATTGCACTAATTTATAGAGCCCAAAAAGAAGGTGATTGAAATTGACAATGTCTCAACAACACAACTAAGAATTAATAATATTAATAATATGTCATTGTTATAAAACAAAATAAAACAAAACATTGCGTTCACAGCCAAAAAGTCCATGCAAAAGGTGAGAGACAAGATGTCACCACTTCCATTCGTCAAACCAGTCAAACCAAGTAGATCTTTGCTCTAAATATCCGTAAACTTAAATAAAATCTATAGTAGTGGCACAGAGTAGATATATGTAATGTGGTAGTGGCGCCAGTGTTTGACTCATGTCTACTGACTGTTTACTGTCGAACAATGGTTCCTATCATTGATCGACAGTCTTTTCATTTAATCTTTAAAAATAGGGGTCAGCAACTAATAGGTATTTGCTCTTTTTCATACAACTGTTCAACGGAGATGCACGATCATTAAGCCTCTACTATGTCAGTTCAAAGATCTTTATTTCTAACTAGCTATGCCCGCGACTTCGTCCTCGTGGAATAGTGACTATCGGCGGCATTTTTAATTTTTCAGGCTTGGTAATTATTTTGCAAATATGTGTATGGCGCGCGGCGCTTGGCAAGTTTCTTACTTGCGTTAATTTCAGTTTCACATTTTGTAATGACTCCGCAATTCTTTGTATTTTTTCTTTTATATTTTTATTTTCTGGGCCGTAAGCTTTTTTGCCAATGTCATCACACAAAAAATTTCATCCCCTATGTTTACCCCTTTTAGGGTAAAATTTTACAAACTTTAAATGTCGTATTTATTTATATCTAATCAAAAGCCTAAAAAATAAGTTTCAAGCTTCTAGCTTCAAAAATGACGTAATTTCCATACAAAATTTCATCCCCTATTTCAACCCCTTACAGCTCTTTTCGCATTAAAAAGGAGCCTATGTCCTTTCTCAGGCTCTAGACTATCTCTGTACCAAATTTCATTTAAATCGGTTCAGTAGTTTAAGCGTGATTGCGTAACACACAGACAGACAGAGTTACTTTCGCATTTATATCGCATTTATTTATTTATATTTATATTATGTTCTGACACGCTGGCCCCTTCCCATCTACATAGAACCAACAACAGAGCTGGTGCGGCTTGTGAAGCGGCTGAAAAATCTAAAGCATGCAAATACAGGGGTCTAGGCTCCGAATATGATTTTGTCCCTTTCGGTGTCGAGACCCTTGGTCCGTGAGGTCCTAGTTCTATAAGGCTTTCAAGTTTAAATTATTTTAAACTTTTAAGTTCTTTTTTTTAACAAGTAATAAAAGCTTGTTTTCAAAAAGTTTTTTTTCTTTTAATTTTTTTCAAATCTTTTTTTTTTTCAAACTCCATGTAACACCAGGTAATCATGAGCTTTAAAGCAGTATTGTCAATCAATTTAATTTATTTTATTTTATTTTATTTTTAGTTTGTAAATTGTAGTTTTTAATTTTGATTTTATTCTGGTTTTTATTTTATTTTGTTTTGTGATGTTTTGTTGTAATTTTTATTGTAATCTGTATGGGTGTAAGCTGCCTGAATAAATAATCTTATTATTATTATTATTATTATTATTATTATTATTATTGTAGCAGTTTTGTTGCAGTTGTGAAAACGACACGAGTAGCACTAGCAGCATATACTGATACACGCGTCTCGTTTTCACGACAGCAATAACATTGTGCTATTATGGTAAGGCCCCTTAGCTCAACTAGAAATTTAACATGCTTGTGTCAGGCCCATGCTTGTATGTTCACGTCAGTAGCCTAACGGAACGATGGCGATTGAACAACGTTAAGTTAAGTTACGATAGGTTAAAACTTATTTTAAACTTGTATACCCATTCAGGACGTCTATTTTAAGCTGTGGAGTTTCTTGCCCCCATTCTTCTCCACAGCTAAAATATAGACGTCCTGAATGGGTAGTAGGTAAAAAATGTTTGGACGATTCAAAAGCACTTTTAGTAACTATTAAGTAATCTGTGCCTTTTCTATTTGAATAAAAATATTTGACTTTGACTTAACGATTTTTCGCATTCGACTCGACTCGAGCATCTCTCCGTTCGGCGACCGATGCCGACCGCGCTTAATGTTATTGTATAAGTGTTTTTCTTTATACTCGTAGTAAAGTTGGCAAAATGACAGCTCTGCCTGATCTTAAGCAGAAGTAGAGGCCAGATGCAGGGACAGCCAGTTGAGCAGTATCGTGGCAAACTAGCCATCCTGATCTAGCCGACCTGCAAGTTGCTTCTAATGTTGTAACAAGGAGCAATCACGAGTGCTGTGAGGCAATTTCATTATCTATTTGGTGGTGCGACAAGGATATGGTTCACAAAATTTCTTCGTTCGCAACCTTAGCTCACCGGGCTTGTTTGGGGGCGGCGAGAAACTTAAATGGTTCCTCAAGCTGTGTGTAACGAACCGCCTCCAGAGGTTTTCTAGAGCGAGTAGCATCACGCACTAGTGCGTGTCCCTGTGCCCTAAGCACTAGATTCTCCGAAGGGTTCGGATCGCGGGGAGCGGAACAACCCGAGGGCGCCTCTAAAGGCTCGGACCTCGGCTCGGGTTGACCGGGTCGTGGTGGTGGAGAGAAACGCCCAGGTACATATCTGTACCTGGTATAGAGCGCGTGTGAACCGGTTCGTCGTATCCTTGTTCTACGAGTACGTTGTCTTGGGCCTAAACTAGTGTGCATGTTTAGTGTAAGATTCTGTAAATGTGTAGGTAGTGGTATTTAGAGGATCGGGCGGGGAACGGAATAGTTATCACAGTAAATCGGTGACAGCGAAGACCAGTACGCGTGGTTCTGTGGAGGAAGGGAAAAGGAGGGATGAGGGAAAAAGTGAGTGCTAAAGATCTATTTTTTCACCAGTTAAGTTACTTCGACTTCGACTTTATGTTGCTGACCATACCTTTCCATTGCATCACATCACATGCATCTATGTGCATCACTTTTTTATTTGTATTTCCCTGAATACTTACCTAATACTTACCTAATTCCTTTATTGTTTTCAGACTTCCTAAACATTTTGTATTATTGTTTATTGATGTAACAACGTAAATAAGGTGTGTTTTAATGAACACGATTGTGTTTACAAACGTCCATTCAATATTATTCAATTTGTTTTTAGACGTGAGAATACGTTTTAGGCGCAGTGGTTAAAGCGCCTGGTCTGCGAGTGCTGAGGTTAACCTTTTTACCGCCAACAACTTCTATAGAAGTTCGAGATTTTCGTGCCGTCCACGCCAGCACTTCTATAGAAGTTCTTCTTTGCACCTACTTTATTAAAATACATTTATACGTTGGCGTACAGCGGGACATCGCGTGCAGGATAGTTGGGCGGTGAAAAGGTTAAGCAACTTTCGCAAAGGCCGGTCATTGGATGGGCAACCCACAATTTATTATCACGAGCTCCTCCGTGGTTCGGAAGGCACGTAAAGCCGTTGGTCCCGGGCTGCCTGTATTAGCAATCGTTAACAACCACTAATCCGCACTGGGCCCGCGTGGTGGTTTATGACCCATTCTCCCTATCTATCCATAGGGAAGGCTCGTGCCCCAGCAGTGGGGACATAAAAATGAGCTGACGATACCAGTGTACTTTTTATTATAAATATCATGTTATAATTTTAATTTTAATGTTTGTTAAAAAAATTTCACGGACATGTTCAATTTAAATACCTTTTAGGACAGGCCTTTCCACGTGGACAAGCACACGAGGAGATCTGGATGCCTAGCCTAGTGCGAGTTACATTAGCTGTTCGATAGCATTAAACAAAAACGAAAATTTGTATGGCAACATTTTTAGGAAGGCTCTGCTTCCATAGCTTTATAAATTTGCTAAATAAATAGGTACTTGTTTAAACATGCCTTTCGAAGCATTTATTTAGTCTTGAATCATTAATATTTCTCTACTCTCTAAAAAATAACTACAAAGTATTAAAATTACACAATTTTTAAAGTTACCTGTGTTTTACGAGTAGATATACTTTGTTCAGAATTTTATTTTGATTATAGTTTTACGCTTAGACTTGCTCAACTTTATAATTAAATGGTTTTGCATTTAGTTATTTGGTACGGCAGAAAAAAACCTAATTAGTTACACCAAAGTAGTAACAGTTACATTTTATGGTTGCCGGCGAGACGAAATTCGACTCAAGGCTAACATAAATCCGTGCACTGACGTCAGCATGTTTCACTAACTTAATAAGATAGCTTTGGCAGTATTGAAGACAATAGAAATCATATAAAACCAAAATAGCGTAATTTTGTTTTCTAAAGTCTACGCGAATACTACACATTGAAATGAAACAACTTTTACGGATTTATCTCGCAGGACAAAATTAATAGTAAACGTGTAAAATAAACACGATCGTACTATAGATCCGTAAAAGTTGCTTCATTTCGAAAATGATGTAATTTTTATTGGTCCGCTAGCTAGCATTGTTCTGTCATCTACTAATAATAATAATTACCAGTGTAAAATAACGAGCAAGCTTGATGTGGCAATATGTCGTGCAGTTAACAATGGTTTTTTTTAGATCACTTAGTGTTTTATTTCTCAGCAGTCCCGCAATTTCACCACACTGTTTTGTCTCGTTTAAAGCCAGATCAATGTTTACAATAAAAGCATCACCTTTATTTTTTTAGGGAGGTGACAGTTATCGACATTTTTTTAAATCATTTAAAATAGGTAACAAAAACTAATTTTAGTATACACCACTAAAAACCACAACACCATTATCACCACTAAAAACCACAATCATCTTCATCTCCAAAAACATCTCTAATAACTTCTTCAATTTTTAAAACTCCATCTCTGTTAAATCTGTCAATTCCAATTCAATCATACAACAATTGAGTAAAACATTGTCGTGTCCAATACGGGCCCATAACGTTCATCTAACCAATATAGTAACAACTCATGTACCTATACTTATGGAGAGAAATAAATGATTGAATTGAATTGAATTGAGTACAGACCATTAGCTTTCTAGCTTCTTTGTTATTATTTAGCGACGAAAAATGTGTCGAAAACTGGGCTTTGAAGTGTAAAACACTGGTATCTATGCGAGTAAGTTATGAAACTTATTCACTACTTAACAATTTCTAACAATATTTATATATTTTCCAACAAATGATTTGGATGTAACCAAAACTATTTAGTTTGTTCAATTTATCAGAGGATACATCTTTTCCGAATTATAAGACGGTCTCTACATAAATAGAGTTCGTCACGATATATTAAATTATATATAATCATATGGATATTTCGATGATCGTTACATAACATAACGATGAGTAGCAAAATTCAATTGGCTGAAAGTAAAATTAAAAACAATAATACTCACTAATATTATTCAGCACGATTTCCTTTATGTCCATCTCTGTTCGTTGAAGCATCGTTGCCGAATCATCAGCAACGCACATCGCGTTCGGCACAATCGTTATTCGGTACAGACGAGTCGTTCGCACAACGTTGTTCGTAGGGAAAACTTTGTATTATCAACTCGAACATCGCAAATTGCATAGAGTAAACCATCCACGATAACTTTTACGCTAAGAATGTTGCGGCAAGTCGTCGGAGCGCAGTGCGTGGCTGCGTGCTTGGTCAATGTTTGTTCACGGTGTGGTGGTGCCGTCGCCGCCGCCAGCGCCGCCCTCGCGGCCGCAACCGGCAACCGAACCAATTTGTTTTTCGTCAATGTCCATTATTGTTAAAGTGCGCTGTGTTGCGAAACCTTTCCATTGTGTATTGTGTTTTTAAAGCAATTCTCAAATCGATGACGTATTTTTATTACGGCGCACCGGTGCATTGTAGAAACGGCGGCGGCGCGGCGGGCGGGTTACGCCGCGCCATCTGGCGCTGTTTTCCACTACTATGTTACAAACTATTTGCAAACTGCTCTTATGCAACTGAACATTAATTCAATTTATGTTCTTGTTCAGTTTCCACGAAAATAGTTTAAAGGGCTTCCAAGGTGAGGAGGTGAGCCATCGCGAACCGCTGCCAAGTTGTTTTTACCACGATTTGTATCTATTAGAGCGTTGCTTATTTACCTACTTAAGCAATTACTTTCACTTTATGGAGGCATTATGAATTTTCTAGTGGCTGTTATATTCGTAGTTTGTGTGGAAATAGAAACAAGGGTAACTACCTCTTTCAACATTTTGCGAAACATACCGAATTAAAGAAATGTCGAAACAACCACTCGCGTCCAAAAAGAAAATTGAAAAACAAAAAATCCCTCAACAGTCGCATTATTATTTTCTCAACCATAAAATTCTGAAAACAAATAGGTATTCAAACCATTCGGAGAAACTTCAAGATTTCTTCAGACTCTTATCGTCTCAATCAATTTCATTTAGCGGAAAAATTACGAAGTGCACCAATGCGGACGGAAATGTAGCCAAGATGGCGACTGCGGAGCGCGCGCCGTTTTTATTTTGCCGCCAACAATTATTACGACATAGTCTGTTAACTGTGAAAATATGTTGGACGTGCCTCATTACACAGTAATTTTAGTTTTTAAGTACCAATTTTTTATTGGTTGATAGAGGTGTAAAAAAAGAATGTAATAGTGAACTTGCATCAAAATTACAGTGGTAAATTTTGGCTAATACTATTTTTCTTTTGTTACACTTAAGCTGAGATAAACAATGTTTTAGTAAAAGATGTTTTAGGTTAAAATTTACTATTTTGTATAAAATATCTTAATTATAAAACACTTACACAAGTGAACCATTTTTTTAAGTTATATTGTTATGTTTACCTACTTACTCCTACTTAGAATCCTAAATAGTACAAGTAAGTTAAGTTAAGTAAGGAAAGTAAGTTAGTAATAAGGTATGGAATGTAATACGCGAAAGAACCGCAATGTCCAAATCAAAGCGCTGGAGGTCAGAGGTTATAAAGTCGGGGTTATTCCCTTGATGCACCAAAGCTATTGTTCTGGGGATCATATAACACGTTATTCCAAAAAACTTCAAAATGTAAAAGTAACAGAAATACCTAGAATTCATTTCAATGCATAGTATATCTAAATGTTATTTAATTGTACAGTCACGAGCATTAACATGTAAACAACCTAACTCTTAATACAAATGATCTAGGAGGCAAAACTAGTCAAAAGTGTATACATGTTAATGCTCCTGACTGTACACTGGACATAACGACATATCAAAAGTGTTAAAAATGTAACACAGACACACACATACACACAGACCCAAATACAAAAAACTATCATCATCATCATCATAGAGCCAGCCAAGAGACATCCACTGCTGGACAAAGGCCTCCCCCAAGGATCTCCACAACTACTGGTTTTGTGCTGCTCGCATCTAGCGACTTCTCGCGGTCTTCACCAGATCCTCGTCTACCTTGTTGGAGGCCTGCCCACTTAGCGTTTTCCGGTACGCGACACTCCACCTCCCCGAGTGGCGTCGGGGATAAAGAATAGCACTATACCCTATCTATTCCCATTAGTGTCGTAGAAGGCGATTAAGGGACCAGTCCAGAGAATGGCCAGCAGCGTCTTTTTGGATTACTCTCATCTTACTGCTATCGCCAACCCGTCAGTCAAGCGTGGCGATTATGGCAAATCAAATGATTACCTATGTATAAAGAACTAAATCTACGTGTGAATAAACTTAACAAATAATGGTAGGAACAAGACTTCCTAACAAATATATAAGTTTGTTGATTAAAAAAAATCTTTTTAGGTGATTGAATGTTTTATGAAGCCGATAAAAACTGAGTGATACTTGATTGGTCACTAATTTATTATTGAAGCGGTTGAATACTATGATTTGGAGCCGTTGGAAATGACCCGTCGAGTCTACGTGTTGTAATAGTAACCAACCATACATACATAGCCACAATAGGAATCTTTAGTTACCAAAAGTTTACGAATATTCATAAGATCCATTTTCTTGATTTTAATTTGAATTTCCTGTAGCACAGAATATCAGTGAAAAATAAAACTACAGCTAAAATTTTCAATAAAAAGTTTTACAACTAAAAGTTAGGTATAGGTAACCCTAAAATTATGGGTAAATTAGAAATTTAAGACATAAATATATTTAAATAAAACAACTTTTACCCGTTGCAGGTGTGGTTTGTGACCACGGACCCTACAAAGAGTTCGAAACGTCACGTCAGTATAAAATAATATAAAATCAATGTGTAAAATAAACGCAAGTAAATCTGTAAAAGTTGTTTTATTTAAATATATAGTAGTCGCGGAAACTTTAGAAAACATAAATATACTTATATTTTTTTTCTATAAAATACAGCGTATAGGTCTGTAAGTCTCACACACTACTATAAAAAAGCGTATAACATTTTGCCATGCTCAATAGCCATTAGTGTAACAGCTCAAAACGAGAATATAAAAAAAAACATTAAGTTTACTAAACCTTTTATAAACGCTAGAGCGAGCGGAGCAGAGTTAGCCCGCATTGAGTAAGCATTTTGGGTTATTGACCCAATCCATTTAATGGGAAGGCTGAATGAAGAATGAATTTGATGAGTGATGCGAAAAAAATCTGTGAAATCTTCTTTATTCAAATGCACTTAGTACAGTGGCCCAAGAAAGTGGCGTACCAGTTTTGATTTAGTTTTCTAGTCATCGAAAATTACAACAACGTTCATACTAGATATCACTGAAAGAGATGCATAATAATGACGTAAACCTAATTGATAAGTATTCATACGTCGTAGGTCACTTATAAGTGCATGACATTTTAACCTTTATTATAAATATATAAGACATTAATTACTGTAAAGAAAATATCAATTTTCAAAATTCAAAAGTAATAAAAACTATTTATATTCGACAACCAATTCTATTTGATAAAAAGAAAAAAAGAAAACTGACAATTGACATTTTGTCAAAACAAACAGTAATCTATAAAGATGTCAATAGAAGTTAACAGATCGATCTGCAAGCGAAACTAATCTTTATCGCCTATGAATCTGCCATGCGACATTCAACCTTAGGGTGGTAAACCAATTTTTTGGGCGACCGTACCAAGTTATTTTACGGTATTCAACTATCTATTCTAGGGAAGCAGAAGAGAGCTCGTTGCATGTCAAGCAATTTTCGATGTCGGGGCTACCCATTCAAAGCCATTAAATAAAAGGTAACACAAGCTCCCCCGTGCTTCGGATGGCAAGTGGATACCAACCCGCAGTGTGCCAGCATAGTTAGCTGTGTCCTGACCTCCTCATGACGATGCATGAAAATATTGGTCTACCATTTGAATAGGAAGGTATGTGTCAGTTAAAGATTGATGATATGTATGGAACTCTTGCCATCAATGATAGCGGTGAAATACTTCCTATAACGATTTAAAAAAATGTAGAACTGTCCCCACTGTAAAGTGTAAAAATAGTAGATTATTAACCAAGGGGATAAAGCAGTGTCTTCTGCCGCGGGTGACAATTTAAATCGCGAGCGTAACGAAGGACTCGAGGTTTACTCCCGAGCGTAGCGAGGGTGTTAAAAACTTAAATCACGAGCGAAGCGAGGGATTTAAGACGAGTCCTGAGTGTAGCGAGGGATTTAAGTTCATCCAAGACTAAGAAACCTTTATCACCAAGGAAAATACTCTATTTCGTACCATTTGCGAAAAAATTAACACAATAATAATATGAGATAAGCCTTTATTAAAAATAATGACAATTAAAAGTAAAAGTTAACATTCGAAACATTGGTCCAATTATTGATAGAGAGAGTTACATTTTTGTTTGGTATATTTATTGTTGATGAGTTGATTTGAGTATTTCTCTGTTCTTGCGTCTGAGGAACTTGCGTTTCATTGTAGATAGTATACGTCGGAGATAGTGGTGGTGGTGCATCGTGAGTTACGGACGAAGATAAGATGCCGGAAGTTGATGGTTGTGGCTCTGATGGATTAAGTTTTATATTTTTGTAAATTTGACTGCTTAATATGGTTTTATTCGCCATTGAGCTTTCGATATAACCCTCAGCTACTCTATCAGAGCTCCAACCACCGTGTCTTTTTATTGACGTAATATCAGCCCCTGAATCCGCCAAGAAAGTCGCCAAAGTTCTTCTAAAGCAGTGACCGGTGTAGAGTTCAACATCTTTAAGTTTTAAATATTTAGCAATTTCCTTTGGCATATTGCTAATTTTATTTTGGCCGATGGCTTGGCGAGTACATTTCCCATTGCGATAGTTTTTAAAAAATCTATTGTTTTCCATGTTGGTGGGACGTAATGCTTGGTATTTATGAATGATTTTAGTATATTGTCCTTGTACAATGAATGACCGATTTTTCTTTGTCTTAGTTTCCTTTACATTAACCTTTTTACCGCCAACAACTTTTATAGAAGTTCGAGATTTTCGTGCCGTCCACGCCAGCACTTCTGTAGAAGTTCTTCTTTGTACCTACTTTATTAAAATACATTTATACGTTGGCGTACAGCGGGACATCGCGTGCAGGATAGTTGGGCGGTGAAAAGGTTAATCAGCAGCAACTCATTGGAATGATTTTCAACGTCCTCCACCTTTAAGTTTACAAGTTCACATCCGCGGCAAGCACCATTGAGTCCAAAAATTAAGACCACCTATAACAAAGATAAAAAACAGGTAAATATATAGAATAATTACCATTACTAAGATACGAAATATTCATAGTTAAATCATGTATACTTACTTTTGTGGTCAGAAAAATTTCGTCAGGAGCTTCATTAAGAAATTTTTCCACATTTTGAGTCGTAAAAATTTTAGACATCTTTGCACAATGCCCTTCTGATTTTCTTTTTAAAAAAGCCAGTAATTTCGTGAATCTATTTATTTCAATGCTATGTTTGATGCTTATTGTAGCTTTCAGTTTTGAGTACCTAACCTATATGCACCAAAGTGTATTCGGATTCTTTGTCTTGGATAAATAATCAAAATAGACAAGAAGTACTGATTCTGAAATTGATAGGCCTTTCGCACTTCTCCGCGTTGAAAATTCTTCTTAAGTTTTTAAATAATTTTCCTTGGATTTTGTTGGAAGCAAATTATTTATAATTGCGGCAGCATTTGCACTGATGGAATCCGACAATTCACTGTCACTGTCGCTTTGATTTAACATCGTAACGTATTTTTTAGAACATTAACTTATTTATAAAAATAAATTAAAATAAGCCGTTTATGTATTTGAAGAAAACAAAAACGCGGCAAATTCCTATATTTTTGTCGGAAAAGCAAAGGCCTCGTCGGTTTTCGTAATTTTATTTAATAATCATAACTGCGCCATAAATGCGTATTCCTTTTTTAAAAAGATGTATAATGCTATTTATACAAACTCAATGGTGTAAACACAGATGTAGTTCAGTATAAATTTCGGTAAGTATTCCAAATTTAAATCACATTCTCCCCCTAGAGGATGAATGGAATTCAGTTCAATTTTCTTTCCCTGTTTTTAACAGATTAAAAATGACTATTGTTATGTTCGCTTTTTGTGGCATAGAATGTCACTTTTTTGAGCAAGTGGTACGAAAAATTCTTTGACATCCTCAAATTAGAGATGAGTCATCTATAAAAAGGAGTATGAAACAAGCTCACGAAACTTTTTACAATTTTTAAGAGAGGTAAAATTTTTCTTCCTTTCTATTGGACTCCTTCAAACAAGGCCTGAAGCGGCAACTTGTGTGACTGATGCTGCGTCGTTCACATTGAACCAGTTGACTTCGCGTCTGGACTCCATTTCCATTCAACATCAGTTATAGTGGAGTAATTTGCCGAGCTAGCTATAAAAACTTTATTTTTTTAGGTAGTATGAAACCTTCTTTGTACCAAAACTGAGGCATTCCGTCTCTAGACTCTTCCGCGGTCTAGTCTAATGTTACTGGCCGCATTTCCTCATCCATATTTACCTTGGGCCGTTCACTGTACCTATCTCGAGTGCAATCGGTGTTACGTATTTCAGTTAATTAACACACTTCCTCCGCCGCTTACTGTTTACGACCTCTGAAAAGGCTCTTATTGTTATATTTTTGCGAGATTAAAAAAAATCTTGAGCAGTATGTTTTAGTAAAGAAATTGCCAATAAATTGTTAATAATAAATTCAGAACTCACACCCCGTGTCTTCTGCCAATTTATAGCACAGATAAAAAAAAATCAAAATAAAAAAAACCTCTAATTATATAATAAACCGCAAACTACAGAAAATAAGTAAAAAAATATACCTAAACCAGAATAGA
The DNA here is from genome assembly GCA_947562085.1 of Eudonia lacustrata. NCBI lineage: Eukaryota > Metazoa > Arthropoda > Insecta > Lepidoptera > Crambidae > Eudonia > Eudonia lacustrata. The sequence goes on along the minus strand of OX387325.1, from coordinate 12,904,362 downwards.
CTAGACCAAAATAGACTAGACCAGAAAACAAGATGGATTCGAACTACCTTCTGGTATTACGGGTATATAGGTACGGGTATTTAAATATAGATACCTACCTAAGTGTGCTATCGTGGTTTTATGAGACCAGTGCAAAATCAGTCTCTATATATCGTTCGATCGATCTAATGTTCTTACGTTTATTAACGGATCAGGTTAAAAATGGGCAAGCTTTAACATAATCTAACAATGTTTAATACCACTTAAATATGTTTTCCTTGTTATACACATAAAAGCTTATTAAGCAAGCATGATTATTATTTGAGCGAACGATTTTGATAAAGGTTAAATATATTAAGCAGTACAAGATCGTGACTCGTGTAAGAGCGTTTAATGATATCTCCAAGGATTATTTTTGTTCGCCAAACATGAAAATAACGTGGCCGTATTGATAAATAATATTATCAACCGCAGGTTTTATCATAAGTATTATTTTGATCATATTGATCATATGATCAAACCCGTCTCATAGTTATAAAATATTTTTGAGAGATTCATTTAAACGTTAGGCTGGGACATTTGGATAAACTAATGAAATTAGTACAAAGTATACGCTGCCGTTTAGAATTTTTTTTTTAAAGTTACTCGATAACTAGGTTAATATTGATATTGATAAATTAAACACTTGATAGGTCTACTTATTTATTGCGAAGGGTTCGAAACTTCAGCATAGAATATTGTGTAAAATTAACACGATTAAATCCGTATACATAAAGTGCCTTACAAATAAACAAAGAATAAGGTCCGAATAATTATTCCGTGTTTTGTCTTTTTTACTGTAATTTGAAATGACGTTTGCATGATAGGAACCAAACACGGAATAACTATTCGGAGATTATTCTTTGTTTATTTGTAAGGCAAGGTGTTTTACTTGTAAAGATATTCTTAGTAAAATTTAGCAAAGGAAACTTTGTTCTACAGAGTGCTGCGAGTGCCGAGCTAATGCGAATTTTATTCACCATTCGGTGCCAAAACCAAAATTTGGTAAAATTTTGTCTCATCTCGGTATGACGGTAGGTACTCTGCCTGATGGGGATGATCTGGGATAAATATAAAGATATAAATACTTTTTCATTAAGTTTGTAAGCGCCTGGCCCCAAGGGCTATAATATCTCTACTCCAAACGACTCAACATAAGAGATCCCCAGTAAGATTCTCATACTTGCGCCGTTTATGCAAAATACAAATTGTCACCATCACCATAGTGACCATACTTGGAGATTCTCGGTATAACGTACATCGATCCTTCGAAAGTATATAATAAGCATCGATAAAGGCTCCAAGAACCGGCTCTACAGCCTTGCCGGCTGCGAGGCCGCTTTTTGTACACCGATTTAAACGATTCTCATATCGATTCTGTAGTTATACATCGATATTTGTAACGAATACGCTTTAAAGGAATATAACTCTTAAAATCAAACTTTTAAGGCGTTTGACAACGACTGTGGCTCATAGATGTGATCGTTTCTTTATAAATATGAAGGTAAAGTACAGCTTGCTTTTAGTGAACGTGCCAACTAACTCTCGGAATATAATAGCCAGCTCCTATTCTATCAACTTTTTACAAGTTCCTTTAGAACGATTACAAAAAATCTGCCGATGTAAAGTAGAAGAATTTGGTCGTGTAAGTAGTTATTTTTTTTGGTTTCTCTGTAAAGTAGGTATATGGAAATGATTAGGAAATGTTTTGAGTACCTAGAGTATTGCCTACAAATACTTTTCATGTATTTTTATTTTATTATTGTAGCATTTTTTAGATCAACAATGTCGAAATGTCGGTATGTAAATGATAAGAACATTGTTTTGAAGTGAACCCGGGACCTTTGAGTGTGTGGAGACGGAAGACGAGCCACTGGAACATATAGAAAAGAACTAATGGAATCCTTGGGCCTTTCTAATTCCAATCATCATCATTATTTCAGCCAAAAAACGTTCACTGCTGGATCCAGGCCCAGGATCCCCCAAGGATCTCTACAACGACCGGTTTTGTAGCACTCGCCATCCTAAAGATACATAATATACCTAATACTTTCTTTGGAAATTAATTTGTCCCGCAGACTCACTTACTACACCACAGCTAGGTTTAGCTGGAAGAGATTTCTTCTAGAGATAAGCTCAACAAACTCTCAGTCTAATAAAGGATTAATAAAGGACAATAATTATGTCTATAACTATTGAAACTTTGTGAAGTGCTGCCATAGTCATTTTAATCGACACTGGCGGGGATATCGAGTTAACCACATTTCTCGGTCGACTGCGTATGCGCTCTCTACTGATTTCACGGGAGGTATGGACGCATTTGCATGTAAAACCGCATAAGGCACTGATTACATCAGTCTCAGTCAGGTAACATTTGTAATTTGAACCTCAACAAAGCCAAATGAGTTCGGATAGCCCGTCTCTTCTTTGTGTATGGATATTATTAGTCATACGATAATTTGTATCACAATCAAACTGAAATAGTCTTTATGCCGTTGCAATAACGTCAGGTTTAACTGTTTCATGATTAATCGTGATTATCTTTCGATTGTACATTTGTGTACATAGTGATATCTAGATCAGTGAATATGTAAAACGGGTTTGAAATTACTGAGTCCGCATTATAATTTTCTGTTTCATACTGTTGGTTTAACAAGTAAGAAGATAAATATGTAAATATCTATAGGCAACTTTTATTGGGAACAAGTTAAAAATTAGAAAATCAGAATCTCAATTTAAATATTTTATTTAAAAAAGTACACTTTTAGAAAAGCTTTAAAGCTTTCCATGAAATTTTAACCGGAATTTCAACCACTTATTAGGTTGTCTTGGTTACACCCTCTCATCCAGTCTATACTCTGCTGGACATAGGCCTCTCCAAGTACACGCCACACTATCCCTTCACTTTCCTTTATTGTTATATTTTACCTTTTTATTTATTTTTATTTTATTTTTTTTATTTACCATTTCAAAAGGGGGCTTTTTCGTTTTTTTATTTTTTTTTATTTTATTTAAGAGACAAACAGTTTTATTACAATGAAAAAAATATATAAAATTTCCTTAAATGTAAACCTATAGTCCCCTAAGTTATATTAAGAAACAGCACAATATAAAAACAAAAACATACAAATAATTAAAAAAACATTAATAAACATACAGAAACAAAAATAAAAACAGTACCAAGACAGAAACCAAAAAACCAATTCTTAGGCTGTATGGACGTACTGCACTGCCCTTCCATGCACAAATAAGAGTGAATCTGTGAATCTTAAAGAAACTTGTTTATACGTAGGTACTTGTATATTATTAAACTTATTCGCTCTAGAAATCAAGTCAACGCTTAAACTGACGGGTAATGATGGCTTTATCACCACGCTTTCCAAAATTAAATGCGGGTTGGTGATAACAAACCCGGGCTACATAATAAGCACCAAAAAAAAGAAACACATTATTTGCCCAACCTGGAAATTGTACCCAGAACCTGCGAATATCAGATTGAGCGCTTAGCCACTGCTCAACCGAAGCGTTCGTTATAATGTATTGAAAACTTTTAAAAGTCATCGTTACTGACAATATAACTTAGTAAGTATGATGGATGAAATATTTCCCGTTGTGGACGTTACTAGCGAGTTTTATAGCAAATCATTTTGCTTGGACTGATGTTACGAAGACTGTAGGTTGCACGTGGCCTTTAAAGCTAGACTATTAGCGCCTCATAACAATAATAGCTTTAGTTATTATTCTAAGATTAGCGCAGGACTGTGGCAAATGGCATAAATAAAGAAAGATTTATGTCCGGCAGTGGGGTGAGTATGGCTGTAGATTATGATGATGATGTTTTTGATCTTTTTGATAATCTAACCGGTTACGGATGGGGGGTTTGTTGTCACATATTTTTGTGACTTTTGTACACGTAGACCAGCATGAACATAACTCCATGTTACCACATGATCGAGTTGTCCTCTTAAGTGTTCACTTCAAGTTGTCACTTGTTTTTGTCTATCTGTCTATCTATTGACCACATCTCTCGTCCGTCAAGCGACAGAGATTGTTGATTTGCCGATATTGTTGTTAGTAGTATAGTTGTTTCTAGTACAATATTTGTACGTGACTGTACAGAATAAGTTATGATTACTATACTGTACTAATTATTACTACAGAATTATGGGAAAAAATAAATTATCTCAAATAGAGACGAAATAATGTAGTGAATAGTGAACATCATGTGGCGCTTTCTACGTGAACAGTGTACCTATCAAGAATAAACATTTGCATTGATGAGTAGCAAAGGAAGCAAAAACCGTCTGCTTTGCATACTGGATGCGCGTGAGTCACACAATCAAGACTTATCTGACACTGACCTTTCTGTGTTTATGTTTTGTTACATACAAATGGGTCTCGCTCAGTTGCTTTGTCCTCGCCTTTTGCCCTTTGTTTATTGAAGCCGGTATAATATACACACAATGGGGATGTTGACTATAACATGAATGTATAACAAAGCTTAAAAAAATATGATTTTGGAAAAAAATACCCTAGAACCTGAAATTTATTTAATTATTAATTTATTGGTACGACAACAGAATGCAATTAAACACAACAAAAAAAATACAGTAAAATTTGCACTCCGATCATAGTCGAGCACATCGCTTGCTTATTCTATCATGCATACATTAAACCACCTATTCCTATATTCCTATACCTATATTCCTGTCACGCCTGCACCACACCATCACAGAGCGGGATGTGATAGAGTACATCAAGACGAAGACTAATTTCCTTGTGAGGGTAGAGCCGCTGGAGTCGCGACACAATGTCAGCTTTAAGGCATTTGTGGCGCGAGTCCCAACAACCAAGCTGCTCGATACCTTTATGAGGGAAGACTTCTGGCCGAAGGGAGTGGTGTACCGACGTTTCCGCGGAAGATTACCCATCAACACCACCGGAACAGCACAAGCTAGTGCTTAATATACTAACATAGTTATAAGTTATATATCTACTAACAAAAATTGTTTTATATTGTATGTATGTTAGTCTGTAAGGTATTTATTATATGGGCCCCTTTGTGTTGTTACCATCTTTTACATTGTGAAATAAATGATTTATTTATTATTTAAATAGAAAGATCTCTGCTAAACTTAAAACAGTAACAATAAAACAATAATAATTAAAATAAGAAATGCTTGAACATGAAGAACCTGAAATGTGGCTAGGTGCCTACTGCGATATAGTTTTCAAAATGTTTTTTTCAATAATGAACCCCTTGGCATTGCAATTATTCAGTACCTATGCTATGGTGTGTCGTTCAAACACGTCAACGAAAACGAGAATTAACTATTAAGTATGGCAAAATTTTACTCTCTTCATTTGTCACCATGATGACGAAATGACTAAATAAACTTTTTATCTATCTATATCTATCACATGGCGCGGCTTCACTATCCTAATACAAATTCATGTTTTCGTTAACGGCGAATCGAATGGTAAATTATCTCGCACTAGACTTCCAGTTTTATAATCATCAAAATCAAAATCATTATGGCTATGAATGCATCTCCTACGTCTTTGCGGTATGGGAACCTCTTTCACGACCACTTTACGTTTCTTTTAGTTCAGTAGATAAATTTCACAACTATTTGCAGAAAAACTTGTTACGTTGTACGTAATCAACGATAACAACTAGGTATCAATCAAATGCAGCTAGATAACGCCAGATATAAATCATGATAAGCCATTATCAAAATATTATCGACTAGCTGTTGCCCGCGACTTCGTCCGCGTGAGCCAAAGGCTGTAGTCTGTACAGTTTAATTTTTATGTAGGTATCTATTTAAGCTTATTAGGGTATAATAAAATTATATTCATCGGAAATTTAGAAAATTGACATTGTATTTACCTACGTACATCTACTCACTCTTAATATCCTTTCAGCTGGGAATGCTGAGATAGACAAAGACAATCGATCTCCATTTAGTGTGGTTCTGGCATACTTCCTGTGACTCCTTTACGTCCATCATTATTTTCATACATTATCTCTTATTCTTTCGACTATCATTTCTGCCATGTACATACATATATTCAGTTTGAAGCACAGAATCGTCCCGTTCAGACAGATTCTCACTCAGTTTCCCGTTTCAATTATCCCGCCACATACATTCAGTATACAACACCGTTTTTCGGTGGGTTGCGCGTATTTGCTACGTCATACAAACCTGAAATGGGTTTACTGACGCTCAATTATATGTAATAAAATTGGTATTTTACAGCTCAGGTACTCGTCCGGAGTCGTCCTAGGCACTGGTGTATCTTAGCTAAGATGTGTCTACTGTTATACTGTCCAACCACGAACTTCAAATTTTTTTTTTGCCTTGTCCACCGATGCTGGATATCGAGTAGCAGGTAGCGGTCCAGGATTATTGGTTGTCGGCCAGAAGGCACAAAAAACTATTTACCAACTATGTTCTTATTCGTAGATACAAAATATCAATAAATTGAGAACTGTTATAAATTATATTATTGTCTATTAGGTAATACAGTATAGTATTTTATGTTACATGCTTGCGATAAATTTGAACTTCTTCGTGGCATCTTGTTAGGTAGGTAGCTTTTTAGAGGTAGATCACAGGACACAAAAAGAAGTTACCTCTAATAAAAAAAAATCTGAAGTCCGTGCCTCTAATACAGTTGTACCCTGCCAATTTAAACATTTTTGCAACTCTAATACCAGAGGTAGCCATCGTCTTATGCGATAGAAGAATGGAAAAACCATTTTTCTGTAATCTAGAAGTATGTACAAAATTCATTCTTTATAGGTTTTATGATATTAAAATTGTTATGATATGTACTTACTTACTTATATTGTATCATTGATTGTATTGATGTATTGAACACAGATTTATCCTATAAACATGTTAAGAAACCAAAGTAAGAAACCGCTTACATGTAAAATAAGTACTGAAATAAGTGTTTAACTTACCTGCATCAAATGTTTCATAAAACTTTTACACAATGAATAAATCTTATTTGAAAATTAATAAGAACTGAATAAGTACTGAAATATTTAACGTACCTGCATAAAATGTTTTAAAAAACTTTTACGCAATGAATAATTAATATAATTTGAAAATTATTAACAAAACAGAAATAGTTACTTAATCTCAGAATAATAACTAAAGTAATTAGTTATTGTTCTGAGTACATAATGCATTGCAAAACATCAAAATTTTCTTCTGGTTGTTTCAAAATTTGAGCGCCAATTTTTTTTAAATTTTCCTGTTCTCGCGTTTTTTCACCAAAAAGATTTAAAAAAAATAACATTAAGTATTTTGGGCAACGACCCAAAGGTTTATACAGCCAAGCTATGTAATTCAAGATATCTTCTAAGTGCAATATTTAAAAAAATAGAGACATGATTTTGGGCAATGATACAAAGTTTTATACAGCCAAAAATGAGTAGGTAACATTTCTATGCATAACTAAAAAAAGAGACATTGTTTTGGGCAACGACACAGAGGTTTATACCGCCAAATATAGGTAATGTTTTAACTTTTAACATTTCTGGGTATTAGAAAACTGCAATAAGCGCCGCGCGCAGGCGCGACTAAATAGCCATATTATTATTGGTTATTTTGGAAAATGAAATAAAAGGTGTACCTATGTACAGCCAAGTTTAATGATGTGCGTGATTTCGAGCTTGTTTTTATTTTCCGTCGCTTTACTACTGCGGTGCTAATGTTCGCTTAGGTGCCTCACAGATTTATAAAGGGTAGGTAACCTTAGAGAGTAACAAAACTTTTCTAAAATAATAACTCAACGAACCTATCTAACAGTTGGTCGCGTAAATACGTATATCAAAATTTGTTTAACATTTTTCGATTTGTATGTTATTCTCCGAAATTTTCTAAGCATTTTGGTGATAACCGCATCAAAATCGGTATTCTCATGGCAACTACTATCAATGATAGGCTCAAAAGGGCAAAGAACCCAGAGCCGTAAAACACGATAGCAATAGAGAGCCAGAGCCTCAAATGCCAGAGCCGTAAAACTCATTAAAAAAAAATCCCCTATGTTAATAATAAACAACAGTTGCCAAGCAACCAAAGATTAAATCCCAGTTTAGACCAAATCAAAGTTTAACAATTTTCGAGTATTTATGTAGCCTATGTTATTCTCCGGAATTTTCTTAGCATTTCGGTAATACCGGATCAAAATTCGTTCAGTAGTTCTCGAGTTTATCGTGTTCAAACAAACAAATACACAAACAAACAAACAAACAATTTCTTTTTAAACTATTCTATCGTGTTCCATAAGTTAAAAGTATTTTTTTTTATATCTTGCAATCACAGATTTTTTTATCCCTACGTTCTTATTATCACAGGGTGTCTCATTTAAATCGGTCAGTATGGGAAAGTCTGATACTATAAAACATACGAAGATCTGTTCTTAGGAACCATGTCATCGATTTTAATAAGAAGAAAAACTGCATTCATACATTTAAAAAAAACCTGTACTCAGCTCGGGAATCGAACCCGGTTGTTTTGAAAAAAATAAACTTACACTATTTCTATTTAGATATCGATTGTGTAGGTCTTAAGCAGTAAATGGCTCTTTGAAACATGATGTCTAAAATGAATAAAATGCATTGTTTTCACATACTTTTATTTATTTTAGAAGATGTTCGAAGTGACCACCGTTTTTTACAATACAATATTCAACACGTTTAGGTAACGATCTTACAATTACAAAACCAGCAAAGAGGTACAAATAAACATAGAGACAATTTTACATGCCTGAACTTGTTGAATGTAACGGTGGTTACTTCGAACACCTACTAAAATAAATTTAAGTACATGAAAACAATGCATTTTATTCATTTTAGACATCATGTTTCAAAGAGCTATTTACTGCTTAAGACCTGCTACACAATCGATATCTAAATAGAAATAGTATAAGTTTACTTTTTTCAAAACAACTAGGTTCGATTCCCTAGCTGAGTACAGGTTTTTTTTAAATGTATGAATGCAGTTTTTCTTCTTATTAAAATCGATGACATGGTTCCTAAGAACAGATCTTCGTATGTCTTATAGTTTCAGACTTTCCCATACTGACCGATTTAAATGAGACACCCTCTATTTTTTGAGTATTTATGTAGCCTATATTATTCTCCGGATTTTTCTTAGCATTTTGGTAAAAACCGGATCGAAATCCGTTCAGTAGTTCTCGAGTTTATAGGGTTCAAACAAACAAACAAACAAATAAACAAACAATTTTTAAAAAAACTATTCTATCGTGTTCCGTAAGTGATTTTAAGGCAACCTGTGTAATTTTTTTTTTATATCTTGCAATTACAGATTTTTTTATCTCTACGTTCTTATTATATGTATAGATTGTTTATCTACCTCGTGGTATGTGACGATTTAGGTTACATAGCAGAACTAAAGTCTAATATAAAGAATAGTTTGCACAGCACACGTTTTCCCTCCTTCCTATGACATGGGGTTCTTCAAACGAGGCGTGAACTTGTGGACCGGCAGAGTGAGGGTAACTGATGCTGCGTTGTTTTCACGCTGCACCAGTTGTCGTCGCATCTGGTCTTAACATCAGGTGAAATAGAGTCATTTGCCGTGCTACGTATAAAAAAATATTAGATAGGAAAATGTGACAGTTAATTATTTATGCATTTTACACTTTTTATTTTTTTATAGAAGGTCAAATGACTCAGCTGTGCTAAGCTCCTTGTTTTTGGAGAGAGTGCCTCAAACCCTCAGAACAATAACTAAAGCTATAGAAGGAAGGTTAAAATAAAAAACGTGCAACTATGTTTAGTTCCGTTCTATCTTATGGCTAGAAAAGGAGATTGGAGTGCGACAAATGGTTGACACTGTTATGAAGTAACTTTTTAATTAAAAGAAAGAAAAATAAATGAGATTTAATAATAAAATATTTACAAAATATCTATAAAAAACAATTTATATACAATAATCTAACAACTAATATGGGGAGGCCTATGTCCAGCAGTGGACTAAGATAGGCCGATGATGTTGATGATGAGGAATCTATCAGCGCCAGATGGCGCTTCCTCAGCAGTATGTAGCGAAGGACTGGCTCAGCAACACTTCACAGGATCTCGGGGTCAGACTGGCTCAGCAGCACCGCACAGGATCTTGCAGCACTTCACAGGATCTCGGGGTCAGACTGTTTCAGCAGCAGAGGTCAGACTGGCAGAGGTCAGACTGGTAGAAGTCAGACCGGTAGAGGTCAGACCGGTAGAGGTCAAACCGGTAGAGGTCAGACCGGCAGAGGTCAGACCGGTAGAGGTCAGGCCAGGTAGAGGTTCCGCAGTCAAACAGTGGTTCCGCAGTCAGTCAGAGGTTCCGCAGACAGCCAGAAGTTCCGTAATTAGGTTCTCCTTGGTCAGAACTCGTAATTAGACTGGCCTTTGACCGCAGGACAGGACGCTTATATACCCTTACCGTAGAACACAATTTAATTTAAATTTATACAAATTTAGAATTACATAAAAAGTTTACATTGCACTTTTAAAAGAAAATATTGTCTTTGCCATCAAAACATTTGACATGGTTGTCAAGGCTTTGTTTATAAATTTTCATTGAATGGAAGTAATTTTATAATATCTAAAGAAGTATTGTAAGAAAATAAAGACAACATGTAATAATTTTGATAGAAAGATAAAAGGAAACAACTGGACCTAAAAATAATGTGACTACAAGAGATAAAAATATAAAAAACATGCTTAGCAACAATAAAAATCGTAACAGCCGGTTGCACCAAAACTTTCATTTTACGAATTTGTAAAAAGTAACGTAAAAAGTAAACGTATAATGTAAAACGTTGTTGTACCAAGCTTTGCGATACGTTTTACGGTTACATTATACGGTTACTTTTTACGGAGCTCAATCCTTGCTCATAACGTAAAAGTATAAGATTATGACAGTTCGTTCGTGTTTGCAATTCGTGTTGGAGGTTAGAAAACGCTCTATTTATTTAAAGATACGTGCTCTGAGAGAATAAATCACTATAATGTCTTCTACAATTTCTGACCACCAACCACCCGACTTCAGTAGACATTTTTTTAAACTGATATTCGTATCTAGGTAATTAATAATATGATTTCAATATTATTTCTTGCTTTTTAGAGCTGTTTTTACTTTTTTAAGTTTCCTGTTTTTAAAGTCGGTTTTTTTTTGTTAAAAATTATTTTATTTTACGATTTTTAGTGATGGGTAGACGTAGATCTAACAAGGATGCTTCTCGGATGAGGAAACGACCGCCTAGTAGGTAGTTGTATTCCTATGAAAAACTTCAATCTTAATTAGGTATTATTTTTGTACGAACTAAACATTTTGGCATGTTGAACCGTATGAAATAAGCCCAACAAAAGGTAACTGCTGTAAATCGTTGAGGAATTTCCTCGACAGTCTATGGTCTCCATTATCAGACCTGTAATGGCACTTATAACCCATATGGGGGTGCAAAGTTCTTATCAATAGAAATGAATTAAGACCAAACACAAGGTAGCTACTGTAAAACGTTGAGGAGTTCCCTTGACTGACCTGCGTCTTCATCATCAGACCCCTAATGACAGTCACAACCCATCTAGGTGTAAAGTTCTCATCAATACAAATTAATCAAGCCCAAACACCATGTAATTGCTGTAAATCGTTGAGGAGTTCCCTCGACTGTCTTTCGGCTCCATCATTAGATCGACTCCAGACCTTCATTAAATAGTAGTGCTTTAAAATACTTAATGAAAACAAGCGCACTAGTCGCTACTACGATTTTCGAAGGTTCCCCTCGATTTCTCTGGGATGCCATCATCAGATCCTGATTTCCTTATTATGGTACCACTCTTGGGATATCTCCTTTCCAAAAAAAAATCATCAAAATCGGTTCATAAACGACGAAGTTATCCGCGAACACATAAAAAAAAATATATATGCGAGTCGTATTGAGAAACCTCCTTCTCCTTTTTTGAAGTCGGTTAAAAACTACCATGGTAGTAAAAACTACTGAGGTAAACTGGTAAAATTAACGCTCTATTTGTGTAGCAAGTAATTTTACTGATACTTTTACTCGTATTTTGTTGGTGCAACGTACATTTACGAATTCGTGAAAGTAACCGAATAGTATAAGTAAAACGTAAAAATGAATTTGTAAATGTATATCAATTTTGGTGCAACCGGCTGTAAGTATTTTCGTATTTACACAAACCTTTCCCTATCCTCTATCTTATTAACATGTTATAAAAAGTGAATACTACATTTCCCCCACAACCCCAGAAAATTTTAACACTATGTGAAAATTTTGAAGGTTAATAGGTTACTTCCAACTCTATCATACCAATCCTACCATACAAAATCTAACATATTACAATAAACCTTTCATACAAATATCTATCAAACTTAAGGGTAGGGCTCACAATCAATGGCTCCTACTCTAAGGAGAGTACCTAGCTATGCTTCATAACATTGGCTTTTTTTAGGAGTTGTTATCCGCTCACGCTGAAATCCCAGTGATGATGAATGATATGACTGTAGGCTTATTTAATGAGTAGTCAGCCGCTCATTAGAAATAAAATGATGTAACAAATGAAGAAAGAAAATATATACAAATGAAAATGTAAGTATAAAAATGTATGTATGACAAGGGCTTATTTTACGAGTTGTCAACCGCTCAAATGAAGAAAAGAATGCTATCCCAAGTAAGTACGCAACGCAGGGGTAGGGCCTGGTGCAAAGTACCTACAGAGAGTAGCGCATCTCAATTTATGCAACGCAGGGGTAGAGCCTGGTGCAAAGTAAGTAAAGTAATGTACGCATGAAATGATAAGGAATGAGAAGGCCAAAAAGTAACTAGAGAATGAAAATGAAAACAAAATATATATATATATATACATTACCTAAAATCAAGATAGAAATTAAAATTATTATTAAATATTGTAGAAAATTAGTATTAAATATTGTAGAAAATAAATTAGGTACCAAGTTAAACTTTTTCCAAAAATCTACCCCAAGAATTAATGAGGGAGTTATTTCTGGGAAAACAAAAGCTCTTATTAAATGAGTTTGACCATAAGTAACCTAAAGATTTAATTTTATGATTATTAGCAGTAGATACAACAAACGAAAGTTAAAGAGTATAAAGAGATAATAATCTAATCATGACAAATAAATAACTAGATATAAATATCATAAATGATTTCAAAGTGAGCAGACTAATATGTAGAAAAAGTGTAATGTGTCGAGAATCTAAGCCAAAAGTAAAAGAACGTGCAAGTGTATTTTTTAGAATTTAGAGAACAGAGTTAATAGTAACGTTGGGCGCCAAACTGTTATGAAGTAACTTTTTAATTAAAAGAAAGAAAAATAAATGAGATTTAATAATAAAATATTTACAAAATATCTATAAAAAACAATTTATATACAATAATCTAACAACTAATATGGGGAGGCCTATGTCCAGCAGTGGACTAAGATAGGCCGATGATGTTGATGATGAGGAATCTATCAGCGCCAGATGGCGCTTCCTCAGCAGTATGTAGCGAAGGACTGGCTCAGCAACACTTCACAGGATCTCGGGGTCAGACTGGCTCAGCAGCACCGCACAGGATCTTGCAGCACTTCACAGGATCTCGGGGTCAGACTGTTTCAGCAGCAGAGGTCAGACTGGCAGAGGTCAGACTGGTAGAAGTCAGACCGGTAGAGGTCAGACCGGTAGAGGTCAAACCGGTAGAGGTCAGACCGGCAGAGGTCAGACCGGTAGAGGTCAGGCCAGGTAGAGGTTCCGCAGTCAAACAGTGGTTCCGCAGTCAGTCAGAGGTTCCGCAGACAGCCAGAAGTTCCGTAATTAGGTTCTCCTTGGTCAGAACTCGTAATTAGACTGGCCTTTGACCGCAGGACAGGACGCTTATATACCCTTACCGTAGAACACAATTTAATTTAAATTTATACAAATTTAGAATTACATAAAAAGTTTACATTGCACTTTTAAAAGAAAATATTGTCTTTGCCATCAAAACATTTGACATGGTTGTCAAGGCTTTGTTTATAAATTTTCATTGAATGGAAGTAATTTTATAATATCTAAAGAAGTATTGTAAGAAAATAAAGACAACATGTAATAATTTTGATAGAAAGATAAAAGGAAACAACTGGACCTAAAAATAATGTGACTACAAGAGATAAAAATATAAAAAACATGCTTAGCAACAATAAAAATCGTAAGTATTTTCGTATTTACACAAACCTTTCCCTATCCTCTATCTTATTAACATGTTATAAAAAGTGAATACTACAACACTTAGTTTTTAATTTTTGTAAAGAAAAATAAAATCTCGAGTCCTTTTGCCCAGCCAAAACCATGCATTGATTTAAAAGCTGACAGTTCGTTTCACAAATCTGGTGACACCTTCGAAATAACGAAAGAAAAGGGACAGTCGATCTCTTCCAATACATCACCTAGGTTCCTTAGTTAAAATAGTGCGAACTGATGAATTTGTGTTGTTATTTTAGTCCGGTTTCTATAGCTTTAGTTATTATTCTGAGCTCAAACCGAATTTTCAGCGTTTTTGGGGGGGCGGCGAGAAACTAAGGGTTCCTCAAGCCATGTGAAACGAAGCACCCGTCAGAGGTTTTCTAGAGGGAATGGCATCACGCACAGGTGTAATGAAAAAAAAAATGAAATGAAATAGTGCGTTTCCCCGTTTCCTAATAGATTCTCGGAGGGATTCGATTAGGATTAGACGACCTCCTTGGTCGAGTGGTTTGTTCACCGGTTTTCATGGTGTCGCCATCTCTGAGGTCTCGGGTTTGATTCGATCCCCGGTCGTGTCAATTTAGAAATTATTGTTTTTCTAAATTGTCTATTAAAAAAACCGCATCAAAATCCGTTGCGTAGTTTTAAAGATCTAAGCATACATACCATAGGGACAGACAGCGGTAAGCGACTTTGCTTTATACTATGTAGTGATGATGCTAGTGATTACTCGCCGTCTGTCACCTTGCTTCTTCACACCTCGTTAAAGAACGCCATGTTGTAGGAAGGAAGGAATATAATAATATGTGTTGGGAGAATTTCCATTGTTGGTGTAATCCTGTGTAAATAAAAATATTTACTTTCACACACGTTTCATTATATTTTTCAAAGCTTATTTTTGGTACTACAGTCATGATAGAGTAAGAATAATGTGAGTAAGTAAATAGCCTATAACTGTCCCACTGCTGGGCAAAAGCCTCCATCATTGAAATCAAGTCATCACTACAATTGATGGGTAATGGCATAATCACCACGCTTGCCAAATGCGGGTTGGCGATCACAAACCCGGGCTATGCATCGAAGAATTAGAAACCGAACCCGGGACCTTCGGGTATCGAGCCGAGCGCTTTGCTACTCGGCCATCGAGGCGTTAGAAGAAGAAGAATCATGTACAGAACAGAATTGGACGAACAATGTATTGTAGAACTAAATTGTACACTTCTAGCCAATAACAGTACAGTAGTGTTTTGTAATGTGAAAATACATTGCAATAATACATTTTTACGGATCATATACTTACGTTTGTCTATCATTATAATAATTGCGTATTCGAACTTTGTATATAATGATTGTGGTATTTATAGAACCATGATGGTCTGTTAGCAATCGTAATTTAGCCAATGGAGTGATGTAAGGTTTTTCATAAGTTTTAACTCATACTACTTATCTCACGGATAGTTCAAATGCGCGTAGTAGCACTGGTGAATATAGCGCTACCTGCAAAACAGCGTAAGTTCCATTATACTGCGACTAAACGCTATGATTGACGTACGTACTATTAATAGTACTAGTGGTCGCCCACTGTAACGTAATTTTATCAAGGCTGCACAGATTGTATCCTAAGCAAGGAAAAATTAAAAAAGATAGAAAGTGAGTTTGGATTGGCATTGAAAGATTTCGGCCGCTCCTCTTCCATTTTTGAAATTTTTGAAGAGTATATAGGTATGCGTGTGTATCAAATACGTGGTAGTGTGTGTAATGTTTGTTTTATTGATTTAAAGTATTTTTATGCATAGTTTAAAAAAAAAATAACGTTCGGATAACCTTCTCTATATAAACTATAAGTGTACGAAATTTCATACTCCTCCGTCCGCGCAATTTTGTAAAAAAGGGGTACAAAGTTTTTGCTTCATGTATTAATATATAGATATTACTTCATTATTATATGCAGGAGCTAAAACAATTGAAATGTTCTAATAGGTACGTAAAAATAAATAAATATTCAGCTTTCTTTCCTCCTCTTTTCTCCTAACTCTTGGAGTTTGATTCTTACGCGGTATTGATCAAATGCTACTTACGCGATTTTGAACTATCCCCGCCATTATGTAAAATTAAAAACCTCTTTGTTGTACGCACAGACCATGGTTGTACGCTCAGAACAATAACTAAAGCTATAGAAGGATGGCTAAAATAAAAATCGTGCAACTATGTTTAGTTCCGTTCTATCTTATGGCTAGAAAAGGAGGTTGGAGTGCGACAAATGGTTGACACTTAGTTTTTATTTTTTGTATTGTTATGTCAAACGGTCATCAGATAATCGGTGATCAAAAAAAATTATTGAGTCCTTTATAAAGTTACTCACTACATTACCTCAAATATGACGTCACAAATCTGGTGACACCTTCGAAATAACTAAAGAAAAGGGACAATCGATCTCTTTCCAATACATCACTCAGGTTCATTAGTTAAAATAGTACGAACTGATGAATGAGTGTTGCTATTTTAGTCCGGTTTCTATAGCTTTAGTTATTATTCTGAGGTTGTACGTTTCCTTTGACATGTTCTTTGTTGACATCCACAAATGACAGTGCGCACTTATACCTACCTAAACAACATTACCTATTTTTAAATTTATTACCAGCTACCAGCTTACGTTTGTGTTCGTGTAATCTTGTTAAAACAATATTGACTATCATGTTTAAGCCGTTAACATAACATCCTATTAAAATTTACATTGGCCTTGACCGAAGTTCACACCGAGACACATAACTGAATGCCTTAAAGTAGTATACATACATACATACTATCACATCCATCTCCCAGAAAGGAGTAGACAAGTAGTAGTAGTAAACAGCCTATGCTTAATTGTCCCACTGCTGGGCAAAGGCCTCCATCATTGAAATCAAGTCATCGCTACAATTGATGGGTAATGGCTTAATCACCACGCTTGCCAAGTGCGGGTTGGTGATCACAAACCCGGGATATGCATCGAAAAATCCGAAATACATTTTGCCCGACCTGGGTGATTGAACCCGAGACCTTCGGGTATCGGACCGAGCACTCTGCCACTGCACTGGCCACCGAGGAGTAGGCAACACAGAGCATCTAAATCACAAATTTTGAGTATACTTATTGTTTTCTAAAGTTTACGCGAACACTACACATTGAAATAAAACAACTTTTACGGATCTACTCGCGTTTATTTTACACATTACTTATTTAATGTTTATCCTGACGTTTCAACAGGGTCCTGATCACAGGGAGACTGAGGTGTTGGTCGTCTCATAATTAGTTGGTATCTTGTATCGTCATCTCAGCCAAAAGACGTCCACTGCTGGACAAAGGCCTCCCCCAAGGATATGAGGGGTATTTGCCGTAATCGCCACGCTTGGCAGGCGAGGGTACCAGGTTGAGGGTAACCTCAGAGAGATGCTGCTGCCCTCCTCTGGAAAAAGTATACCCTTATTTAAATTTAATCAGGTGCGTTCCGTTTTACGCAGAAAGAGCTTACAGTATCTTTTAAAATAAATAAACTAACTAATAAACAAGTAAATAAACGCGAGTAGATCCGCAAAAGTTGTTTAATTTCAATTGAGTATACTTGCCATTGGTTACTTACCCGACGGACGCCACATTTAGATTAATCAAAGTACGGAGCCCTACTTATGATTTCTTGGAATAGATAACTTCAGTGATAGGTTGCTACCCGATCGCCTGATGTGCTAGCATCTTGGAGTCCTTGACATGTACCTGTGCGATTTTCCCTACCCCGACGCCCCAACCTACCCAAGCCGTGAGTACCTACGCCTTTGGGCGACGTCCGGCGACGCTGTTAAGGCAACCGAACGAATTTGCTGCGGACAACAACAAATTCGGTCAAAAAAAAAATTAATGTGCTATAATATTGTTCATGTGGGAAAACCCGAGCCCAGCTGTGGGACGTTTATGGGCTGATAATGATGATGATAGAGTGACATGCTCTATTAACAAAGGATTTTCTGAACTACGTTTACAAAATGCACTTTCTAAGATTACGCTTTGTCACAAAGATGTCGTGAAAGTTTTACAGTATCACGACCGATTATGGTTTATTATGCTCAAGTGTGTACGGGGACGGGAAATCAAACGATTATCTTCACTTTGTAAGGCAACTTTGTAAGATTTGTGTTTATTGGGTATTTTTTATAAAAATCTGTCAAGATACCAACATTTCTTCAAGTTTCATCATCATCATTAGCCTGCAAGCATACTATTGCTGGCCCAAAGCGGTTTGATGGCGTTTAACGACTGCCTTTTTACAACTTAAACGCTCTACTTGCCTTCCAACTAAAACATCTCTTCTTCGATATAGAGACGATTCGGGAACAAGATTTATTAATTTAGAGTTTGCTGTTGGCCATAAACTGCCTTTTTACAGCCTCAGTGGACATTTTGGGCAGCGAGAAACTTAAAAGGTTGTTCAAGTCGTGCGTGTGATGGAAACATCGTCAGAGACTACTAGATTTTCCTATGGAGTACGGATCCCGAACGGAGGCAAGCACTGAGTAACATCATGCTATGAAATGTACAACTTCAGAATTTCTATTTCAAAACTCATACGTTTTATCTGAAAACCCTATAATTGTGTATGGTAGTAACGCTTTATTTTGTAACAATATACTTTAAGATACGTTTGAGTTAGCTTACTAGATACTTACTGGGTGGATGCAATTAAGCATTCAGGGCACACAACACGGCCTATCTCCACATCTCTGGTGACGTGCGGGTCTATTTTTAACGCGTCATGCAAGTCAGTGCAACGAGTCAACGACCACTGTGCAACGCTCCTAACTTTTTTCATTCAAAGTCAACGACCTTGATAATTGAACTGACATCAATTAACAACAAACGTTCCAAGAAGATCGTACAAAAAGTTGATAGCTAGGAGTGTTTATTTCTGTCTTGAATTCCGATCGGACTTGTATCTATGGCAGTTGGAGTTAAGTAGATTCGAGTGGGTAGACCTACACTAGTATATTAATGTCTATTGGGTAGACTGACCATGGGTATGTGTTGAGAAACATAAAGTCAGAATAAATACGTTACGAATTCGAAAAACTAAAATACCGAAATCGAACTACATGCTTATTATTTGTAATAAATTCAGAATATATCAGTATAAATGTTATTATTTTTTAAAGAAAATAAATAAACTACTTTAGTAGAACATTACACGAATTAAAACAATTAAAAATTTATAAAACAAATTGTAACCCGTATTTGATAAAGGTAACGCTTGAAACACCTTTTGTCTGTCCCACAGCTGGGCTCATACCATTTACATGATCGGGCCATAGCACACCTTACTGGCACAATGCGGACTACGGGTTTCAACGTTTTTAGACATCAACCGGCACCAATGGCTTACACGATTTTCGAAGCAGGGAGGAGTTCGAGATCATTTCATTAAGCCACCTATCCTGTAACCCAGAACCCAGCTCGTTAAGAGCGTTTACACCGCACACTAGCGCCACCGATGAAAAAAAAAACATATCTAGTAATTAGGGATAGAAAATCAAATTATGCTCAACAAACTATCTGAATGAAGTAATTTAGCATTTTTACGTCACCTAATGAACACCTGACATGTTAAGGTTTAGTTAAATATGGCGTTATAGTTAAAAGTGGCCGTAACGTCTTATTTAACTTAACCATAACATGTGATAGTTTGTTGAGCATAATTTGATTTTCTATCTCTAATTACTAGATATGTTTTTTTTTCATTAGTGGCGCTAGTGTGCTGCGTAAACGCTCTTAAGTTCAAGTACTAAATGTAATATTATTATAGAAATAAATAAAAAAACCAATTTTAATAATTATCTATATCGAATGACGTTGATGTCTTTCGTTTAAAATATATTGTCATTGCTCGAAAGTGGAGGTTTATTCAAGCAAACTGAAGACATTAGTAATTGAAACTTGTATCTCGTATATAAGTAGTGATATAATTTTCGCTCTTTAGAGCGACAGTACAGTATTTGATATTGTGTAAATAAATAATCAGATAAACTTTAATTTTTCACTTATTATGCAATACGAGTAAAGTGTTACCACTTACAGTTACGAGCACCACAATAAAGAGAACAAAGCACGGACGTTATACGATTTTCGGGCATTCGTTTATACGTAACGTAGGTATAAGGCTTCATAGACATAAATGTTACAAAGTACGGATTTTGTCACGCTCACACATATAGGTGTGTCCTGCTCACGCGCAGGGGCTACGTCATCGCAGAAACCAGCCAGCCAATTGACCGGTATACCGCCAACCTTCAGTTTTTCTTTTATTTATAACTCGCTCGGGCTGGATAAGTTATGCTTCGTTTAGATGGGCTATTTCACTTTCTTGAAATTTATTTACCTCGCCCAAAGTTGCACAAAGTTGAGAGTTGTAGAAAAAGGTGTAGTTATGGTCATATATGGCCTTATGTTGATATACTCGTTTAAATTTTTATATACGAGTATATAAACGTTAGTCGGAACGGGGGTACTAAACCGAAAGGAGGGTAAAGTATACATGATAGTGTATAACTTTTGTCTTAGAACTTTTCCTTAAAAATGGATAATTTTAGATTAACAGCATTTCAAAAGTAATTACGCTTTGGTAGCCCTTGCGGTAACAAAAAAAAACTAATTAAAAGTTAATATTATTGGATACATTAGTCCAATTATAGTGAGAAAACTCGACTCTTTACAATGCCCGTTCATTGACATTAGAGGTAAACCTATTTGCTGAGAACCTACGTCAAAACCGTAGCCTACTAGATTTTTGTAGATCAATCAAATGTAAAAAAAAAAAAAAAAAAAAAAAAAAAACAAAAAGTTTTTTACTATCATGTTTACTTTACCCTCCTATCGGCTTAGTACCCCCCTTCCGACTAACGTTGTATATATATTGAAATAGTTTAAAATGCTGTTGTCAATGTACCTACTGAACTGTATTATGTAGTTCTGCCAATTACATATCAAAGATATCTGAAATAAAGATTGTAATAAATAAATAAATATCAACAGAGCCTTATAAACCATTAATCTTATACGTGACAAAAGCGACTGAGACAGTATTAAGAGTGGAAATACTATTATATTTAAAAGTTTTACTTTTGGGACAGCACTTGCTATTGGTGACATGCATGAGTTGACCCTTTACAGCGTAAATGGAAAAAAGAGTTAACAAGCTCTTACGCGACTACCTGATAATTCTATTTAATAAAATAAGCTAGATAAATATTAAAAGTGGATTATTATTCACAGTGAAGGTTACTTGGAAATAAGGCTGTGATATCGTAAAGGATTTCCCTGTCAGGGAAATCAATAGCGTTATCTTTCTGATAATGATATTGATAGGGTACGTATACAATTAATGCGTTACACACAACGACTAATTTTCTTACGCTTTTTTATATAGCTGTCAAATTATGGTGACTGACTGAATGGCTATAAATACAATAACGACAATTGCAACACAATTCGCAAATCATATAGTTTAAAATTTTCATTAGCTATTTAGTTTCCAAAGAATAAAGCAAGTCGACAGTATTTCGATGTAACACTACTATTTATAGTATTTAAATTGAAGTAGCCTTTTTAAGAAAAAAAAAAACGCGCTTACTTAACTATTGTTAAGTAAGCGCGTTTTTTATTTTTAGAAAGGTCAGGAAATTTTATTAGGTACAGCTTCCTATTAGACCATTGAGTTATTCAATCTTTCCGAAACAATCTCTTAGTGCAGGCATACAGGCTAAATCCACATCCCTTGCTCCAGTACTCGCGCAAGTGATGTTGTGAAGTTAGCGATGTGAACGCAGCATTATACGGTTTAATGAACGGCCGGCTATGGCGGCGGCGTGCGGCGCGAACACAGTGCGCAGTCGGCCCCGAGCAACAGGCGGCGCGCGCGCAACCCGCGTCCACGCAGTGAAAGTCTGCGTGACTCACCAGCTGCAGCCATGAACGAGTACGCCGAGTACGGTTGGAAGCTGCATCAGATGCAGAATGAACGCCTCTGCGAGGCCACAAGGAAACGTCTCACCGACGGCGACCGGCAACGAGCTCTCGTCGGATTGAAAGAGGCGGTCGATTCTAGTCTCAACCTCGCCCTGCGCGACAAAAGCCGTTGTCAAGACGACAACTTCCTGCGGAGGTTCCTTTATGCGCGCAAACACGACGTGCAACAGAGTTTCGAATTATTGGTGCGTTATCACCAGTTCCGTCGTGACCACCCGGAGCTGTGGGCTCCTGCGGACGGCGGCGTGCTCCGCGCACTAGCTGACGGGCTGCCCGGCGTGCTCGCCGAGCGGGACCGACGCGGCCGGTGCGTACTCCTCATGTTTGCATCCAACTGGACACCGCACGCTTGCCCTCTTCTCTCCGTTCACAAGGCTCTGTTACTCACCTTGGAGCGCGCACTCGACGACGTACAAAATCAAGCAAACGGATTCGTGATTATAGTGGACTGGACGGAGTTTACCTTCCGACAATCGTGCAGTTTACAAGCAAAAGTGTTGAAGTTAATGATTGACTGTATACAGGATTGCATGCCGGTGCGATTTAAAAGCATACATTTCATAGGCCAACCGTGGTACGTGGAAACGGCGTTGGCTGTAATAAAGCCTTACCTGAAGGCGAAGACGCGAGAACGCATAGTGCTGCATGGAAACAATTTGTCGACTTTGCACGAGTCTCTACCGCTAGACATTCTGCCTGCTGAATTGGGAGGCGAGGGTCCGTCGTACAACTCGGAACGATGGATGCAGGAGTTTTGTCGCGGTGAAAACATTTGCCCCGCATCACCTGCGGCGCCAGTGACCGCAATTGCACCCCAGGAGAACGACCCGCCCACCGCAAAGTTAGACAAAGCGTACATACAAAGGGATAACGCGAACTTTTCGTTACACGAAAGCGAAAAAGGTGCAAAGTCAGAGTTGTTACGCGATAAAGATTGACCTTGGTGCTCTCATTGATCGCAACGTGGAAATGGACAGCTCCCTGTTTGCTCACGCTTGTGGCGTGCGTCGCAGGTGATACGTGCTGCGGGAGGATTTTGTGATATCGAGTGTATTGTTTATGTTAATTTATTGTCTTGAGACTATAGATGATAAAGTCCTCATTGGAAAGCGGTTCGTAAATGGCCAGGTGCATTTATATGGTCTCGGATTGTGAGATCGGCATTTGGAAGGTATCCGCTTCAGCTCGTGGTCATTAATTTGATGATTCAGCGGAGTTTTAATTGTCGCGGGCGCATCTCGCCGCTGCGCCGGGCGCTTCGGCTGCGCAAACGCATGTAACGGTGTCGAGCTCTCATTTCGCCGCATCCGTTCAACTCAAGAGCCCGGGGTCTTTCACGAAAATCGATGCATCGACTTACAATGGCTGTCTTTGTCGCACACCACACAGCACGCTCAGCTTTGTGTTGCATTTCACTTTATAGATTTTCGTAAACGAACCCCTGGATTCAACGCAGTCGTTGCGTCAGACTGCTTTCAGCTTCAACATTACTTTATTCTTGTTAAGTATTTATTGTCACCTAACCAGTACTTGTAGTGAAAAATATCTCATTTTACTAGTAGTTACGATAATACTATTATTAGCTTTGCTCACGAGGCTTGTTGCGCATTTATTACAATATTATGTTAGGTCCATGTTTGGAAAATAATACCGCGTTGATGTGAAATATTTTAATAATAAGTATGTATTGTATTGTACGTCATCCCTTTTATGTATGGTGTGTCGTGTCAATGTGCTTTGTAATAAATTATTTGGTGTTGTTGCCAATTCATAACTAAATAGCTCTCGAGATGTATTTTGGATTAACTTGCAAGCTCTCTTCTGCAATGATTTGTATTTTTAGAATCGCTGGCATCTCTTTATTGTAAATAGACAGACGACTGCTGTGACACTAGACTCTAACGTGATTAGTGACCTAAGTTTATACTAGAAAACCATTTGATATCTTTACACTTGAAACGAGATTGGCCAATTATGTACATATATATTCAAATATGATTGTGACTGAGAACAGTTATTTTTTACACTGATGTTTACAATAAATGTATCGAATACCAAACTTTGTTTGTTTATTAAGATTTATTTTATGAGGTAACGGATGCACTATTTAGATAACATGGTACCTGTTACTTCCACTAGACTGCTGCTTATGCAATATGTTTTATCATGTTGAACATACCAACGACACTTGCCAATGGAATATTTATTCGCCAGGTACCATTACTCATCACTGTGCCTTGACCATATTCACAAGACAATACAAGTAGGCAATTATCAATAGAAGAACTGTTTGTTGTTATCGATGAATGAGATCTGTTTTCCTTTGAAGGAGCTGATGTTATGAAGTTAGCAACCTAGGTACTTGTCTTTCAAAGTGCTTATGTATTATGTAATAGGTACTGGGTTAATAACGAGTTACCCCGTTCTTGTTTTTCCTTAAAATAGTACGACCCATCAAAATCCATTAAACGTTTTAATTTTTCACCGTAATCCAATCTCTTCTTATAAACGACAATACCTTATTAAAAAGGAAATACATGTTAAACAGATTCTATGTTTAATTTGCCCGGGAAGAAGGAAAACGAGGAAAATCGCAAATCCCAGCTATATAAATATTGAAAGTGCAAGAACAAAACAATTGCAAAACAAACTTTATAGTATGTTTGTTTCTTAGAGCGGCGTTAGCGTTATGTCTTGTTTCAATTATATTGATTGCGATTGCAACTGTTCGAAATGAGCTAATCATTATCATCATCAGCCTATAAACAACCATATATTTAGGAGATCAGGGCGCAAAGTGCGAGTTTTGTTTGCTATAGATCACGTCCACGAAAACGAAAATTTGTATGGCAGAATTGTAACCTTCCTCGTTTGTCACCAGGGTGCCCACAGTGCCTAGTGTACGATACGAGAAGAGTTACAATTTTGAAATACAAATTCTCGTTAACGTTAACGTTCGTTTCTATTGTTTGTCGGTCAAATGACGTTTGAGGTGTTAACAAATATTTATCTGGAAATATTCATGATATTTAATACCGAATATAGATTTGAATGATGTCAAAAAAACTAATAATGTTTTATTTTTATAAATTAACACCTTAAGGGTGCGCCGACAAAAAAATGCCAAAAATGCAGTTACGGTTAAGTAGATATAATTGAAAATACTATCGTATTAAATGAACAAAATATATATTTAGTATCATAGGGAACGTGTTTACAATTTGTCAGAACCATAAATTCATAACACGCTATAGTTTTTTCTACAATATCATTTAAAGTTGGGCAAAAATCATGAAAACGAGTGGCGGCGTTTAGTAGATTTCTTATAGTTTATCAAATTATTGTACCTCTGATTTTGTCTAAACAATCATCAATGGATAAACTACAAATTGCTAGACTACATTTTCGATTCATCAAGTGGTTATTTAAATAATACGTTTTTATTAAGCACCTTAAATTCCCCATACAAAATTAGTATGGCCGCGCGGCATCAAATAAATATGGACGACGACATTTCAAATAAAACATATGACACTTGTCACTTATGGACGGCGCACCCTTAAACGCCATATGTCCGACAAACAATTGAATTTTTGTTGTGTCTGGGCCTGTCGGCGGTCAACCTGTTAAGAATAAGATCGATTTAGAACGAAATAAATTATCAACCAACTGCAACACACTCTGTTTTGGGAATGTTTTTTTTTTGTAAGAAGGTTGTTGTGTTATAATGTCAATAACCATGTAAGGAAATTTGAACACGATTTTTATAATATATGGATATTAATAACTCTTGATTTCCAACATAATTATAACTGAGAGAAAAGGGCATGTATGTTTAACACAATGATAATAATTATGATTGGGCAGTCAGAATTTTTTTTCAATTGTTTCTGCATTATTACGTATTTTTCTTTGTCAGGCTTTATATGAATGACCAATTATTGTTATAGCCGGAAAAGTAATTCAGGTCGAGGTCGATAACGACGAAGGTCGACTTAACAATCGGATTATCTCTGTATTTGCGAAAATACAGTCGGTCGCCAGAGAGCATGATACTTACATGATGAATGTTTAAAAATAAAATAAATTTATTATACAACATTAACTCTATCATTTATAACAGTATAAATTAAGCATAAAAAGGTGTGTTAACATTGCACCGACAAACGTATCATAGCCATTGAGTTTTTATACTTGGCCGTCCACTAGCCTCAGGACGTCTGGAGCACGCTCAAACATCCTCGGGCGTGCTCCCTCTCGCAGGCTGCCCCTAGGGAGAACACTGGTGACTGCCAAACCGGTGATCCCAGTCATCCTAGCGGCACGTGGAGATGTCCAGTGGTTTTTAGAGGGCAGGCCCCTCCTCCCGAATCCCTGTCGAGCGAGACCCTCGGGTGTGGGCAGGGAGTCGGGAGCTGGAGGGGATAACCCCACATAACCATCCGCGCCTCCCCATGCAGGCGCGGTGGTACTCGGCCGAAGAGTTTTCCACTTAAAAAAAAAGGGTGACCTGGTAGAAATCTTTTTACAAATGTTGCCAGGCCAATATTATTAGTCTTAGACTTTTATTTTTTTATACTGTTTATCCCAGTCACCCTAGTGGCATGTGAAACGGATGTAGTTGTTTTTAGTGGGGACACCCCTGCTTCTCCCGAATCCCTGTCGGGATCCTCGGGTCTAGACAGAAAGACAGGGGGAACTGGAGGGAGAACGGTGGTACCCGGAAGACGAGTTTTCTACTGCATAAAAAAAGGGCTTAGATTACATAAAAAAATATTTCCTTCAATTTGCCAGAAATAGTGGCATTGGTTATCCACAGAATAGTTAAATAATTATCTATTCCGTGTGGTTCTTAAATGTCCATTCCGTGTGTAGCAATAGCCAGAGGTATAATGATTGTACTATTAAACTACACTCGAACTGACCGACCGTTCAAGGTATTCATCATCATCATCATCATCATCATCAGCCTACACACGTCCACAGCTGGACATAGGCCTCTCCAAGTGCACGCCACTGAGCACGATCCGCGGCTACTCTCATCAAGATGTTGTAGACCTCTTATTAATTTGAATTTTGTGTGTTACAGTTTTCGCGAAATATTTACGGGGACAAAGTACAAAAACACAAATGTTGAAAAAATTTCCACGAACAGGATTTGAACCTGCACCCTTCTGACGTACGGGGTCAGATGCTCTTCCAGTTGAGCTATCGTGGTTCTAACCAGCCCGCCGAAATTATTCAACACTATTTACTTTTTACTTTGAAAGCCAAAGGCGCCCATTCAATGTCAACAACTACCGTCATTAACATCCGATCATAATATTTTTACAAATACTAAAGATCAGTTAAGAAGTGGCAAGCTACTTATAAAATTGTTTATATAATTTTTAACGCAAATTTTCGTTGCGAACAAATTACAAAAACACAAATGTTGAAAAAATTTCCACGAGCAGGATTTGAACCTGCACCCTTCTGACATACCGGGTCAGGTGCTCTTCCAATTGAGCTATCGTGGTTCTAACCAGCCCGCCGAAATTATTCAACACTATTTACTTTTTACTTTAAAAGCCAAAGGCGCCCATTCAATTCAAACAACTACCGTCATTAAGAGCGTTTACGCCGCACTCTTGCGCCACTAATGAAAAAAAAGACATATCTAGTAATTAGAGATAGAAAATCAAATTATGCTCAACAAACTATTTGAATGAAGTAATTTAGAATTTTTACGTCACCTAATGAACACCTCACATGTTATGGTTTAGTTAAATAAGACGTTACGGCCACTTTTAACTATAACGCCCACTAGTTTGTTGAGCACACTAGTTTGTTGAGCATAATTTGATTTTCTATCTCTAATTACTAGATATGTTTTTTTTTCATTGGCGGCGCTAGTGTGCGGCGTAAACGCTCTTAACATCCGATCATAATATTTACAAACAAACAAAACAAAACACAACAAACAAACAAAGTAATAGTATAGTAATAGTAAAGGGGACAAAGTAATTTGCAAAAGGATAAACTGGTGTGTTTAAAAAAGATTTGATAAATTGTTTGGTTTGGCCAGTGAAAACATTTAAACAGGGATATTACTGGCAGGATGTATTGAAAACTAATCTAAGATCAATATAGGCCGGCAACGCATCTGTGATTCCTTTGGTTTTGCGGGTGTCCATGGGCGACGGTGATTGCTTCCCATCAGGTGACCTGCCTGCTCGTTTCCCTCCTTCTAATATATATAAAAAAAAATGATAAGGCCGGAAATCAATTTATGAAATATACCAAAATGAAATATACTATAAGCAGTGAAAGGTGTCGTCATGTAGCCACCGGAACGATATCACAACTATACCAATAACAACTTTGCACATTCTTTGGCTATGATCTCCAAGTGGCAAACTTGTTAAACAAATGACTGAATGTAACAATAATTTCATTTTAATGAACAATAAAGTAAACAGTTTTTAGTTTGATGAAAATGGCAGTGACAAGGAATTTTTAAATGTAGTTTACCTTTCCTCGAATTAATCCACTGGTATCTTTCTTTTATGGTGTATGATTCAATGCGGTTTCTTATGAAAGCTGAAACATATGAATAGTTTCGTTTTGTTTAAGTTTGTATTTAGATAATCTTGCTCGATAAGATTTAACTATTGTGACATTGATATTGAATAATGATAAAGTGTTGTTTTTCGAATACTTAAATTCTAAATTAACCTTTCTGTACGCTACCCGTTCATTATGTATAATAAGAGTTTTGAAAATATGTTTTTTTATGATATTATTATAACCTTGTAATTTGTGATGAGTTCATTTTGAAGAGATATTGGAAATCTAAAATAATAATTAGGTAACTTAGCACTATAAAATATAATAATAATTTATCATACGAATAAGTCTTCAGTGGGAGACCTAAATCGCCTCTTCTCCTCAAAAATCTCAGCAGGGTTTTTTTTCCGTTATACAAAAAGTTTTCCACAGTGTTTTCACCAGAATAAGAAAATATTTAGAGAATATTAGATTTATTGAGCGTCTTGTCTGCCCATCGTTATCAATCGACGTCAATTTATCTGCTATATATCTTAGAAAAGCCAACAAATACTGCTGCAAAAAGCGTCCACGTTCAACGGTACGAAGCGTATAAATAATAATTGTCTGTAGTTCATGAGCAGTTTATGGTGTGCGAAACAATAGGTTTGGTCGGTCGGGCAGCGTCGCGTGCGCAGCTCATGTGAGTCACGTGGGCGCTTCCGCCGTCACCGCAGTAGCCACAGCGGAAGGAAGGCGCCTTTGTTTCGACAATATATTAATCCTGGGTACCAACGGTAATATGGGTACGTTAGTATGTCGACCAAAACAATTTGGTTTACAAATTGGTATGATTGGTGGTCAGTCACACTTATAAGACATTTTGCTCTAGTGCTCTAACTGTCCACATGTGTTACTATAATATAATAGTCGATCGATTTCATACCCAGAGGTCCCGAAGTCGATTCCCAGCTGGGGACACATGTTTGTACTTGGTTTGGTTGAAGGAGGAGAGCTAGGATATAAGCCTGGACTTGAGCCTGGCTAGCTATCTTTCCCGTTCCTCAATAGTTGAGGAATCCAGGTAAAGTGAGCTTTCTTCAGCCTTGTCATCTCTTAAAATTAGGTGTTACGAAGATCAAGTGCTTACCAGTAGAGAAATCAAATATCCACCTTAATTTATATTTACACTAGCTGTGCTCGCGACTTCGTCCGCGTGGAATAGTGACTTTCGGCAGCATTTTTAATTTTTTAGGCTCTTGTTCCCGTTCATGCAACATTTTTCACTGATGCTTCGCTCCTATTGGTCGCAGCGTGATTTATTTATTTATTTATTTATTATCTTAGGAAGACTATCGACTTATGCAATAAATGAATAGCTACAAACTTATAAGTAAAACAGAAAAGTCATTAAAAAGTCTCCACTGTTAGAAACAACTTAAATAACAAAGGAGCAATGCTTGAACCAAAGCACAGTTATAAAAAATGATTAACGCTAAAGCTAACTACAGTCACATCAGTAAATTTTGGGTATTTACTCATGTGCTCTATATTTAATTATATTTTTATACTTAGTCTTATAAAAAAAAAAAGTAGCATTGAATTTTATTTTTTTTATCCTTATTTACATACTAAATAAATTAACTTAAGAAGAAGCCTTTACTAAGTTGCCTTCTTAATGAAGGCAAGCTGGTATTGAAAAAATCAACGTTGAAATTGTTGTCTTTACACTTGTCATTAAAGGTTTTAGTTGCTCTGTAAATAAAACAATTTTGACGATAATTTGTGCAAACTTTAGGAAGGTAGAAGAGAGAGCTGCTGCGAAAGGATCTAATTGGTGTATAGAACATGATTTTTTCCAGTAGTCCCGGACAGTCGATCGACGAAGTAACTGTTTTGTATAAAAAAATTAAATCTGCAATGTCGCGTCGGTATGAAAGGGGTAAGAAGTGATGCTGACGACAAAGATCAAGGTAATTACTAATTTTGACCTTCGATCGATAATTTAGATAACGTAAGAATTTTCGCTGTATTTTCTCAAGGCGCTCAACATAAACAGCGTATCTCGGATTCCATATCTGAGAAGCGTAGTCCAAATGACAGCGTACGTAAGTAGCATATAATATTTTCAATGTTTTTAAGGATTTAAAATCCTTTGATGACCGCATTACAAAGCCGAGAGATCTGGAAGCCCTACCTACGATGGACGATATA
The DNA here is from genome assembly GCA_947562085.1 of Eudonia lacustrata. NCBI lineage: Eukaryota > Metazoa > Arthropoda > Insecta > Lepidoptera > Crambidae > Eudonia > Eudonia lacustrata. The sequence continues at coordinate 12,873,285 of OX387325.1, read as the reverse complement.
TGATCAAGGAATAATAATTTTGAGTCGTGAATGACACCCAAATCCCTCACTTCCGCAACACGACTCAATAATTGACCTTTAAGAGAATAGTCATATACAAGTGGCCTTTTTTTGCGGGTGAATGTCATTACTGAGCATTTACTAACGTTAAGGTCCAGTTTGTTCCGAGAACAATAATCGTCTAGTCGAGCAAGATCACTCTGAAGGAACTGACAATCATTAATAGAATTAATATTTCTAAAAATTTTCATATCGTCGGCAAAACTTAGTAAATTTGAATTTAGAAAACAGCTATCAATGTCAGAGACAAAGATCAAAAAAAGCAATGGTCCTAATAATGAACCCTGAGGCACACCACTTGGAACGCTTATCCACTGAGACATAAAATTACCCAGGACAACTGCCTGTGAACGGTTATCGATATATGAAGAGAACCATCGCAACAAATCACCTCTGATTCCAGCAAATTGCAATTTAGTAATTAGGATGCGATGGTCTATTCTGTCGAAGGCTTTGGTATAGTCGGTATAGATAACATCCGTTTGTCCTCCATCATCCATAGAATCAGTAACAAATTCGTTCAAAAGTGCCAAATTGCTGACGGTGGATCGTCCCCGCAAAAACCCATGTTGAGATGGTGGAAAAGAACCACTTAAAGAAGCATACAAGTGCTCATAAATTATTTTCTCTAACACTTTCGCTATAACACAAAGCTTAGAGATGGGTCTATAATTCGAGACGATGTTTTTAGGTCCCTTCTTATGAATGGGTGATACAAACGCTTTTTTCCACAGTTTGGGTACATATCCTTCATCAATGGATCTAGTAAAGAGAATTTCAAGAGGAATCGATATACTATCCGCGCATCTAATAAGCAATATAGGTGGAATGTAATCTGGACCAGCTGATTTAGAAGAATCCAGTTTTGACAATTTGGATTTTATTAAGGAGCTAGTGATACTGATAGAATGGATGTCACCGTCTACAAGCGTCGATGGAGTGTATGCAGCACCAATTGGTTGTGAACCGGAGGTAGAATTTAAAAAGGTTGAGTTAAAATAGTGATATTATATAGCTTAAAGCCTTCCTCGATAAATGGACTATCCAACACAAAAATAATTTTTCAATTCGAACCAGTAGTTACTAAGATTAGCGCGTTCAAACAAACAAACTCTTCAGCTTTATAATATTAAGTATAGATATAGTGTATGGTAGGTATAATACAACTTACAACGTGCCAAAATTCCACGAACACTTAATTTTTTATTGGGATTTCGTGTCGTGTGCCGCTAACTCACACTAAACAATATGTGACATACATTTTCTTATTAGAATACGGTACATATTTGAAATTCAAGGCTACTCTTTATTGTTTAAACTCAATCTTTACATTTGCGAATGAGCCAACTCAGTACACACATTCTAACTTATATTATAAATGCGAAAGTGACTTTGTTTGTTTTTTTTTTTTCTTTTAGTTGATGGCTTCGTGCGATTAGCACATTTAGCCAGTGTCAAAGTAATTTTTCGTACAGGTAATACATAATTCAAAAATTCAAAATTCAAAATTCAAAATTCAAAATCATTTATTCAGTTTAGGCTACAAGTAGCTCTTGTGAATGTCATTATGCCATCGGTTCGTAAATCTACTCTGGGCGGGAGATCTTGTACTGAGAAGAACCGGCAAGAAACTCAGCAAGTGTCCAGCTCTTTTCTCCCTTACAGCGTCAAAAATATTGGAAAATGCCCTATCATAGCAGAACACTTTCCATTACAAATAAACACAAAAAATATATATAAGACAATTACAACATGTAAAAAAACAAAATAAAAAATGTAAGTTAACAAATTTACATCAGATAATTATGTAAAGGTTTCAATTTCCACAATGTCATACATCACCACTACAGTACTCTAGTAAAAGTCAAAAATTGTTTAGGTAAAACAAAGTCAAACTATAATTAATAATACTAAAAATAAGATAAGTATGCAAGAGCAGACCAGCCTCCACAGGCGGCACCCGTTCACGAGCATGACATATGAATCAGCCATCGCTTCGCTCAACCATATTTTAGAGAACGTAACGACCCGACGCACATGCCACCACCGCAGAGACAGTAAAGAGAGCATGACACACTCAAGATACTCTAAATAAAAACTTAATGATGTATTTAATAACATAAATAAACAATATTTCCATAAATGATGATGAATGATATTAGAAATGGGAAGTGAGAAATGATATACCCCCAACCCCTCGAGTATCTCAGTAAAGATGTGGGGCTTTACTAAGTCCTCACGCGAGCTTCTTGAGAGAATTTGAGAAGTGACGTTGCACTGTTTTGTTTCATTTGCCAACACTCATGCACACTCACGAACACTTAACGGTTAATAATCCACCATTATTTCACATTAATATTCGACATAACACAAATTTTGGAAAATAAGACAAAACCGCAGACATGACACTTTACTTTCCCGCCAAGAAGTCCGTTTGTTTATTTGTTTGTTACACTTTTTTTTTAAACTATTCAACCGATAATCACGAAATTTTGTACACATTTTCTTAAGAGTATAATCAATAGGACATAGGATACTAATTATATAAAAAAAACGAGCGAGCCTTACAGGAGTCGCATATGATGACATTTGACTGCCCATAGACAACCTCCTCAGATAACCCTAAACCCTCAAGTCTAAGCTTTAGTAACGGTTTTACTTTAACAAGTTAAAGGGGATCAAAAAACTTTAAGATCGTTAGTGAAAACGGTCATTGATGTCAATACATTAATAGCTTTAACTACTCGTAACTTTAACACAACTTGAAACAAACGTTTCCTGCACTTAAAGTTGCATTCCCAATTTCCATAACCCTTTTATGCTTATCATAGTTTCCTTTGCTTTCTTATCTTTACTAAATGTTTTGGATCGTTTAAAACTGTGACATATTAGCATAACAGTGTAACAGTGTAAGTGTGTGTGTTCATAAGAGCTATTTGTAGCCTAAACTGACTAGATGATTTTGAATTTTGAATTTTGTTCTTCTTCATTACTATTTCACGAGGCAGTAGCATTTGTTTTTCATCTCACTTGGTAATTATATATTATCTTAAACTGTCAACACAACAAAACTACTAACATTGTAACCAGGCGGAAACAAGCCCATAAATAATCATCACCAGATCATATTTTTATGTCCCTACTGCTGGGGCACAACCCTTCCCCAGAAACATCTCAGGGAGAACAGGCCCTAACCCACCAAGCGGGCCTAGTGCGAATTAGTGGTAGTTAAAGACTGCTGATGCAGCCTTGACGTGCCTTCCGAAGCACGGAGGAGCTCGAGACGTATAATTTTTGGTCTTTGCGAAAGATATATGACTTTAGCACGCGCAGACCAAGCGCTTTAATCACTGCGCCATCGAGCTCCTCAAACAAGCGCTACCACCACCAAAATCAAGTGTAATATATGTGTTCCCTTTGCTGAAAATCAAATTTGTGACCTGTAAGACCTACGGGCGATCTAACTACAAGAAACAGAAGCAATTAAATGCACATCACGAAGGCAAAACATTTTTTCTCAAAACGCATAGGTTTGCAAGTTCTTCTAGTCATCTAGTGGACACTTGCAGTCATTTACGTAACTTAGTTACCTTACAATATACAGTTACAACACAAGACGGAAACACGAGCCGATCCACAATGCTATCGGGGTAGATACTGTCGTCGGTAAATCAAGCGAAACACTTTGATCTTCTCACATACCTTTATGGTAATCTAATACGGTGAGTTTGTATGGATTGCGAAGGAGTCCTCTTGGTAGTCAGTGAGAGCAGACTGTATTTTTATGGATAGGTGGCGGGCGAGCTTTATGAAATCGCTGCTTGAGAATATAATACGAGTATAAAAATATTTAAATTAGCAATCACTTAACTAATCGAGGTATAATAAATAAAAAAGAAAAATTAAATTAAAACTGTCAATAGGAAAATTGAATCCAAAAACGAAGCAAAACAAAAGACCATCACTTAAAACAAAACAAAGTGAAAAAAGGGTTTTATTGTTTTATGGCCTGCTTGTGCAATGATGAATTTGTTGTTCCAGTACGTTATGTACCAACTGTGCACTGCGGTCGGTCTGTGGTCAATTTGAAACGTAATGCTCCGATGAGGAGATAACAAAGTCCACCACGCTCGGGTCAACCGCAGGCGCAGGCCACCAGTGGTCCTGTTATTCATTTGCATTTCCTACTTCGTATGCATGGCATGTGTCGCAATAACTGAGTTGTTTCTGTGACAGTCTGATGCAGTATTGCGTTCGCAAGTACTTAGAGATACTTCAAAGGGTTTCAAAATGAAGATCTTATTCAATAAATGGTTTTGACGACTAACTAAAAGAGTATTTGCTAGATTTGTAAAGAGATTAAAAAAATAAATAATACGAGTAAAAGTATATTGTATCGCTTTCTAAGCAGTAATAATTAAAATAAGTAGCCTGTAATAAATTACTCACACTGGTGTCACAACTCTACGTAGAGTTACATTTAAAAAAAAATACTGGCAGTATATAAATGTTCTACTGCAAGCATTACGCCTTTCAATATGATTAATATAGCACATGGAAGCTTATAGCTTACGTCAAAATTACGCTATGCTATCTTACGGAACGGCTTAACATGCCTTCCGCAGTCCGCTGCACGAAGGAGATCAGCTATTATTTTACAAGCTTTTATTTAGACCTGTCCCGATGTTTGTGCTTAATCAAATCTTGCAAGTAAAATTTGATCCACTTCCCGGTTACCGATTGAGCTGAAATTTTGCATGCCTGTGTAAATCGGATGACAATGCAAAATTATTAAGACTTGGAGCTGATCTGATGATGGAAACGGAAGGTGGCCATAGGAAGTCGGTAGTTAAACGACACAACCCCATCGAGTTTGGACTCGTTTGATCCGTCTTGTCGTGTACTTTAGTGCTAGATGGCAACCAGGGTCTGATGATGGAGCTGGAAGATGGCCATTGGAACTCGGTAATTAAAAGACACAATCCCATCGAGTTTGGGCTCATATTTTTCGTCTTGACGAGTACTTTGGTGCTAGATGGTAACCAGGGTCTGATAATGGAGCTAGAAGATGGCCATAGGAACTCGGTAATTAAACGACACAACCCTATCGAGTTTGGGCTCGTGTTATTCGTCTTGACGAGTACATTGGTGCTAAATGGTAACCAGAGTCAGATGATGATGGAGTTGGAAGATGGTCATACGAACTCAGTAATTAAACGACACAGCCCCATCGAGTTTGGGCTCGTATTATTCGTCTTGACGAGTACTTTGGTGCTAGATGGTAACCAGGGTCTTATGATGGAGCTGGAAGATGGCCATAGGAACTCGGTAATTAAACGAGACAACCCCATCGAGTTTGGGCTCGTATTATTCGTCTTGATGAGTACTTTGGTGCTAGATGGTAACCAGGGTCTTATGATGGAGCTGGAGGATGGCCATAGGAACTCGGTAATTAAACACAACCCCATCGAGTTTGGGCTCGTATGATTCGTCTTAACCATTATTTTGGTGCTAGATGGTAACCAGTGTTTCATGATGAAACCGAAAGGTTGCCACAGGAGCTCGGTATATTAACGACACAACCCCATCGAGTTTGGGCTTATATTATTCGTCTTGACGAGTACTTTGGTGCTAGATGGTAACCAGGATCTGATGATGGAGCTGGAAGATGGTTATAGGAACTCGGTAATTAAACACATCCCATCGAGTTTGGGCTCGTATGATTCGTCTTGACGAGTATTTTGGTGCTAGATGAGAGTCTGATGATGGAACGATAAGGTGGCCATAGGAACTCGGTAGTTAAACGACACAACCCCATCGAGTTTGGACTCGTTTGATCCGTCTTGACGAGTACTATGATGCTAGATGGCAACCAGGGTCTGATGATGGAGCTGGAAGATGGCCATTGGAACTCGGTAATTAAAAGACACAATCCCATCGAGTTTGGGCTCATATTTTTCGTCTTAACGAGTACTTTGGTGCTAGATGGTAACCAGGGTCTGATAATGGAGCTAGAAGATGGCCATAGGAACTCGGTAATTAAACGACACAACCCTATCGAGTTTGGGCTCGTGTTATTCGTCTTGACGAGTACATTGGTGCTAGATGGTAACCAGAGTCAGATGATGATGGAGTTGGAAGATGGTCATACGAACTCAGTAATTAAACGACACAGCCCCATCGAGTTTGGGCTCGTATTATTCGTCTTGACGAGTACTTTGGTGCTAGATGGTAACCAGGGTCTGATAATGGAGCTAGAAGATGGCCATAGGAACTCGGTAATTAAACGACACAACCCTATCGAGTTTGGGCTCGTGTTATTCGTCTTGACGAGTACATTGGTGCTAGATGGTAACCAGAGTCAGATGATGATGGCGTTGGAAGATGGTCATACGAACTCAGTAATTAAACGACACAGCCCCATCGAGTTTGGGCTCGTATTATTCGTCTTGACGAGTACTTTGGTGCTAGATGGTAACCAGGGTCTTATGATGGAGCTGGAGGATGGCCATAGGAACTCGGTAATTAAACACAACCCCATCGAGTTTGGGCTAGTATGATTCGTCTTAACCATTATTTTGGTGCTAGATGGTAACCAGTGTTTCATGATGAAACCGAAAGGTTGCCACAGGAGCTCGGTATATTAACGACACAACCCCATCGAGTTTGGGCTTATATTATTCGCCTTGACGAGTACTTTGGTGCTAGATGGTAACCAGGATCTGATGATGGAGCTGGAAGATGGTTATAGGAACTCGGTAATTAAACACATCCCATCGAGTTTGGGCTCGTATGATTCGTCTTGACGAGTATTTTGGTGCTAGATGAGAGTCTGATGATGGAACGATAAGGTGGCCATAGGAACTCGGTAGTTAAACGACACAACCCCATCGAGTTTGGACTCGTTTGATCCGTCTTGACGAGTACTATGATGCTAGATGGTAACCAGGGTCTGATGATGGAGCTGAAAGATGCTTTTGTTTTGTTTATATAATTTTTAACGCAAATTTTAAATTATAAATAGCTTGCCTACTTCTTTACTGATCTTTAGTATTTGTAAAAATATTATGATCGGATGTTAATGACGGTAGTTGTTGACATTAAATGGGTGCCTTTGGCTTTCAAAGTAAAAAAGTAAATAGTGTTGAATAATTTCGGCGGGCTGGTTAGAACCACGATAGCCCAAATGGGAGAGCACCTGACCCGGTATGTCAGAAGGGTGCAGGTTCAAATCCTGCTGGTGGAAATTTTTTCAACATTTGTGTTTTTGTAATGAGTTGAAAGATGCCTATAGGAACTCGTTGCCTGCGTGGTGGTTTATAGCCCGTTTCCCCTATCCATCCACAGGGAAGGCTTGTGCCCCAGCAGTGGGGACATAAAATGAGATGGATACATACATCACACATCATCATGTGTGATGTATGTATCCATCGATCCGGCATTGAGACAATCGCTTAACTTGCAAGATCGCAACGCGTGAGTATGCCACTCCGCACTAGATCTTGAGAGACAGGTTAGTACTCTCACTTTGTTTGCTGACAAACATTATTATAAACTGATCTTTTAAGGTAATACAAACATTTATCAATGTCTCTCATTTGTTTTCTGATATGATATCTTATTTTTTTATCAGTGTAGATTTGTTAATTATGTTCGTTATTATCATGCAAAGACGTGATAAAATCAGAAGATGAACTCTTTTATAATTATTATGGCTAATTAATCTCTTTTAAAGTTTCATTTTTATACCATAAAACGGAGTTTTTGTGCTTGTATGTTTTTTTTCGTAAATAAAAAATATAGTTACCTATAAACTTTCCATGAGTGTCATTTATCAATAGACTTTGCTACCAATCAATGAAAGCAACGAAGACGTCACTATGATTGGGCAAAAATGTTGTATTACAAAAAAATTAAAGATCGTGATCGTCGTATCGTATCATATCTTCACAGAATGCATCTCTCAACAAATAGCATGTTAGGGCATGTGGAGAGGAAACGGAGTCAATGCAGCACCTATTGTGTGACTCCTACTCTATGGCTAGGAACAGAATGGGACTACTGGGGTCGGCCTATCCGAAACCGGAGGACCTCAGGCTCTCCGCTCTTAAGGACGTTGCTAAACTTATGGCATCTATCTTTACGGAGAAAGAGTGAAAGGATGTTGTTGCTCAAAACATCCCGATGGGTCGAAGTGTCTGGGAGAGGGAAATCTCAGCAGGCCCTACTAAGATAAGATAAGATCGTATCGTATCGGATCGTATTTAGAAACCGTTACTCTTCTTCATAAGTGAAGATGACTGCCAACAGCTTTGCAACATCTATGAGAGCTTCGGATAAGCCGATACCAGCATCGTAGCCGTCCTGTCTGATGCAGTTGTGGAAACGAGACGAGTATAGCGGCGTATATACACGATTCTCGTTTTCACAACTGCCCTAACCCTCCAGTAAGTAATACTGCTATATAAGGTTTTTTTGAGTGAGTTTGCTAATTGCCTTATTTTCAGCTTCACCGGACTTTTAAAGCCGTGTGAAACGAAACGCCGTCAGAGGTTTTCCAGATGGAATGGCATCGTCCCCGTTCCCTACTGGATCCTCCAAAGGGGTTCGGATTGGACTGGACAACTTCTATAAGAGCTCACGGTAAGGCCCCAGGAGTATCTTCCCTTTTGTAACCAAAGAGTCATTATGCGGCGTTCCCCTAAACAAGATGGCAGTTGACTTCCATTAAATGGACCATTATATGGTAATCTAGTATGCATACATGCATGTTTACATCTAATAGCATGTTAATAAAGCACACCCATAAATATAGCATACTCCTAACTCTCTGAACCGTAAATATTTAATGCTATTGTTTCTGGTTTCATCAACCGAAACAAAGGTCGTCTTTTATTACACGAGACAAAAGATTGGGCCTGTTTGGATATCGTTAACTATAAGATAGCATGCAATTATAAGCTAAGCTATTAATTATGTTTTTTTTGGAGAAATCATTTCATTCGCTACATAATGGGAAATGTTGGCTATATTGCATTGTTGTAACACCACAATGTCTGACTTTCATACTGCTTAATGGTATGTTACTCATCGTTTGATCAAAGAATACTAACACGGTACCATATCGTGCGCGCTTTCCTTTCTATTGACAGATTGAATTAATTGCTTTATTTTAATATGTTGTACTTACAATACTAGTTATTAAAGTTTTAATCAGAAGGTCGCCCGACGAGATTTTCGTAGCTAGATGCGAGAGGACGGGAAGAGAGTTCCACATTACCTGGAATCAACCCTGAACCCGGTGTATGCATCAGACAGACATACTAAAAAAGTGAAAATAGCTATAAAAAGGAAAAAATAATAATGAAAACATATTATTAATTACCTATTGAAGTCGGGTGGTTGGTGGTCGGCTGGGGGACAGTCTTGTTTCATTTGAACTTTTATAGTTATTCCATTGTCTCCACTTTTTCATTGTAAAAGCCCTACCCGACTTCAATAGACTTTCCTAGGTAATTAATAATATGATTTCAATATTATTTTTTGCTTTTTAGAGCTGTTTTTACTTTTTTTAGTTTCCTGTTTTTTGAAGAAAGTTTTGCTTTTGTTAAATAATATTTTATTTTACGATTTTTAGTGATGGGTAGATCTAACAAGGATGCTTCTCGGATGAGGAAACGACGGCTTAGTAGGTAGTGGTATTCCTATGTAAAATTTCAATCTTAATTAGGTATTATTTTTGTACGAACTGAATATTTTGTCATATTGAACCGTATGAAGTAAGCCCAACAAAAGGTAACTGCTGTAAATCGTTGAGGAATTTCCTCGACTGTCTATGGTCTTCATGATCAGACCTGTAATGGCACTTATAACCCATATGGGTAAAGTTCTCATCAATGGAAATGAATTAAGTCCAAACACAGGGTAGCTACTGTAAAACGTTGAGGAGGTCCCTTGATTGTCTTTCGTCTTCATCATCAGACCCATAATGACAGTCACCACCCATCTAGGTGTAAATTTCTCATCAATACAAATTAATCAAGCCGAAACACCAGGTATTTGCTGTAAATCGTTAAGGAGGTCTCCCATCATCATTAGATCAGCAATATCATCAAATAATGACTACAAGAAGCAATTATATGATTATTATTAGAAATTATATGAAATACACAGGTACTTACGTGTCTACAGAATTTGAGGGTTTCCCTCGATGTCCCTGGGATTTCATCATCAGATCCTGACTTGGCGGTAATGGGACCAACTCGGAAGTATGCTCTTTCAAATAAAATAATAAAAATTAAAATTGGTTCACAAATGACGGAGAAATCGCTAGACATACATAAAAAAATATATTCACGTCGAACATAGAGCCTCCTCCTTTTTTGAAGTCAGTTAATAAAGTAGGATCAGATTTGCTGATCTGATGAATGTCCTCGTTTGGTAACTACAATAGTGCTGTCATCTGCGAATCCAAACATTTGTGATTTCAGGAGTTCGTTGATTTTCAAAAGGAAATGGGTTGCCGACAAGAATGAACCTGTTCTATACTAAAACTTTTAGGGCCTTACTAATAATAATAGAATAAGCTCGCAAAAAAGTTTCGTTTTTTGTTGCCATCTTGTAAACTTCATTTCGAATTAGAGTATTTAGAGACATAACGTGTATAACAACTCGAAGCTTAATTTAAATGTATTTTTTTTGTGTGACAGATATGCGGAGTGTCTTGAAATGTGTAATTTTCCTTTTGCTTTATCGATTGATTGATACACAATCACAGCGCAACCATAACTTGTTTTATGTTGGTCACAATCTTGTAAGTAAATTAACAACTTTAGTAAGTCAATTAACGATAAAAGTGTCATAAAAAATCTAATCGTCATTGATACAATTGCAATGCAAAAGTTTCATGATGATATACTTATACGCGAACGGATAATAAAAACAACTGATTAACTGATTAAGAGAATAACAGTGAATTAGTCACCAGTTGCAGTGTTTGAAATTCGACTGTTCTTTACGAAATAGACCTACGATGTTTTTCATCATCATCAGCTCATTTTTATGTCCCCACTGCTGGGGCACGAGCCTTCCCTATGGATGGATAGGGAGAACGGGCCATAAACCACCACGCGGGCCCAGTGTGGATTGGTGGTTATTAACGACTGCTAATGCAGCCGGGACCAACGGCTTTACGTGGCTTCCAAAGCACGGAGGAGCTCGAGATGATAATGATGATAAGTGTTGGTCACCCATCCGATGAGCGGCCTTTGCGAAAGTTGCTTAACCTCAGCTCGCAGACCGGGCGCGTTAACCACTGCGCCATCGAGCTCCTCAATGTTTTTACAATATACTGTTTAAATTTTATATTTCAGGACTCTTCCACCATAAAAACTTTTAATATACCAAACACTGTTTTTCGTGCGCGCAATGTGTTTAGAAAGGGCACAATGTTTTCAATTCACGTATTAATATAATAATATAAATATTGGATGATATTTAAGAACTAAACACTGACAAATTTCACAATATCGTCACTGACTCGTGATCTTTGTACTATGTATGACCTATTTACGTGTATATAAATATCTTTAAAATAACATATCATCAATCAGGCAACAGGTTCTACAAATGTTGTAAACATTCTATGTTAATAAATCATGATAAAAAGAGATATTGTAAATGGAACTTTATGTTATCTGAAAAGAAATTAATAAATGTAGGAATATTGTTGACTGATTGGCCAATCAGTGGTACCCGCCCCCAATACCCGCGATCGGTTCTAGTTTGCAACAGCCTAGAGCAAGTTTTATATTTTAGATATTCAATCACGAGAATTTGTAAAACATAACAATTCGTTTGTCACTAGGAGTGATCGAATGGTAAGCAGCTGTTTTAGCCATGACGTATCCTTTGATCGTATCCTTTTTTAGGATACGATCGCTTAATTAGAAGCAGCAAAATTAACATAAACTGATATGTACTTACACAGGCCTCACTAAAACTTGCGAGACATACAAACAAACTAGTAACAATATAAAACTTATTATTAACCACTTATTAATATTCACAAAAGTTTCATCTACACTCCAAGTGAAATAGAAAATAGCTTACAACATTGAACAACGCTATAATCAAATACCTAGTCTAAAAGGCTTGAATGTATAATATTTCAGTTCACGTAATTTGGCATCAGTATCTCTTTGGCAATGAAGTACTTTTGAACTAAATCAATTCTAACTTTTGGTTTTTACACACTGTCCAGATGAAGAGAATAGCGAACGCTAGCTCTAGCCCGTGGAACATGAGCATCACTTCACTGCACACCAAATGTATTCCAAGCGTAGAATATATGTTTGGTAAATGAGAAAATAGCACACTCCCACCGCTGAGGGTATGGTAAGGATGATGGAGAAGAAAAAGGGAATTCTACCTTGCGAATAAAAAAAAACAATTCTTTAACACCAAAAAACTCCAAGCAAAAAGCCAAAGGTCCAAATCATGATCATTTTGACAAATTCAAAAGATTAATCCATAGCGTTTCGAGACCAAATCGGGGACGTCTTGGAAAAAGGCCAGGTCAAGAGTACCCTAAACCGAAGAGCATGTATGAAGAAAATAATGAAAGTGGACGAAGCGAAATAAGTATGTATGGATCGTAGCAAGTGGAAAAAAGTGGTCTCTGCCTACCCCTACGGGTAAGAGGCGTGATTATATGATATGTATGTATGTAATCCATAGCCAAATGTCAGTGAAAAAATGAAAAAGAACTCCTTATGCGGAAATAAAAAAGGTCGAATGTGGCGAACGCTACAGCTTGTAGCATTGTTGTGCTCCGACAATTAGAGATATAAGCTATTCCCCAGTGGTGGAGGATTCCAGATGAAGTGAAGTTAGCTTCCATTTTCGGTCTTTAATAACCTGTATGATGAGATCACAGGTCACTTACTAACAGGTGATATGAAGACCAATCACATTCTTCACGTTCTTACACAAAACACTATTATGTGTAAGAACTTGTAATATGTTGTCCACGCAAGCAGTCCATAAGAGACTTTTAATGTTAATAATATCTAGTTAGTCTGATCTGAAGAATCAGAAGCCTTGTCACTCATGACATCCGTCATAACATGTCTAACACCATAGGTTGTGATGAAGTCAGCCAATACACAATAAATCACAGAACAATGGGTAATGGGTTTGTTCCGAGCATCAATCACTTCGTTTGATATACCATAGTGAATCGTCTCAAGAAGAAAAATGGCTACCAATTATACTGCATTTATTGAAACGCCTTGCTTTCGTGAAAAGTTTTTTCAATATAAGGGTCATTAGCACCAAAACATGATCATTCTTTAGGTAATTATTAACGGGATTCTTACCATGTTTATTATTTTTATTCCCATAGCAATTAGTCTAATGCAAGTGACCATATCGTTTAAATAGTTATGGACTTTTATTTTTTCTAGTTTTGACTTTTTTTTAATAAACTTGTATTGCTTGTCTGTACCAGAGAAGGAAATAACCCTTGCCTTAAGGCTTAACTTAAAGGTTTAAGAAGGCATGGCTTTGATTTGACATCCTAAAAATACTTGCATAAGTTCATTTTTAATAAAAATATATAGAATTTATAATGGTTTGTATTTTGTACATTTTTATCATCAACATCATCATCATCATCGTTTTCAGTTAATAAAGTAGGATCAGATTTGCTGATCTGATGAATGTTCTCGTTTGGTAACTACAATAGTGCTGTCATCTGCGAATCCAAACATTTGTGATTTCAGGAGTTCGTTGATTTTCAAAAGGAAATGGGTTGCCGACAAGAATGAACCTGTTCTATACTAAAACTTTTAGGGCCTTACTAATAATCATAGAATAAGCTCGCAAAAAAGTTTCGTTTTTTGTTGCCATCTTGTAAACTTCATTTCGAATTAGAGTATTTAGAGACATAACGTGTATAACAACTCGAAGCTTAATTTAAATGTATTTTTTTTGTGTGACAGATATGCGGAGTGTCTTGAAATGTGTAATTTTCCTTTTGCTTTATCGATTGATTGATACACAATCACAGCGCAACCATAACTTGTTTTATGTTGGTCACAATCTTGTAAGTAAATTAACAACTTTAGTAAGTCAATTAACGATAAAAGTGTCATAAAAAATCTAATCGTCATTGATACAATTGCAATGCAAAAGTTTCATGATGATATACTTATACGCGAACGGATAATAAAAACAACTGATTAACTGATTAAGAGAATAACAGTGAATTAGTCACCAGTTGCAGTGTTTGAAATTCGACTGTTCTTTACGAAATAGACCTATGATGTTTTTCATCATCATCAGCTCATTTTTATGTCCCCACTGCTGGGGCACGAGCCTTCCCTATGGATGGATAGGGAGAACGGGCCATAAACCACCACGCGGGCCCAGTGTGGATTGGTGGTTATTAACGACTGCTAATGCAGCCGGGACCAACGGCTTTACGTGGCTTCCAAAGCACGGAGGAGCTCGAGATGATAATGATGATAAGTGTTGGTCACCCATCCGATGAGCGGCCTTTGCGAAAGTTGCTTAACCTCAGCTCGCAGACCGGGCGCGTTAGCTGTTTTTACAATATACTGTTTAAATTTTATATTTCAGGACTCTTCCACCATAAAAACTTTTATTATACCAAACACTGTTTTTCGTGCGCGCAATGTGTTTAGAAAGGGCACAATGTTTTCAATTCACGTATTAATATAATAATATAAATATTGAATGATATTTAAGAACTAAACACTGACAAATTTCACACTATCGTCACTGACTCGTGATCTTTGTACTATGTATGACCTATGTAAACGTGTATATAAATATCTTTAAAATAACATATCATCAATCAGGCAACAGGTTCTACAAATGTTGTAAACATTCTATGTTAATAAATCATGATAAAAAGAGATATTGTAAATGGAACTTTATGTTATCCGAAAAGAAATTAATAAATGTAGGAATATTGTTGACTAATTGGCCAATCAGTGGTACCCGCCACCAATACCCGCGATCGGTTCTAGTTTGCAACAGCCTAGAGCAACTTTTATATTTTAGATATTCAATCACGGGAATTTGTAAAGCACAACACTTCGTTTGTCACTAGGAGTGATCGAATGGTAAGCAGCTGTTTTAGCCATGACGTATCCTTTGATCGTATCCTTTTTGGCAACTGTTTAATCCATGGATTCTTCATGGCAGCTGTTTTAGCATGGACCAGTTTGGCACTTAAGCTTAGTCAGATGACAAATACTGACCTAGTTGGTTACCGTGATCAAAAGATTTCTAAATAAAAATGCATTTGGCATTATTAGTATTTACGATTAGGCATATTATAGTTTCTACTCAAATGTTGATAGTGTCTGTAGTAGGTCCTTCGCTCTTCTGTATACGTTAAATATTGTTTCAAGCTATGAAGTTATCAGAATTCAGGTACACAAGGACGTGTCCACTCTCCAACCCACTCGAAAGATATAATAACTAGTTTAACATTGTTTCAATACTGGTACACTACTGCACTACTCTTATCAAAGTAAATTTTCTGCAATTTGTGTTGTGAAACTAAATAAGCAACCTTGTATTCATGAGTTTGTGGTTTATGCTTCTTGCAAGATATAATAATAGAGCCTTTTTTATAAAAGTGCATTTGTAACTAACTTTGTAGTGTAGTGGTGAAACTATCATTCTCAGACCTAGAAGTACCGTGTTCGATACCTAGCGAGGGTACATATACAATACACTACTTCGTTTGATTGATCGTAGGGTATGTTCAAAGTCTGCCTGGCTAGTTCATCATCATCATCATCATCATCAGCTCATTTTAAGTCCCCACTGCTGGGGCACGAGCCTTCCCTATGGTCACCCATCCGATAACCGGTCTTTGCGAAAATTGCTTAACCTCAGCACTCGCAGACCGGGCACTTTAACCACTGCGCCATCGAGCAGTTAGTTATCACTATTTAATTTAAATCTGTCGCATTAACAAACATGCTTTATAACGTGCTACATTTAAATTCTTTGTATAATTATTTTTATATTACTTTATTTATTTATTTATTTATTTATTTAAACTTTTGCAATATAAATATTACATGGCGGACTTAATGCCTGAGGCATTCTCTACTAGTCAACCATAGGAGCTGCTGAGATAACATTGGTAGGTGCAATCAAGATAAATTATAAATAATTTAAATTTAAGTATATAATACATGCATAAATATTATATATACATAAACATATTATGTGTATTGTAAATACGTAAACTACAATAAATAAAAATACATAAAATACATAATTCTAATAGGGCGTTATTGAGATGATTCTGCCATGATTCTATCAAAGAAGAGCTCGCGGACTTTCTTTTTAAAAGCGTCACGACTCGTAGCCCTCCTGATTTCGAGAGGCAGCTTGTGGAACGCCACAGGAGAATGGATCGAATGTGAAAGGAAGAATGAACAAACAACTTTACATATTCATAAATAGCGTTATAAGGTAAATTCTTTACAACATAAAATATTTTAGCATTCTTTAATTAGAAGCAGCAAAATTAACATAAACTGATATGTACTTACACAGGCCTCACTAAAACTTGCGAGACATACAAACAAACTAGTAACAATATAAAACTTATTATTAACCACTTATTAATATTCACAAAAATTTCATCTACACTCCAAGTGAAATAGAAAATAGCTTACAACATTGAACAACGCTATAATAAATACCTAGTCTAAAAGGCTTGAATGTATAATATTTCAGATCACGTAATTTGGCATCAGTATCTCTTTGGCAATGAAGTACTTTTGAACTAAATCAATTCAAACTTTTGGTTTTTACACACTGGCAAGATGAAGAAAATAGCGAACGCTAGCTCTAGTCCGTGGAACATGAGCATCACTTCACTGCACACCAAATGTATTCCAAGCGTAGACTATATGTTTGGTAAATGAGATAATAGCACACTCCCACCGCTGAGGGTATGGTTAGGATGATGGAGAAGAAAAAGGAAATACTACCTTGCGAATAAATAAAAAAACAATTCTTGAAAATCTTAATCCAGTCAAAGACATTTAACTACTTATTATTTAATTTAATCTTTTTGAATCCAATTCACCAAAAAACTCCAAGCAAAAAGTCAAACGTCCAAATCATCATCTGACAAATTCAAAAGATTTTTCCATAGGCTAAACGTCAGTGGAAAAATTAAAAAGAACTCCTTATGCGGAAATAAAAAAGGTCGAATGTGGCGAACGCTACAGCTTGTAGCATTGTTGTGCTCCGACAATTAGAGATATAGGCTAATCCCCAGTGGTGGAGGATTCCAGATGAAGTGAAGTTAGCTTTCATTTTTGGTCTTTAATAACCTGTATGATGAGATCACAGGTCACTTACCAACAGGTGATGAAGGCCAAACACATTTTTCACGTTCTTACATAAAACACTATAATGTGTAAGAACTTGTAATATGTTGTCATAAGAGACTTTTAATGTTAATAATATCTAGTTAGTCTGATCTGAAGAATCAGAAGCCTTGTCACTTATGACATCCCTCCTAACATGTCTAACACCAAAGGTTGTGATGAAGTCAGCCAATACACAATAAATCACAGAACAATGGGTAATGGGTTTGTTCCGAGCATCAATCACTTCGTTTGATATACCATAGTGAATCGTCTCAAGAAGGAAAATGGCTACCAATTATACTGCATTTATTGAAACGCCTTGCTTTCGTGAAAAGTTTTTTCAATATAAGGGTCATTAGCACCAAAACATGATCATTCTTTAGGTAATTATTAACGGGATTCTTACCATGTTTATTATTTTTATTCCCATAGCAATTACTCTAATGCAAGTGACCATATCGTTTAAATAGATAAGGACTTTTATTTTTTCTAGTTTTGACTTTTTTTTAATAAACTTGTATTGCTTGTCTGTACCGGAGAAGGAAATAACCCTTGCCTTAAGGCTTAACTCAAAGGTTTAAGAAGGCATGGCTTTGATTTGACATCCTAAAAATACTTGCATAAGTTCATTTTTAATAAAAATATTTAGAATTTATAATGGTTTGTATTTTGTACATTTTTATCATCATCATCATCATCATCGTTTTCAGCCCGTATTTACCCACTGCTGGGCATAGGCCTCCTCCTCTAGGAGCTGATCGCATCCAGATTTAATAAAAAAAAATATAATATAGAATATTTTGTATTGTAAGTTATGCTTGAAGTTAAGTATTTTATACCTACCTAAGACATTACCAGCGGAACATGCGTAGGCTTGAGTTGTCCATATAACTCAATCTTGGCCGAGGTCTGCAGGTGTCGGCGTTGTATTTCGAAACAACTTTATTACGCGCCTGGCCATGCGGAAGCGCTGTGTCCTGTTATTTTACTTGAAATCTTTGCACCTGCCTGCCATTGCTATTTTTAAGGTCAGAACAATGAATGAGAGTTTTTGCTCTGTTTTATCGAGTTTAAGTTGACATAAAGGAGACTGGGCGAAAGTGGTCCGTGAACCAATAGCGATACTGTTGTGGTATTTATGTGGGGATACCTCAACTACACCCACGTATGAAGCGGCATCGACATCGGACCCGACAGTTTTGAGAAAAAAATTACTTTAGAATATAAATGGTTTGCTACAGTTTTTGTTTGAAAAACGTTTAAGTCATTAACATTTAAGGGAATTTCTGTGCTAGATAAAGACACTTCTATACATATTATAAAACAAAGCCTCCCTCCGTCTGTCCCTCTGTATGTATGTACTTTAAGATCTTTTCAACTACGCATCGGATTTTAATGCGGTTTTCACCAATAGACAAAGTGATTCAAGAGGAAGGTTTAAACGTATAGTTTGAAGAAATTGAAAATCAAGCCGACTAAGAGCTTTCATTGAATTGCATCCGTGCGAAACCGGGGCGGGTCGCTAGTAATACTTACTGACATAAACATAAGAAACATAAGAAGAGGGGATTGCTTCTAGAAGCGGAACCAAAAACCTGACCTGTTTGAAAAAATAGAAATGAAAGAACAATATGACAATAGTATGGTATCTGTCTTGTGCTAGGTTTGAATAAAGTATATTACGTCCAGCTGAATTTCTAGATTATATTATCATAGACGAATGAAAATATAAAATATGAAATATGAAAAAAAAGTGGTTTTACTGCGCTGCTAGAAGAAGTTCCCCTTTCTTATATAATAAGTGACAGTATCTAACAGAAATAGTCGACATAAGTTTCTCAAACAAAAAATGAAATAAAAACATATGTATTTTAAACAATTTTTTTCTCAAAACTGCCGGGTTAGATTTCGATGCCCCTTCGCACGTGGGTGTAGTTGAGGTATCCCCACATAAATACCACAACAGTAGCGCTATTGGTTCACGGACCAATTCCCATACAACTGTGCCCGGTCTCCTTTGAATGGGATAAATGCAGCACCACCTAGAAAATAGTTAGGTTCACAAGAATGAAATTAAACAACTTTTACGGATCTATTCGCGTTTATTTTACAAATTGATTAATTTAATTTTATCCTGACGTCTAGAACCTTTTGCACTTCGTGGTCACAGGAAGACTAAGGTGTTGGGTTTCTCAAAACTAATTAGTTTGTAGCATAAAATCTTTTTATTTTGATTGCTCAAAAAAGATATGACTAGCTCTTCGATGTCGCACCCGCGTTTCGTTTCGAGCAAAAAGAGCTAGTCATATCTTTTGATCTGGCAGTGTAGTGCTGGGGCGCCGAGGTATACTTAGTGGTTGTAAGAGCATGTTTGCATAGTGCAGACTCATCATTTTATGTAACAGATTGCTTTCGTTTTAATTTTTTCGCTAAGCTTTCTACTCAACTGATAGCAAGTGAAGATAAACCCTAAGATGGTGGAGAACTTTACTGTTAAGGGGTTTATTGTAGTCGTAGTTGCCGCTATTGGTACTGTAACACAGGAATCGCAGAGGCGGGAGTGGGTGGTATGTTTGTCAATACAATAAAATTATCGCCGTACCGTGTGACCCACGTGTGTTGCTTACCAAGTTCTCACACCACTCAAGATCCGTGCTGGGGCCACCTTGTCTTGATTTCTGTTCTTTCATTCTGTGTGCCTAGTGCATTTTTTTATAGTTTTATAGTATTAAGGAATTTATTGAATATAAATCTTTAATATAATAGTTTAGTTTAATTCTTAATTTAATTAATTGATGTGATAATATTTTCTAGCTAAAATGTATATGTATTGTGAAAATGTAATGTTTTAATTATGGTAATGTTTAATTATTTATTATTAATTTAAGTTGATTGACGGTCCCTCAGAGAAACTCCAAGCATAGCCCTTTCCTTAGCTCGCTGAGCGACTTTAAATTTGTGGACAAGGCCTACCGTGAGTGTCCACGTTTCGGCTCCAATTCGGATTTCGGATTAATTTTTATATTGATGTAATCAGTCGTTATATATTTTATTCTTTTATTCTTTAATTTACTTAAATGTTTCGCAAATTGAATCTGAATAAATTTGTATTTTATTTTATTTTTTCTGTTGAATCTAATTATTAATTTAAGACCAATGTAGGTACAACATAGAGCAATAAAAGAATTTGAATTTGAATTTGAATTTGTCACCATTTCGTAATACCTACCTATGATTAGTGCGAGTTTTTTTTTCACCATTCTAGTTAACGTTAGTGTATAATTTGTTCCAAAAAGATCTGAACGATCGGGTGCCTAAAGCGAGATTTTTTGCCATTCGATCACGACTTAATCGACGCTACTTCATTAATTACCAAATGTGAGGTGACGAACGAGATTAATTCCAACTTTGCTATACAAAATTCTTGTTTTCGTTAACGCGACTAATTAATTCGAATAGTATACAAAACGCACGTTACAAATCGTGCTTTACCCACATGCAGCTTTTCGCAATAGGTATCATGCAGACTTCAACAGTGAACTCACTTTTGTTTTTTTCAAACTTTACAGCTAGTTATTGCGTTTTTATTTTATATAAAAAACTTCTTGCTCGACATGTTTCCGGCGCGGTAAATGTAAACTTCGCACTGACTGACTCGATCTGCTAACTCCGCCAATTACTTAACGGTGCATACTAGGTAGTACCGTTGGAGATGGCTCAAAATGTTCGCGGCTTGCTTTCAATCACGGAGTCATTAACGCCACGCTCCAGGAAATACCTTGGAAACAATTATTCATTCATATTATCGTTTTCAATGGGCTTTGTGTTGACTGAGTTACTGTTGTGCCAGTTTTGACTTGTAAATGCGGTTGTACAGTAACAATCGTAAGTTTGCTATGGGCAAATGGACAACAATATATCGGCAACATAATTCATGAAAGTCTTTTCGGTCATTCTCTGTATTAGGCGTTATTCAACAAATTACCGTAGCCATTTTTTTCTTCCATATTCGGCTTATTAAATAATAGAAATCGAATATTTAAATAGACATGAATTACCAGTTTAAAATGGATTAAAATGGGAAAAATAGTTTTTGAGTTATTAAGATAATAAATATTTCAAGACTACGGTAATTCATCATCATCATCATCATCATCAGCCTATCCGCCATCAGCCTATACTAGTCCACTGCTGGACATAGGCCTCTACATGACGGTAATTAGAATAGCGAAATATTAGTGACGATGGTAATTAGAAAATAATCAAAAATTTAATATAACACAATAATTTCCGCGAAACTTTACATATTTCGCCCGTAATAGAACAATAATAACTCAAGTTTACTTTGAAGTCTTTATTGAAAAACATTATTTATTTTCAAATAAATTTGTCTCAATCGGTCGAGTAATAATATTATTAACATATTAATGTATATTGATATAAGAATCTTCTGACAAAAATATATAAGTGAAGGTAAATATAACTGTTTACCTACTAGTTCTAGACTAAACTTTATATGGCACCTAAATTAGCGATTTTTTGGTCCCAATTATTTTTTTTGTCTCCTTAACTTATTTTGCTTTAATTTTCAATTATCGAAACAAGATTTTTTAACTTTTTCTTTAATGACTGCGTAACTTAATCTCCTCTTCCTCAATTGTCTCCCATTGTGACTTTTTTCTTTTGTTTTATACTCTAAAATTCTCCCTGTTTCGCTTTTGTGTCTTCTTCTTATCTTTAGCTGTCATTACTCAAGTTAATGTCAATGTCAATTCTCAAGTTTGGAAAGTAACAGGTTATGGTTTATAGTATCGAAGGCATGAGAAAATTCTAGTATTGTACCAGTATTGTTCCTTCACCTTTATCTCCTCCGGTCAAGATATCGTCTACAACATCCAACAATGCTGTTGCTGTGCATCGGCCAGCTTAAAAACCGGATTGCTTTTGCGGCAAAATATGATTTGCATTCAGAAACTCCATTAATTGATCACATATAATTCTTTCTATGATCTTGGACATAAAGGGAAGAATGCTTATAGGTCGACAGATTCGAAAATCTGTAGTTTGAACAGGATTATATTTTTTGGCAACAACAAGCTTAACAAGAGCTTCCTTCCATGTATCGGGAAAGACTCCTGTTGTGATGGACTTATTTATGTTAGCAGTTATGACTTCTAATGTTCATGGTAAGGTAAGCAGAATCATATCATGGGTGATACCATCCACTTGTGCATTCGTCGCAATTTTTATTATTATTTTCGCAACTAGATTTTTATCAACAGTTTTGAGGCTGAAGATGCTGAAATGAAACGGTTATATTCGAAATAAGTAAGTTCTGAAATTGAGACGGTTTAGTTTCCAGGAACATCGAGGAAATGTCTGCATACAAGGTCAGGGTTGTCAAAATTAGGTGGTAAGTGTATCTGTTGTGTTGTATTAAAATCAACAAAATTTCGCTTAACACTTTTCCAGTTTTCGCGAATTGTGGAAGTTGTTATTGATATTATACTGAAAGTTTGCCGCTTTTTCTGTATGTAATGCTTTACTGACAATCCTCTTCATTTCTTACAGTGCTTAAGATCTGCCTCCTGTTTCGTGTAACGACTCTTGGCACGGGTCTCATCTCTTATTTTCATCATCTCTCTAATAGTAGGAGTTATCCATGGATTCCCCGTGTGGTGCCGGGGATAAAGAATTGCACCACCCCATCTCTTCCCGTGGGTGTCGTAAAAGCCGACTAAGGGACCATTCCAGAGGATGGGCAGCAGCATCTCTCTGAGGTTACCCTCAACCTACTGCGATCGCCAACCCGCCTGCCAAGCGTGGCGATTACGGCAAATACCCCTCATATCCTTGGGGGAGGCCTTTGTCCAGCAGTGGACGTCTTTTGGCTGAGATGATGATGATCCATGGATACTGTGGTTTCTGATTAACGATCTCTTGACAGGAGCTTGCACGTCAAAAGCGTGTAGCACATATGCATTAAAAGACGCAAGAAATTCATTAACGTTGTCACTAAAAAGTCGTTCCCAGGCAATGCAGTCAATAAGAGGATTAAATTCTTCTATTCATGTCTTTCAGTGGCCTATAATTTAGCCATCTTGACACTGATTAAGGTTTTTTAATTTTAATTCAAAGGAAATGAAAGCATGGCTGCTGAGAGATGGAATATGATCAACTGAAACATTAAGAACCTTAGTGGAACTGCAAACTAGGCCCAACAGTGTCTGTGAGTGACCTGTGAAATGAGTTGCGCTGGTACAATATTGATCAAGGCTCACACACTGCAGAAAAGACAAAAGTTTGTTCGAATTTGGGTTATTAACAGAAAGAAGATTAATATTGAAATCATCCATAAGGATGATTTGATCGAACTTATGATCGAACATGTGAGGACAACTTATCCATATATCATAATGTTTATGCCTGAAACTGTATATTGCTTAATAGCGAGCGACGAATTATTTCACATTTCAGTTATTATTATTCCCATACAAACTTCAAAGCTCTATTGCTATTTAAAAAGTCCACCATGGAAAGTTAACATCTTTTGTAATTTTGACTACATTTGCACGACTTTCATTGCTTTTAAAGGAAACCATGCGTGACAGTTCACGGTTATCTCCATAGGGCCTGATTGATTTGTAAGGACAAATAAGCAGAGAATAAGCTACGAATAGCTATTCCGTGTTTAGTTCATGTAAACTTTATTTCAAATTAAAGTAAAAAAGACAAAACACGCCGGAATATATTCCGTGTTTATAAATATATAAATATTTGTAGCTTATTCTCTGTTTGTTTGTAAAGCCCATAGTGTAGAGAATGTGTGTATGTTAGTTCATAAAAGACGGTGCGTCAATGTGGTGAATCCTGCCACATAATATAGAAAGGATTGTGTGCATCAGCCCTCCATATTTGGTTAAAATTACTCGCGTTGGTTGCATCTAAGTAGGACTCAGTCATACACGACAAGTGTCAGTGAACATTATCTATTATAATACTGATTGAAGTTATTTTAGCTAGTCGATGTCACGTTATATTTTATCTGATGTAAACATCTGAAAGGTATTCCATTGCCTGTGTCCCTTTTGTACGACTACCGGATTATCTATTGCGAGTTTTATTGACCATTGATGTGTGTGGCATTTGAAGCAGCGTCTTCTATGTGACAGTACGAGTTCCATTTCTGATCCGATCCGTACCCCTCGGTGAATCTAGTAGGGAAAAATTAAACGCTTGCGTGATGCCATTCCTTCTAGAAACCCTCTGACGGTGTTTGTAAAACCCTTTAAAGATCTTGAGGAACCCTTTAAGGTTCTCGTCGTCCCCAAAAAAGTCCGGTGACGCTGAAAAGGCCATCCAAGGCCTACAAGAAACTCTCTTTAATAAATGTGTTCCAATCGCCATTGGATCACGATATGAACGATGGCTTCAATACCATACAATAGTGATAAATACCCATACAAATACCCATACAATACTAGTGGCATTAACGTAGTAAGTAAACTTTCGTGTCCAAATAGTAAATTAAACTCGCACTACAGTAATTAGTATTTTTCAGTATTTTAAATTTTGCTAGTTGCCGGTGCACCATCTCTTATTTTCTCCTTATTTGTCTTATACCTCAAAGGAAGAAATATGGAAGAGATCGCTTTAAGGGATAAGACCGCCTTTCATCATCATCATCATCATCTCAGCCAAAAGACGTCCACTGCAGGACAAAGGGGAGGGACTCCTTGGCGGAGGCCAAGGATCTTCACAACGACCGGTTTTGTGCTGCTCGCATCGCACTTTGCACCGCCTTTACCTTATATTAAATTTTCTGTTCCGTTTTCTGTACATAACAAAAAGAAACATTACTTAACTGGAAAAAAAATACAGAAAAATAATTAGAAAATTAAAAACTAAAGACCTAAAAATAAAATATGTCCTCCAACTGTGGGCTCATGGGAACGATCTCAAGAATACAATTTTCTGTATAAAGTATAAGCAATAATCTCTACGCTTGAAAGGAAATATTGACTAAGCGAAATTAAACAACTTTGCGAGAGAGTAGTTTAAAATTGAGATTTTTAGAAAATAAAATCGAAAAACTTTTAATGTTGCTTAGTCAATATTTCCTTTCAAGCGTCGATATATATGTATTTATTAATAGCGTAAGCCGATTTTTGTCCCAGTAATTATGGGACGATAGCTGCATATAAAAAATCGGTTATGGTTTCATTTTGAAGAGCTCCAGCCGTAGATGTGCAGAAAAATAAAGAAACCTGTCATAGGTTTCGAAATTCCTAAAAAACCTGTTGAATAAACGCGAAGTTTTTCGGGCGATCCACTAGTGTTTCTTTATCTGTCTACAGTTTAGTCGGTCAAGTGACTAGGTTATCGATTATGACAAAACTCGCTATGAATCCTAACTAGACGAAAGTGCGTTTCTTTGTTCGTTCTTACTCCTCTACAAAACGGATCAACGATCGTAGGATCGATTTTTGTTAGGAGACAGTTAAAAGACCTGCCAGTGATACAGGGATAACGATTTTATCCCCGGATAAAAAAATAATGAGATGCTCTTTTGTTTGGGAGTTTATCAAAAATCCGATTACGAATTCCTTAGAAGAATTTGGAGAGTTTTATAGAATTTGACCAGGATTTTCATAAAATGTTTGTTTGCCGTTGCTGTTGTTTTTATGCCGTCCAAAGTGAGTGTTAATCGTTATGTTGGAGATATTACCCTGTTGTTCCAAAACAGTCCAAGTCGTAAAGTTAAAACTAGTTCAAAACTGAAGCGTTTCTCTAACTTCATTAACAAAAACAATACGGCATATTATGATACGGCCTCAAGGTTAAAATGTGATGCGAGATGTGCGGTCGTCTGTATGAAGTTGTGAGTAGGGTTTGCATTGCAGTACCGGATGAATACCGGAATAATCAGGAAATCTAGTAGCCAATACGAGTGTTGGATAGTTATTGACATAAATAAGTCAAAATCACTGGCAATATATTAAACTTTTTAAAGAAAATTCAACCTTTAACACTAACATTAAATACTTTACAATTTAGTGACTATCATAATTGTTATTAATGAAATTTAAATTAAATTAGTCACAATTCTACATTTAAATATAATATGTAAAGTATTATAAAAAGTTAAAATAAGTTTCCGATAGAAAAAACAAAATAACCTAAGCAAGGTACCAGGTCTATAAATCAGTGGAAGCTTGGCAGGCCGTTGGTGTGGGATGCAACCTGTGCTGACACCGTGGCTCCCTCGCATGTTCGCGCCACTTCACTTCATGTGGGGGCTGCTGCGGTAACCGCTGAAAATCGCAAACGGCACAAATACGCAAACCTAGGTCGAAATTATTTATTTGTTCCATTTGCGGTGGAAACAATGGGTCTATGGAGGCCGGAGGCAAAGCAGCTAGTTAAAGAGTTAAGTGCTCGCCTTATCGAGGCCTCCGGTGACAAAAAGGCTGGCAGCGTATTAGTTTGGCAATCCAAAGGGGCAATGTTGCCAGCATTCTTGGGACCGTTCCCATGAGCCCACAGTTGGAGGACATCTTTTATTTATAGGCCTTTAGTTTTTAATTTTCTAATTATTTTTATTTTTTATTTTTTCAAGTTAAGTTATGTAATGTTTCTTTTTGTTGTGTAATTAATCAATGAATAAAGTAAATATTTATTAAAAAAACAAAACTAAATCGTTAGTGTTTATGAGCCTTTAATTTTTGATAATTTATGTAAAAAATCTCAAATTAAAAGGAGGCAAATATTAAAAAAAAAAAATACTAAAATTACGTTAATTCATTATTAAGGTCGAATAATACATTTTAATTCTCGGAAATCGCATTGTCAGTACCGGTGCTAGATAAAGGAGAATGATACCGGAAGTTCCCGGACAGAATCAGAACCGGTAGTTTATCGCGAGCATCCCTAGTTGACAGCAACAACGCTTGAGGAGCATTACAATAACAATGAGAACAATGTTGGTTCGCGGTATTTAGTGCAGGCACCGTGGCTCGCGATCTTATCACCTACAACAAACAGTTTTTTTATGACTCTTATATGAATTGTCATAAGGATTATATTTCTAGACAGGGTTTGTCCTCACTGACCATACAATAACTTCGTCCTTTAGCTCTTAACGCCTCATGAACTTTCCCATTTAACATTTTTATATATGTATATTATATATTTACACTTGAGGTTTTTACTCCTATTTTTTCTTAACTTTGTCCAAATTATCTATGTGATGTTGTTTTATGTAATACGGCCAGATAGTGGATTATGACATGAAGTTGTCATGTCTACCTCAGAATAATAACTAAAGCTAAGTTATTGTTCTGAGATGTCTACGCGACGCATAAAGAATATTTATAAATGTTATCCACCTCTGTGGTCTCGTAGTTAGGCTTCCGGTTGAAGAACAAGAGCTCCCAGATTTGTTTTCAAGCGGCGGGTACCTATATATTGTACTCTATTTTTGTGGTGGTAAAGCTTATTTTAAGTTCACCTGGCTAGCCGTCACTAATTAGTTAGTAGCATTTTTGTATTCTGCTGACAGTAAGAGGTAAAAGAGTCAGTGATTCTGAGTTCAGGGTTCAGAGTACAGAGTACAGACGCCTTCACATCAACCTATCCAAAACTGACATATTTCTTCAATAAATGTTCAACTGTATGTCATATACTTAAAGTTCAAAATCTATTGAGGAAATTTGACAGTCGTGGTCCACCTTTCGTCTTTATTGACACTATGATGTAATGTTGTTTTTACGAGCTAGCAGTATTATATAATAAATGGTGACAGTGACAGGTGTCAGTGGTTGCCGATTATAGTCGGTTGTATACCAATCAATCGGCAATCAATAATTTTTTCACACCACCTGCTCGACAATGCCTCATTATATATCATGCAAACCTTACTCAAAGTAAATCATTATTATAATGATTTACTTGTCTTTTGCCGGGGTGTAATGTTGTACTGAATTTCATTATAACCCGCCGGGCAGTAATGTGATTCTCACTTCTCTTAGTTCTTATTGTTATGCATTTAAAGTCTAATTTCGTCAAAATCGCGCGGCGCGCGGCTGCTGCAGCTGCTGGTGGCCGACGGCGAGGAGGTGGACGGCGGCGCGCGCCGCGCCTCATTTATTTGAAAATCGAACTTATTCGAAAATCGAGCTGGCCACGCCACGGCAAGCCGAACGAAAAAAAATCAATACTTAAAACAAAAGCCGCGAGTATTTCAATACGGTGCAATCAGTATCAGACAAAACTGCAAAAGAAGATAGAATAAAACATTAAGAAAATGTCGAGTGACGAAAGTGATTTAACTCCGGAGTCCATTAAATTAGACGCCTTAGGTATTGTTAATAACCTACTACCAGAGAAGTCGAAGGAAAAATACTTGAAAGCTTACGACGATTTCCACAAATGGAAAACTGCAAAAGGCGCAAAGTCTGTGTCGGAGTCAGTGCTTCTTGTTTATTTCGAGTATTTATCGTGTACAAAGAAGTCCAGCAGCCTGTGGTGTATCTATTCGATGCTCAGGTTAACAATAAGCATCAAACACGACATTAAGATAAATACATATAGCAAGTTATTGGCATTTTTAAAGAGGAAATCAGATGGTCATCGAGCAAAGAAGTCAAAAGTATTGACAGCGCAAGATGTGGAAACTTTTCTGAATGAGGCTCCTGATCACAGCTTTCTGGCCATGAAAGTAAGTATGAGTACTGCCTACTTTTTAGTTACGTTTCTAGTACCTACCTATAATAGCTCTATAAAATAGTTAATGAATAAAAGGGTATTTAAATGGCACACATTTAAAAAATACACATTCTAAGGTTTTGTCGCAAGCTTTTTTTATAATATAAAGGTCAAAAAATGTAGTAGTGTATCTATCTATTTACTCACAATCCTATTTTTTGTTACAGGTAGCCTTGATTTTTGGAGTGAATGGCGCATGTCGTGGAAATGAACTCGTAAACATAAAAGTCAATGATATCAAAAAACATGCAGATTTATTGCTGATTAACTTACCAGATACCAAAACAAATAGAGAACGTTCGTTCATAGTTCGTGAAGATTATGCAAGAATTGTTGAAAAGTACCAAGCTCTGCGCCCCTCTAATATAAACACCAACAGATTTTTTATCGGTTACAGTAATGGCAAATGCACCAGGCAAGTCATTGGCAAGAATAAAATCAGCGCCATGCCAAAAGAAATTGCAAAATACCTCAAATTGCAAAATCCCGAGCTCTATACGGGTCATTGTTTGAGGAGAACATCGGCAAGTCTGTTGGCAGATTCAGGAGCAGATATGGCCCAGATAAAACGTCATGGTGGCTGGAAATCCGATGCAGTAGCGGAGGGCTACATAGAGAATTCCATACAAAACAAAAACAAGATAAGCTGTCGTATTGGTGACAACATTCATCTGAAAACTACGTCCATTATTGATGATCCTTGGAAACCTTTGCCACCACAGCCATCTAGCTCAAAATATATCCCATCAAGCCCACTGCCTCAAGCACCACCTTCCCCAACCTTTACTGTGCCAAACGACCCTCACACGCAAGGTTCTGATGTATTGGGTGCTGCTACTCAAATAAATTCCACCTCAACTAACATAAGCGTACCAAAAAATATAACCATATCTTTACATAACTGGACTAATGTATCAAACATCAATTTTAATTTTTAATTTACTTTTTATTGTTATTTACTGTGCCAACTATATATAATTAGTAATGAAAATAGTATTTTAATAAATAAAATACTTTTTCTAGTAGCCTTGGTTTTTATTGTCTCGCAAAAGGTGAGAAAATAGAGTATACTCCTCAGGGATAAAACTGATTTTGCCTTGGGCGCGCTTAAATCCTTCACTGCTCTCAGGACTCCATTTTAATTCCCTCGCTTCGCTCGGGAATCAACTCAAAACCCCCTCGCTACGCTCGGGAGTTAAATCTGGAGCCCTTCGTTACGCTCAGGATTCAAATATCGCGCCCGTGACATAATACAGTGCTTTATCCCCTTGGTGTACAATCTACTATTAATAAAAGTAATTACTTTGAGGCATATCTTTCTATTATAATATTTTACATGATTAATATTTCGATTAGGATTTTCTTTTTATGACGGCGGGCGTTGTCGATAGGTTAAAATTTTTCAACGTGAGCTGAAATTAATTAAAAGCAATTAAGCTACGTATTTGAAGTATCAAGGCAACAAGGCCATATAAGGCGAAAAACCCCTCTGACACTATGGCTCGAAAGTCTGCACCCGGAGACGTATCATCATAAGTGACGTTTGATTCCCTGAAAATGTACATTTGATTTATTTAATTTCTTTATTTTTACAAACTTAATTAATTGTTAAAAACCACAGTTCTTTGCTATTCTCTTGGATGAAGGTATCTGTGGTAACAAGAGGTTATAACCCTGTCCGCCACGTGGTCGGAGCGACCCGGGTATCGAAGATGTTTGTGATAAATTTTCTCAATCAAAGCCTCATATTAATTGTTAATGAACATTTATTTACCATTAGAAAGACTTTATTTACATTATTTTACAATTTAACTGATTCTGAAACCCTTATGTTACATAGTTCACAATAGAAAGCATAATTTCAGATAATTACCTGCAATCAGCATTGTTAAACTAAATTTTAGAAAGATTACAAATTCCAAAGATTACAGATTACATTTCGAAAGTAAATGGCCTCCCATAAGGTTTATACATTTTTTAATAGCCCTTACCCTATTCTTTTACTACTACACTTCAGGGCGCTTGGACGGAGCTACAGCCTCCACCAAGCAACTGAAGCTGGAGCTGGTGAAAAAAGGGACGAGCTTGTTGCATTATAGAAGAAACTACGCTGTCGGAGTAGCGCAGTCCGGACTCTTCTGCTACCGAGACACGTTCTGTACCTTTCTGCCATTAGAGTTATTCAGTACGAGCTAACAACAAGGATTCATCCCTAACATTACAGATATCTTACCTACTAACCCCTCATTTTATTATTGTTTTTATGTCTTTCTTTATCGAGTAGTTACTTTACTTTTGTCGACCAAACTGACCTCAGGACTCCTGCCCCTTGACTATGAGCTCTAGAGCAGTATTATTGCAGTTGTAGAAAAGAAACGCGAGTATATTCGCCGCTACACGCGTCTCGTTTTCACAACTGCAATAATACTGCTAATAAGAGCTCGTGGTTACTTCCCTGGCACCCTTATTGTCATAGCAATAGTGTTGTTTACATATAGTTTATTCACTAAATCTGTAAATTCACACTTTGTATTGTTATATTTAATATTTTTAATAAAATAGCTTATTTTGTTAAGTGTGGTGTGATTTTTATTTTTTTGTAGACTCCGCACAGGAGGAGTAAAAGACTCACATTACAATGACAGGTGACAATTTGTAATGAAGACAAGTCAAGTAAATAAAATAGGAATAAGAAGGTTCTGCACATTATATTTGCGAAAAGGTTTGAGTCTCCATGTGTTCACGGATCCTGTAGGTAAAGGATACAAAACGTCAGGATAAAATAATATGAAGTTAATGTATAAAATAAACGCGAGCTGATCCGTAAAAGTTAGTTAACTCAAAAGGTTTTTTTGTATCTTTGTATATTTAATCATTACTAGCTGTCCCGGCAGACCTTGTTCTGCCCTATTTCTCTAAAACAAAGTTACATTGATTTTTTTATGTTAATAGCTGCCCCGACAGATTTCATTCTGTAAAAAATTATTGGCCTGTCGCAGTCTAATAGAAATAAAATAACATTGTAAGACTTTAGTAATATCTAATGTGATGATATTTTTATTGTAATGCCTTAAGGTACACGATATTTTTTGTTTGATTACTTGGCGCGTAAACAAATAAATTTGACGGTTTTCCGACGCGGGACTTACAACAATATTAACGCCACAAACATTCAATGAATAGCCCTGAGAATTATTTATGGTCACAACGAAAGCAAGCCGCACTGGAAATTGCAGTCGTTTAAATACAAACGGTACGTCAGTTGGGATACCATTGGGATGCGGGGTATCAACACATCTTCGCCCTATATTTTCCCTTTAGAATAGTTGCCTCGATCACATTGTTCAGTATTTTTTTCACTGCTAGCCGTGTGCCGTCACAAAGACGCGGTTGGTTGATATTTCGCAACATTATGACCACCGATCCTACTTTTAATTGAAGATTATGGGGCGGCAATCCTGGCAAATCCAGCGAGTTCAAAAGTTCTGGTGGATAGTTTACGACATCATCTTGGTTAGTTGCGCAATCAATTGATTTGTATGTCCCTAATTCACCGCCAATTTCGTTTTGAATTTTGAAATTTATTTGATTTACATCCGTGTTTTTGGCAGCTAATATAGCTCGTTCACTCAACCAACAAAGATCTCTGTAATTTTGAGCGACGTTTGGGAACACCTTTTGTATAAGCTCTAAGTTTTTGATTCAGTAAACTGACAAAAATTGACAGGAAATGTAATGCAGCCTGTCAAAACGTCTACAAGGACACATACATACATTAAAAATGATTATAAAACAAATTTTGAAGGAACTCGTTGTATTATTTTCATTAATGACGTGCAACCTCTAATCAAATTGAAGGCATACCAAAAATAATCCTTACGCGCCTTTGTTTTGTTTTGATTGACGTCAAATGTTTGACATCTGGTGACAGAATGGTTTGTATGGGAAAAGAAAATTGTTGTTTTTACCATTTTCCTTGTATTTTTTACGTTTTTACTCTCCATAAGAACCTTCCTCAGACTTCATCAAACACAACAAAAAAGAAATCAGTCAAATCGGTTCAGCCGTTCTCGAGTTATGCGATTAGCAACACATTTAGCGATTCATTTTTATTTATATAGATTATTAGAAAGGTAGATATACTCGTAGTAAGTATAATGCTTCGTTATCATAGTTACAATATTGTCCCTGTGACTACAAATAATTTAAATTGTTCGAAAGTCACACTAAAAAACGAAATACTTAGATGAATTTGTTTTGATATTACTTTTATTCTTCTTTCTTAGTTTTAAAGTAGCTTATTTAGCATCATCGAAATTCGCAACTTGAACTTCGAAACACTCCGAATTTCAGATGTTAGTGTATTGCTGTTCTATTATTTCAAATTAAACAAATGTGCATTTTTATTTTTTAACCATATCAGCCCTTTGAGTGTTTTACGCTATTACCTACTGTACTGTTTCGAATTTGGTCATCATCCACGCATGCTTAAAAAAATCAACCTGCATTATTCAGTATGCTATCCGGATACACACATTAAAACACACACAACAAATGACAGTCATTGTCGATGTCGATAGTATTATTCATTTCGTGGTTCCAGGCACACTTGAAGCGGTCGATAAGATTATCGTGTTATGGCTTATCACAAGTTATCTTTACTTATCTGTTACTTATCTTTTGTTACACAAAATGTTTGCACAAGGTTTATTTTTACGTTTCTCACAATTTGAATCTTGATCTGTGATTTGAATCATATGCTTTAGCTCAAACTTTTAGGATATATATCTGAAAGCAAGATTAAACTAATCAGATTATAATATATGTATGTGCGTCTGTCTTAAATCCACCTTGATACACTTTATTACACTGGCTGGAGCAATTAAAATGCGGCATTCTAGCTTTACGAGTTTTAACTTTCGATCGAGTTGTCGGTAATTTTTTCTAACAAACGGGTGTAAGGAGTAAAAAGTAGCTTTAACCTACTTTTATTATGTTATTAGACCAACAAACAAGTATACGATCCTCCTGATGAAAGACAGGCATTGCAGTCCATGGACGCTTGCATTTTCGCAACACTGGCAATATGTTCCAGTTTGAAGGGTAATAGATTCAGAGAAATTATGTACTCTTTAGTTAGTATATTATGTTCTTTGTAGCTGGTATATTATACAGGGCGTCCCACGGCCATGCCACATGGAGGGAAAGTACTTTAATTATTGTAGATGGATCATTTTACTGAAAGAAGACTTTATTTTAATTTTTAAAACAATTTTAACTGCATTCATACATTTTTAAATAATTGCCTGGTTCAACCGGGAATTGAACCCGGTACACGAGAAAAAAATGATTCTGTAGTTTTATCATACCGATCGGAAGGCTTCATCATAAGGATTATTTTTTGCTAATTAACATAGCATCAGAAATAAAAGGAAGACCATAAATTTTGACATTTTTAATTCAAATGTAAAATTTAAATGTAAAAAATTTAGTTTATAAGAACCGGTATGAAAGTCTCCACGAGCTACAAACAGAACTTAGACGTATTATTCTAAATATTCACCATGACATGATCAAAAAAGCGTCAGGGAGTGAAATAATCAAAAGAGTACGACTTTGTATTCAACAGAATGGGACTCATTTTGAGCATTTGATAAATTAAATTGATTAATTTTGAATTAAAAATGTCAAAATTCATGGTCTTTCTTTTATTTCTGATGCTATGTTAATTAGCAAAAAATAATCCTTATGATGAAGCCTTCCGATCGGTATGATAAAACTACAGAATGATTCTTTTCTCGTGTACCGGGTTCGATTCCCGGTTGAACCAGGCAATTATTTAAAAATGTATGAATGCAGTTAAAATTGTTTTAAAAATTAAAATAAAGTCTCCTTTCAGTAAAATGTTCCATCTACAATAATTAAGGTATTTTCCCTCCATGTGGCATGGCCGTGGGACGCCCTGTATACTCTGTAGCTGGTATATTATGTGCTTTATAGCTGGTATATTATGTACTCTATAGCTAGTATATTATATACTCTGTTTTTATATACCCTAAAGCTGGTATATTATAAACTCTATATATTATATTCTTTGTAGCTGGCATATTATGTACTCTTTAGTTGACCTTATAAACATCTTTATTTTAATTTTTTTTATTTTGACGCCTTGAGGCTAGCGACTATTATTCTTCAGGTGATTGCTTGCTTCATCAGCTAGTAGGGGAATACTGGTATGCTGGTTTTCTTTTCATATACGAGTATAAAGTCTCGCCGTACAATACCTTCTTTTAATTTGCTAATGAAATGCCAAAATCTCCTAAAATAAAAATAATGTTTATCTTGACTTAACGCCGGATAAAAAGATTTGCGTGGATATTTTAACAAGGTCATGACGTCTACGACTTTATATAATTAGAATTAAAACTAAAAAACTTTCTCCTGTAAGTTTTTTTAAAACATTAACTTACTAGATTTACGTACGTCTTCAAATGTATCATCTGGCATTTTTTTAAACATACGACATAAAAGAGAATCGGGAAATGAAATTCCAACGCCTGATCAGTTGTACCATGCAATATCGTAGACTGGTGTTACAAACATGGTAGTTTTTATAGGCTTTTCATTTTTTTTTAAAGTTACGGTTTAGCTCTTGGCATTCATCTCACCTGATGTTAAGTCATGATAAGACTGAACCCTTAACTACTGAGGCACTGGCTTACTTAGCTCTAGCTGCCGGAACACAACAATGCTACAAACATTGATTTTATGGCGACATAATTAGATAAAATGTTGGTAGCTGGCCAGGCGGACAAACAAGCCCTGCCACCAACCAAACCGAGTATACAAACATGTACCCGCTGGGAATCGAACCCAGGACATCTGGGTCTGAGACCGGCGGTCTTGAACACTAGATCACAGAGGCGAATATTTGTTTTAGTACGAAAGATGTTTTTAACACATCGCTTGCTGTCTATTATCTCTAGGTATATTTATTTAATAGATGACGGCAAAGGTGTCATCACGCAAGCGTGTCTCCGTCTCCTACGAGGTTCTTCGAGGCTGTTTTTTTTGAGAGAGATTGCTGATTGCCTCAAACGTCATTTTCAGCGTCACCGGGCTTTTTTGGGGGCGGCGAGGTACGTAAAGTGTATCTCAAGTTGTTTTGAAACGAATCACCTTCAGAGGTTTTCTAGAGGGAACGGCATCGCACACTTAAAAGTGCGCGTCCCCGTGCCCTACTAGATTCTCCGAAGGGTTCGGATCGGATCGGATCTTCGAGGCGTTTAAATCAGTTCACAAGGGGAAAAGTTGAAAGCGCCTCTAAAGAAGCTCCTTTAAAGCCGGTTTCGGCTAAGCTGTTTTTATAGCTAAAAGCTCACTAGGAGCCCGGCTTGGTTTGACCGTGTTGTGGTCGTTCTTATGTTGAACACTCTCTAGAGCCCTTGACGCTGAAAATGACGTTTTAAGCAATCAGCTAACTCTTTAAAAAAACCCTAGACGGTACGCCAAGCAAAGTTAAATTAATTTAAGACATCTACGCTAAAAGTCGTTGATCCAGAACAGGGATACATAATGAAAATAACTATGTATAGTGAATAGTGAATACGCCTGCATTTTGAATGTACTTATTTTACTACTTTTTCTATATATTACAAAAAAAATCTTTATATAATATAATAATTAGTTTATATCTTACCTAAATTCTGTTTGATGGGAGTTCGTTTGATGGTAATTTGAAGTTTGAGAAGCACGTAACGGATACAGTCAGACAGTGTTTTTACAGGTTGAAAGTATTATACCAGATACAAAAGTATTTAAGCGTTGAAGTGCAAATTCGCCTCTGCGAGACTTTAATCTTGTCTAAATTGAACTACGCTGACACAGTAATCGGAGGGTGTGTTCTTGGTCGTACTAAAAACCTTATACAGCGAATACAAAATGCCTGTGCAAGATATTGCTTCTCCATTCCCTGGCGAGCTCACGTGACTCCTTACCTTAATAAAGGTGATTTATTAATTATGACGAATCGACGAGAAATGCACTTTGCAAGTTTGCTCTTCGGAGTAATAAGAAATAAGAGTCCGTCATATTTGTACGAAAAACTTAATTTCTCTGACCGTTCTCAACGTTTTGCCACTCGATTGAAATGCCACACACATAACACTAGTGCGTTTCGAAGTAGCTTCCGGTATTTGGCTACAAAGTGCTGGAATAACATCCAAATTTCAAAACGATGTACACATTTAAAGCAAATTATAAAAGACATTTACTTAATCTACAAAAGAATACCACAGTGTGAACGTCTACTTCATCACTGATAACTACTTTTTTGTGGCCTACATAATATAATATCCGGAGTGTGTAATAATGCCTACTTTATTGTTGTTAGCAATTATATTTTGATATGTATGTATTAACTTATAAACTTTGGAAATAATAATATACCTACCTACCTACCTACTGTAACTAATAATGAGTGGGACAAACGAAGCATAAAGATTTGCATTTTACAAGCTAACCAGACCGATTTAAGCATCTAAATTTTCTTAGTAGATTAGTCTTAACACAATTAATCTAATCTAATTAGTCTTAATTTTTTTTAAATAATTTGTAGTTTTAATTTTAAGGAAAAAAAAACAGTTTTTCTTGTGGTACGGGGCGCAAACGCTCGTATATAAACGTATGAGATTTATTGTTTAGCGGTGCGTCGTCGCCTTAAGAGCGTTTACGCCGCACACTAGCGCCACTAATGAAGTAATTTAGCATTTTTACGTCACCTAATGAACACCTCACATGTTATGGTTTAGTTAAATAAGACGTTACGGCCACTTTTAACTATAACGCCATTACTTCATTCAAATAGTTTGTTGAGCATAATTTGATTTTCTATCTCTAATTACTAGATATGTTTTTTTCATTAGTGGCGCTAGTGTGCGGCGTAAACGCTCTTAAACTGAATTGGTTGTTTGCACAGTGGCACGCGCCTTTTTTCGTCAAAGGTATCTGCAGAATACCAGTGCCGTGGCAACACGCGTTGTCACGGCTCAAACTGAGCAGAGGCCTATTGGTGTACCTACAAAAGTTGATATTTATTTATTTTATTTTTAGTTTAATTTTATTGTTTATATTTAATTTTCTTTTTTGTATGTACTGGTACCCAATAAACGTTTTTCTATTCTATTCTATTCTAAATCATACCTATGGCAAAGAATTTATATATTAAAAGTTGAATTTACTATCGTAACTCACTCACGTAAAAATTAAAACACAATTGCTCATTTGTAATGTATTATTTCCATTTTTTTTAAAGTTCAGAAAATATTAATATTATATAATTTATGGGGTAAATTAATATTTAATATTAATCTTTGTAAAAAATCTTAAATAACAACGTATATTTGTTACAACTTATTTACAATACAAAAGAGCTTACTACTAACACGGAACTTTTTAATTTGCAGTCATTGTAATGGATTTAGAACCAGAACCATTTTATGATTATTCAATTAATACTTGGAATAAATCGAGCAATATCAAAGCTTTTCTTTGATAAAGTCTTCTATAGGAATAAATACTTACTCAAAAACTTACAGGACTAGTTTCAAATTAAGTTAGATAACGAATTATTTTCACAATTATGGGTTTCGTTTCTCTATAGAAATCATATGGCCTGGCACTGGGAATAGTAAGATCTCGATCTTCAGACGGTCGATAGCTTTCGACTTTATTTCGTAGGTGCGCAGGATTGTGGCGAGGACGCTTTTCATCACCATCATCCCAAAATGGCGGCCTGTCAACAGAAAATTTAAAAAATAAACTTTTAATTAATGGGTTCGTGCAGTCAGCATTTTTTTTAAAGTTTTATTATATTTACAATATTTTCTTTGACTGATAACAGATAACAATAAATAACAATATATATATAATCTATTTATTATTACGTGAAGGAAAAACTTTGTACCCCTTTTTACGAAAATTGCGCGGACGGAGGAGTATACGAAATTACATTTCGCACACTTAATACTTCTATATCTTAGTCCACTGCTGGACATAGGCCTCCCTAATGAGCGCCATAGCGCCCTGTCCTCAAACCCCTTGAGTATCATTAAATGGCGCTTTTTTGTACAGCTTTTAAATATAATGGAAAATGTCCTTCTATGTTAGGGAGAAGCGTTTTCCAAAATTGACGTAAGTAGTAAAAGAAAAGTGGGAAAATAATCAACCCTTGCTGTAGGTATTTCTTGTCTGTTCTTCTTAGTACAAGGTCCTTTCGCTCTGTCAAACCTATAGCGTAATTTTTTTATAAGTTCCTCGGGCAATTACTCCACTCCACTGTCAAGTGGAAATGAAGTTCAGGCGCGAAGACAATTGGTAATGACATTTATATGAGCTTAACTATTGTAGTCTAAACTGAATTTGGTTATTTATTTTTTAATGCTGATGTAATGAATAGCTCGATGGCGCAGTAGTAAACGCGTTCGGTCTGTAAGGTAAAACAACTTTCGCAAAGGCCGGTCATCGAATGGGTGACCAAAAATGTGTCAACTCGAGCCCCTCCATGCTTCAAATGCACGTTAACTCGTTGGTGCCAGCTACGTTAGCAGTTGTTAACAACTACGAGTCCGCTCTAGGCCCGCGCGTTGGTTTATAGCTCGTTCTCCCTATCCATCCATAGGGAAGGCTTGTGTCCCAGCAGTGGGGACATAATGAGCTGGTAAAGAACAATTACTAATCCGCCCTGGGCCCGCGCGGTGGTTTATGGCCCGTTCTCCCTATCCATCCATAGAGGCTCATGTCCCAGCAGTGGGGACATAATGAACTACTACCAATCCGCCCTGGGCCCGCGCGGTGGTTTATGGCCCGTTCTCCCTATCCATCCATAGAGGTTCATGTCCCAGCAGTGGGGACATAATGAACCACTACCAATCCGCTCTGGGCCCGCGCGGTGGTTTCTGGCCCGTTCTCCCTATCCATCCAAGGGAAGGCTCGTGCCCCAGCAGTAGGGAGATAAAATGAGCTGGTAATGATTTGTAATATTCATACCGATGCAGTTCCTGGAGCCGTAGCTGAACGGTATGAAGGCGCAGGGGTGCCGGTCGACGCTGTTCTCGGGCAGGAACCGGTCGGGGTCGAAGCAGTCCGCGTCAGGCCCCCACAGCCGCTTGGAGCGGTGCATCACGAACG
The DNA here is from genome assembly GCA_947562085.1 of Eudonia lacustrata. Taxonomy (NCBI): domain Eukaryota; kingdom Metazoa; phylum Arthropoda; class Insecta; order Lepidoptera; family Crambidae; genus Eudonia; species Eudonia lacustrata. The sequence continues at coordinate 12,832,837 of OX387325.1, read as the reverse complement.
GGAGTATCCCGCACCCCACTCCCGCCGGCAACGTGAAGTTGGCTGAATAGAACAACAGTAATTATGGTTAGATATTATAACTAGCTGTTCCCTGACGCACCACGTCACATCGCGTCGCCCGAATGCGCTAGTAGTTCGCATTTGCTTAGCATTTTTTCGGACTTTTTTTAAGGGTCATAGCAGGATTGTTAAATAGCCTCATATAGCCTTTCACAGAACTGGGCTACCAATGGCATAAATCACTGGTAGTTATAGAGATAAGAACGTTCAAACAAAAATAAATATACTCGTCAGCCTTATTACATTAGTATAGATTTTACGAAAGTCAGTAGCTATGGTTAAGTATATAATATATAATTTTACGCAAACTTTGCTGCGAACAAATAACAATTTGAAAAAAAACAAAGTGTTGAAAAAATTCCACTATAATCGTGCTATCGTGGCTTATAGTTGGTAGTGCACCTGACCCGGCATGTCATGGGGTGCGGGTTCGAATCCTGCTCGTGGAATTTTTTCAACACTTTGTCTTTTTTCATAAACTAAGTAAGTGACGATGACGTTACGAAATTTTCTAGTGCACAAATTACAATTTGGAAACGTACCGGGTCAGTTGCATTTCCAATTATGCTATCGTGGTTCTTTCCAACCTGAGCAAATTTATCAACACTATCCACTCGAAGAAGCTATATACAACGTTACTGCTGTTGCGTCATCAACATTCGAACCAATTATTTACAAATAGAATAGACTAGAAGAATAGATCAAATATTTTTAAAATTTATAAAATACAGTGAAAAAATTAAACGCCTACCCGACCCAGCCAGGAAATGAACCTGGGTCTTCCGCGGCTTTGGGCTGCACTGACCGCTATGCTACCGGGAAGGTTGACGTAAGCGCTGAATTTTGTCGCTGCTTTTTTAATTCAGCCTACAGTGGGTTTGTTTGAAATGTCAGGATAAAATAATATGTTAAAATAGAACGCGATTCAATTCGTAGCAAACTGTGTATTATTTTAAAAGAGTTTTCATAAGTTGCCTGTAAAACAAAATATAATCTTAAAATGTATGGTCAGTAACATGAAAAATGGCTCATTACAAAATACATAATATATAAAAATCCTATTCAACAAAACATCATGTTCATAATCCATACACATACGAGTAGAATGAAAGAGTTTTTAAGTGGCTATTGAAATAAGTGTTTTTACGAGCAATTCATAGAACGTTTTAGCAAAATACTCGTAGACGCTAGGTATTCCGTGCTAAATGTATGCATGGTTTGAATCTGAAGGGCCATTTTGTGTAGAACGACGTCATTTAAGTCAACATATAAGAAGTAAACTAACAAAGTTTATGGAAACTATTTGTCTTAGTCGTATTGAGTGTCGACGAAGTGTAAACACAAAACGTTACTACCGAGCTGAAGGCTGTTCTAATATTTGTAAGGTCTCTTCATCAGATGTTACTTAACCGCTAAAGACCTTTGGTTAAAATCAGGGTGCTCAAGTCATTTCCGTCAACAAGTAGTACTTGGAAGTTACCATTGAAGATAGGAGATAAGAGAACGCAACTTTATAATATAAAACTAACTGACGACATATCGAAGAGTGTAAGCCTAAGGTGCAGCGCAGATGACACACTTTTTGTGCGATCGAGTCTGCGGCGCACAGCGTTCCTGCATAACGCACAGAAAACTATGGCGCCGCAGACTCGATCGCTCAAAAAGTGGGTCGTCTGCGCTGCACCTAAATGTCTTTGTAAAAACCTACTAACATTATTATTATATCAGCCATAGCTGTCCCACTCCTGGGCAAAGGCCTCCCCACACTTTTTCCACACCTTCCGGTCCCCTGCAACATCACGCCATTCCTTCATGAACTTATCAAGGTCGTCCCGCCAACTTCATCTTGGTCTTGGTCTACTAACATTATGTGACAAATAATTGTTAAAGTCACCACCTACCCAAATGGTAGCTAAGTGTTTAATTACCTTTTTACCGATCACAGAATGTCACCTATTTAGAACGAATTTGAATTTGAATGTGTTTGAATTTGTTGTGTTATTTGTTTTTTTGAATTTGTTTGTTTGTTTGAATACCTTAACAAATATTCCACCTATTATTATATTGTAATGTGAGGCAATAATTGATTTGATCAATTATTCATGTGACACCCTGCAATGGCACAGCAACAGCTAAAAGGGCTAACTAAAAACTGTACTTACCTAAAGTTAAAATTATACAATACTAGCTGTGGACCCCGGCGGACTTCGTACCGCTTTGACAGTTTCCATCAAGTGATTAAATTCTCTTTTGTTTCCATGACAACAAAACAAACAAATCACTTTGTATTGGAAAATTAAATTGTCGTTTTTAGTATATTTATAGTGTGATTCCCGTGGCAATAACAGGATAAAAAATATCCTGTGTTAATCCAGGCCCTGTTTAATAAAACGTTACTTTAAAGTTGTATGACAAGTGTTGTTTAATAAACCTTACAATTATGTAAAAAAGTCACAAGTAAAAACGTTACAAATATTGTAAGTATAAATGCTGTTTAATAAACGTTTACAATTGTAGAAAACGCCTGTAGATTTCAATGACAATATTGTATCTACAAATTTGTAGTTGTAAGTTACAATTTACATAAAATGTAAGTTTTTGTTGAAGTTTCCTAGATTTAAGTTAACGAGGGTAGGTTTAAAAAAATCTTAGAATTTTAGAAGTAGGTAAAGAGTGATTTAGTTTCATAATTGTATTATTCGTAACAAGACAAAAAGCACCAAAATAAAATGACTATCCTTTCTCTAATATACGAGAATAAAGATGTTTTATTCGGTCGGTTTAGTGAACAAGTTGAACAACTAACTCACGATAAGAAAATAAAAATGTGGAAGATATTGCGGATTTACTGTCACTACTTTCACTACTTATTGTTAAAACCATTTTTTTGTATTACTATTGAATTTCTTTACTAATTATATCTTAAGGCGCAAAATTGTAAATTTCTGACACAGGCGAGTCCACCTGTCGGAATAGTACTACAGTTTACAAAATATGTAAATTGTCACCTGTAGAGAGAAAATCTTTATTTAACAGAAATATGTAAAATTGTAGCTACAATTTTACAATTTTGTAAATTTTCCACCATGGTAAATTTGTAACTTGTAATCTTTATTAAACAGAAACTTGTAGACTTGTAGCCTGTAAAATACAATTACAATTTACAATTTGTAAGTTTTATTAAACAGGGCCCAGGTTATAAACTATCTGTATGCCGGATTTCATCCAAATCCATCCATCCGTTGCAGCGTGAAGAAGGAACAAATATACAGACATACATATGTGTATGCACTTTTGCATTTATAATATTAGTGTGATTATGTAAAGTAGATTCATTGTAATTTCAAATTTTTTAAATTGTATTAACAATTATTCTCTGTTTTATATAAAGGCTACTATTAACAATTTCAAACCATTTAAACCATTTAATGGAACAAATAAAAAGACAAGAAATATAATTTTATTAATATTAATATATTTTGATAATGCAATCACACTATCACACTAATATTATAAATGCGATAGTTTGTGTGTATGTGTGTATATTTGTTGCTTCTTCACGCTGCAACGGATGGATACTTTTTATTCCGATATTCCCACGGGAACGGGAACCACGCGGGTGAAACCGCGAGCGGCTGCTAGTTGATTTAAAATCAGAATCAGAATCTTTATCGCATGTCACAAAGGTTACACAGTTTATAAATATTTATGTCACAATAACAATTGTGATTCTGTTTTATGTAACGATTAATATAAATAATTATTTAAATTAATTAATTATTATTGATATTATTCTTAGCAAATTAGCAAATAAATTATTAAAATATTCTGAGTCAATCTATATACCCAATCTAGATAGCTCTAAAGTAATATTGTGTGTGATTAAAGTGTTCATTTAAACCTGTCGTTAAAATATTCATTTAGACTAATATAGACGCATATAGGCCTATGTCCAGCAGTGGACTAATATAGGCCGATGATGATGATGATGATGATGAGACGCATATTCCAATTAATTCTTTTTTCAATTCGTTACTAAATAAAGTTGATTCACCTATGTTTTTTATGTAGTTCGGTAACTTAGAGCAAGTTCGGTAAGTGGTCATACATATATTTTAATAAGCATCTATAGAGATTATTAGATATTTTCTGACAAATTTACATGATTCTAAGATGTAAATGGAAATGAACAATGTCGAGAATGTTCCTTATTTCGAGCGCATAAAGAAAAAATAAATGCTAAACATAACTAATGCATAAGCTATACTACTTATGTACTTTCTCAATATACTCGTACAGACTATAATAAATGCTTTTAAACCGATATAGCCTTGTTGGAATGTTATTGAAGTATTTATGTGTCCTAACAGGTTTATTGTCCAAGAAATATAACAATAGGTAATCAATTGTCAATATTGCCCTGTGCCATATGTGGTCTGCGAAACACTGAACCGGTTAATCCGGTATAACGAGAACTCAGTGAGTTCAAAGTCAAAATTTTGTTAAATTATGTAAGTGTTAACATAAATCTTAAGAATGATATAATACGGTTTGTTATCAAAGCCATCAATAATAAAACGACGGGCATGGCGACTTTAATCGACACTGCACGATAACTATATTTACTAAAACGACGGATTCAATAATAGTCCAAAGACTCGGCGACTGACTGGCAAAGCGTTAAACCTTATATCTGGAGGTCTTGGATTCAATTCCCAGGGCGGGTCAAACTTTGTTAAGATTTTTCGATGCTTAGCCCGGATTTGTGACTACCAACGATTGACCTGAACGATAACAATGATTAAGCTAATACATAAAAATTGTAGCGATGAGTAGCTTTTAATGATGAAGGCTTTTGCTTAGCAGTGGGTCGGTATATACCGACCCACTGATGACTACTTACTTAGTTTCGTTTCTTTGCTTGTTTTCCTGCCAATTATTGGGACAACCGTGTAGAGACGCATGGTTTCTTTTATAACTCGTTCCAAGTAATCCATTTTGCTTATGTCTTCTTTAGTGGGTATTCTATCTGAGTCGCCGAAAATTGATTGTAATCTAAAATAAAATTTAAAAAAACTGTTATTTTAAAATGTAATTTTAGTTTTCCATCATGCTCAGGCCGTATGCTCATTTTATTCGTTGTAAGTACTTATTAGCAATAACAGGAACTTATTGAAGATAAAAACTATAAAAATATCCAAATAATAATAATAATCCACAATTTTATTTAAACTTAACTACTTAATCTACCATCAGTTCAGATTTTTGGAGGGCTTTCGACCTAGAAGAAGTGACATCTTTTCAACCAATTTACAAATTTAAGTTATATGAAAGAAAATGCCATCATATACACTGGGCCCGCGTGGTGGTTCATGGCCTATTCTCTTTGTGGTGTTTCTTTCCTTAAGAAAGGCTTGTGCCTCAGTAGTGAGGACACAATGATCTCATATAGATTTTTTCTATTCTATTCTATGTTGAAAAGAAAATGGCGTACTCATTAAGGACTTTCGCCTGCTCTTCCTCATGACTGCCCAGTAAGAGTAGTGCGTACGCGATGACCAGCGCCGTGGTGTCGTTGCCCGCGATGGTGATGGAGTCGATGTGTTCCCGCAGCTGTTCGTTGGTGAACTTCATCTCTTTGTTCAGCAGTAGCTCCAGAAGATCCTTCCTCCCTGAAACATTACAATTGTGAATTAACACCTTAACAATAGAAAGCGATTGGTCACCTTTTTATATATGTTACGGGTACGCACAGTGCCTTAATCTCACTTGATGTTAAGTGATGATAAGGCCAATGGTAAAAGCTCACTTCACCCGGAATCCTCAACTAGTGAGGCACTGGCTATCTTATCTCTAGCTGCCGGAACACAACAATGCTACAAACATTGATGTTATGGCGACATATTTAGATGTGATGGTGGTAGCTAGCCAGGCGGACAAACAATCCCTACTACCAACAAAACAAGCACACAAACATGTACTCCTTACTGGGAATCGAACCCGGAACCTCTGGGTCTGATACCGGTGGTCTTAACCACTAATCCTCAGAGGCGGTTACAAAACCTAAAGGTAAGTGATGATTAGAAAAATCAGCCGAAAGTGGAAGTCACCCGGAACCCTTTTATATGTATAATTTCTATAATTATGTTGAACTAGTTAAGTTTCTCATTTTAAGTGAATGTATAATTCTTTTGAGAAATAAATTCTTAAACCATAACCCTCAACCCTGGGTTACTTAAATAGAAACTTACTTATCTCTTAGCTGTCGGCACACACCAATGCTAGCAACTTTGTTGTTATAGCAACAGACTTAGAAAAGATGGTGGTAGTCAGCCTGGCAAACATAAAAACTACCACAAACGCAGCTGAGTACAATAATCTCCCTCCCACCTCGTTGGGAATCGAACCTAAGTCTTCTGGTCTTAAAACGGGGGGTCCAACCACTAGTTCACTAAGGTGATTGGTGAAGTAAACAATGGCCACTGGCCTAACAGTATAAAAATCATCATTTACTCATCAACATTCATGTAAGTCAGTTAACTATACAATTAATGCCTTACAAATAAATAAAGAATGTGGTCCGAATAGTTATTCCGTGTTTTGTCTCTTTTACTCTAATTTGGAATGACGTTTACATGACAGGAACAAAACACGGAATAACTATTCGGACCTTATTCTTTATTTATTTGTAAGGCACATAATAATCTATACAACAGTATATAATAGTAATATGTTTGTTTGGAACTACTGGTTTAATTCCGAAAACTCTTTCTAGTAGACAATAAAGGCTTACCAGGTTTCTCTTGATCTTCGTTATCACACTGTTTTCTTTTTTTCATGACAACCTTAAAAAAAGATAAACGGCATGTTATATCAAGTTTTACCAGAAATTATTACGAATAATAATATTCCCATATCCTTTAGCAGTCACAAAACATTATAAGCCTTTAAAAAAACCTGTTATAGCTTTTTTTGACAGATTCTTGTCGATAGACGACTGCATTTCAAACCGGTAATAAAATCGTAAAACGCTTCTACGTGAGACACTAGTTGGATAAGAAAATTATTATTAGATAAATATTAAAAAAAAACCTTTTTTGATCTTAATTTATTTTGGTAGAATTCTACATAGTGACATACTCAGCTCCACTTCTTACGAGAAGGTATTCTATGTCATAATAAACGTAACGTCAGCCATCGGTGTTATCCTAAAGTCAGCAGTGCCCGATTCCCGTAATGAAAACCGTAAAGATATCGTGGCGACTTAGTCGTTAAAACCATTTTTGTATTCAAATCCTTCAATCGAGCCGATTTTAAAGTCGTTCGGACGAAGGTCCTACTAACCGTATTCAGATCTACCGTATGTGGTTAGTTGGAACTTCGTTCGAACGACTTTCAAATCGGATGTTCTAATGAAAATTGTTTCAACGACTAAATAAGTAACCGGCGGGCGGGGATTGGTCTAGATCTTTTTTATATACCTAGCTCGGCAAATGATTCTAGAACTTTAAATACAATCGTGTCTCAATAGCATGATTTTGACATTTGGACTACGGGGAAAATTTCAGAGCATGGATTCCACCAGTGTTTTTACTTTTATTTACAAATGCTCATAATTCGTATTGGGTTCATCGTTTCCGTCGTATCGCTCTCCGTGTTGCTGAACTTGTTAATTTAATATTTTAGTGGTTATGTTTGTATTGGGTCTCCTTATTTGTCGATGTATTTAGGAAATGGCGTAGGTTGGGCTTATGTAATAGGCACATCGAATTAAGGTGTTTAGGCATTGTCAGGTTCTCTGATGATCAAACGATTAGATAAAATGGAAATGGGCAAATAATATTTAAATAATTATGTTCAAACGTTCAAACGTGCCCTGGACAGTAACATTATTAAACGCATTATGTAGATCGGATTGAAAAAGAACATACTGTGTCTATAATTACTTTAAATTTATGTGGCGTTTTAAATAATAATAAATATTTTGACTAAATTCTAATGCGGTAAATTTGTTATCAATACAGACCTACAATAATATATTTAATAAATCATAGTTTTCGTACTTCTTCTTGAAAGCTTACAAAGATTTTCTTTTAGGTGTACCTCATCACTCCAACTCCAAAGAGGATCACCTTTTTGAAGTTGGAGACAGCAGTATTATTTAAAGAGTTTTCAGCACAAAAAAAAAACAAAAAAGGTTACCTCATCTGTGAACTTGTGTGTAAGATCGATGCTATCTTTCTGTATTTTGGCATAAGGCGTCATGTTGAAGAGGGCGTCTGGTTGCAGCCAAGCCTTGAACAGGCGCATGTTGATGATGGACATGACGCAGCTGCGCGCGCGCAGGTACGGCGTGTCCGGGTTGTGTTGCACGTCCATTTTCTCGCCCATTGCGGTCTCTGTTATTAATGCGTTACGAGTTAGTTACTTAGATCTTAAAGCGCAGTCGCATGGGAAATATAGCAATGGCAAAATAATAAATTTAATATGAAAGTAATTGAGCAAAAAAGCTATTTTTTTTTTTAAATAAGATAAGTATTTGTATTGTTTATCAATTGCATATCTTGATTTCAAAAGTAAGCACTTAACGTTTAAAAATAAATTTACAACATTTAAAAAATATTATAGGAGAGTAGGTATAATTTTTTTTTATAACACTATATATTAAAATAATTTGAAAAAAAAATTACTCTATTGCACTGTTAAATACACTGGCCTGCAAAAATAAGTACTACACTTTTAATATTTATTTATTTATTTTTTATTTTCTAAACTATAGAAGTTAGAGATTTTTAAATAAAAAACGTTTTGCAGCAATTTTTATCAGCTTTCTTTAAAACTAAAGTAAATTATACATTAGTAACATTTTCCTTTTTGTTTCGAAAGTATATCTTGTGTACTTAAAAAGTTATTGCAATTTTAAAAGTGTGATACTTAATTTTGCAGGCCAGTATATGTTTGTAACCATTTTACGTGTTTCATGTGTATAATTAAAAGTCACATTTCACAAAATACAATTATCTATTTTTATGAAAACTCGAGAGCACTCTACTTATCACCTACCGTTTATTACATCTCATAAAGAGGGTACTCAGTGTGTCTAATACAGGGGTTCCCGAAGTTGTCTGGGCTACGACCCATCAAATACAAGTTTACAAACTCGGGACCCACCTCTAGGAAATTTAACCGTTACCAATATGAATAAAGGACTTTTCAAACACCCGCCCGATCCTCTAAATGCCACTACACATTTACAGAATACACTAAACATGCACATTAGTTTAGGCCCAAGACAGACACCGTACTCGTAGAACAAGGGTACGAAGAACCGGTTCACACGCGCTATATACCAGGTACAGACATGTACCTGGGCGCTTCTCTCCTCCACCACGGCCCGGTCAACCCGAGCCGAGGTCCGAGCCTTTAGAGGCGCCCTCGGGTTGTTCCGCTCCCCGATCCGATTCGAATCTTTCGGAGAATATATTGGGGCACGGGGACACGCACTTTTAAGTGTGTGATGCCGTTCCCTCTAGAAAACCTCCGAAGGTGATTCGTTTCACACGGCTTGAGGTACTGTTTAAGATCCTTGCCGCCCCCAAAAAAGCCCGGTGAAGCTGAAAATGCCGTTTGAGGCAATCAGCAATCTCTCTCCAAAAAAAAACTTATCAAATAACAAAGTTTTCAAATAAAAACACACCAACCACCCGGCCGTTGGCTCGGTCGGTTGGTGTATCGTTCTACAGGCAGGGACCACTTAATATTCACTCGCGATCCACCATTGGGTCACGACTCATACCTAGTTAGGGAAACCCTGGTCTAATATCAAGATTTTACTCACCAAACACAATATCGAGCATGCAAGAAGTGATGTACTTGTAAACGTCGAACTCTGGCCTTCCGACTTGTTCTTCCAATCGCTTCACCAGTATCGCGGCCTGCTCCCCAAACACTGGCATGTAGTCTTCTATGATCCGGTTGTGGAATATGGGCAGGAGCACTCGTCGATGGGCTTTCCAAAGGTCCACTGAAAAAAAGCATTTTTTTAAATTCCTTACGGGTAAGCACATGGTATACATATTCTCACCTGATCTTAATCACTACATAATATGAAACAAAGTCGCTACCCGCTGTCCCTATGTATGTATGCTTAGATCTTTAAAACTACGCAACGGATTTTGATGCGATTTTTTTTAATAGATAGAGTGATTCAAGAGGAAGGTTTATATGTATAAATACATGCATGATATAGTAGAGAAACACTGATAATTTTAGAGGTTTCACATTATTTTCTTGCGCTTACATTGCAAACGCTGACTGAACCTTATACGAGATAGATTAAAATAATGTACTACAGTATTGTTCACCTTAAAAAGGTCTACAAAAAAGTCCGGATGGTATATGTTTATCTCTTAGGGATAACCTTTACATTTTACGAGAAATAATGGCTTATTTACGAAGCGATTTTAAGCAATACAGCATTAATCCTTATCCAATTAAGTACCTAAAATATACATTGTGCATTTAATATAGATCAATATGTCCCTTTACAGCATGTAATTTAAATGAATATTTTCGAAGATATTATAGATTTAAAAGCCAGAGATAATGCAGTTGCGTATATCAGCATTGCACCCGTGCGAAGCCGGGGCGGGTCGCTAGTTGATGATAAGGCTGAAGGTGGAAGCGCACTTAACCCGGACTTCTCAACTACCGAGGATGAGCCATGTTATCTCTTACTGTCGGAATACAATAATAATACTGTATTTTTTGTTTGCTTTTTTTCGTTCATGCGATCAGTCACCTATTAAAAGCAGATGAAATGTCTCCTCCTTGATATGTTGGGCGCTACTCCCAGCGGATCCAAGGTGGAAGCGCATTTCACACGGAATCCTCAACTACTTAGGCATAACTCCTCATCCCCCGTCGAGCTTTGAGTATCTGGACGAGGGAAGGAGAGGGAGTCCCAGGTCCCACATAACCCAGGGTCGCCTCTAGGCCCAGTGTATTAGCATACAATGTGGCTAGATCATTTTACTTAGTTAAAAAATAGGATGGTATGTCTGCGTGTAACATGGTTTTGCTGTAACACAGCGATGTGTTCTGGTTTGAAGAGCAGCAACAAAAAAATGGGGTCACAACCGCCAACAACCGCCTATATATAGGAGTTAGACAAACTGTCTCCAGTAACAAAATTATAGTGGTTAAATAAACGTAAATCACTTTTACGTTTATATTAAAAATGCGGTTTACTCCGCCCGCCATTGAAGAAAATCGGAACGGAGACAAATGTTGTTTTAACCTAGACACATTTTAAATTATCAGGTTACATACTTGTAAATTAAAGCGAATAGCGGGTGATAACGTGTTATCGTCACAGGAGGTATTTATCGTCAGTATCTAGACGTCGACGTCGTAGAGGAGCTTGATGGCAAAGTGGATAACGCGCCCGGTTAGGTTAAGCAACTTTCGCAAAGACCGGTCATCGGATGGGTGACCAAAAATGTATCATCTCGAGCTCCTCCGTGCTTCGGAAGGCACGTTAACATTTTACCGCCAACAACTTCTATAGAAGTTCGAGATTTTCGTGCCGCCCACGCCAGAACTTACTTACTTGTACCTACTTTATTAAAATACAATTATACGTTAGCGTACAGCGGGACATCGCGTGTAGGATAGTTGGGCGGTGAAAAGGTTAAGCCGTTGGTCCCGGCTGCATTAGCAGTCATTAATAACCCCCATTCCGCACTGGGCCCGCGCGGTGGTTTACGGCCCGTTCTCCCTATCCATCCGCAGGGAAGGCTCGTGCCCCAGCAGTGGGGACATAAAAATGAGCTGATGATGATGATGATGATATAGATGTCCACTGCTGGCTCAAGACCTTACACCTGAAGAATAGCTCGTGAGAGGTTAGCTATTCGGTCTTAAACGGAATATTGAGAACTAACGAGGTTTGTTAGAGTCATTTTTTACAGTTTGACTTCCCATTTCTTTGAAGCTAATCTTCTTCTTCTTCTCAGTCGTTTACTATTGACAGAGTAGTTGTGGGCACGCGTGTCTCCCGGTAGCGTGTCACCACCGCTCACCATCCATATCTTCAAATAAATAAGCCGATTTTATTAAACTTTACAAATTATAATTTAATTAAAATTTGTAAAGAATATACAGAGATGATGACAGTTAACACCTAACGCCATCCATTATGTCCGACAAACAATTGAATTTCTATTGTGTTTGGGACCCCCAGCGTTCAACCTGTTAAAAGAAAACACTACAAAAAAACGTTTGTTTAACTGAATTTGTGCAGTTTAAAGTCCAGGCATTTGTCCAGCAGTGGACGTCTTTTGGCTGATATGATGATGCTGATGATGACGACGATGATGACGATGATGATGATGGTGACGATGATGATGATGATGATGATGATAATGATGGTGACGATGGTGATGACGACGATGATGATGATGCTGACGATGGTGATGATGATGACGATGGTGATGATGGTGATGATGATGATGATGGTGACGATGGTGATGATGGTGACGATGGTGATGATGACGATGGTAATGATGGCCATAATGACGATGATGCTGATGGTGACGATGATGATGATGGTGATGATGATGATGATGATGAAAGTCAACTATAGAAAGTCACATTGAATTTTGTGTGGTTTTTCGAAATGTAAAAAGACAACACAACAGGCATGCAGGATCTACATAGGTGTCTTACGAGAAAGAGAGAAGCTTGCTATATTATTTTTTGCACCCATCCGGAGACCGTGTCATGCGTAAGTTGTATAAGTTTCACGACTGTAGATTAATTGACAGCGGTAGCCGGCGCACTACCGAGATCCACGGTGAGGTAAAAACAATGTTATGACAAATTATCGATCACATATTGTTTTCTAAAGTTTACGCGAACACTACACATTGAAATGAAACAACTTTTACGGATCTACTCGCGTTTATTTTACACATTACTTATTTAATGTTTATCCTGACGTTTCGAACCCTTTGCAGGGTCCGTGGTCACAGGGAGACTGAGGTGTTGGTCATCTCTAACCAACTAATTATGAGATGACCAACACCTCAGCCTCCCAAAATCCCAAAATTATCGATGTTACTTTTTGTTACAAAGCCATATCGAATTTCTAGGCGAACAAAAAAAAATTAAGGCCTTGATAACCTTCAAAAGCTGTTTTTGGAAAGGATTTTAAAAATCTGTTACCGGCCGGCGCGGCGGTGGTGGTTCAGCGACCAATGTAAGGCGACACAGTCGATTGTTGAGCGCCGATCTTATAACTATTTTATTTTGAGTTTTTGTTTTGTGTTGTTATTGTTATTTTATTGTCATTTATTTCACAAAATAAAATTGTGAAAAAGTAAACACTGATTTAGAGTTAAATTAATACAATTGTTATTTCAATTGGAGGTGAGTGATTTCTTGTTTTTTAATTATTTTATTTATCATCTTTTGTCCAGAAATGATATTAAATATAAATAGAAATGATTTTTAAATTCTAATGTGTGTCTTAATTTTCTTTATTAAGTAAAAAAATATCATATATACAACGTGTAACAAAAAGGTGTGGTCAAAATGAAAAGATCCAAAGTGTATCCCATCTAGAACTTCTATGTGTTGTTATTAACTTTAATTTGTCATGCAATGGTTAATAAAAACTTATAGTTGTGAAGTCATGCGCGTCAGGCGCGCGTAAGCAAGCAGCAGTGATCATTAAATGTTAGTACACAGAGGTAACTAAACCACTAGGGCTGAGACTTGTTTATTTTGATGTGAGGTCACAATAGAAATATTAAATTAAAAATTGCATAACACATTAATCCATCCATCCATTAATCATGACTTAGTGACTCTGAATACAAGATCTAGATCGGATACACTTTGGATCTTTTAATTTTGACCACACCTTTCTATTACACGCTGTATATATCAATATATAAATATATAATTAAATACTTTTCTATATCGTAATTTGCTCGCAGTAAAGTTACGTAAAATATTGTCTAAACCTTTCATTATAAATGTTATTAACGTCATTATAAATGTTTCACTAGTGTTATTAATGTGTTCCGACAATAAGAGACGCCGCCGCCGCCGCGCCGCCCGGGGAAAGTGCGCTTCCATTCCACCCTCGACTTTATTGTCACTTACCATAGACAATAAGAAGGCCAAAAGGTTCGCCTTCGTGTACAATTACAAATAAATTCTAAGATTGAAAACTCTTTCCGTGTAATATCGGTCGTTGATAATGTCTCATTTCCGGGTCACACATCTATATTAACAAACGTAGCTCTATTTGTTCTGCAACATCACATTACTGTGTGTACCATTAAAGTACTTACCAACATGTGTGAATTGGTTTATCACACCATAGAAAGACCTTAAAGCTATTGGAAAAACAGTTGCTCTTGAGTACGTTGGCTTATGGACATGTTTATTAAATAGGATGTGTAGTTCGTAAGTACCTTTGAAGAATTAAGGTATCTGTCCACTGGACCGTATCATACCTTGACTGTATCATATCAGGCACGGAAAGTAACACGACAAGGACTAGTATGCCCACTACAACGTATCATAACCCGTGCTTAACGGGCACCGGCAAAATATTCTCGCCAACAATTGTTGACGGTCCGTGCATGGTAGGTGACGGTGTGGGTCGGTGACGGCACGGTCTAAAGGCATAGTCTCATACTTTTCAATACAAAGAATATTTTTTTGCATGACTAGTTACTTGCCACAGCGTACTTTGATAAATAGTTGTTGAGTCAAGTTCAGTTACCCAACATACACATACTGTCAGCATCAAAATGTACGCAACACTTTCGTGGTCAAAAATATGTGAGCGTTTGATGAAAAAAGGTTGATAATGTTTTCAAATCTTTTTTGTTATGGAATTGGCATATTTATCTAAGAAGCACTATCATATATCCTTAAATTTATTAAAGGCGCTTATATATTTTTCAAAAACCTAATTTGAAATCGCACTGGTTCTGGCAACCACAATCTGGCTTAGATATTGTTAACGACGACGGTGTCATGGAAATGATGATGTTGAACGTATGTAGGTTTCCCTTGTCCAAGACTAAAAATGTAACACAAAATATAACGAGTATTTTTATTCGCAAACACAATTAGTGCCAGAGTAACCCCGCGGGGCTCCAATTACGCGGGGCATGTGGGGTTAGCCTGATGTTATAGCCTAAAAACTAAAACTAAAAACCTAGGGCATCCATCTACCGCTTAAGCGAGATCGCTAGAATACTAAGGAGTCGTTCACGATCCACCACGGGTGGTCCCTTTTGACACGTCTCTTACTATAAGGTGCGAGGGGATGCCTCTACACCTTGAGAGGTTTATGCGGGGAGTGCGGGAAGGGCTGCCCCCCCCCCCCTCCAGTGTAGTAGCCCGTGTAGCTTCCTCTGAGAACACACGTACCTGGTGCAACGAACAGTCCGTTTCCCAGCCATGTCCGCAAGAATTTGTACGACGAATCTTTCTCCAAACAGTTTTCCAATATCTTTTGAACATCCTCCGGATTTAATGTGACTGTAAAGAAAATGCATGTCGTTACAATTTATAAAAGTATCCTATTAGTTTTCAAGTACCTTTATATGTGAATATTGAATCTGTTATAGCACTCTCCTCGTTATTCACTAGGATGCGCTGTTTCAATGCCATACAAACTTTTGTTTTCGTTAACGTGTTTGAATGGCGAATAGAACTCGTACTAGGCAGATGACAAACGAGTTGTATATTAATACTATTTAAGGTAACGCCTCGGTGGCAGAGTGGCAGAGCGCTCGGCCCGATACCCGAAGGTCCCGGGTCAATTCTCAGGTCGGGCAAAATGTATTTTCGGATTTTTAGATGCATAGCCCGGGTTTGTGATCACCAACCCGCACTTGGCAAGCGTGGTGATTAAGCCATTACCCATCAATTGTAGCCATGACTTGATTTCAATGATGGAGGCCTTTGCCCAGCATTGGGACAATTAGGCATAGGCTGTTTACTACTACTACTATTTAAGGTATTGGCCTTATGTAGTGAAAAACTATGAAAAGTTATGCTCGTTTTATACTTTTAAGTACCTAGTACTCGTAGTACTTTTAGTTATAGGTATTTTTATTATATTAAAGACTAAAATATACATGAAGATATAGGCTTCATTCGATTTTCGTTTCTGACATTGTTTCTGACGCTCATTGTTATAATTGCATAGTAGAAAATTAAATAGACCAGAAATAGAGAAAAAAAATCTAACCAGCATCGGTTTTTACTGTTCGGCGCAAGCCTTCTTAGGTATACCTATGAACAATTATATGAGGAGATCGGGAGATCGGGAGACCGGGAGATCGGGAGATCGGGAGATCGGGAGATCGGGAGATCGGGAGATCAGGAGACCGGGAGATTGGGAGATCGGGAGACCGGGAGATCGGTAGATTGGGAGACCGGGAAATTGGGAGATCGGGAGGTCGGGAGATCGGTAGATTGGGAGACCGGGCTATCTGGAGGACGAGAGACCGAGAGATCGATAGACGAATCAAAACGGCTTAACATTCCTTTCGAAGTGAGGTGTAGCTCGAAATATATTAATTTGGTCACTCACCCGGTGACCCGGCATTGAATAAGTTGATCACCTTGCAAATTCGCTATACGCGCAATACGTCATCGAGTGTCTACATTTATAATTCATATTCATTATTATGTGATGCGTGCGCCGATGATGACGTCTTAAATTATAACTATGTGTCTGTCTGTCTGTGTAGTTGGACTATACATTTATTTGTCAATAAACTTTCAACAATGGAAAATAAAATTGTCAGCGCAAATGACGCGATCCGTGCGCCCCTCGTGCGCCCCATTATGTGAAGTGTGTATTTATATTACTTTATTCAGTGACTAACACTTTTCCCGCGAGTTTGACCACGTGGATTCCGTATTGTACATACAAAATTCAATACTTTGATTCCCAAACTAAAAAAAAACTTTTTTTTTCGAAATTTCTCTCTGCGGAATATTTTTTGAAATTAGACCATTAGTTCCAGAGATTACCCTCCGCAAACAAACAAACAATAGTTTAGATATAGATGTATTTATCTTATTAGATTAGATTACTAATTCACAACTAGTTCCGGTGACTATTGATATAATAATACTCTATCTCTTAGTGTCCTGTTCCTGTGCACAGTGAAAGGTTTATTAATAAGTCTATTGTAATAAAGTCATCATCATCAGCTCATTTTATGTCCCCACTGCTGAAGCACGAGCCTTCTTTATGGATGGATAAGGAGTTAACGGGTCATAAACCACCACTCGGGCTCAGTGCGGATTGGTGGTGGTTGTTGACTGCTAATGCAGCCGGGACCAACGGCTTTACGTGCTCTCCGAAGCACGGAGGAGCTCGAGATGGTAAATTTATGGTCACTCATCCAATGACCGGCCTATGCGAAAGTTGCTTAACCTTAGCAATCGCAGACGGGACGCGTTAACCACTGCGCCATCGAGCTCCTCATATAAAGCCATACGTAGATTTAACTATAAAATTATCCAATACCGTAACGTTTTATGGGTTAGCTTACAATCGGGAGTAACATTCTCCAGATTATTTAATAGCTTAGCTGCTATTAACGCTGGTCCCAGTATCCTAGGCGTCCCTAGCATGACGAACTCTGAAATCATGCCGCCGCGCCGGCGTAGGCTTACAGGTAACGTAATTAGTAATTAACCTATATACTGTCCCACTGCTGGGCAAGGAAGGGCTTCCATTATTGAAATCAACTCATCTTAACAATTAGGTAGTTTTTCTTTCTTAGTTAATGGCTTCGTGCGGTTAACACATTTATAAAATTAGGTAGTTGACTGGTTAGTCAATAGAGAAACTTTTTGGCAACTGTCAAAACGATTTTTTATATAAAAATTGTATGGGGATTGGCTTAGGGGGGAGGAGAACAATGACGTCACTATTGTGTTACGTCAATTGAGTGTTTTTTAAAAACTATTTGGGTTACATACACTAATTCTAGGTCAAATGAAATATAGGTAAATGTTTTAAATAACTTTTACGTGATGTCATTTATACGTTTAAATTTCTGGTATAATTATTTGATGTTGTCAACTTTCCTATTAATAGATAGATACCTATTGACTTAATTAATCACCACGCTTGACAAACTGCCCAATGCGGGTTTACAAACTCAGGTAACGCACTTTGCCTGAACTTGGGATTGAACCCACGATTTACGGATATTGGGCCGAGTGCTTTGGCCGTCAAGGCTTTCTACAAAATCTAGTTATTCCACGTGAAGCGGACAGGTTAAAAATTGTCGTGTTTTCGATTTTAGTAATATTTGATTATGTTGGACCTATTATTGTCCTCGACCCGGATACAAAATATTTATAAAGTCTGGTTAAGGAGTTCAGTACAAAACCGGTCGTTGTAGAGATCCTTGGGGGCGGCCTTTGTCCAGCAGTGGCAGCAGTGGGCGTCTTTTAATTATATAATAAGTAATTTTGAGTTACCGGCCAGTGTGCGCGCTACTTCGAATCCCATTACCCAGTATTAATTTAGTTTCTTTATTTAGTATTAAAATAAATTACCTTCATAAGGTTTTTATTTTTTTTTATAGAAAAAAAAATCAACTTTCATTAAACAACGTGGGCATTTTTTTAAATTATGACGAAAAATTGCTATTATTGAGTAGATAACCTTAGCAAGTTTCATAATGGGCCTGGAAGTCGTTTAGAATAAGCCCGCATACAGTGTCGAAGAGCGACGGCTGGTCATGAGCCCGCTTGCCGTCAGTTTTTTTTTTTGAGAATTTGCTGATTGTTTCTGGGCATTTTCAGCGTCACGGGGCTTAACTGGGGGCGACGAGAAACTTAAAGGGTTCCTCAAGCCGTGTAAAACGAAGCACCAAAATGTGAATAATTTTTAACCAAAAAAACCACCACACCACATCCATTACGCTCAATAGTTTCTGGGGTGGGAAATTAATGATTTATCAAAAACAATCATTATGGTTATTATTATCATTATTATCTACCTTGAAAGTGGGCATGAAATTTTCCTGTACAATATGCGTTGCGCCAAACGACGTCATTTGAAAGCCATTGTTATATTTTTGGATTTTGGCCAAGAAATGTATAGAGTAATTTCCCACCCCAGCCAATAATGTTTAAGTTTTGACCATATTTTTCACCAATACATGTAGGTGATACGAAGTTCACCGGGTCATCTAGTTAATAATATGATGTCAATACTATTTCTTGCTTTTTAGAGCTGTTTTTACTTTTTTAAGTTTCCTGTTTTTTGAAGTCGATTTTTTTGTTAAAAATTATTTTGTAGATAACTTTTATAATTGAACTTTTTCTCTATATGTAATAACTGTTAAACTTTAATCATTATTTGTGGGATTTCGCTGTCTGTAATGAAAACGTGCAATAAAACTTCAAAACAATAAGCAGTATATCATACAGCATTGCACTAGTGACACTAATGTGACGCTCACATGAGATTTAAACATATTAGGTGTTATCATAAGAAAAAAATTCAAGGATATATTATATAAGTATAGACCACAGACCAGCGCATTAAAAATGCTTATTCAAATATATTCACGCGATTTACAACTTTGCATAGTGGACTTAAAAACGTGAAAATTTTGTACCTATAATTAGAAAAACAAATCTAGAAATGTGACAGAATATATTTTGAGTTGATGCATTGTTTCCAGCTAAAAGAGAAATTACGCATTGAAACTGATTTTACATGAATGTGAAGATTCTTTTGACCGTTCAGTTTACTTTGATTAGTTTGATTAACTGTCCTAACATTTAGAATCATGGCCAGATTAAGAAGCTTTCCAACACATCAGTGTTGTGTCAACTATCAAGTTGGCAAGTAAAATCGCTGTGAAAAACAGACAGACTGACAGACGAACAACAATAACTATAATATACTTAATAGTTAATTTATGTATGTTGCACTGCACTGTGACATTGCAGTCAAAGTTACCATCGAGTCTAAAGTAACACGTAAATGTTACGGTAATAGATTAAGACTAAAAAATTGACGTCAAAAATAATCATTTACAGTCTCTAGGAGGCCTATCACAAAATGCGCGCGCTCGCGCTTTCTCAGTACTACGAGCGGCCGACGACGCATCGCAAAAGTAGCATTTTGTGCAGTTGTAATTACATTTATTTAAAGTTTAAAAAAAATTTATCGTTCTAAAAAATAATTTGAAATCTTATAAACTAACGTCAATTCTAGTGTAAATTTTACTTAATAATATTATCGGAGTAAGGAGATATTAACAGCTAATTCTGAACGTTCTATGGCTTTGAATGGGATTTTTTGTTGTAGAAATTCCATTCATATTTCAAAATTCCGAGGCCGCTACGAACTTAACCAACTATTATTATATATTTTTCAATTCGTTTGCTTAGTAAAGTATAATATTATTATTATTTATGTATAGTATATAAATGCTACAAAGACTACGATACATTCAAACGGGTTATTCCCTGAGGATCTCATTCCCCGAGGATCCCGGAGGATCTCGAATGCGATAAATGTGATACATTTACTTTTGTTATTTTTTTCTTTTGTGTTTAACTTGTACCGTTAACAAAAAAATATATTA
Source organism: Eudonia lacustrata (assembly GCA_947562085.1). Lineage (NCBI taxonomy): Eukaryota > Metazoa > Arthropoda > Insecta > Lepidoptera > Crambidae > Eudonia > Eudonia lacustrata. Next base: position 12,812,111 of record OX387325.1, on the reverse strand, counting down.
ATTTATAAATAAGTATATATCTTTGTAATTAGTATTTAAAATAAATGTTAGATCATAGTTTTAAAACACAATTTACTTATGAAAAATTAAAAAAAAACTACAATATGACCAACTAATTCTTAACAAATTACATTTTATAATTTATGACATAATTTTAATACGTATTTTTTAATAATTGATATTTTTTATGTTTTGAAAGACTACTTAATTAAAAATGTTGATATTGTTTTTTCAACTAAAGTTGATTATTTATAATTGATAAACCTAATTTATAGTAATATTTAAAATAAATTTTATATGTTATAATTTATATTTGACAATGACTGCGTGTCTTATTGCATAATTTAGACAAACTTTTTAAGTCAATTATCTCTGTAGTATTAAACGTCATTTTTTAAATAATGTTTATTTTACGTGCTCTGAATAGACTGATTGAAAAGTTACAATAAATTGTATTTTTTGTATCGCATTATTAGGGGGTGAAAGTTTGTATGTCATGTGTAAGTCCGTCAGTTTAGAAGTTAAATACATGAAATTTGTAATTTGGCTTTTTGAAAACAAAATAAAGAATGACTTGTCTCAGAAATTTTGTTTATTTTCGTTTAAAGTAGCAAAAAGGGAAAAAGTTTTTTTGTAAAATTCGTTATTTTTAAAGTAACAGCTATAAAAATAAATATTTAAATCGATCTCTAGATTTTCAATAAAAATAAAGAATGACATGTTTTAGCATTTTTTGAAAAGCCTCCCCTAAAGAGGTGAAATAGGGGTGGAAAGTTTGTATGGAAATCTGTAATTTTAAAAGTTAAATCCTTCGATACTTGGACTGGTTAGAAATTATGATGTTTCAGGATTATCCTTACAGATACTTATCTTAATAAGTTTGGTTTTTATTAAAAACAATTAAAAGTCGCGAGCAAAAGCTAGTAAATCTAATAAAATAGTAAGATTTTCCTAAAAAATAAAACAACAGTCTTAAGAAAAATATACCATAAATCGTACTACTAGGTTTTTTATTTCAAGTGTCGTCATTATATATTTTCGTTGTGAATGCAAAAATAACGATTAAAAATAATAACACTCCAATGTTATTAAGTTCTGTGATTGATAAAAAATAAACAATTAAAATTAGTTAATCAGTTCTTTTATTTGGTTCTAATTTTTATGGCAATGCGAACACGAGACTCGAAACAGTGTAAGACTAAATCTTAAATATTCAGTAAATAGCCTATGAATGCCCCACTGCTGAGCAAAGGCCTACATCATTGAAATCAAGTCATCACTACAATTCATGGGTAATGGCTTAATCACAAAAAATCCGAAACACACTGCCCTACCTGGGAATTGAACCCGGGACCTTCGGGTATCGAGCCGAATGCTTTACCATTCGGCCACCGAAGCGTTAAAAAAGTTCAATGTTATAATTAATTATCAATGACATTTTGAGGCTCTACTTACCAAAATACAAGGAGGACCCAATCCAAAGTTTACTTGCGCCACCCGACGCATCCACTTGTTCCGCTAACAATTTTATATTATTCAACAACTCTGAAAGCAATTATAATCTCACTTTAATTGAATACTACACAAACTTTCTCAGCTCATTCAAAAAGGAACTGTATTTAAAAACAGAAGAAGCATAATTTAGAACAATATCTCACTTTCGGGACCGCCTAAGAACCAGTGCGTGTGGCCTATCAGAGGCAGATGGCCAACTGTTGGCAATATATCCGATATATCATACAAGGGTTTCCGCAATCGGCGAAAATTGATGTAATATATGACAGCGCATACGAACACTAGGGCGAACACCAACATCTTGTCGTGCCTGCACCAAATCTACTCGATTACTGTCATGCTTGGTGATAACATCCAGCTATATTAGCGCCTTCCAATATTCTATATTAAGAGGTGAGCGTTATGGGCTGTTGAAAAGTGCGACATACGTACGCGTAGTACTCGTTGAGAACAAATACATTGTATTGTTTGATTAGCTATTGACTTACACGCGACGTAAGAGGAAAGATACTACTAACAAAAATATCCGAGTTCCACTCCCACCGAAATTTACATATTTTTGAACTAAATTTGGCTGGTGGTAGAGCCTGTTTTAAGTCCGCCTGGCTAGCGACTGCCATCTTATCTGAGTCTGTCGCCATAACAACATTGTTGTGTGCCGAAAATTAAGAGATAAGATAGCATGTCCCTCGGTAGTTGAGGATCCCGTATGAAATGCGCTACTCTATTCTTCTCATCGTCGAGGAGCTCGATGGCATGGATTTAAACAGTATATTGTAAAAACATTGAGGAGCTCGATGGCGTGAGGAGCTCGATGGCGCAGTGGTTAACGCGCCCGGTCTGCGAGTGCTGAGGTTAAGCAACTTTCGCAAAAGCCGGTAATCGGATGGGTGACCAAAAATGTATCATCTAGAGCTCTTCCGTGCTTCGGGAAGCACGTAAAGCTGTTGATCCCGGCTGCAGTAGCAATCGTTTACAACCACCAATCCGCACTGGGCCCGCGTGGTGGTTTATAGCCCGTTCTCCCTATCCATCCATAGGGAAGGCTCGTGCCCCAGCAGTGGGGACATAAAATTGAGCTGATGATGATGATGATTCTTCTCATCAGCTTTACCGTCATTTACAATCAGATAAGTTGATAAGATGAGGACCAACCGCTATCCCGTTATGGAGTATCGATAAGTCTTCTACAAATACGTGAACGTACTGGACTTTGAACCAGTAGGGAAAGCCTGCGACTTCGTGAGTGTATAAACTTACGCCCTAGTATCCCTAGGAAATTCTACAAAATCCGTTTCTTTTGCTTGCCAACTGCCTTATATTCCAATTGCACGAGTCGTGGGGCTGCTGTGTAACGCCCCCTATCTGAAGCTAAAGGACTTTCGATCCTTTTTTTTCTTTCGACTAATTAACATAAATAAATGGTTTAACCTACTTATACTTAACGGCACCAAATGTAACGATATAAGTGAGATGTAAATAATGAACATTAGCTACCTACCTAGATTACCATAAATTAACCTAGCAAACTCCTTATAACCATTATAAATTATAATAAACCAAAATCGAGAATAACCTAATTATTTGAATTACAAATATTACAATCCAAAATAATATTCTGGATCTAGTGCTCACTTGCGTCTGTTAGTGATTTGACCTGTAGCTCTGCACCCTTGTGCAACATCGATCCTTATCATCCTCTCCTGGAATTGTCAATAGTGGCGCCAACCCTTTGCAAATGGCTACCCCAAATGCATGTTCCCAAATTTATTTATTTTAAAGCCGATTTCAACTCTATAAACAATGACTTAAATTCTGTTTGCTGGAAGGACAAATTTAGGCTATGCCGTACAGTAGATGAAATGGTTAGTGTTTTTATGACTTTTTAAGAGTAAGTATTAAAAAATAAGTCTATTGAGGGAAAAATATAAAATAAGAATACTTTTCCAGAATATAAAACCCGTTAGATGGCATTACCCTTGCCATGTTGAAGCTTAGATGTGAGACTCAAATAAAATTGTGCTACAAAAGATATATAACACTTGGTGAACAATTCATTACAAACAACACTCATTACTTCAAATCCCAAGTTCTTCGTTCATTGAGATCTTTATATAACTAAAAATCCTGGTACTGCATAAGGGAGCGGGTGCTGATAGTATAGCACCTAGGTTTGTGGTTGAATATGCCAGGAGTCTTTCTCACCCCCTTTCCATTATTTTTAATAAATCGTTCGCCAGTGGTGTCTTCCCTGAATTATGGAAAGGAGCTCGCATTGTCCCCGTACACAAATCAGGTGATGCATTCGTAGTTTTATATTACAGACCGATTTCAATACTGCCAGTGTTCGGAAAGGTGCTTGAGTCGCGTGAGTTCTGTCATTATTAAATTGCCATACAAAAAATATTATATCTACTGTGCAGCATGGCTTCTTCTCTGGCCGTTCTATAACTACCAATCTTATGTCATTCCTGTCTGAAGTAACAGATTCTGTAGACTCGCGCAACATTACATCTACACAGATTTTAGCAAGGCCTTCGATAAAGTGGACCATCAAATTCTTTTATACTATAAGCTATCTCGTTATGGTGTTGCCACAAATCTCTTATCATGGAGCAAATCTTACCTTACCGGTCGTATGTCAAAAGTGGTACTAAATGGTTTTAGTTCGGAATATTTTTTTTTTAAATCTGGCGTGCCTCAGGGTTCCGTCCGTCCAATATTTTTATCATTTTCATTAACGATATCGCAGTTTCTTTTAAGCATTCAAAAATATTCTTATACGCCGATGATCTAAAAATTATGAGGCCCATTGTTAGTACTAATGACACGGTATTGCTTCAGAAGGATTTAGATAGGTTCTCTTAGTGGTGCATAAGAAACCATATGATTTTGAACATCGACAAATGCCGTTACATTAGGTTTACAAGAAAACAGTCTGAGTCTAGTACTATATACAAAATTAAAAACACTGTACTTGAAGAAGAATCTTGGGGTCTATCTGGATGTTAAGCTACAGTTCAACACTCACATCCACAAAATAATCCAAATGCTTTAAGAACACTAGGCTTTGTTCTAAGGAACACAAAAAATTTAAAAAACACTGTAGCTATCATTACGATTTATAACAGTCTTGTATGGTCACTGCTTGAATACTGTAGTGTTATTTTGTCACCTTTACGATGTTCACATTAAACGATTGGAGAGTGTGCTGAAAAGATTTCTTTGGTATCTTTCCTTCCGAACGCACCTTGCTAAAGCTGTAGCAACATATGAGGGTCGTCTTAAACACTACAAAATTAAAAGCCTCAAAAACAGAAGACTACTTCTTGATGGCATATGTCTATATAAGTTGATGAGTGGTAGCCTTGATTGCCCCGATCTCCTTGAAAAAATCAAATTTAACATTTTTCAGTTAGTGAAGAGCAATCTAGGTTATCATTCTATTAAATAGGATCCAAAAACAATATAACACCCTGTCTCGGCCATATAATTTGGAAGTATTAGATATATTTTAGGACAGTGCCCGCAAGTTTAGACAGATTATTAGAAATAGTTACGTAAGCCCCCTTTAAACTTTAAATCACATTTTAGGTATTTAATTAAATTATTGTAATTTTAAGTTTGTTAAAAGGAGATGTTCGTTTTTAGGCCCTTATTTTATTACAGTTTTGAAGTGATGCTTTTCTGATAGATCTGCCTTCTGAGATGATATTTCCAAAAAGAAAAAAAATATAAAAAGGCTCCAACATAATTTAAAAAATATTTAAAATCTTGAAATCTTGTTTTCTTTATCAAGCTTTTCTTATTATTTTTGGGTTCTAATGAAAGTTTTAAGTGTTTATTATATATTGCTGAACTTATTTATACATTCTAAAAGGTATTTTAAGATTTCAATGCAATTTCCTGAAAATGAAACCATGTAGTGGCTGGCTGTAATGGATAGTACCATTGGATTACTAATTTAAAAAATAAGATTTGACATCTGACACTGACAGTTCACTTCACGAAATTGTCAAGACCTCAGTCAAGAAATTAGGAAAGCGAAGATGCCAAGGTAGAAAAAGTTTTAGGTTGCTATTTTATGAATTTTTATTATCTGACCTTTTTTATTATACAATACAATGTTTGAATATGTTTAAAAAATATATTAATACATGGAAAGGTTCTTATTTTGTGCTCTTTTCATAAAATATAATTTCATCACTGTAAGAATTAGGGGGCCCAGCCTCCATACAAAAATGGAACATCTCCTTTGTTAGATTAATTTTTATAGCTATTAGTCCACATCACATGCCGTGGCTGTCTATAATTGAAAACTGTACTTAGAATAAGTTTAGCATTTACCCTATACGTACTGTGTGTTTAGTGGTACATGTTTTTGTTGACTGCCCAATAAATAAATAAATAAATAAAAAAATCACATCTAAAAGATCATTTTTGCCAAGTGATCGTCTAGTGCACCCACGAAGGTCCGCAATAACCTAAGAACTTTAAGGAACTGAAGGCAAAACCTAACAAACCCTTTACTATCTATATAACTTAACTGTACAGTCTCTTAATGTAAGTGAATTCATGGGCCTTATCATTATAACTCGACTAACAGTGTACTATTATAAACAAACAAACAAAGCAATAACCTACGTCACGCTAGATTAACATAACGGTCACCCATTCCATACGAAACTATTTAATAACAGCTTAACATTTAACATTTTAGAACCATACAAAATAATTCGGTATTGATGCTTAAATCTAGCAATTTCTTATTACTAATCACTTTTACAATACCTGACATATACTAGAGTAGATATTTAAAAAAAAACTGTGGATTCCGCCTTCCCCATATCCACGCCACCTAAAAAGCCTCTCGTGATTTTAATCTTTTAATTAAACCGTTGCATATATTTAATGCTCGTAAGTACATTAAGTATTTGTACTAAACTTAAGAAACGAAAGCCACTCAAATACATTAGGCGCTGAACGAAGGTTTATTAGGTAAATAGATAATATACCTATTACTTGGTCTTAAAGACAAGGTGAAATTCCACAAGCGAGATTCATACCCGTTCAAAATTGTAATTTGTTCGCAACAAATCCACGTAAAATTATATGTAAATAATCATATGTTCACTTTATTCCATAGTCATCAAAATATAGATTTTATCAATTAAATGTAGTTTGTATTATCAATCGTTTATGGCCTCTGATGGTAGCATATCTCCCTGAAGATGATCTACAGGGACAGCGTTGCTTGCCCTTAGCCAAATTAAAGATATCAACAAATTGTGTCGAAGTCATTTCGACATATATAATCGGAAACCTTGATTTTCTCAAATACAGTATTGTAATACTTCCATCTGTGAGTAGTTATGTTCATTTCAATGACAACAGAATAAAATAAATCAAATAGATTCATAAATGAGATAATCTAAAAAAATGTCTAAATTATCCGACATCACTAAAATATAGATTTACTATTTAAATGTAGGTTGTGGTAGCAATCGTTACAGTCTCCCGATGGTAGTACATCTGTACTACCATCGGGAGACTGTAACGATTGCATCCCTACCCCTTGAAGATCTCTACAGGTACGACGTTGTAAGTCGATCGCCCTCCCTTCTTAATAAATAATATCTCGATAAATACTATTTCAATCAAAGTTTAATCAATATCAACTTATGTTGAAAGTTTTCACCGCTAATTACTACATGTTAATAATAATAATAACATGAGAAATAGCTTTATATTCCTCAAAAGAAAAACATTAGATAGAAACTATTAGTATCTATGCATTTTCATTCATCAGCTTCCGCTACTTCCTGCTGGATGGCGCTAGATGTATTCATTGACGTAGCCTTCTGCTCCTATTCATAAGACTAAAATATCTTATCATATTAGGTATAGACTACTGCTACTCCCCGTTGGTGGCGCTAGCTGTATTTGTAAGTCAATCGCCCACTTGTTTTCTCACCGATTAGGATATGACACATTGTAATGTTGTCATATCCTAATCGGTGAGAAACTAAATCTACGTTTGAATAACGATGTAAAAACCTGTAAATACTACATGAAATCGAACTCGTTTTTTTGTCGCACCTCCAAAAGATGGAATAGTCTACCAGCATACGTTTTCCCTCCTTCCTATGATATGGGGTCCTTCAAGAGAGGCGTGAAGAAGCACCTTGTGGGCCGGCAGAGTGAAGTTAACTGATGGTACGTTTGTTTTGTTTTGCGACAACTATCAATATTCAATGTATTTATAAATACTTATTTATTATAAATTTTATTATTTAAGTATAGGTATCGGTATTTAATAATTTCTAATTAGTAATATTTCACGTTGCATTCAACTATGCTCAAATGGAATTCTGAGATCGTAGAGCTTGTTTTTTTTCTTTTCAGTTTTTTCTCTTTGCAGTAATTTTTTATGTTAGTTCGGTTTTTACGAGTATATAATTAAAATGTTTTTGTTTTATTATATAGTTTTAATTATATAGTTTTTAACGCAAATTTTGTTGCAAACAAATTACAAAAACACAAATGTTGATGTTGTTGTTGCCTTTGGCTTTCAAAGTAAAAAGTAAATAGTGTTGAATAATTTCGGCGGACTGGTTAGAACCGCGATAGCGCAATTGGGAGAGCACCTGATCCGGTATGTCAGAAGGGTGCAGGTTCAAATCCTGCTCGTGGAAATTTTTTCGTCATTTGTGTTTTTGTAATTTGTTCGCAACAAAATTTGCTTTAAAAAATATATAAACAAACCAAAAACATTTTATATATAGCTTGCCTACTTCTTAACTGATCTTTAGTATTTGTGAAAATATTATGACAGTAGTTGTTGACATTGAATGGGCGCCCTTGGCTTTCAAAGTGAAAAGTAAATAGTGTTGAATAATTTCGGCGGGCTGGTTAGAACCACGATAGCTCAATTGGGAAAGCACCTGACCGAGTATATAATTGTTTTTTATATAGTTGTTTTAGCAGTCAGGTTTTTGTTTTATTTTAATAATTTGGTTTATTTCAAACTTTTTTATTTTTTTTATTGAGCATATTCCGGATTTTTTATAGCCTATGTCACTCCCACAGTCAAAACAAATCTAACGACGCCTTATATGTTAAAATCCACCGTGCCGTTTGGGCTGTAGGGCGTGCCAAAGAAATAGACATACATACATACATACATTCATACATACATACATACATACATACATACATACATACATACATACATACATACATACATACATACATACATACATACACATACATACATACATACATACACACACACACATACATACATATATACATACATACTCTCGAAAAACATAACCGTCCTTCTGACGCAGTCGGGTAAAAAGTGGATGGAACCACGAAAACCAGTTACCGAGTATTGGAAAGCCTCAACTCTAGTTCTGGTATATTGATAAGTTTATGATGTAGATGAAGACCAAAATAATTAAAAAAGTAATTTTATATTCCATAACTGTTGAGTCTTGATTTACCGCAGCGAGGTTTAAAGACTAGACTAGGTGGAGCGCTGATCTTCGCAAGGTGGCTGGAAAGAGCTGGCCGAGAGTAGCCGCGGATCGTGCTCAGTGGCGTACACTTGGAGAGGCCTATGTCCAGCAGTGGACTAGTATAAACTGATGATGATGATGATGATGATGATGATGATGATGATGATAAACAGGTTTTAATAAAAGTTGCAATAAAAAAAACTGTCAAAAATCTATAAACACTACCTTTTGAGGCACCACCAACGAAAATCACACGACATTAAAATATGAGCAAGTAAATAGTCGTAAATGTTTGGTTACTAGCACGCAAAGCAAACATCTCCTGATCTCTTAGCTTAACATCTGCCTTCGTTAGCATTCATGGTTAAGTAAAGCAAAATAGGTGGTTTAGTGCGTACGCGTCATTCGGAGCACAATACAAAAATTTTATTTAAAAAAAGAGCGTCCTACATTAAATAAATTGTGAAATTACTGTTATAAAGGTAAGTTAGGTTTTGTGTTCATAAAACGTCTATTCCGCCTAAGTAATTATAAGACGATTAATTACATTTTGTTAAGATATTCAAAATAGAATCCGGACTCAGAAGTCTCCCATCTAAATATAAGGTATAATCTGTATTGCACAGAAATACGCATGAAGAACACAATGTACAAACATAATGATGGACTTATTCTATTAAAGAAGTATCTTCCAACCAACCTAAAGTGAAACGGGGATTGTCACTTAGCTGTCGTTAGTGATAGTATTTTTAGTTTAATTTCACGTAGATACACGTGCGTGTGTTTTCTATACCGATTCAATTAAATTCAATATAATCTCAATTCTTACTCAATTCTTGATTGGTCTCGTCCGGATGCACAAACAATTGAATTAGTGTCAGCCATTTTTACAAATGTAGTGGCACCCGTGTTCGACACAGTTATCCAGTCTTCGACACTAGATATTGTCGCCAAAAAATTAAATAGAATTTCATTGATTTTTTTTTGTTGCGGTCATGCCGCAAGGTAACAAGTGGTCTGTAGTCAATAATCAGTTCTTTGCCCTTATTTTGAATGATGAAAGGAAAGTGTTGAACTCTGGTGCATCTCAAGATATATTTTATTATAGTAAAACGAAAATGACGTAAACTACAGTCACTAATTGGATAAACATTCAACTAAACGAAATTAAAACGTAGTTGTCTATGTTCATTAAAAAACTCTATTGCATTTACTAACGTTTTACTTTCGTTCGCTTGGTCAGTTCCACGAAAAAGCGAACGTAATTTATTTAATTCATGATAAAAAAAACTATGTCAAAACTGCTGAAATCTATCCAGCAGCAGATTCTTAACAAAACAAAATAAATAAATAATGAGCGAGCTTTACAGTAGTCGCATGTGATGTGTAACATTTGACAGCTCACCTTAGTAATAAGCAGTTTTAACATTATGTTCTGAAAAAATGGGTCAGGTATTATTTGAAATGATTTTTCATAACAAAGAATAATTCTTTTTAATGAAAATTGTATGTTTATATAATTGTGTTATTCATTTAATTGACATTAAGAGTAATGCAATAACGCGCGCTCATTCGTCAAATCAAGTGGCGGACTTCTTGGCGGGAAAGTGAAAAGACATATCTGCGGTTTTGTTTTATTTTGTTAAATTTGTGTTATGTCGAATATTAATGTGAAATAATGGTGGATTATTAACCGTTAAGTGTTCGTGAGTGTGCATGAGTGTTGGCAAAATGAAACAAAAACAGTGCAACGTCACTTTTCAAATTCTCTCTAGAAGTACGCCCGAGGACTTCGTAAAGCCCCACATCTTTACTGTGATACTCGAAGGGTCGGGGGTATATCATTTCTCACTTCTCATTTCTATTATCATTTATCATCATCATACAGGAATGAAATATTGTTTATTTATGTATTACTTGTAAGAAAAATTACTTTGACACTAGCTAAATGTGCTAATCGCACGAAGCCATCAACTGAAGGAAAAAAAAAATCAAGTGGTGCGCGCTAGCGCGGGCTTTCCCGATTGGTTGGTTGGTACCTTATTGTTCTGTGGTACCATCCGAAGGCAAACTACCACCGCGCGCTCATCCGTCAAATCAAATGGCGCGCGCCTGCGCGCTTACCGGACTTCCTGTTACACACTTCCGTCCCAGAGGAAAGATGTTACACATCTCACACTTCCGTCCCATTTAAAAAAATCACTCCCACAAATTGCAAGAAAGCGAGAGGAAAGATGTTACACATCAAAAAATAAAAGACTACTGTCAGGGTGTACATAATTTAATTATGTTAAAGTCAAATATTTTTTATCCAAATAAACTTAGAAAAGTGCTTTTAAATCGTCCAAACATTTTTTTACCTACTAACCATTCAGGACGTCTATTTTTTACAGCTTTAATATAAGTAACGACATTTACAAAAATTATATGCCGTTACCTAGTTAGAAATAAATAATAATAATAAATAAAAAATTGTTTATTTCCATTAACAAATTTTGGCGTTACAAACTTTGGGTTGGAGCTTCTCTTTAAGCTTTATTGACGCATCGTCGTCACGAGCCTTCCCTATGGATGGACAGGGAGGACGGGTCATAAACCACCACGCGTACACAGTGCGATGCTGTAAGGCTATACAAGTTATACAAGTTTAAAATAACTAATAACAATATTTTAAATCTGAAATACCTGTTGTAGTGATTGGAACATTTTAAACCCATGCTGTTTTGTCTTCAATATAATCAGACACTTTATAATAAGCTTTTTTATAAAGCTTTTCTTTAATGGTGATATTAAATTTATTAAAAACTTGATATTTTTTTAATATTACTTGGATCTTTATTGTAAAAAAGTACACACAGGCCTTTACTCGTATTGCTGTCGCAATACGAGTAAATTTGACTTAGCTTCATATTAGCAATTTAAATGAAGATAGACGACTGAAGACGAATAAAAAACAAACGGCTAGTGAACTCAGCATATTAATCAAACATTGTTGTGCAGATTAGACGTTTGTAGAACATTTTGGAAGTGGTAAATAAAACATAAAGTGTGAAACAGTGCACAGAATTTCATAATCTTAAATCTGAAATCTTAAATTCAGGTAAGTTAGTGCACCCAGCGCATTGATGTGGAAGAAAAACTATTTCGTGTTCAATGGTATTAGACGATATTTATGATAAGAAATTCCTCTTCTGCATCTTCTTCAATCAATCAATCTTCAATCTATTTTGAAGGTTAATAACTCATGACTATAACATAAAAGCTATCGGGCACCGATCTGAATTTTGCAAAAGTTACATATTATTATGATCCATACGATGAGTCCATACGATCGTAATAGTCATACTGCAACATGTGCAATAAAATAAATAATTAAATAAATACATAATACTTATAAATAAAATAGCGCAGCGCCTTACGAGGTCGGGATGCAATCTCTCAACTAAAACAATTATCGAAATGCTTCAGATGGGTGATCAAATTAAAATATTAAAACTTGTAATTTGCGGTTCGGCGTGATGGGTTAAAAGCCCGAAACAAATGTACAAACAAATATCATATTGTCATGTACGGTGTAATACCCGGGATTGCTATATTTTTTAACTTTAAAATTATACTTAACTTCTTTCTCGTAAACCTATGTTTATATTATACATAAATGCCATGATAATTTAACAATACTGAGATATTTAGCTCCAGCACATTTACCGGTATTGTTTTTGAAAAGGTGGATAAATCAGCTCTACCACGCTCTACTCTACTTTTATCAGATAAGCCTTGCGGATCCCCATCACTGGTTATTTATATAAATAAAAACAAATGATTCTATCCAGGCCTAGAAATGATCATACTGGCGGCGTTGCTGCTCCTCGCGGGCTCGTACTGGGTGTACTGGTCGACGCGCGCGCGCCGCATGGACAAGATGACTGCGGCCCTGCCTCTGCCGCCGGGCCTGCCCTTCATAGGCAACGGGGCGCTGTTCCTAGGAGACACCGAGAGTAAGTACTAAGTAGTATACAAGTAAAATAAGTTAGTGATTAGCCCTAAATAATGCCTGAGCTTGGCATAAGTATCCATTTTTTAAATCAAGTCATCGTAACAATAAATTGATTGGTATCTTGCATTGCAAGCAACGATTTCTTCTGTGGCAATGCATGCATTTATCTTGCCAAATTGAGACCTGACGCTTCTTCAGGTACGTCATTATTAAGGTTGGATTGTTTCAGAGGGATATTTAAATTTGGGACTCTTTGGATGTGGGGACGGAAAGAAAGATTACTATCCAGAGTCATGCCTAAATACTTGGTGGTACGATGTTAGGGGATGGAAGTAGCATACTTGGCCAGGGGTACAGGGAACTACCCTAGTCCTTGTTGTCACATTGATTAGAGTGATGGCTCTTTGACTGCAGTCTGGAAAGGATTACCTTGGGGCTAACCTGCGGGGCGGTAGAGGGCAGTGTAGTCGACGAAGAGCGTAAGTTTCATGCCTTTAAAGAAGATGAGCAATAGAGGATATCTTTTGTATTCGACGTATAATGCAAAGAATTTTAGAACAGCCGGCGACGCTCGGGTTATTATGCCGCAAGTGTTGAACGCTTTCCATGGGTGGGCCGTAACTTTTGTGACATAAAAAAGACTGGCAGTTAATATTTTTTCCCCTCAAAACCGGGTACATGGCTAATGTGAACAATATGACATAATAGCAAACACGCACTTATCGTTTCTGGCAAACTGACGTCACAAAAAGGATAAATTGTTTGGGTAACATAAACATAAAACGGCTTCCATATTATAACCACAAACTTTTTGCACATTAAAATCACAAGTGACTATTCGTGACGGTCGATGTACAGACGCCTACCTGCGCACATCAACCTATCCAAAACTGTCAAATTTCTTCAATAAATATTCAGCCGTATTCCATATACATATAGTTCTAGTCTAGTCTATTGAGGAAATTTTAAAGTTTGTGGTAGGTTGCCGTGCAGGCGTGTACCCAAAAAAAATACTATGCGACTAGTCGTACAAATTATTAACAAAACTTCCTCACCTAATAACGTATCCAAAAAGGTATAAAAGCCAGCATAATTAACTTTATCTACACTAATGTTGTAACATTCTACTTATGTTTCCAATACTTGACTTATAATTACTACTGTTATAGCGCAGACAACAAAACACTCAATTTAAGCAATTTCACATGATTGTATAATATCCACATCGATATCGTAAAATCTCATTATAACATCAATAAAACGCGACCAATTAACCTGGCGAGCCTTATGTCAAAATCCTCATACAAGTTGTATAAAATTTTGATATTAGGCTGGCTTTTGAAAACAGTTGGGTTATACGTGAAAACTTCGTCGAAACTACTAAACTTACATACACAAAACTCTTTGGTAAGATCTTGTGCCAATTAAATAAAAAAAGAACAGCGCGCGCTCGCTCCTGATTGGCCCTGCGCGCGCAGCTGCGCTCTCATTGGTTAGATTTTAATGGCGGCAAGTTCACTGTGACAGTACACGTACGCGTGAATTTAATGTTTCGCAATGTGTTTTGTTTTTAAAATACAAATTAAAAGTTAAAAATGGACAGCGACGATGATATTTGTACCCCTCCGGATATTCTAGAATTGGCAACAAAAGTAACTCACAATCTTTTGCCAGAAAAATCTAGAAAATTATATGAAAAAGAATATAATAACTTTATGGCATGGAAGATCGAAAAGAAAACTACATCATTTTCTGAAAATGTCATTCTTGTGTATCTCAAAGACCTCTCCGACAAATTCAAGCCATCTTCTATGTGGGCTAAATATTCTATGCTCAAGTCCACACTGAGTATCTACAACAGTATTGATATCACGAAGTATTCAAAAGTCATAGCGTTCCTGAAACGCAGTTCAAAAGGACACAAGGAAAAAAAGTCCTTGACGTTTACATCAGGTCAAATAAAGATGTTCCTGAAAGATTCACCAGATATTTTGTATCTTTTTGAAAAGGTAAGTGTATTTTAGTTCTGTTATTTAATCTACCTAGTACTTACGTACTACACACGCAAGTTATCTAGACACTCCGTTTAAGCGCTTTGTGTATAAATTAGGTAGTAGGTACCTACACTTTACTACTTCATAAATCATAGTTTTTGCCTTGGCTATGTACCTCAAGCTTATTATATCGTTTATTGTTACAGGTTGCACTAATCTTCGGCATAATGGGGGCATGCCGAAGGCAAGAGCTATACAACATCCAGTTCGATGAAGTCTCTAACATAGACGACAGTACAATCATGGTGAAAGTTTCGAAAACAAAAACGAAAATAGATCGTTCTTTCGTTGTGACGGGCAACTGCTATGCCGTATGTAAAAAATACATGGAATTTTGACCCACCCCCTGTCGAAACCCTGCCCTATAGATCGGGGAAGTGCGTCGATCAAAGAACTGGTATTAATAAATTTGGTGCTCTGGGAAAAACTATCGCAAGTTTTTTGAATCTGCCTAACCCAGCGTTGTACACGGGGCATTGCTTCCGGCGCACCTCGGCGACCCTTCTCATAGATAGCGGTGGTGATTTGACCGCACTGAAACGACACGGGGGGTGGAAGTCTTCTACTGTGGCTGAAAGCTACATTGATGAGTCTTTAATGAATAAAATTCAAGTCTCAAATACGATCTTGAACAGTATAGAAAACAAGACGAATGAAGTAATTATAAATATTCCAACTCCGTCTACGAGCTCTACTGCTTGCCCCGCGACCGCTACAGCTGCTGGATCAATAATTAACATTAACTTTCAAAATTGTACCATCCAAAATTTGAACAATTGAAATTATAAATAAACTATTGTCAGCTTTTACTCTTGTTGTTTGACTAATTACATTAGTGAAGATAAAGTAGTGTATGCAACTGCATATAACACGGGTATTAAAACACTCGTTACTATTATGAAACTCGCTGCGCTCGTTTTATAAACTCACACTCGTGTTTTAATACCCTTCATTATATGACAGTTGCATAAACTACTATTAACTACGAAGTGAAAAAAAGAAAAACATAACAGAATGCACAAAAAAGGTTCAGTAATAATTAGTTTTCGCAATAAATGACGTCAAATCGTTTACATTTTTTTAAACATCTTGCTCAATGTGTCGCCCTTAATTCCGAATGCAAGTCCGGATCCTCTTCCTCATTTCGGTTTTTGTAATTCTTGATGAAAATGTTTGTTTCATCTAATTAAATTATCTCGAAAACTTTTTGTTTTCGGCCATACATATGGGCGGTTTTTGTCACACTTTAGGCCGCCTATCACCTCCTGCAAGGAAGTTGTCGAGTTCCCAGTAACCCTGTATAGATATCCAAGGTCTATTGAAAAAGGTGATCAATTATGCTCCACTAGCGGTCCTCGCATATACTTTGCTTTTGCTTAGGGTGCGCCGTCCGTAAGTGACAAGTGTCATATATTTTATTTGAAATGTCTTCGTCCATATTTATTTGATGCCGCGCGGCTATACTAATTTTGTATGGGGAATTTAAAGTGTTAATTTAAAAAATAATAATTTAAAAAACCGCTCGATTAATCGAAAATGTGAGACGGACGATTTGTAGGTGATTGTTTAGACAAAATCAGAGGTACAATAATTTAGATAAACTATAAGATATCGACTAAACGCCGCCATTCGTTTTCATGATTTTTGCCCAACTTTAAATGATATTGTAGAAAAAACTATAGTGTGTTATGAATTTATGGATCGGATTAATTGTAAACACGTTCCCTTTGATAGTAAATATACATTTTGTTAATTTAATACGATAGTATGTTCAATTATATCAACTTAACCGTGACTGCATTTTTGGCATTTTTTGGTCGGCGCACCCTTAACATATCCAGATGCGAGGACCGCTACATATAACCGATAGAATAGTTTACAGACAATGGTGAGCAAAGGTGGACTTATCTCTAAAGAGATCTCTTCCAGCCAACCTAAGGTACTCTGTAGTCATTTATCATTATTTTGATGATATTGTTTGCGGGGCCTCAATACATCTTAAGTATCATTATTCAAAAGCGCTTATCTAATAAGTCTACTTGAATAAAGATTCATTTCATACCGTTTAGTCAAGGGTAAGGTTAAGATCAAAAAAGAAAAGTCTTTTCGCATATAGTATGTATCAACTTGTAATAAAATTTCTTCGGCTATACTATTTGTATCTGGCTGGTTTTGGTATCATTAAAAGTTTAAATTTTAAAGAAGATAGTTCCAAATGAAAATTAGGAAAATGTGTGATTTTCATTTGTTTTTCTTACTGTCAAGATGAGTGAATCTAATGATGAAATTCGTTACATTTTAAAATTTTACTAAGTACAAAAAAAATAAAAATGCAACGCAAGCCGTGAAAAAAATTTGCGATGTTTATGGACCTAGTGCAGTGTCAGTCAACAAAAACATATACTAGCGAAAACAATGATACAGTTACAGACATAAGCCTTATCTAAGTATAGTTTTCAATTAAAGACAGCCACGGCTTGCGTTGTGGACTTATTAAATCATTAATAAAACTAATCTAATTAATCTAAAATCTAATGAAATATTAATAACAGTGAAACTATAGATACTAAAGATACTAAAGGTACTAAAGGGGGTTTACATGACGACCGATAACTTTGACATTTTCCTTGTATTTACGTGCATTGAGGTGAAAAATGTCCAAATGTTCCAAATCATTAGTGCGAGAAAGGGCGTTGTATTGATTTTGGATCCTGTTTAACGTGGAATGGTAGCCCAGATTACTCTTCACTGATTTTGGCACGAATATGTTAAATCTGCTAACTCGAAGTAGTTTTTTGGGTGCATTGAAGTTAATTTGTTCAAGTAAATTAGAGCAATCAAGGCCACCACCCAAAAGCTTGTATAGAAACATGCTATCGTGATGTAGTCTTCTTTCTCTGAGACTTTCAATTTTAAAATATTCTAGACGGCTTTCATAAGATCCCAGAGTCTTAGCAAGGAAATTTCTGAAAGACAAGTGCCAAAGAAATCTTTTTTGCACGCTTTCCAGGCGTTTAATATGAACGTCATATTGAGGCCATGAAATGGCCAAGAACGTGCTAAAAAGTTCGTAGTCAAAGGCCGGTCAGGCTTCACAGACTGTGGCGAAATCCGGGTTAACTCGCAACAAGGTGATGCTGTGTGTGTGATGGGATTGGAAGGGCATTATTCATTAAGAGCTGTTACCATTAGGCAGGACCATCGATTCTGAACTCTACTGCGAACAACTGATGAGATTAAAGCGGCCGGAATTAATCAACAGAAGGGGTGTTGTTTTGCATCATGATAACGCTAGACCTCACACATCTTTAGCCACTTAGCAAAAATTAAGAGAATTTGGCTGGAAGGTGTTAATGCATCCGCCGTATAGTCCTGACCTTCATATTTCCACCTGTTTCGGTCTCTTCAGAATTTTTTAGGCAATGTCAGGTTAACATCACGAGAGGACTGCCAAAACCACTTGTCGCGGTATTTTGATCAGAAGCCCCAAAATTTCTATAGCAATGGGATCATGTCCCTAACTACAAGATGGCAAAAAGTTATCGAACAAAATGGCACCTACAAACTTTAGTTCAATGTCAATAAACTATATTAAAAACATTTTTGAATTTTCTTAAAAAATTAAAAGAATCTTTTTCCCCAACCTATTATATTCTTAACTATTTAAAAAACTCCGGACTTTTCCGGATGTATGGCAGCCCTAGTCATGGGTGCCAATAGAATCGGTGATAACTATTCTCACACTATGATTTGATATGAGCAATTACCAGTGTATCCCACTAACGCTAACGAAGAGTACAACAACTCGAATTTGCCGCTTCCGAGAAAAACACGCTCAAAATTTTGAACTGTGTTTTTCTTATATCTCATGAACTACTACTGAACGTACCTATATAACTTGAAACATGAAACTTGTACCAATTGAAAGAAGAACAAATAAAGAGCCACTTCTAAATGTAAACTAAATTGAATATATGAAGCTTATGGCCTGAAATCGTGGAAATAGTGTATGTTTTTAAATTCGTAAAAAGTGTATAATTAGGAATGTTTAAATGATCAACCTACCATCACTAGTCATAAATACAATAACTACATTACTTAATGTATATTTATCTTTAGCAAACCTACATATTGCAAACACATAAATAATTTCAATATTTTCTAACGATAAATACAATAACAGACTGATGTAGTTATTGCATTTATCGTTAAAAACCTGTGTGACGTCGGTAATCCATAAGTTATAGTCATAAACTGATGACACCACAAGTATAATTTATTATTGTATTATTGATTAGTAAAATTGTAATGAAATCTTAGTTATTGCATTATTGCTTACTGAAAAATCAGGTTCCTGAAGGATTCATGAAAAGAGAGTTATAGATTTCGATTCCCTGATTCCGAATAAATATTATAATTTAAAATCGACCAAAATCTAGTTATTGTACTTAACGTTAGCGCGGCAGAGTACTGAACATTCTCGAACGGTCTATACAATTCCATACAAACATTCTGGTTTGACATTTAGTATTTGTTTGAGTTAGAGTAAGTCAGCATCATGTTGTTCGAAACGGTCAAAAATATCTAAGATATTACTAAATAAAAATTTAAGAGTTAAAAGTATGTTTTTACTTAGTTCTTTAGCTTATTTTACTTAAATTCATTTAAGTAAAATAAATTCATAAAATAAATACATTCATGTCGTAATGATCTTTTTATACAATTAGTATGCTTTGATACATTAGATTTGATTTAAACTGTACCTTAACAAAAATACTGTCAATATTTCAAAAACATTGATATTAAACACTTTTTACGAATTCTCACGTTTTATTTACATGTGGAAGCCGTGCTGACCGTTTGTTCTGACTCGAAGGTTCTGGGTTTAGGTCCCATGTCGGACATAGTGTGTTTCAGATTTTACGATGCATAGCCCGGGTGATTAAGTCAATACCCATCAATTGTATAGATGACTTGATTTCAAACGATGGAGGCCTTTGCCCAGCTGTGGGAAAGTATATGGGCTATTTACTTTACCTTATTTTACATATTATTGTTTCCTATTAACTAATTGTTTCATTTGGATGTGCAGTGTACACTTAAATAAAACAATATTTTAGTTACTTCCTATTTTTCTTTACGTTAACAAAATTTCAGAAATGCTGAAGAACGTCGAATACTTAGCTGACATGGCGTGCCAAACCAAGGGCTGCATAAAGATTTGGCTCGGCCCCAAATTATATATCGGTAGGTAAACATTTTGTGTCTTACAAATAAACAAAGAATAACGTCCGAATAGTTATTCCGTGTTTTGTCTCTTTTACTCTAATTTGAAATGACGTTTACATGACAGGTACAAAACACGGAATAACTATTCGGACCTTATTCTTTGTTTATTTGTAAGGGGCTTTAAGTACACATGCATGCACATCCAGACTACCACATCTGTCAAATTTCCTCAATAGACTTTGTGAATGTATTGAATAATTTGACAGTTTTGGATAGGTAGGTACAAATTGCAGTCTTTATGTAGAAACACAATTTATTGTAATTTATTAATTTATTCTATTGTATAAAATTGAAATAACAAAAGTAGGAGAATAACCTTATATAATGAAGTAAAACTAATTATTTAGAATGTTAATTTGTAAGCTCATTTTATGTGAACTATATTATCTTCTTATTAGTATTTTTTTTAATAAGGTTCAGTCAACATTTTTTATTAAATAAATACCGGCCAAGTGCAACTCGGACTCACGCACGAAGGGTTCCATACCATTATCAATACAAACGGCAACAAAATTTAAGCCCCTTTAAATATTTATTTTATTCTGTTTTTTAGTATTTGTTGTTATCGCTATAACAACAAATACTACCGCTGCAACAGAAATACATCATCTGTTAAAAATTCAACTGTCTTACTATCACGGTTCCTAAGATACAGCTTGGTGACAGACGGACAGACAGACGGACGGACAGCGGAGTCTTAGTAATAGGGTTCCCGTTTTACCCTTTGGGTACGGAACCCTAAAAAATTAATGACTATCTGTTAAAGTTCGCGGGAAGCAGCTGGACGCGAGCAGCACAAAACCGGTCGTTGTGGAGATCATGGGGGGAGGCCTTTGTCCAGCAGTGGACGTCTTTTGGCTGAAATGATGATGAATATGATTAAATAAAAAATTTAATTAAGCTAAACTTAATTTAAGCGCTTCATCATCATCATCAGCCTATACTGTCCTATCCTATAGTGATATAGTCCACAGCTGGACATAGCATTTAAGCGCTTATTGTCTAACAAAATACAAATTATAACGCGTTTTGTGTTACATGAATTTTGTAAAAGGCACATTGTTACAATGTTCTTTTTTTTGTAGCTATCGGAAATCCTGACGACGCTCAGGTAGTGCTGGAAAATTGTTTGGACAAAGACGAGGTTTACCGATTTCTAAGACCCTGGCTAGGATATGGTCTCTTCGTCGCCCCAGGTACGTAAAAAAATATCTTCTTTTATGATTATTTACATATAATTTTACGCAAATATTGTTGAGAACAAACTACAATTTGAAAAAAGGCAGTGTTGAAAAACGAGGGCATAGTTGGCAGTGCACCTGACCCGGCATGTCATGGGGTGCTGGTTCGAATCCCGCTCGTGGAATTTTTTCAACACTTTGCCTTTTTATCTTCTTTTATATTTATTTTATTTTATTTTTTATTTATTTGAAAGAGGTCTTCACCAAACTGGTCGAAGAAGGATTGAGATGATGATGATGATGATATTTATAAAACTCTTGTAAGCACAGTACTCTCTAACAAAGCGTTGATTGAATCATAAAATGTTGCTAGTGCACATTCATACAACGCGCGATGTGATTTCACTAAATATTTTCAATAAAAAAAACATAAATCGTACATTTTGAACATTACGTTACGTTAACTTTACGCGAGTTTAGTATAATTTTGTAACTTTTATTTTTAAAAAAATACAAGATAAAATTTTACTACTTATAATATTTTTATATTGAAAATATGTTTTGCTTACATATATTGTATTGTATCATTGTTTATGTGTGTGTCTGTGGTTTTTGTAATAAATGTTTTGTCTATCTATTAGAAAAAAAATATAATTTAAAAATAATAAAAATATTTGTATTTTTGACCAACGCACAACGCACCGCATCTTCTATTAAATAATATAAAAGAAAAAAATATACTATCGACAGGTCAACATTTCACGTTGTTATAGTTAAATATTTTTAACCTGCTAACTCATCTAGAATGCTTATAGGTACAGATACGCTGTAAGGTTGACATCGGTAGTCTAAACGAAGCTATTTGGCATCTATCCGTTTCTGCTACCAACGACGCTTCTAATATCGGAAATCACGAGTCACGATACACGATACGAGAAAGAGAGACGATTGTCTGAAAAAATTGGAGACTAACCGGAGCATTTTGCTGTAACGTAACTTGTTCGATGCGAACATTCGCATGGTCAGTAGGTACAACGAGCCACTCGCCGCTCGCTCCGCCTTGTTACGGTCGGTCCGTAATGTACGATACAGTAAGTTACGATGATACGCTCCGGTCAGTCGCACGCCACCATAAGACCAATAAAGTTCCCATGTCTGCACATCAGACAACAAAATGTCAAACCTCAAAAGACTTTGAATTTTATATGCCTTACAAATAAACAAAGAATAATCTCCGAATAGTTATTCCGTGTTTTGTCTCTTTTACTCCAATTTGAAATGACGTTTACAAGACAGGAATAAAACACGGAATAACTATTCCGACCTTATTCTTTGTTTATTTGGAAGGCACTATATCTTTACTCGTAGAATAAGGGTACGAAGAACCGGTTCACACGCGCTCTATACCAGGTACAGACATGTACCTGGGCGCTTCTCTCCTCCACCACGGCCCGGTCAACCCGAGCCGAGGTCCGAGCCCTTAGAGGCGTCCTCGGGTTGTTCCGCTCCCCGATCCGATCCGAACCCTTCGGAGAATCTAGTAGGGCACGGGGACACGCACTTTTAAGTGTGTGATGCCGTTGCGTTCCCTCTAGAAAACCTCCGCAGGTGATTCGTTTCACACGGCTTGAGGTACCCTTGAAGTACCTCGCCGCCCCCAAAAAAGCCCGGTGACGCTGAAAATGCCGTTTGAGGCAATCAGCAATCTCTCTCAAAAAAAAACTTTATAACTTAGGCAAATGATTGAACATTTATTCAAGAAATATGACAGTTTTGGAAAGTCCGAGTAGCTGCGTCTCGTCTGTTGAAACCGAATACTTACAGCAAACTTTAAAAAAATAACTTGAAACCGAAGTACCTATACAAATGACGGTCGAAGTGACTGATGAAATGATACTCTCAATCTATAATTGCTTGCTATGATGGAAATGTTCAAAACAGGTGACCGCGTACGCTAAACATTTAACTAAATAAACTCAACACCCATTGCCAAGTATAGTGCTTGGATTAGGAATTGTCACTAGCTTAATAATGGAAACAAAAAACAATTTACAATTACAATATGCATGTGTGTGTGTGTGTGTGTGTGTGTGTGTGTGTGTGTGTGTGTGTGTGTGTGTGTGTGTGTGTGTGTGTGTGTGTGTGTGTGTTTATTAACAGTAAGTAGTATAGTGCCAGTACCAATTAAAGTAGTTAAACTTTTTATAACAAATAAGTGCATATTTTTGTAGTGATGTATGGGATCTGGATGGGAGACTTGGTGACTGAAAAAATCAAACCTTACCTATGAGAAAACACTAAGGTTGACTGAATTGAGAAATATGTATGAAAAGTAGGTAAGTAGTAGTAAATACTAAGGTCGATTGAATTGAAAAATAAGTTTGAAAAGTAGACAAAATCAACGTTTCGTAGTCCCCTGATTCCTCCTTCAAAACTAGACCGATTTAATTCCTTTTTTCAACAAAATTAAAGAAAGGCTTTGACTGTGTCCCTATGTTTTCCTATTTTTATAAATTCATTATTATAAAAGATATGAACCTTTCAAAACCTTAAAATTTGCCAGATATTTTGCTGTGTTTCCCAAATTTGACGAGATTATATAAAAACAAGGTAAACATAGGGACACAGACAAAGCCTTTCTTTAATTTTTAATGAAAAAAGTAATTAAATCGGTCCAGCTTTGGAGGAGGAATCAGGGGACTACGAAACGTTGATTTTGTCTACTTTTCAAACTTATTTTTCAATTCAATCGACCTTAGTATTTCCTCTTAAGGCTTAGTTTCAGGTTCCTCTCACCCACATAACTTTAAACTGTTAAACTAGCTACTAAAAACACGTTTTGTAGAAGAAAATAAAATCGTTATTATTGTTATATATTTTCGCTTCAAGTTCTCATATTTTACGCTAAGATTACCATTGGCATTAAAGTTAGACAAAAATGTTACTGTAGATAGAAATTATGGAATACTTTTCTGCCCCCCTTGACAAGTGGCAATACGCTAATAATGGAATAGAAATTAAATATAATGATTATTGTACGTGATTGATTAAAGTCCACGATACTTATAAATGACATTAATGTCAATCCCATACAATAATCATTCTATTTGATTTCTACTCTATTAGCGTTTTGCCACTTGTCTAGGGGCCTGTGTGGTGACTGAAAATATCAAGCCTTACTTTCAGGCTTAGTTTCAGGTTCCTCTCAACTTTAAACTGTAAAACTAGCTAGCAAAAACAATGTTATGTAGATGAAAATAAAATAATAATTATTGTTATATATTTTCGCTTCATGTTATCATAATTATGTTATACGCTAAGATTACCACTGGTATTATTTTAGACGAAAATGTTACTGTAGATAGAAATTATGGAATACTTTATTGGTGCTGATATTGTTTTCGATTGGTCCATTAGTAATATATTCAGCATATCTGTTCGGCATTTATGATTCGCGTAAAGAATCTGGATATGAATTCGTGTACAGACGCCTACTAGCAATATCATGAAGATATCATAAAATAAGCTTTATGCGTGATCATCGTCGTTTTATGTACTCAGAATTAGTATAATATAAACAATATGTTAATTTGCTACAATAAATGGGCGATGCCCCGTGGAGGGGCGAAACACGTGTCGGGTATCGGTGTTGGTGTGCACACTAAAAAAAAACATGCGGTGGACTAGTAGTGGGACGTTTGACAATGATGAGAAATTGATGATAACGATAAATTAAAGTAGGTACTAATTAGTAATAAACAAAAATTGCAAATTATTCTTGAGCTGGACACAATATATAGATGAACAAGTAAGAACCTAAAAGAAGTCAGCAGAAACAATTTGTTGCATTTTACAACAGTAAAATGTTTTATTCTAGTGTCCTACAAATAAACAAATAATTTTATTCCGTGTTTTGTCTCTTTTACTCTAATTTGAAATGACGTTTACATGACGGGAACAAAACACGGAATCTATTACGGAACTAATCGGATCTTATTCTTTGTTTATTTGTAAGGGGTCTAAGGTTTTTCTTATTATCACAGTTTATACAACCACTATTCGATACTTCCCCGATCCGATCCGAACCCCTCGGGGAATCTATTAAGGAACGAGGACACGCACTATATAGTGCGTGATGCCGTTCCCTCTAGAAAACCTCCGAAGGTGATCCCTTTCACATGGCTTGAAGAGGAACCCTTTCGCCGCCCCCAAAAAAGCCGATGAAGCTGTAAATGCCGCCTGAGGCAATCAGCAAACGCCCTCCAAAAAAAATTAAAACTATTCGATACAACTTTTGATACTGCCATCCTAAAGCATCATCATCTGGAATTCTTAACAATTATGTTGAATTTCGCACTATCGTCATCATCAAACAATTTGAGGCGATAATCACATCTGATGACACCGAAGCGGACGCGATGCCATATGTCTTTTGTTATTACCCTATTATATACCATGGCGAGTCTGACGAGCCCTTTGACCTTATCCCGCCTTCTCCCTTTCTCCATATTATCTGCATATGCTGCTCTCCGGAATCACCGTTTCACTGTCTCAAATATTCCATCGAGCACAAGGAAATTTGATGACTTGTTGTCACTCAATGAGAATGAATGGAATAGTCTACCAGCGTATGTTTTCCCTCCATACTATGATATTGGGTCCTTCAAACGAGGCATGAAGAAGCACCATGTGGGCTCCATAGTGAGTGTGACTGATGCTGCGTCCTTTTCACGCTGCACCAGTTGTTGTCGCGTCTGGATTCTATTTCTATTTAACATCAGGTGGAGTGGAGTCGTTTGCTGACAAAAGACAAATTGCTGTTTTTTTTTAAATCTTTTAATCTTTTTTTCAGTGGGTCTTTGGAAGTCGCACAGAAAAGTTCTGTTGCCAGTGTTCCACAACAAGATCGTGGAGGAATACCTGGGGGTGATCGGGGTCCAGGCCAGCGTGCTGGTGGAAAGGCTGGCCGAGCAAGAGGGCAAGGCCGAGTTCGATGTACTCAAGTATGTGACTGCTTGTACACTGGACATCGTGTTTGGTAAGTCAAACAACTGTTTGGGTAAATACAAAAAAACAGGTAGTCAATACAAAAAAATAATAAGCACGACTTGATTGTTTGTTGACCAGATCAATCGATCGGATAGTTTAAAACAAATATTTGTATTAATAGTGCATTAAAATAAAATAATGGTATGAGGTGGCCAATGATAGAGAAGAGTGGAGCCGCAGAGGGGAGGCCTTTGCCCAGCAGTGGGACACAAAATAGGCTAATAAAAAATATAAAAAATATTTATAATACATATGTATTTTATGTATTATGAGCTATCGTATGAATGTCGGCATATAAATAGTTAAAATACTTTATATGTAGAAGAACCGGCAAAAAACTCGGCAAGGGCTTCCATTCTCGATTTCTTTTAAAAATATTATTATTGTAAAAATATTAACCTTTCTTATCAAAGAAATATATTCAAACACATTAAAAAAATAAAAAATAAAAATCTTGAACATTTTGTGTTCATGGTATTTTCTTTATTTTTCTACAACATTCTGTAGTACTTACTACGTTCTGAGATTAGACAGACACTAAAAATTACTCAATGGTTGCAGAGACCGCGATGGGCGAGCGCATGGACGTCCAAAACACTCCCGACACGCCGTACCTGCGCGCGCGCCACATCGTCATGACCATCCTCAACATGCGCTTCTTCAAGGTGTGGCTGCAGCCGGACTGCCTCTTCAACCTCACCCCGTACGCCAAGTTGCAGCGAGACAACATTGACTTAACTCACAAGTTCACTGATGAGGTACGTAAAAGTTTTAATATAATTATAATGAATATTTTTGTTGGTACTTTTTTTAAAATATATATTCATCATCATCATCATCATCTCAGCCAAAAGACGTCCACTGCTGGACAAAGGCCTCCCCCAAGATGGGGGGTATTTGCCATAATCGCCACGCTTGGCAGGCGGGTTGGCGATCGCAGTAGGTTAAAAGTAACCTCAGAGAGATGCTGCTGCCCATCCTCTGGAATGAGCCCTTAGTCGGCTTTTACGACACCCACGGGAAGAGATGGGGTAGTGCAATTCTTTATCCCCGGCACCACACAGGGACAATATATATACAAAAAAATAATATATATTATGGTATATTATTGTTCCGCTGCTGGGAAAAGTAGCTTTGGCTTCATCTCACCTTATGGTAAATGACTTTAAGGCCGAAGGTAGTTAGTAGGTAGGTAGTAGTAGGTTTTAGTGCATTTTACTCGACATTCTTAGTTCCTGAGGAACTGGACTTATATTTTACTGTCAAGTTACAATTATGCAAACATTGCTGTTATACTTGTAGAGACACTTAAGTAAGATGGTGGAATCTGGCCATGGGGACATGTGGCGTCCAAATTCTCCGTGCGTCTTAGTGGGAACCAATATCACTGACGAGACACGTAGAAGTTTTTTTATTAATATTTTTATTTAACATTTACTTATCGTCTCTTTGCTGAGCAAAGTAATGACTCCAAAATTTTCCATGCGTCTTGGGTTTTGGTCATGACCAATATCTGAATGCCTAATGTGAGTTTTGTTTACTATACGTATTCATTCGATTACGTTTACGAAAACGAAAATTTGTATGGCAAAATTTTAACTCCTCGTATGTACCTCGTTGGGCTGGAGCGCCCCATTACCAACTCCTCCCATTTGACCGCATTCAACGCAGAGCTGCTCGAATTGTCGACGACGTGGTAACCTCCCGTCGGCTCGATCCACTGGCCCTTCGGAGAGACGTTGCGTCTTCCTGTATATTTTATCGCCTTTATCATGGGGAGTGCTCTGAGGAATTGTTCGGTTTGATTCCTGCCGCTGATTTCCTTCACCGCACTACACGCAATCGACTGTCTTTCCATCCACACCATCTTGATGGATGGCGATCTACTACTGTGCGTTTCTCACGTAATTTTTTACCACGAACTACAGTGCTGTGGAACCAGCTCTCAGCGGCGGTATTTCCGGACCAATACGATTTAGGGGTCTTCAAGAAACGAGCCTATTCCTTCCTTAAAGGCCGGCAACGCATCTGTGATTCCTTTGGTTTTGCGGGTGTCCATGGGCGGTGATTGCTTCCCATCAGGTGACCCGCCTGCTCGTTTGCCTCCTTCTAATATAAAAAAAAAATGTGTCCAGGAGGCGCTGTTTTAGGATAGTAAACAAAACTGACACTATCACGTCGAGATTGTTCCTCGAACGCGCAGAGCTTTCTCTGACGATGCGAGCGCACTCTTCTGATAGTAGCAGGGACCAATGGTTCTAAACACCATTTAAGACCCTACTTTTCGGTATCGACCGCGTCTAAGCTTATTTTTTGCTTTTACTTTTATATTTCTGTCTATTTGTAATGGAATGGCTGTTTAAATATTTGACGTTGCAAAAGTTTTCAAATACTTGATTTTTCTCAGTACAAGGTCTCCAACCCTAAACACTTCGAAGCGAGGCGTAGTAGTGACAAATTATTGTAGATTTTTAACAAAACATAGATATTTCCAATCACTCCAAAATGCGCAATATTGCACGGATCCGCCAACCTGTTTAAGCTACATAACTAAAAGTATTGTTGCCAATTCTGTATGTATTGTAAGTTGAAATTACTAATATCAATTCACACCTCAAAGGACGTCAAGGTTTCATTTAAAATTTTATGTAAAATACGTGATGTTGAATATACTCACATTATAAATACGGTCTCATTATATTATTATTAGTTCATGTTATTACTATACATATAATTTGCACGACATTCTTAATAAGTCGAGGCCTCTCAACGACAACGGTTATATAACACAATTTCTGACTATACAACCGAGAGAAGGATCAAGGTTGTATATTTGCGATACCTATACATGTATGTACCTATAGGTATCGCAAAAATAAAAAAATCCAATGACTATATAGGTAGCTATTACCTTAGTTACATTTTTGTGTTGCGGCAGCTAGAGATAAGTTAGTTAGTGAATCAGGAGTCGTTTCCACTTATGGCCGAGACCAAGTTGCCGAATGGAAAAATGCTCGGCCCGAAACCTGTAGGTTTTTTTAGAAAATAAATGTATTTTTCTCCCAGATTCTGAGGTCAACTCACAGTTCTACCTACCTACGCAATGCATTAAGTAGTTATACAATAAAAAAATCATAAACAAATTAATATTTTGTTTAGTTGAAACCTATAAAAGTTAAATATTTATAAAAGAAGTTAAATTTATTATTAATAATCAGACTGACAATTTTTTTTAAATACAAAATCGAGTATACAAAAACTAATTAGATAGTAAAAAACAAAACCAATACATCCAACAATATATATATTTTAGCCCCCTCGAATCGTACTCGGCCCAAAAGTTCCCATCACGCTTGCCATACCCCGCTGTATGGCTAAGGAAACTCTTTGGACCAGGTACGCTCCGGAGCGGGGGTCGTAGCCCTTATCCCTGCAACGCTCCATAACGCTCCAACGCTCAAACTCCGAAATAAATAATTTGGCCTCGGTGCCTCAAGTACCTACCTCCTGTTTCCACAGCAAACGGCACAAATACGTATGTGTGGCATAAATTTATATATTTGTGCTACTTATTCCATGCTGTGGTTTCAGCAGCATAACCGGATGCTCGAATACTTCCATCTAAATGAGACGCTGCAAAGGTACTAACACAAGTGGCGTCCCATAAGAGACACTGACCTCTTCGCCATGGGACCAAAACGTCATGCTGCCATCCGGTCTTTTACCATTAGTTCGGCTTAGACCAGGCGGCTCTAAAACACAAGGCATGTTTATTGAGATCAAGGCCCGTCGAATAATCTCGTTGAGCTCGTAATGTCGCGGAATTCTGCCAGCACACCTTACGCAACTTAAATCGTGGTGACCATTTCTTCGACCCATACGCCACAAACAAAACGATAACGCTCGCATACGTTACAGCCTAATCCTAATGCCGCCGCTATTCTCCAGTGTATTATCATCGAGAACAAATTAATTTTACCTCATAATAATATAAATGTAGATAAAGACCTGATTTACAATGTCAGTGCGACACAACATACGTCTGCTGACCGAAGGCTACGTATAATGTTGACTGTGCTAATATTTGCATGCATGTTTAGGCGTATGTTTGTTGAGTTAAGGGTGTTCTTACGTGGTCACATGTATACGTAAGCCCATAGAGCTGTTCAAGTGGTAAGATGTATATAATAATTATCTATATATTAATACGTGAAGCAAACACTTTTTTACGAAAATTGCGCAGACGGAGGAGTATGAAATTTCGCACACTTATCTATATCTAACTATATTAAAATATAAAGCTGAAGAGTTTGTTTGTTTGAACGCGCTAACCTCAGGAACTACTGGTTCGAATTGAAAAAATATTTTTGTGTTGGATAGTCCATTTATCGAGGAAGGCTTTAGGCTATATAACATCACGCTGCAACCAATAGGAGCGAAGCATCAGTGAAAAATGTTGCAAAAACAGGAACAAGAGCCTAAAAAATTAAAAATGCTGCCGAAAGTCACTATTCCACGCGGGCGAAGTCGCGAGCACAGCTAGTAGTTTATATAGAGAAGGTTATCCGAATGTTAATATTTTTTAAATTGTGCATAAAAATACATTAAATCAATAAAACAAACATTACACACACTACAATGTATTTGACACACACAATACTCTTTTCAAAAATTTCAAAAATGGAAGAGGAGCGGCCGAAATCTGTCAATCTCACATTCTATCTTTTTTAATTTCTCATTGCTTAGGATACAATCCTTGCAGCCTTAATAAAATTACGGTCGAATTTCGACCACTGGGCGACCACTAGTATGAATAAATTGTTGGACAGTAGATGACGTTGTCTATTTTATCGTATTGTCACGCTAAAGATAAACACTTTTTATTTTATTTTATTTTATTTTTTTTATTGTTTAAATCATTTTACAAAAAACAACATACATTACAATAATCCTAACACGGAAACCTTACAAGGTTTATCTGTGTAGGAGAGCCACTCTTAATACTTATAAAAATTATATTAACAGTCAGTTATATTTTAAACTTTATAATTAGATTATTATTAATAGCACACACACACACACACACTCACGGGCTCCTCTGAAAATAGCGTTGCAGTTGTTTGAAGCTGGTGCGTATGCTGAGAGGAGTCCAGTACGTCGTAGCATTTTAATTTTAACTTTATGAAAATAGAATAAAAAACTATAGGTATACTTGTAATGAACGTTGCAAAACGCAAGTCGCGTTTTATTTGTTCATCACTTATGTAAAAATCATGTGAATAAATTTGAATAAATTACGGTATTATATTGTTCTAAACAAATATTTTTTAATTTGTTGACATTCTATAATATAAATTGTTAAAGTCCGTGTCAAAATATTTTAAACAAATTGAATCGCTTGCGCAATTTTTTGCATTCTGGGCGACTACTTATCCAATTAAGATACATAGGTACACAATGCCTCTCGTTTTTATCTAATTTGAATTGAAATATTTTGTACTGTGTAGGATAGTAGTGATTAAAAATATTTTTTAAACATTTTTTTAAACTAACAGTCAGGACCATGGTTTATGATATTAGTTGTCAATTTGAAATATAAACATAATGTTACAGACAGATAATTATCTTACACCCGTTTGCACTAAACTTATGAATCGCCTAAGTGTTGGCTTAACTACTACCCGGTCAAGTTAACTCGGCACCTGGCTCGAAAACGTCGCTTACACTCAGGTGTCGAGTTAACTTGACCGGGTAGTAGTTAGGCCAAGACTTAGGCGATTTATAAGTTTAGTGCAAACGGGTGTTACTCTTTACTTAGACCGCACAGTACAACTCGGTAGTATTTCGTTAACTCATTAATTCATGTCGTTAATTCAAAATAATCTCATTGATATGCTTAGGTTCATTAGCTTTATAAATGTGTAAATTCAATTCTAATGTAGCTTTCCTACGTTTGAATAGTTACATTGATTATGTACCTAGTTGTTTTACTGAGCCCATCTGTAACTGTGCCCCATCTTGCTCTAACATACTCTTACATTGACAATAGCAATTATCGAGATAATACCATGGTGTTACTTACGAGCAAGAAACTTAGAAGGGACTTATGTATAAGTTATTTGCTTACGAGTGTATCAGTGACGTTTTTTGTATTCATATTATGTGTATGTGATTTTTCGCAAACTATTTTAGGGAGATAATTTATGACAAATAACAGTAGGTATGTATAAAAAATAATTGACGAATATCAGATGGTGACTCACATTCATATTCATATAGGTGACATTTAAATTTAACAAAAATTACGGATCTACTCGCGAACGTAATAGTTATAAGAATTTACATTTTCTTGTTAAATACTTATTTGATATTACGTAAGTAAATTATTACGCAAGGTAAGCTAATTAAAGCACTCGTTTCATGGAAATCAGAAACAACGACGGTACCACAACCACCCAGACCCGACACTATCGAAAAGTTCTTTTTCGACATTGACCCGGCCGGGAATCGAACCCGGGACCTCAGAGTTGGCGCCACCCAAAGTCCGGCGTGTAAGCCACTCGGCTACGGAAGTCGTCAAATCCATCATTACCTTAAGCACACTACTAGATACGATGAAAGTCCTGCTACGGTTATAAAGTCAAGAATTATGATTTCATAACATTTACGACTTGTAGAACACATTTGCCTAGTCTCGCTCGATGCGATGGCGCAGTGGTTAACGCGCCCGGTCTGCGAGTGCTGCAGTGCTATTCTCTAAGCAAAACCGCTCATAACTTGCAAACGAATGTAGACTTTATTACTAGTATTAGCAGGTTAAAATTCGTTTGCTAGTTATGAGCGAGTTCAACGTCGAGTTCGACGCTGTTTTGCTTAGCGAATAGCGCTGCTGAGGTTAAGCAACTTTCGCAAAGGCCGCTCACCGGATGGGTCACTAAAAATTTATCATCTCGAGCTCCTCCGTGCTTCGGAAGGCACGCAAAGTCGTTGGTCCCGGCTGCATTAGCAGTCGTTAATAACCACCAATCCGCACTGGGCTCGCGTGGTGGTTTACGGCCCGTTCTCCCTACACTCATATCCATCCATACATAGGGAAGGCCCGTGCTCCAGCAGTGGCACTTAAAATATGAGCTGATGATGATAATGATGACGACTCTAAGGACACATTTGCCTGTTCGGAGGCTTTACTTTAAATTATTTACAATAACACGTAAAGTTGTCATAAACGGCATGACGAGTGTTAGAACTGTACAAATATGTTTACAATACAATGTAGGTAGGTAGGTACTATTCTTACTACCTATCGGTCAGTAGTTGCTATTTTAGTAGAAGGAACAATAATGAAAAAAAATTAAACAGGTGAGATGAAGGCTAAGTACGAACCTGTAAACATAAAAAAAATTAAATTAAAAAAAATTGCGTTTTAAATAAAATGGTTTTTGTTTTGTTTATATAATTTTTAACGCAAATTTTGTTGCGAACAAATTAAGCCTTATCTTTAATTTACAAAAGAGAAATGATGGTAAGATGATGATGATGATTATGATGGTGATGATGATGATGATGATGCGGCTAAAAATAGAAACTCAGGTGAGATGAAGGCCAAGCGGTACCCCTTTTGTGAAATAAAGAAAAGTAAACATTCGGAAAGCAAAAACAAAAATGTTGAAAAATTTCCACGAGCAGGATTTGAACCTGTAAATAATAATGTGTAATAGTGTTGAATAATTTAGGCGGGCTGGTTAAAACCTCGATAGCTCAATTGGGAGAGCACCTGACCCGGTATTTCAGAAGGGTGCAGGTTCAAATTCTGCTCGTGGAATTTTTTCCAATATTTGTGTTTTTGCGTTTTAAATGTTTACTTTTCTTTATTTCACAAAAGGGGTATCGCTTGGCCTTCATCTCATCCGAGTTTCTATTTTTAGCCGCATCATCATCATCATCATCATCTAACCATCATTTATCTTTTGATAAATGATGGTAGCTCTTACCATGGTATGGTAGATCTTACCATCATTTATCTTTTGATAAAAGAAAGATAAGACTTCTGATGTCACGTATTGGTAGCATACTATATTTTATATTTACCTGTCAGGGCGCGGTTCCATTGAGAGCTATTAACTAGAAGCTAGGAGCTATTTTGGTCAAGAAGAGCTAAACTACGACTTGATCTACAAGGTTAGATAGAAATGACAATATTATAATAAGATAAAATTTTACTATAAAAAATCAACTAGTGTCAGGAAGCTTGAGTGGGCTACCGAGAACCCGAGGTCAGACCATTGGACCGGTAATCCAAGGGTCGTGGGTTCGATTCCCACTCGATCTTCCTGGAACTGATTGATTTGTTCTAGTACAATTTTATCTCGTAACTACATTATTATAGCATTGTGAATGCAAAAAATAAAACCTATAGCCCCTTACAAATAAACAAAGAATAAGGTCCGAATAGCTATTCCGTGTTTTGTTCCCGTCATGTAAACGTCATTTCAAAATAGAGTAAAAGAGACAAAACGCGGAATAACAATTCGGACCTTACTCTTTGTTCATTTGTAAGGCACTATTATAGTTTACTAGTTTTCAGTTCACGTTATTATCTACAAAATTCCAGCCCAGCATATTGCCATTTCGGTCTAATCTTTTAGATCAAATGGCAGTTTAGATCTTCTTGAACTACAAACTAGCTTCTAGCTATTAGTTAATCGCTCTCAATGGGACCACGCCCTTATATTTGTCAATTAAAGATCGATTGCGGTTTGCTAATCGTAATAATTATGGAAATAAACGCCATGAATGAATAAATTATGGTTCAGAGCATCATGTAAAGTATTTAAATTCACGGTTAAATTATTTAAATGTGTGTTATACAATATTTATAATTGGGTAAATATTATACTTACTTTGTTTTCACAGGTGGTCAAGAAGAAACGCGTCGAGTATGAGAGAAACAAAACGAAGGAGACGGACGCATCAGGTGACCGACAACCAGGTGTGTGTACATTTTCATTTCTACCTAAACTCACCTAATAGTTTTCCTAGTAGTAAAGTAAAGTTATTATACACTAGCGGCCCGTCCCGGCTTCGCACGGATAGATATTTTTTTTAATATAGCTTATGTTACTCAGCGCTAATGTAGCATTCTAATGGTGAAAGAATTTTTATATTGGTCTACTACTTTTTAAGTTTATTCGTTACAAACAAAAATACAAAAATACAAAGCTTTCCTCTTTATAATATGGACAAACGCCTCCCCCAAGGATCTCCACAACGTTATAATATTAGTATGATTTATTTAAGTAAGCTTGGTGGCAGAGTGGCAAAACGCTCACCGCCCGAAGGTCCCGGGATCAATTCCTAGGTCAGGCAAAATGTGTTTTGGATTTTTCGGTGTTTGTGATCACAAAACCGTATTTGGCAATCGTAGTGATTAAACCATTACCTATCAATTGTAGTGTATCTTGATTTCAATGGTGGAGGCCTTCAGCCCCCTGACTATGATCTCTTATAGCAGTATTATTGCAGTTGTGGAAAAGAGACGCGTGTATATTCGCCGCTACACGCGTCTCGTTTTCACAACTGCAATAATACTGCTAAAAGAGGTCGTGGTTACCCCCCAGGATAGATATATGAGTTTTCGTCACCAAAGAATAATACCATGCTTGCCAAATGGGACCCGTGACCTAATAATTCCCATAACGAAAATCGTAGCGATATCGTAGACGTTCGAACGAACTACACTGGCCTGCAAAACTAAGTACTACATTTTTAATATTATTTTTTTCTAAACGAAGTAGAAGTAAAACTAGAAGTTAGAGATTTTTAAATAAAAAACGTTTTGCAGAAACTTTTATTTCTTTGAAACTAAAGTAAATACATACATTAGTAACATTTTTCCTTTTTGTTTCGAAAGTATATCTTGTGTACTTAAAAAGTTATTGCAATTTTAAAAGTGTGATACTTAATTTTGCAGGCCAGTGTATTAACCAACCGTATTCAGGGTGCCTGGTGTGAGTTTTGTTTACTATCCGTATTCATTCGATTACGTTTACGAAAACTAAAATTAGTATGGCATTGAAGCAGCGCTTCCTGGCGGCATACGAGAAGAGTTAACATTTGCCATACAAAATCTCGTTTTCGTTAAGGCGAGCGTTCCCGACTGTGAGATTTTCAAGGTTTTCCGCTTGGGACTGAATGATGGCGCGAGCGTCGAATTAGGTAATAATGTGGATTTTATTGAACGTTTACTTAATATTAAAATTATAATGGCCGACAACTATTACATATTCAAAGACAATTGGTTTGGTATATTTTTCTTTGTCTGAAACGGTGTATAGCCTGAATAAAATGATGTTAGTTTATTAATAAGACGTATGTTTGATATTAAATTCGATGCAGGAAATTATAAAATATCGTGAAAAAACCAGCCGAAATTACTAGATAAAAGGCCAATGAATAACATAATTTTTTTTGGATTTAAAATCCTTATACCTACATTTCGAATAAAACTCATTTAAAAACACCGTTTTTTTAGAAACCCTTGCCTTAACGTGATCGTATAGCGAATGAAACTCGCACTTGGCACCCAGATCTATCGTATACGGTTGGTTGGAACTCCGTTCAAACGACTTTAAAATCGGATGTGAGTACGAAAATGGTTTCAACCACTAAGTCGCTACGATATCGTTACGGTTTTCGTCTTTGACAATATACATATAAAATGTTTATATAATTTTTAACGCAAATTTTGTTGCGAACAAATTACAAAAACACAAATATTGAAAAAAATTCCACGAGCAGGATTTGAACCCGCACCCTTCTGACCAGTCGATCGTGGTTCTAACCAGCCTGCCGAAATTATTCAACACTATTTACTTTTTACTTTGAAAACCAAAGGCGCCCATTCAATGTCAACAACTACCGTCATCTGATCATAATATTTTTACAAATACTAAAGATCAGTTAAGAAGTAGGCAAGCTATTATAAAATGTTTATATAATTTTAACGCAAATTTTGTTGCGAACAAATTACAAAACACAAATGTTGAAAAAATGTTTTCAACATATTATATATTACATATAATCAAAGGGTTTTCGTTATGGGATTCGGTGGGCTGGAGATTCAACCGGGGACCTTTGCCACTCGCCCGGCGATATTATTAGTGCCTAATATTTTATTATTCGGACAACGTTATTTTTTATAATAATATATTAAGAACGCAAATATATTATGTTTTTGTCGACAAATCCTTTGAATATGTGTTTAGTATTTGCATTATTATTATCAACGTGTACACTACTGGCAATAACAAAAACTAATGCACAATAGCATATTATGTATTCTGTGACAATAGGTAATTTGTCTAGTAGGTACACAGACATTGAGCTGACAATTGCTTGTGGGCACATTAAGTTTTTGTTATATCAACAACGAATACTCGTAGTGTGTATTGGTCTACGAAATGATCGACGGTGACGACACTTTTAAAATAGCTTTTCCTAAAACTGCTAAAAACTGCTAGGTAATGGAGTGCTATTCAATTTTATTTTTTTGACCAAGACAAATATATCTATATTATTCATGAAACATGGCACAATAAGTAGGTATTAATCGTTATAATTAAATCCTTTCGGACTTAGGTATTTACTGTCACTAGTATAGTATGAGTGAAACTTTCATCACAAAATTTATTTTCATTATTCATGTCGTTATTTCGGCACAGTTGCATTCACCATTTCATAAGTTCACAATGATGACTCTGATTGTTAAAAAAAAAATCACCATCATTATCATGATCAGCCTATATAGTCCACTGCTGGGCATGACTTCAAGTGCATGCTACTGAGCACGAAAAGCGGCTACGCTCATCCAGCTCTTATAAATGAATATTGTTTTCATAACATGTTCGTTATCCCACCGGAATGTTGTTGAATTTCTTGAATTCTTGATAAAGAATAATTAGTGCCTCATCTCGTGTATCTCGTGTAATATATGATATAATATGCCCGAAATCTTAAATTTGTGCGTCCAGTAGTTTTTGAAATATTCGCGAAAGACAGATTCCGCTGCCATTTGGGTAAGGTGTTGCCGAGCTACGATGACAGGCTGCGTTACTTCAAAATGTTATCCTTGTCGGATCGTAGACGAATACATGACACCACATTCTTTCACAAACTAGTGAACGGTGTCCTTGATGCTCCCGATTTGTTGGCTATGGTCTCCTTATGCGCACCGTCCGGGTTACCAAGAGCATCTAGGTTCAACTTATTCAACTGGAGGGCTCTAAGTCATGTCTGGGATACCACGCACCTATGTCTAGACTTGTCAGGCAGTACAACGCTCTTTCTAAAGCAGAAACTATCGATGTTTTCGCCGATAGTGCTATGAAGACTAAAAGTTATTTTAGTTGCGATAAACTATATGGAAAATCTATTAAATCTGGATCTAATTGAATATTACGTTTTTAATTTTATTTGTAAATTCAATAATTTAATTTAATTCTTTTTTATTTTTATTAGTTATTTGATTTTGTTATGTAGTATTAATTTTGTGATTTTCTCTGATATATGTGTTCTACCTACTTAGTTTACTCGCTCATTTTTATTGCATGTAGTCCTCACCTGTAATTGCAGTGACATTTGGATTGTGTTGTCATAGGTGCATTTTTGTTGTGTGAATTGTATTGGTGTTCACTGTGTTGGTGTCCGATCAAATAAATAATTAAACTGTAAAGTTTTTATAAGAAGTAAATCTTTTTTAAACCGAAAATATATCATTTATACGACACTGTGGTTAGTTATTTATTCTGTGCTGTGGTCTCGCGGTAAGGTATTGATTTGTAGGCACTAATTAATTTCGCACACGTGAACCGTCAAATCTCGTGCTTTTGTGTGGCCTCTGATGAAGTCATCGAGTAGGCAATTTACTATTCTAATATTTGGTGATAAAGTTCTATTTGACGGCAAGATGAAAGCAAACATCACTTGTACAATTCACTAAAAACGTCCATTTTGTTACGTTAATCATACATCGTCTGTCTATATTGTTCCCATAAACATTGTTCGTTCTAAGAAAATGAAGAGATAACTTTGTTTTCGTATTTTCAGTGAAGACTTGTTTTTGAGTGCGTATACATGCAGGTTAAATATTAATTTAGTACTAACACGTTAATGCATTTCAATCGTACTTCCTTTGGTCTAGACATTGTACGCTTTACCTTACACCTCACCCCACACAGGCTATTTTTAGCCTCCTCTGTGGTCTAGTGGTCAAGACCGCACCGGCTTAGACCCTGAGGTCCCGGGTTCGATTCTCAGCGGGGGGTACATGTTTGTGTACTCGGTTTGATTGGGTAGGGCTTGGTTGTCCGCCTGGCTAGCTACCACTATCGTATCTAAATATGTTGTCATAACATCAATGTTTGTAGCATTGTTGTTCCGTCAGCTAGGGATAAGATAGACAGTGCCTCATTAGTTGAGTATCCCGGGTGAAGTGCGCTTCCATCATTGGCCTTATCATCACTTAACATCAGGTGAGATCAAGGCACTGTGCTTACCCGTAAAATATAAATATATTTAAAATCCATGACTACAACACCTCAAATATGTCGAATATTAATGTGAAATAATGGTGGATAATTATTATATTTACTTTAAATATATATATATAAATATAATAAATAAATATACTTTAAATATTATATCTATGAAATTTTATTTTGAATTTTTATCTAATTTCACTATTTGTTTTTAATATTGTATCGTTTAGCCCACATTTTTGTTTTTTTTGGTTTGTCTACCCTCTTCTGGGTAATAGCAGATCATCATCATCATCATCAATAGCAGAATACCAGTGCTTTGCTTATACACTTATGTATTTTTGTGTATATAAGCAAAATCAGGCACTGAGCTATCGCCCTTTTGGGCTTCTGCAGCACACATATATAAAATTTTTATTATTATTGTTATTTTTAATAGATTTTTATTTTTATTTTTATTTTTTTATGTGATAGATGTATTAGTTACAAATAAAGTGCTTTCTATTCTATTCTATTCTAGATAAGATCATGATTTCTCGAAGGACTATTGTTAATGTGTTAACAGCACATTTACGAGTAAGCGTATCATACACATGAAGAGCACTTGTGAGTTGTGCCAATCATCTGGCAATTTTTTAACCACATCTTCGGGGTAGGATGAGTAAAATGTCATTTCGTACCATTTGCGAAAAAATTAACACAATAATAATATGAGATAAGCCTTTATTAAAAATAATGACAATTAAAAGTAAAAGTTAACATTCGAAACATTGGTCCAATTATTGATAGAGAGAGAGTTACATTTTTGTTTGGTACATTTATTGTTGATGAGTTGATTTGAGTATTTCTCTGTTCTTGCGTCTGAGGAACTTGCGTTTCATTGTAGATAGTATACGTCGGAGATAGTGGTGGTGGTGCATCGTGAGTTACGGACGAAGATTAGATGCCGGAAGTTGATGGTTGTGGCTCTGATAGATTAAGTTTTATATTTTTGTTAATTTGACTGCTTAATATGGTTTTATTCGCCATTGAGCTTTCGATATAACCCTCAGCTACTCTATCAGAGCTCCAACCACCGTGTCTTTATTTTTATTGACGTAATATCCGCCCCTGAATCCGCCAAGAAAGTCGCCGAAGTTCTTCTAAAGCAGTGACCGGTGTAGAGTTCAACATCTTTAATAATCATAACTGCATAATAAATGCGTATTCCTTTTTCAAAAAGATGTATAATGCTTTATATACAAACTCAATGGTGTAAAAACAGATGTAGTTCAGTATAAATTTCAGTAAGTATTCCAAATTTAAATCACATTCTCCCCCTAGAGGTGAATGAAATTCAATTTTCTTTCCCTGTTTTTAACAGATTAAAAATGACTATTGTTATGTTCGCTTTTTGTGGCATAGAATGTCACTTTTTTGAGCAAGTGGTACGAAAAAGTCATTTTAAAGTGAAATTAATTATAATTCGCCCTTCGTTAGTTCAAGATAGTCAAGGCATCATCATGTTTTTGAAACCACCAACCATACTCGTACATAACGGACAAAATAGTAATAAATTAATGTTTAAAATTGAAATGTGAGATGCTGCTTATATTTCCTAAAAAATATAAGTAT
The DNA here is from genome assembly GCA_947562085.1 of Eudonia lacustrata. Lineage (NCBI taxonomy): Eukaryota > Metazoa > Arthropoda > Insecta > Lepidoptera > Crambidae > Eudonia > Eudonia lacustrata. Next base: position 12,770,354 of record OX387325.1, on the reverse strand, counting down.
TAACTGCTGCTGGGTCTGGAACATGATTTGTAGCACTAGAGTTCACTACACTATACCCTAAGCAACCATAAAGCACAGATTTTTGCGTAATGGATTCCAAGCTGGCGAAGTCGCGGGCTAAAGCTAAGAACCTGAACCTCAGCAGCGCAAATAAGAGAGAGATAGAGAGCCAGCTGACGACGACTTTGGTTAGAGGTATAGAGAGCTGTATCTACTGTCATATTACGAACAATCCCAGTTTTCTCACTGTCGTATTACATGCGTATTACTTAGTACGTATTTTGTAAGCAATTTTATATTGCTATCTCTTTCTCTCCACACACACACGCATCGACGTCCTTCGACGTAGTGTCATATTCACACATAATCAAATACTATCATTTGTTGAGTACGTCAGTAGACGAGTAACCATGTAGTATGAAAAATTCCACTGCCATATTAAGGTATCTGAGCAAGTGCTTAGCGTCAGCGAACGTGGTAAGCTGTGAATTGTGATTTTTCGCGTAGCAATCAAAAGTTCGACGACGAACTTAAAGCGGCGTCTATTTGATCAAAATTATTGCCTTGCTATCTGGATATGGACATTAAAAGCTAGTCGACGTTCATTAACACCCACACAGTCGGATATAGACGGAGATGTACCTGCCAAAATAACATTATGTAGAGCAAACACTTATAATACACAATATATACATTTTTGTTATTTTTTTTGTGGTCAGAGTCCTAAGTACGATTTGTATTTGTCATTCGTTTTTGCACAAAATATGGAGACTACAGTAGTTAAGCTAAATACAAATACGGGCGGGCAACGCACACATAGACGGCGGCGGGCGTTCTGACTGGTATTAGATGGTCCGAGAATCCGTGGATTCCGTGGATTACGTTAGAATTTGTATGGCATACAAGCATCGTCTCAGGTAAAAAACGAACCTATTAAAAAATATGCCACACTTTCGTTTCCGTTAAGCGGGAACCGTTTCGGGCCAATGAAACTCGCTCTTGGCACCCTGAAGCCCCTCAGTCGGCAACGCTAAATATACAGTCTGTCCGGACATGAACTAGCGATATTTTAAGATAATATCTAAAGAATATCTTATACATAAAAATTGTTCTTCAGTTAAATTTTTTGTTATATTTTTTTAAGATGTATTATAACATAAACATTAAATAGAATAAGAAACATTGTAATGTGACATGATTTAATTCTTTTTATTTTTGAAGTGAAAACTTTTTTAGCGGCTTTGTACACTTTTTTTGTAATGGGTAAAAAATGTTAAATTCGCGTCAGGACACGTGGCCTGATCGAAAATTCGAGACGGATGACAGCGGGCGCGGCGTAGGAGAGGAAGTATCCCCCTCTCTTTCTACGGCGCGGCGAAAATGTATGCCTGCTGTCTCGTTTAGGCGGCGCAAGGCGCTTGCGCGAATGTTCGAGTGCTTTTTAATGTAATATAAATTAAATGTTTATATAATTTTTAACGCAAATTTTGTTGCGAACAAATTACAAAAACACAAATGTTGAAAAAATTTCCACGAGCAGGGTTTGAACCTGCACCCTTCTGACATACCGGGTCAGGTGCTCTTCCAATTGAGCTATCGTGGTTCTAACCAGCCCGCCGAAATTATTCAACACTATTTACTTTTACTTTGAAAGCCAAAGGCGCCCATTCAATGTTAACAACTACCGTCATTAACATCCGATCATAATATTTTTACAAATACTAAAGATCAGTTAAGAAGTAGGCAAGCTATTTATAAATGTTTATATAATTTTTAACGCAAATTTTGTTGCGAACAAATTACAAAAACACAAATGTTGAAAAAATTATGATCGGATGTTAATGACGGTAGTTGTTAACATTGAATGGGCGCCTTTGGCTTTCAAAGTAAAAAGTAAGTGTTGAATAATTTCGGCGGGCTGGTTAGAACCACGATAGCTCAATTGGAAGAGCACCTGACCCGGCATGTCAGAAGGGTGCAGGTTCAAACCCTGCTCGTGGAAAATTTTTTTTCAACATTTGTGTTTTTGTAATATAAATTGTCATGTTTGTGTACGATAGCGCAATAAATAAATATTGTATTCTACCACATAAATGATAGTAGTACTTTCATACTGATAATTGAAGCAATTCGTGCAAAATTATTCCCTAACCATTCCAAAATATCAAATATGCACAACGTTAATATTCAAGTTTTCACTTCTGCCGGCACTCCCGGAGTGCAACTTTTTGCTTCTTCCTTCAAAAAGGGGAGGATGAACAGGAGTTTTTCAGGGGAGTTGTAGTGTGATACCTATCTATACGTAACGAACTGTAATTAGGTCATGTCGCAATCATACGAAATAATGTATTAACGTAAAACAGCTTAGTTGCAGGTTTAGTTAAGTGTTTCAAATATTGTATTTTTGTCACTCAATAAACGGACTTCGTTATGTAAACTAATCGTTTACTTCATCATCCAACAACCTAACATCATAAAATACTTATTTAACAACTATTTTACAACACAAATACACTCTAGAATTGGGTCCAACCCACTTCCCCCTTAAATGGCAGACATTTTGTTTTTTTGTTGAAATATTCTCTATGTGTGCACAATTGATCCTATTGAGATAAAAATAGGCTTATTCGGAGGGCAACAATATTATCTACTATCTGCATTATAATATAAGGTGTTCACATTTCCATAACATTAAAAAAAATGTGTAAGTTAAAAAAATACATAAATTAGTAAATTATTGGGAAGTATGGATTGGACCCAATTCTATAGTGTATTTGTGTCTTAAAATAGTTGTTTTATAAGTATTTAAAATATCGCTAGTTCATGTCCGGACAGACTGTATCAGTAACAATTTTTTTTCTAGGGAAATTACCTGCTCCTGTTCTCGACCTTCTATTCGGCCGTGAGATCGAGTTTACGGACGAACAGCTTCGGGAGCACATAGACTCCATCACCATCGCCGGCAACGACACCACGGCCCTGGTTATCTCGTACACGCTGGTGCTGCTCGGCATACACCAGAGTGTTCAAGAGAAGGTCTTCGAAGAGTAAGCGTTTTAATTTTCATCTCAACCAAAAGACGTCTACTGCCAGACAAAAGCCTACCCCAAGGATTTCCACAACGACCGGTTTTGTGCTGCTCGCATCCAGCAGCTTCACACGACCTTCACCAGATCGTCGGTCCATCTTGTTGGAGGCCTGCCCACACTGCGTCGCCACTCGAGAACTGTTCTGCCCCAGCGATCATCAGTCCTGCGAGCGATGTGCCCTGCCAACTGCTACTTGAGCTTAGCGACTCTTGTAGTGTAGACGTGTAGTGTGTGTAGCGTAGTAGTAGGTACTTCCAAACCTGCATCCCAATTCATTGCTAAGAGTTTTCTTCTCTACTTATTCAATGAAACCGACTCAGTGGTCTAGTAGTATCGGTTTTGATTCTCGCCTCTTGGTGACAAACGACGTTAGTTAAAATTTTGCCATACAAAGTCTCTGATCGCACCGCACAGTGTTAAAACTCGAACTCAACACTATGTATGTAGTCCAGTGGTAAGACACTGAAGCAAGGAGCTGAGGAGTTTGATGACGTAGTGGTTAACGCGCCCGGTCTGCGGTTGCTGAGGTTAAGTAACTTCCGTAAAGGCCGGTCATCGGATGGGTGACAGTCTCGAGCTCCTTCATGCTTCTTAAGGCACGTAAAGCCGTTGGTCCCGGTTGCATTCGCAGTCGTTAACAATCACCAATATCCGCAATGGGCCCGTGTGGTGGTTCATGGCCTGTTCTCTCTAGCCATCCATAGGGAAGGCTTGTGTCCCAGCAGTAGGGTCATAAAATGAGCTGCAGATGATGTGATGATGAAGAAACTAAATGTTTTATTTCAGACAAGAAACTATTTTTGAGAAATCTCAACGTGGCGCCAACAAAGACGACATACAGAATATGAACTACCTCGAAAGAGTGATCAAGGAGAGCATGCGTCTCTACACAGTGGTGCCCATCATAGCGCGCAACATCGACAAAGACACGTACCTACGTAAGTTTCTTCTGAACTGTGAATATTTACCTAATAAATAATTTCTTAAAATGGCAGTTCATAATTTTAATTGGAACAATAATAAAAGTATTTGTGATAATATAGATCTTAATTAGCATTTGTTATTTAGTATTCCGCATTGGTTCTGAAACAGACAAGGAAAAATTGGGGCCTATTAAATATTGTAAAATATTCATGGGTCATCATTCATCAATCAATATCTAAAGCATTTTTCGTTCAAATTACTTATATTTATTTGAGACTATGTACGGATTGAATCGAAGGAGTGTTCTTTAATAAGTAAGTAAAGTAAAATAGCCTATACTTTCCCACAGCAGGCAAAGGCCTTCATCATTGAAATAAAGTCATCACTACACTAATTAATGGATAATTACGTAATCACCAAGCATGCCAAATGCGGGTTGATGATCACAAACCCAGGCGATGCATAGAAAAAGCCGAAACACACTTTGCCCGACCCGGGCATTAAAGCAGGGAATTTTGCCACTCGACCACCTAAGATAATATTTTTTGCTTCGGAAAACACGTTATACCCTTGGTGCTAAGTCAATTTCGTAGATGTCAGTCATCATACACAAACTAGTGGATCCCACCCGATCTTATTGCTCCTTGCACCTGCTATAGTTAAGTGAGAATGCCTGAGCCAGCAGTGGGATATCCTTAATAAGATGGTGATCATGATGAAGATTGTCTTCTTACTTTCAACAGCCGGCTGCGGCGTAACAGTACCAGCTGGTGCTGGGGCCGTGGTAGGTGCGTTCGCCATCCACCGCTCCGAAGCAGTGTGGGGGCCAGACGCGAAGCAGTTTGACCCAGACCGGTTCTTGCCGGAGCGCTCTGTCAACAGGCACCCAGCAGCATTCTTATCGTTCAGTTATGGCTCCAGAAACTGTATCGGTATGTATTTTTGGCATGCTGCTTTTGGCTAGACTTTTAGTATGTAGTCCTCTCTTTGGCCATTTGAAGGCCGTAGGAAGGCCTATATCTGATTATTATTGTTATAGACGGCATATTAACTGAAGCATTGTAGCATAAAATTATTTGCGTGAGAACTGTTGAGACCTCATAAATCTAGCTATCATTGTAGCGTTTAGCGTTCTCATATTATTATAAAGTACAGACATTGAAGGATGAAAACGAAAACCCATTGACACAACATAAGGAGACTGCAGAGGGTTATCTTCAACAAACAAACAAACGCGCTCGAGCAACGCACACAACACTCCGAGTGCAACTGTGGCTTGGCTTTTTTTTTGCGCCCCGCCGATGGGGCAACCCACCTGCTAAAACTAGCAACCCGGCGGGCGGTGGGAGGAGGTGAATACTACATGTATGACTACCTCAAGCGGTTGAGCTAGACTATGTCAGACTCCTACTGACTAAACACCCCCCGGTGTTGCCTATAGCTTTGGAAGGGCTACATAGGCTGACGGAACGGTCGCCCCCCGTCGATGGGAGGCGATGTTGGCGTTACTCAATCGGAGTGCATGCCGTGGGGAAGTCGGCGCGCTCCTAGCGGGGCGCGCTTAATCTGCAGTGATGCTGCCTATGTCGGCTGACTTAACTAAGCAACGAAGTGCCTTGTGCCGCAAATAGGCAATCCAGGTCACGTGATAACCAGTGGTCGGCGTAGGTAGTGCCATATGGGGTAAATGACCACAAATGTATGTATTAACATGGACATGCCCCGTGATTTGAGATTGTTAAATGCACTATTCTAGAAAAAGAAAGAGACAGAAGCATGATGTCTCTTTTGCACGAGTGGGTACATCGCAACGTGTCGATGCTTGTATATTAAATCCAAATTAAGTTTGTTTTCTTAGCAAGTACAACGCAGGTAAAGTCGTGTCAAAAAAATAATATTAGTGTACATTTAGAAGACTACGACCCGTTTTCAAGAAACAGTATAGACATATAGAAATCATTGCAGATTTAAAACAGTGTTTGTAGAAGTACTAGTCGGTTGTAATGCATATAGTAACGAAATCGTTTTTCTGAAACTGCTGTTCTCTTTTTCTAACAAGGTTATTATTTATAGTTAAAATAATGGTTACATTTTTAGGGTGCGCACATTTAATTTACATAAATTAGACGTAGGCAATATTTAATTAAAGGAAATTTTTACAATCCCGGGATTTTGCGATGAGAGGGGGTATGTCCACGTTATGCCACGATCGACAATTCTTACCTTCTGCAGTCTCCTTATTTTATGACACAAGGAACGTAAGCTACTACGAGTATATTATTGGCGTTATAAGAATTGAAAGCGCAACATACAATTTTATGTCTCTGTAATAACTTTTTCAAACAACGAATGACAAAGATATTTTATAGACCATTTGCACTATGCTGTTTAAGTTGCAGTAAACGTAATAATAATAGATGAAGATCTGAATGATCCTTACATTGTTTGCGGCAACATTACTTATTAATATATATTCTGTGACATGACTAACAAATCAGATAAATAAGTAACAAGTTAAAGTTACCTACACTACAAGATGATGAAAGCAGGTTAATAATTATACAGGTCTGAAAACATTTTGCCCGTTACTTTCGGGGTCTCTTTGAATACTTAATATTTTTTTCTAAAGTGCTGTAGTATTTCTATGATTTAGATATTATATCCCGCTGTTTTATTCTCTGTAGCATTAATGTCTCCGGACATATATTTAAATTAGATGATAGAAGCTAGCCTAGTTCAAACATGTACAGTCAACAGCAAAAGTAGATGATGTTTACTAGATTTCAAAATTAAGTTTCGATAGTGTAAGTCGGTATTTTCTATATAACTACAGTCAAAGTCTGCAAGTACTAGTAGACACTCGAAGGTTTTTGAGATGCGCTTAAAAACTTTTGATTTTCATACTGATTTCATATTTTTAAACTTGACCAATCATTAGTTACCTTTGCTGTTGACTGTACTCCCGCTGGCAATTGAACCCGGTACTTCTGGGTCGGCGACACACGCACATACAGTAATGGGCCACATTTTGCTGAACATGAAAGCATTTAAACAGTTGTAAAGGTGTAAAGCTGCAATTTCAAAGTACATATATGACGACATGGTCCTTGGTCGAGTGGTTTGTACACCGATTTTCATGGTGTCGCCATCTCTGAGGTCCCGGGTTCGATCCCCGGTCGGGAAAATTTAGAAATTATTGTTTTTCTAACTTGTCTCGGGTCTGGGTGTTTTCTATGTATAATAAGTATGTATTTAAGTATTTTAAGTATGTTTATCCGTTGTCTAGTAACTATATAACGAGTTTCATGACGAAGCTTCTCTTGTAGATAATTGGTGTAAGTGTAGGAAAAATTTATTTATTTATTTATTTATTTATATATGCATATTTGATATCTTTTTTTAAAGATAGATATTTGCGTAGATAGGTGCCAGTAAAAACCAGGTTTTATTCAAAGTTGCCCATTGTGGTCTATGTTGTTACTTCCTGACTAAAATATCTACTCGTATAAATACAACGCGTTACGAGTAGGTACCCACATTAAACGAGAATCGTTAGTAGGTATCCAATTATCGTCATATAAATACCCAGCCTTTTTCAAAAATTTTGCGTTTTATGATAAGTAGGTATTTACCTAGTTGATTAGAGTCATAAACTGTTTGTGTGTGGTTTGAATTAAGCAGTGATTAACGACAGTAGGTACCTAATGCCTTTTGTTTATCTGTTTGTTAGCGATAATTCATTCTACTCGTATTACAATATTTGTAGGTTATAATAACGTTATATTGTAGGTATGTTGCATGTAGCATCGCGCCTACTGGCAAGTGATGTGACATATTGTGACCGAAAGATCGATTGTGAAAAGGAAAAAACAACTAAAACGCCATTTTGATCGAAAATTAATTAGGATAAGATGAGATAGGATTTTTTGTCTCTGTAAATATAGTAAGCAATACATATTATGGTCTTCCATTGCCCCCGCAGAAGACCCTCCGGCAGCTGGAGTATCTCAGTAGACGGAGTAGAAGTCGCAATAAAGTCCCAGATGAAGTACCTACCTGGGATTTAACTATCATAAATATATCATCATGAACATCAAACAAAACATTAATAAATAAAAAGAAAATACAAATTTTCTCAATTTTAATGGCGTATAGGTTTTTCCTTTCCACCATTGATATAATGGCGACAGACTATGTTAGAATAATGGTAGCCAGTTCATACTTAAAACCAGCCCAATGTTTGGCTAGGGCCGCAGCTTACGATGCCCGCTCCTGCTCTCAGCTAGGCTGCAACTTAATCATAGAGTAAACTGCCTTAACTTAATTATAGATATATAAATTTGTATATATATTACAGGTCGTAACTTCGGCATGATTATAATGAAGAGTATCCTCTCATCCGTCGTGAGGAGTTACAAGATAGAAGCGAATGACATCGATAGGCTGAAGATTGAAATGCTCCTGTTCCCGATCAATGGTCACCAGATAAAACTCCAAAGGAGGTGAAGTGTCCGTGAATTAGATTATTAGAAAGAAAAGATGTCGGTACCTACTTGTGTGTCCAGTCAATGTAACAAAGAGGATATTTATATATATTTATAAAAAAAAGATTATCTGAAAAGTTCGCCTGAGACATTTTTAGGCTGTCAATATCTTTTTCATTACAATACTAACAGGCTCTATTAAGGATGATATATAAGTAGCAGAAGTAGAAGTTAGCTGCAAGCGCCGCAACTACACGCAGGTAATGGGTAGGTACTGTGGTGTTTATAAGAAATGATAACATGACTTTTACTTTAAACTTCGTGTATTGATAATTAAATGGTTACATAATGTTATAACGATCTCCGAGCACCTCGGCTCTTAGCCGGGCTGTCTAGCTCTTGACTCCTACTGTCTCCGTCTGTGTCAAACTATTCCAAACCTTTTTAATTACTTATCGATGGTTCCAATACTCATCCAAACTAAAGAGGTTTACATACAAATAAATTAAACTAATCTTCACTAACAGACGTATAATACGTCTGTGTTTTCACTATGAGCTGCATATAAACTCCTTACAGTACCATAAGCTCTGGGTGCGTAGTGCGAGTTTTTTGACGTCCGGAAACGAGAGTTTGTATGGCAACATTTTAACTCTCCACGTATTCTACTAGAGGCGCTACTTCAATGCTGCTTCAATTCGTACAAATTTTCGTTTTCGTTAACTTAATCATATGAATACGGATAGTAAACAGAACTCACACTAATTCCATTCGTTAACGTTTACGTAAACGAGAATTTGTATGGTAAAATGTTAACTCTTCTCGTATGCTGCCAGAAGGTGCTGCTTCAATGCCGTACTTCAACAAAACTCACACTAGGCGCTCTGTTGCAGTGTTTTTGCAGTTGGTTGTGAAAACGAGACGCGTTTAGCAGCCTATAGTATACACGAGTCTCGATTGCAATTATGTTGCAGTAATACTGCTTTAATACGTTATGATAAGACCCCGGGTCGCGGAACTGCGCACACCTCACGGTTTGGTTGACCCAACATTTTATTACTGCGACAAAACTTGCACCTTATTCTTTACGACCGCCAAGAAAATCGCACTTCGAATAGCAGTCTATCCATTGTTTATTTACCACTTCTTGATATAGTTCAGATTTTTGTATAATCCCTATATTACTGTATAAGGTAGGTCTGTCGAATTGGTTTCAGCAGATTTGTCTTTTATTATCGTAGAGGACAAAATAAAAGAGTGTGTGTATCTGTAGGGTTGTTTAATAATGAATGAAATAAACACAAAAAGTTATCCTATTTTAAGTGTTTTGGTCTTACCATCGCCTTTCTTTTTGTCTCTTTTGCGTCGTCGCTTTTAGTTGTCTTTCCAGTTTTGGCTTTACCATCGCTTTTCCTTTTTTTTTGTGTTGTCGCTACACGTTCACTGCTGCTTCACTGCCCAAAAACACGTCCTAAATTTAAGTGCGTTACGGGACTCCCCGTTATGAACTACTTCATTGTGCATTACGGGTGTAGAAACACCCCGTACACCTATGTTGCTTAAAACACCTGTAACTTTCTGAAACTTTATGGTTTACATTTTTTTATTTCTTTATCTGATACATCTTTTCGCCATTAGATTTGTCAAAAACTGATGAAATTACAAGGAAAACAAATGTCCGGGGCTTATTTATCCCCGTTACGCATTAGAAATAAAAAATAGGGGATTTTTACTGCCCCGTAAAGAACAGAATTATTTTTTATCGATGAAGTTATAGTGATGGAAAAAAAATATAATATATGATAGTTTTAATTATTTATCTTTGTTTCCGAAGAATACACTTTTAGGAACCTTTTTTAGGAACATTAAATTAGATTCATCATCATCATCATCATCTCAGCCAAAAAACGTCCACTGCTGGACAAAGGCCTTCCCCAAGGATATGAGGGGTATTTGCCGTAATCGCCACGCTTGGCAGGCGGGTTGGCGATCGCAGTACGTTGAGGGTAACCTCAGAGAGATGCTGCTGCCCATCGTCTGGAATGGTCCCTTAGTCGGCTTTTACGACACCCACGGGAAGAGATGGCTTGGTGCAATTCTGTATCCCCGGCACCACACAGGGCAAATAAATTATATTATATATTAATTATATTAAATTAGATTAAACAAATCAAATTCTAAGAATAATAAAATATTTTTATGTAGAAACTATATCAAAACGAATCAAAACAATATGGGTCAATACTTATTCGATGGAAGATGCATCGTCGTACCGCCATAACGGACTATTATGTACTAAAACATTGAACCATGTACACATTCGACAAATTAATGTAATACCAATCAAACGTGTATGGCTGACTATTTTTAGTATTTACTAGTCTATTTTGGTCGACGATATGCAACGCATCTTCCGTCAAATATGTATCAACCCAAAGCATTAATAACTCTTCATTATTGAATAATTTTACGATATGACATGCGCTATTAACTGCACTAATACAAATGAGCTCAAACCCCGTACGGTCATACAATAATTTATACGGGGTTTTACGGACCCCGTATCGCACTGAAAAGTAACTTTTACTACCTGGTCGTAACGGGGTTCATAAAACCCCGTATATTTTGAAATAACCAACTGTTTCCGTATTCAATAAGCTTCACAAAAATATAGTTATCTCTTTCATACTCCTACAAATCTCAAAGATACAGCTCCCGCACCAGCGAGTAGACACGACTTTTTGCTCCCGCACTGAATGAAAGCAACGAACGGGGCGAAAAAGACCCCTTGACGCAGTGAACAGTCAGCGCCAGATCAACCTACCCAAATCTGTCAAATTTCTCCAATGAATATTGATCCCTATATCCAAACAATAAAGTTGAAAATTGATTATAGAAATTTGACAGTTTTGGGTAGGTTGATCTGCCACCGTGTGAACGTGTTAAGTTGTCTTTTCAGTTTTAGCTTTCTTTTTTTTTCTTTCATGTCGTACCTTTTACTTGCATTTTCAGTTTTTTTTCTTTTTTGTCGCTTTCGTGTCGTTAAATTAGTTTTTTGTAATTTTTTTAGTTGAAATAACTCTGAGAACAATGAGTCTTATGCTTAATTAGATTATGCGTTTTACATTATTAGTAAATTATTTGTAGACGTAGGTACTAAAAATGTATGCGAGCGAAGGAGCACCCGAGTTACCTTCGTCATTGGTGATGGCTAAATGCGCTTACGGTAGCATTTACGCATTTACGGTAATACCGCCTAAGCGTTTTTTATTACCCGTCATGGTATATTCTTACAAGATTCTAAATAAAATCAAATACCGATCGCATTATGTTATACACAAGCTGGTAACTGACGAGAATATAGTTAACAAAACATATAAAAGCCTTAGATTTGCGTGCAAAACTCACAAAATTAATCTATAACTTACCGCAAATAAAACGCTTGCTGTAAGTAAAAACAACACATCGACTACACTAGCCCGCGTAGTGGGGTGCAACGCTAGCGAGGGTTGAGACTGCGACGGGATGTGTTTACCTTAGTGCGTAGGTATTAAGATATTTTTTTTGATAGCATGATTTTTAGAGCATAGGCGTATTAAGCATCTAGGCGTAATTCGACAGACCTACCTTAATACACTTTATACTTGATACGTAACATTTATATTTCAGTAGGGTACGTATTATAATGCCGAAATTTAATAATACGCTTAAAACATCGCAAATCAAAATACCGAAAATACGAAATACCTATATCCGATATATCGAAGTTTGATATGTCTATTTTCAAAAGACCGAAAGTTCAAAATACCGATAATTAGAATATCGAAAGTAACTTTTTACAGCGAGGGTAGATTTACATTACGTATACTATTACGTACGTACGTACTACTCCTGTAGGTCACGTGATAAGCTAATAAAAAAATAACCTCTAAATCCAAGATAATCGCTACGCTGCGCTTCGCGATTGTCTTAAATTTCTAACATATCACGTGACCTACAGGAGTAGGGCAGGTAGTATCCTCAATCATTTTCTCAACCTACTTATTTTGAACTTATGCATTGTAAACTAATATTTTAATTTTATACATTATGATACGTAGATTGTACAATGAGTGAAAACTAGGTAGGTATTTCAGCTGTAGGTATATAAATCTTCGGGATTTTATACTTTCGGTCTTTTGTACTTTCGATATTTTAAACTTTCGGTCATATAAACATTCGGCATTTTAATATTCGACCTTCCATTCATAGGTCTTGTGAAATTCGGTATTTTGAACTTCGGCATTATAATACGTACCCTTTCAGTATGACCAAAGAGTAAACAAAAACTATAATTCCGGATTGACTATCTGGCACTTAGCAGAAAATGGTGTAACAGCAGTTAGTATGCTACTTATTGTTATTAGACTGAGTTACAACTCAGTACCTAGATAAAGGGTCCGGCCGATGAGAAGCGGTCACCGCAGCACAACTTACTCGTTGCAGCTCATAGTAGTTTTGCGTGCTAGTTTCTAGTTTGTTATTTATTAGTCATTCGATCGTTAACGAAAACGAGACGAGAATTTGTATGGCATTGAAGCAACGCTTCAATTGTTACCGGGAGGCGCTGCGCTGCCGCTGCTGCAATAAAATACAAACTTCCGATTTCTTTTTTTATTGAAGAGAGTTTGTCGATTGCGTCAGGCGGCATTTTTATTTTTCATCGTCACCGGACTTTGTGATCGAAAGTGATTGAATGGTAAATAAACTCGCACTGGGTGGGCATCTTGGTGAAAAACGAGGTGAGTTGCAATTTTGCCATACAATTTCTTGTTTTCGTTGACCAGATCAAATGGTGAATAAAAGACACTTACGGTGCTGAATTTGTGCAGAAAAGTTGCAAATCACCTCGTTTCCACTAGAAGGCGCTGCGCTGCTTTAATGCCTTATTGCAAAAACTTGGACCAAGAACTCTGACAGAAATAATACGTTTTTACATGTAACCTTTATTGTTTAAAATATTGTCTATGTGTATTTTTGTTGTCTAACTAGTCGTAAGTTTAGGTACCTACCTAGGCTTATAAAAATGTCTTAATTAATAAAAATAAAATATATTTTTGTTATTTTATTTCACTGTCTTGCCCATCACTATTGTTTTCTGGCAAAAAAAACGAGCGAGCCTTACAGTAGTCACGGTGTGTAACATTTGACATCTCACCTTAGTAATAAGCAATTTTAACACTATATCATAAAAAAAATAGGTAAGCAGGTATTATTTGAAATTTTGTATAACAAACAATAATTCTTTCTAATGAAAATTGAATTTTATTTGAATTCCTGTTACACACTTCCGTCCCAGAGGAATGATGTTACACATTACACACTTCCGTCCCATTTCACGAAATCACTCCCACAAATTGCAAGAAAGCGAGATGAAAGATGTAACACATCAAAAACAATAATCTTAATTGATAACTTTGAGCATTACAATACTGTAAAACTGCCTGGCGCGTTTTTAATTTTTGATGTTTTTCGTTAATTATTTAATTACTTAAAATTAGAGGAGCTCGATGGCGCAGTGGTTAACGCGCCCAGTCTGCGAGTGCTGAGGTTAAGCAACTTTCGCAAAGGGCGGTCATCGGATGGGTAAACAAAACTTTATCATCTCGAGCTCCTCCGTGCTTCGGAAGGCACGTAAACCCGTTGGTCCCGGCTGCATTAGCAGTCGTTAACAACCATCAAGCCGCACTGGGCCCGCGTGGTGGTTTATGGACCGTTCTCCCTATCCATCCATAGGGAAGGCTCGTGCCCCAGCAGTGGGGACATAAATGAGCTGATGATGATGATGATGATGAATAAACCTGTGATTATTTAAATTTTAGGTGTTTCATTATTGATTTCTATAGAAAAATTTAAAAAAAAAACGATTATTTTTATTATAATAATCAATTATTTTTAATCGATTTTATTGTAATGAAAAACAATCGATTATTTAATAATCATTTTTTTGGTGAATGTCACATCCCTTTGTTGTGTATCTATATAAATAAAAATGAATCACTGAAATCTATGTACGCGCATAACTTTCGATCGACTACACAAAATTGGATAATTCTTTTTTTATTGAGTTTGTTATTGTCAGGACAAGGTTTGTACAGACAAAATTAAAAGAAAAAAGATATTTTTACTAAAATATGATTTTTTAAAATATCATGCTATGAAAAGTGAGTGATTAAATGTGACAGAATGACGTACAGTTCTTCAGCCAGCATTTGACAACTTCAAACGGACAATACGTCATTACCGCTTCTTTTGCAAAAGTTTTATCGGTGTTTCGTGTGTTTAAAGGTTTATCGTAGTGTTATAAAATGTTATTGGTTTAAAGAATAAGGCGTCAAAATATCGGTCGGCGTACGCGTAATGCAAGTCGAGTTCACAACACGGTCGAATCATGTTCTTCTTCACTATTTCATACAATTCTAGATTTACTTCGAGAATTCCTGCGCAAATTATTGAGTCAATTTCATCTAGTCTTATTTTTTCGACCATCCACAGAAGAATATGCGCATGAGGCAGTCCTCTCTTCTGCCACTCTACAGAGTACATCCAACATCGTACATGATATTTTACAATGAAGTTCATAAGCGCTTTGAGTTTCTGCTTGAACGCTCGTGCTGTTATGTCATGACGATTGCGGGATGATTGACCGGATAATAACAGATTAGTGATTTTTATCCATTTTGGGTTGCTCCGAAAGTAATAAATAAATCTGGACGCGACCGTAATGGCGCACGTAGGTCATAGCATCTTGCGCATTATTCGTGCATGTGTCTCGGGCTTCCCACATACGTATAAAAATATACATATATAAATAGATAGATAGATAAAGATAGAATAATATGTATACATATTCTATATAAAAATCAATTGCTGTTCGTTTGAGTCGCTAAAACTCCAGAACGGCTGGACCGCTTTGGCTAATTTTGATTTTGAAATATTTGTGGAAGTTCAGGGAAGGTTTAAACGGTGACAAACATAAATAATAATTAACTGAAAATACTAAAAACGACAATTTAATTTTCCAATACAAAATTATTAGTTTGTTTTGTTGTCATGGAAACTGTCAAAGCGGTACGAAGTCCGCCGGGTCAGCTAGTTTATTGATAAAACCAAACCTGCTTAGCGACGGACGGACGTACAATAAAAATAAAACGCTAAAAAAACTAAGAAGAAAGCTAGTGTTCAAATAATTTACTCATTCGTTAGTTAATAATCGACTACTAAATTCCGCAAAACATTAGAAAATAAAAAAAACTGCAAACGTGAAAATGGCTCTTCTTTACTTTCCCGCTAAAAAGTTTATCCCCATATGCCCATGCTTCGTCTTTTTAATGTTCAAAGGGATCTAGCCCATCCAGCCATGTCTTTTGATTATTTTGTAATTAAAGTGGTGTATAATGAAAAAAGGATGATATTAATATTTCCTCAAATCTCTTTCAGTTTCAGTAAAATTGTGTGACTTTACTGAGACCTTACCCAGCCTCACGCAGATTTATCAAAAGAATTTTATAAGTCATTGGTCCGTACTTCTTCGAAAACGACGTTGGCGAGGCCATCACCGTCAACGGCGAGCGCTACAGATCAATGATTAACAATTTCTTTGGGCTTGAATTGAACAATATGGACGTGGACGACATGTGGTTCCAGCAAGACGGCGCTACGTGCCACACAGCGAACGACACAATGGACATTCTGCGTGAACGGTTTGTGGGTAGGGTTATCTCGTGAATTGGCCACCAAGATCGTGTGATTTGACCCCGCTAGACTTTTTCTTGTGGGGTTTTCCGAAGTCACAGGTCTATGCCAATAACCCACAATCGACCGTTGCCCTGAAAGCCAACATAACGCAGGCCATCGCTCAGATTCTGCCGGATCAATGCAGCTGTCATTGAAAATTGGACCTCTCGGATTCGTGCCACCATTCGAAGCCGCGGCGGACATTTGAACGATGTTATATTCCATTCATAATAGCATTAATGGGCCTTTTAAATAAAAAATAATTTTTGTTAATATCTCACACACATCTGGTTTTATTCAATTTTAACATCGACCCGTCCTTGTTGAAAGACCCTTTACAACACGATATAACTAGGAACAATAATTAAAACACATTTTTATAGAATAATATTTTAATGTTATAATTATGATCATGTAAAAAATCATTTGTGTAATTCAGAGACTGGATTTCAGGAATGCCTGTGGTTGAATTATCTAACTCGGTCATTTCATTGTTAGAATCACTGCTTTCACTTTCACTGTCACTCTCTAAAGTAATAATGAAGAGTTCGTCTAAATACGCGTCTTTTTTCATATAGTAATTTTCAATGCTTTTTACATGGGCACAGTGTTTTTGCCACTCTTCAGGTAAAAGCATCTTCGACGGCGGCATTTCAGCATTTGATTTTCCAATATTATGCTCTGCAACATGGCGTTTCATTGAACTCCAGATCATCTCTATTGGATTAGCTCTATTGGATCATCTTTTCCTTTGTTCTTTCTCTTTTTTTCCCCGGAGTAGAAATTTTTGAACCCGTTGCATCAGCCTGTTCTTGTTCATTGTTGTTGTTCATTTCTTTACGTACGAACCGCTCACTAACACCTGCAAAATAGTACACATATTTTTATATATATATATATACCATAAAATTTTTACCATATTTATAATTGTATAGTTCTTGTACGTTGTAATATCAATTCATTTACTAAACACAGTGATGTACACAATTTTAATACTAGAAGTAAGTCAAAACTTGTAATGCCACTGTTCAGGTTACAGAAGGTGCTTGGTACTTTCTTGGGGCAAGGTATACACTATTACAATAAAATACCAAATACTGTACTAGATTTACCTTTAGATAAGTTTAAAAAACATGTAAAGTCTTCTTTACTTAAAAAAGGTTATTATACAGTCAAAGAATATTTAGAAGATAAAACAGCCTGGCTATAATAAAAAACATATACATAATACTACTTATAAACAGTGTCCTGCAGATAACAAAATAGCGTTGCATTGAACATTACAATAAGTTTTATTTTTATTATTATTAACTATAGTTTTTTTGACTTTTACTAGTACTGTATGATATTGTAAAAAATTAAACTGGTAAATTATGTTTTTGCAGACTTAAATATTTTATTTAGTTATTTTTTATTTTTTGTGTTTTTTTACATGTTGTGATTGTCCTTTACATTTTGTGTTTTTATTTGTGATGGAAAGTGTCCTTTTATGATAGGGCATTTTCCAATATTTATGACGCTGTAAGGGAGAAAGAGCTGGACACTTGCTGAGTTTCTTGCCGGTTCTTCTCAGTACAAGATCTCCCGCCCAGAGTAGATAGATAGATTACGAACCGATGGCATAAAATGACGTTCATAAGAGCTATTTGTAGCCTAAACTGAATAAATGATTTTGAATTTTGAATTTTGAAAAAAGAAAGCAAAACGATAGACATAGTTTATAATAAATAAATAAATGATTATTTCACAACGTTTACAGCAATTATTCAGCCAGAAATTTATCTGAATAGAACAATTAAACTAAAAATAATTTAAAGCACAATTAATACAATACATTAATATAATTTACTTTAGAAACATAAAACTAAATAAAATGAATGGGTAGGGGTGATTCAAAGCAACAGCTGGCAACACTAACCTGTAGCAGCAGCAACTCGTTCGTACAATTTTTCGAATGGTATTAATGGCAGTTCGAGACGTTTTTCCTCCTGCATAAAAGCTAAAACTTTTAAAATAATGTTCCTTGCGTCACTTTCAATGCTTTCGGCATTATTTATTTCAATAAATCTACCAAAAAACGAAATAAACACTACGCGTCGTGCACAACTTCAAACAACAACAATTTGACAGCAAAATGACATTATAAAATGGCAGACGCGTAGTTCCAGTTTTGGCCACCGGGTCAGATAAGTATTATTTTCTTGTGTTATGGCTTCTGGAGTGTCTTTCCAACACACATAATTCCGCCAATGTCGAGTGATTAACGAGACACGTTATAATTTTGAATATAAGATAAGTTTGTGGCACTATAACGTTCTAGGAAATGTCATCATTTGTCATTGCTGTTGTTAAGTCATGACGACTTATTGGCGGGAAAGTGAAGAGTCATGTCTGCAGTTTTGTTTTATTTTCTAAAATTATGTCGAATATTAAGGTGAAATAATGGTGGATTATTAACCGTTAAGTGTTCGTGAGTGTGCATGAGTGTTGGCAAATGAAACAAAACAGTGCAACGTCACTTTTCAAATTTTCTCAAGAAATCGGGCTGAGGACTTAATAAAGTCCCACATCTTTACTGAGATACTCGAGGAGTTGGGGGGTGTATCATTTTTCACTTCTCATTCGTCATCATCTCACATGAAGGGAAAAATACTAATGAAAAGAAACTAATGACATGACCAAGACAGACGAAGTGTTTAGAACAAACGAATAGGCTTGATGGTTTTCATTCGGAGCCGTAAAACAATACACAAAAAAAAATAAGTCATTTTTAGTGTCAAATCAAAAGTGTCAATCAAACAGCAGACAAAATTGGATCGGCTCGGCTCACTTTTTCGGGTTATCATTCCATGGGAGCATTGGCTAGTAAAATTTTCAGTTCTTCGAAAATGGCAAATCCAGAAGTACAAAAGTTTATCAAAGGAGCTATTGCTCAGGACAAAGTTGTGGTTTTCTCCAAATCCTATTGTCCCTACTGCACAATGGCTAAAGAAGTAAGTTTACGAGAATTTATGTTTATCCCGTTATTATACCTTTTAGTTCGAAAATGAGTCATTTACCAAATTACTTGCAACCTAGAGCTAAGTTTTTTGTGGCAACCGCCTTTATAAATGCTTATAAATAAAAGCTATACATTTTATCATTACATTAGCATTTTATTCTCAATCAATAATTAAAAATGGTTATTGTAATTTTTTAGGTTTTCGCCAAAGTGAAACAACCAATCAAAGTGTTTGAACTGGACGAGCGTGATGACGGCGGCGCCATCCAAAACAACTTGGCTCATATAACTGGATTCAAAACTGTAAGTTTGTAACAATTTTTCACACTACTCATGTTAAAATTTTAAGAAAAAATATATAAGTACCGCTATATAAAATTAATTTTCAAAATATACAAATGTATAACTCTGATATTGTTTTCTAAAACTCTTTCAATAACTTTTTTTAGAAGACTTCACATTAATATGTGGATCTACTTTGGTCTGTTTCTTTCAATATTATCTCCTAATTCTTTTAATTCAACTTATCTTTCTGAGTAGTGCCTTAATCTGTCGTCTGCTGTGAACACAGATACAATAGAATTTAATTGTTAATAGAACAAGTTATCTAGCACTAAGCAGACGAAAGGTTAAAAATGTAATTTTTAATTTTTTTTGATTCAATTTATCTTTCAAAGTAGTTCCCCTAAAATGTTATTTTTGTTAGCCAGTAACAAAAGCATATCTTAAACCTAGTTATCTGTGGTCACAACTTTTATTAACAGCACTGTGGTTAATGATAAAGCAAATATTTTTTTAGATATCAATGTAAATTATCACATTTTTTGTAATGTAGGTATATAAAATTTTATGATTGACAGTATCACACTCAAGCTTATGATATTTATTAACTATTCGATTGTATTTTTATTAATTCTCTTTGCAATGTAACATGTAGAAAGTAAATTAACTTTTAAAATAAAAAACACAAATTCACTTGTTTCGTATCATTAATAATAGTATAGGTAGTAAATAAAAAGCCTATGTACCTACTGGCCCACTGCTGAGCAAACCTCCATTATTAAAATCAAGTCTTGCTACAATTGATGGATATTGGCTTAATTACCACTCGTGCCCATTGCAGGTTTGCAAATTGCCAAAGTCCGAATCAATGTTTTGCAGAACCCAGGATTTGAATCCAAAACACAGATTAATTATTAGTAACCACCACTGAATATTGGGCCAAGCACTTTGCCATTCTGCCACCAAACAGTAACTATACTCCATCCAACTGGTTGTCTGGCAGAAATTGTTTTATAGTGATAAGACTGCTAAATTGTAACTTTGTAAAAAAAAACTCCTTATTGTTCAAGTTTATATTCTGTAGTGTTGCAATAAAAGTATTAAGTAGGTATCTATCTTATGTTTAGTGAATTTTTTTATCAAGAATGTTAAGAGTGCGCCAACCATAAAATGACAAAAATACAGTTACGAATAAGTTGATATAATTGAAAATACTATTGTAGTAAATAAACAAAATATATATTTAGTATCAAAGGAAACGTGTTTACAATTAGTCCTATCCATAAATTCATAACTCACTATAGTTTTTTCTACAATATCATTTAAAGTTGGGCCAAAATCATGAAAATGAGTGGCGGCGTTTATTTGATATCTTATAGTTTATTTAAACTATTGTACCTCTGATTTTGTCTAAACAATCACCAATGGTCTAAACTACAAATCGTCCGTCTCACATTTTCGATTTATCAAGTGGTTTCTAAAATTATTATTTTTCAAATTAACATGTTAGTTTCTCTATACAAAATTAGTATGGCCGTTATCAAATAAATATGGATGAAGACATTTCATATAAAATATATGACAATGTCACTTACAGATGGCGCACCCTTAATATTAATGAAAATTTATAATTTATGTGAAAAACAATAAACTGTTACCACCATTAATCAAGGCTCAGTTTTAAAATAAATATCTACCTGTACCAGGCCCAAGCCTTTCTCGCAAAATAAGAAGACTACAGAAAGTAAGGTTCATACAAACGCGATCTAACAATGCACACTTAGACAATCTTTTCCAGACATGATATCTGGCAACAGCTGGATATCCGGCTACCGGATATTCGGTCCTTTTTTTGTATGAAAAAATTTTAAGTTTTTAAATTTGGTCTTCATTTACTTCAATTTGCCACTTTTTAATTTTGAGTACTAAACTAATTAATAAAACAAACATTTTTGACGTGCTAATGAAAAAATAAAACGGTGTCCATAACTTATTGTGGTATAATTTGCCATGTGAAAAATATTGAGAATTTTATTTAATTTTACTATCCGGAATCCGGCCGGATACTGAATTACTACCCGGTATCCGGCCGGATAGTGAAAACAAGGCCGGATAGGCCGAATACCGGATAGTTACCGGATATCCGTTTCATCTCTAGTGTCTAATCTATGTGTGCGTTGCTCGAGTATGATGTACCTTAGCTTCTGGAGTCTTCTTAATTTGTGCCTGTGTGTTGGTGCCTGGTACAGGTGGTACAATATCTGGCTTAAATTAAACTTTTAATAAGTCATAACTTTTATGCAATAAGACAAGAGTCATAAACACAGTGGAAACTGTTTAAATGAACTGTCCTGGTTAGTGTACCAGCAATGGGTACTCCTTTAAATTATCTTTTATTTCAGTTAAAAGCCTAAAGTTTAGGCTTAGCAAATAACAATGTTATTTGCTGGTTCATCATCATCATCATCATCATCATCGGCCTATATTAGTCCACTGCTGGACATAGGCCTCCCCTAATGAGCGCCATATAACCATGCCATTGGTTCATGTTTTACATTAATTCAATTTGGTAGTAACATAGCTAAGCTACCGATCTGTGTTGGGCAAGGGTGGTGAGATCTTAAAGTGCTATTTCATGCGGCAAGGCCTTAACTCAGCAGTGAGTCATTTTTAGACTGCTAAACATGTTATACTTTTTCAGGTTCCGCAAGTATTCATCAATGGCAACTGTGTTGGAGGCGGTTCTGATGTGAAATCCTTATTTGAGTCCGGGAAGCTAGAACCAATGTTAATTGGCTAAACAACACGGCAGTATATAATATGTGTATGTAAATAATATAACTAAGCCAATTTTAAGTAGACACAAGTAAAATGCCAACTATATTCTCCAAAAAAATTGTAATAATTTTTTTGTTAAATCAAACCATTACATAAGAAATATAACTAGATTGTTGTACTTAATAGACATTTGATCAATCATTCTTAAAATGAATGACTATTACAAAGGAAGTAGTAATACATATTGTAACTTTCCTATTTATTTAGTTATATTTGAGTTTTATTCCTGTTTGTATATTTGTAACTTATTGATAAGTATTGTATGTAACTTAATTATTTATTTTAAAAGTTGCCGTCATCTAAGCAGTTGTCATATTTTCGAAGATTTCTTCTTTATACTTCCACCTTGAATTGCACGTTTTTCAGTCTCACACTGTTTCTAAAATAAAATAAATTTATATATTATGATCATAAATGAAGAGATTTTACCTTTGCTAATAATTGTAAAGATAGCATACTAACACCTACATGATAGCACCTACAGCCTAAAGAAAGCATAGCATATGAACACTTGTGTTACTAAAACACAATTAATTCAGTATAATAAGTTTAATAAATAGACTATGTGACACTTATTAAAAGGTGAAATCTGCTATGAGAATCTGTTTGCTAATGTTAAAGTACAAAAAATATGATTAACATATAAATGACTTATAAAACGTAATTTATTTTCGTAAAGCAGTCAACACTTGACGTTAAACACCTAATAAAGAGTTGCAAAGTGAGTATTAAGTTATCTTTGATTTTTTTAAATAAATATTTTACAAATAATTTCGTGTATTTTTTAATGGAATGGCGGTGTTTGTTTTATATAATTATTAAATAATGTTCAATCTAAAGGACGACCTTTAAATGTGAGAAAACCCGTTATGAGTAAACATTATGTTCACACAATATTCTGTTAAGACAATTACATTCATTGAGGAGCACGATGGGGCGCAGTGGTTAACACGCCTGGTCTGCGAGTGCTGAGGAAGCAACTTTCGCAAAGGCCGGTCATCCGATGGGGTGACCAAAAACGTATAATCTCGAGCTCCTCCGTGCTTCGGAAGACTTTGAAAAACGTAAAGCCCGTCCGTAGCCGGGAACGTAGGTCCCGGCTGCATTAGCAGTCGTCGTTAAGCCATTACCCATCGATTGTAGCGATGACTTGATTTCAATGATGGAGGCCTTTGCCCAGCAGTGGGACAGTTATAGGCTGTTTACTTTACTTACTACTTACTTACTCCCGCCCAGAGTAGACTTACGAACCGATGGCATAGTGACATTCACAAGAGCTACTTGTAGCCTAAACTGAATAAATGATTTTGAATTTTGAAATTTTTTATACCATTCTAGTCAAAATACCAGTTTTTGTACATACCGCTTGGCCTCCATCTTACCTGATTGGTATAACGATAACTCCAAAGACATGATCAACACGCGGAAGATCACACATCACCCGGAAACCTTAAATAATGAAAGACTGGCTATATCTAAGTGTCGCATCACAACAATGCTACTAACAATTATTAATTTGACTCATTTAAATAATGTGAAAGTAGCTAGCTAGGCGGACTTAAAATAAGCTGTACTAGCTGCCATTTGAAGTTTGAACTGTACTCAGTTCAATATTCGGTCTTAATATTTTTACAATTATTAAACATTATATTCTCTTATAGTATTATAGTCTATAACTGTCCCACTACTGGGCAAAGGCTTTCATCATTGAAATCAAGTCCTCGCTACTCGGATGGGTAATCACCAAGCTTGCCAAATGCGGGATGTTGTTATTGTTTTTGAATTTGGCATTCACAATGCTATATTATATTACTAGCGACCCGCCCCAGCTTCGCACGGGTGCAATGTTGATATACATATAAACCTTCCTCTTGAATCAATCTATCTATTTAAAAAAAACCGCATCAAAATCCGTTGCGTAGTTTTAAAGATCTAAGCATACACACATAGGGACAGACAGACAGCGGGAAGCGACTTTGTTTTATACTATGTATAGTGATATGCTAAGGTTTTTCTAGTAAAATTTTATCTTGCGGGATTTTAATAAATACCGAGAATCGTGCTGAGCGCTTTGCAACTTGGCCACCGATAGACCGATAGCGCTAGGCTGTTTAAAAAATTCTAAAGTTATTTTTTCTCTTGCTTGTGGATACAGTCGTACCTATAAAGCTTATTATTGCGTTTTGTGTCACATCTGTCACTTGCATTTTCAGCAATTCGATGATTTGTGGTTGATTTTTTTTATTCAAATTAAAAGTGGCTAAATAAATTTAAAGTTTAAAATAATGATGGTATCATATCTAGGATAGCCTGCAGAGTGTGCAAACACGTTTGTGTCATCTTCGTCCAGTGCAAACTGACTTAGGGTCAGTACATAGAAACAGTGCAAAAAAAAAATTATAATTGATTAAATATCTATTTCCTATCTCAGATCATTTACATAAGCCCATTAAATAATTTTGTGCCAAATTAGGCCACGCAATTTTAAGATTTTTTATTATTTTGCTTTTTCAAGCTACAAACGCTTTAAAAAAAATTACAATGATTAGAGTTCACATATTCAATATCTTATATGCACGAAAAATCGACTTTGTAAATTTGTGCCGTTTTCATGCACGATATTTAAATGAATAAAACACAAAAACAATAGTTTCGGTAGAAGCGGGCGGACGCGGGCAGGCGACAGCGGACGGGAGGCATACGCACGCACACACGTTCGTTCGGTACGATTTCTTCAATTCGAAGTGTTCATAAATAAATGATATGCCTATCATATGAGTATTGGTTGACTCTTATCTCCGCTACGTAATAAACAAATGTGTACCTACCTTCGAAGGTACCTACCTATAGAGATAACAATAATGACGTGCGAATTTTGTGCGATTGACGAAGAGCTCGATGGCGCAGTTGTAACTTTCGCAAAGGCCGGTCATCGGATGGGTGACCAAAACAAATTTCATCTCGATCTCCTCCGTGCTTCGGCATATCGGCATACGGTATGCCTTGCGCGCGCCCCGTTTCGAGTAGGTAGTGTACAGACAGCAAAACAAAATTAATACGAAGTAAAAAAAATAGTCGACATTTTTATGTGTGGTGATGGATGTGACTTGACCAGTCTGACGGAGTAGTTTCTGATGGTGGAACTCCTCAGATTACATGTATCTGTTGTACCTATGGGTACAATCGAGTAAGTTCGCGTTAGTACATAATAATATGTATAACACAAATTACTTTAAACAGTACTCAGCAAGTACAAGCAAGCCATACGCCCCACCCAGATCAAAGCTCCATCCGTGCGGAGACGGAGAAAGAATACTATTCTCCGCCCCTCTTCTCCGGTGGGTGTCGTAAGAGGCGACTAACGGATTTTCGAGCTTCCAAATGCTCCACTGTGTGGTAGGGCTTGCCCGTCCGGTTAGTGACCACCGTATTACCACAGATTACTTAATAGTTACGTACGCATGGTGTAAAACCCGTCAAGTGACCGCTTATCGGTCGTGTTTCGGGATCAGCCAGCGTATTACCAAAGCTCGAGTGGATGGTGCTGCAATGCATTTCGTCTGTGGAGGCTTCCGTCGAATCAGTGCCAGGAGGACTTTGTTAACCCGCTGGCCAGGGAGACCCATAGAAACGGCTGTCCCGCTAACCGCCTGTGGCACAGTACAGAAAGCGAGCCTAACCAGCTCGTGAGGCTGCCTCACCATGCCGAGCATAATCTCGGGTGGTCCGTTGTGCCGGTTGGTGACCTGAAGGTGGGGTCCCGGCAGCCATTCTCGGGGGGGTTCGGGGGCCCTTCCGTTCGGCGGGCTAATGATACTCATCTGAAGGCAGATCCCTGGTGAAACAGGCCGCTGCACTTTGACTATTTGCATCGCGGTAGCATTTCTTCGATTCACGTCTCCCTTCTTTTCTTCACCATGACAGCGCCTAACATTAAAACTGGTTCTACAGCGGTGCACACCCCCACCACAACCATACCGTTTGAGGACGAGTTCGCTAACATCCGCGGACTCCATGCAAACCTCAATGCCGTCCACCACTATCTTAAGACGGCACGGCCAGCAATGTTGTTTTTGACGGAGACGCAAATAATCTGTCCGGCCGACACCAGCTACCTGCACTATCCGGGCTTTGTGCTTGAAGAATCCTTCAAAGCCAAAGCCGGAGTTTACTTGCTCGTTTGGAAAGATGTTTTCTGTCGCCGTCTGCGCTGTCTGGAGGACCCTTCCTTTTCCCTTCTTGTGGTACATGTCGAGTTGGGCTCTCATAGCCGTGTCTACGCCTGCGTCTACCATAATATGGCGACATGGAGACAACTCGACTTATGGAACATCTTAGTCGGGTAGCAGATGATGGGATGATGGGTAGCATACATATGCTTAGTTGATTTCTCCAAAGCGTTTGACTCGGTGAAATGGCCAACGTTGTGGAAAACACTACTGGATATGGGCACACCACTACACCTCATGCACCTGCTTTAGAATCTATACGAAGGGGGAACAGCTACAGTACGGACAGATGAACTCCTGTCAGATAGTTTCCACCCAAGTGCGGGCATGCGACAGGGCTGCATAATATCACCGTTAATATTTAACGCTTACACCGAGCTTGTTATGCGAATTACTCTCGAAGACTGGACCGATGGTGTTGTGATTGGTGGCTACAAAATTTCGAACTTGTGGTACACAGATGACACCACCTTATTTGCGAGTAATGCTGGCTTTATGGAGGAATTACTTCTCGAAATGGAGCGCGAAAGTCTTACGTTTGGATAGCAGATAAACCGATCTAAGACCAGGACTATGATCGTGGATCGCGCCAGAGACAACTCGCCCGAGATGACACAGATTGCGAACTGTGGCGTGGTTCAGGCTTACGTATACCTTGGAGCCTTAATCTCAAACAACGGTGGCTGCGTAGATGAAGTGAAACGACGTATGGCCATAACCAGAAATGCGATGCAGATGCTGAGGAAGGTATGGAGGAATAGAAATGGAAATAGAAATAGAATTTTTTTATTCATAACCACTTAAATTAATGTATTAATACATAGACAAAATACTTAGGACTAGTGGTGTTGAAACGGTCTCCACTCAGCATAATGTCGAGATACCTGGTTGGCACCCCGACGCTGATCTTCCATGGAAACCAGAAAAATAATAAGATAAATAAATAAATAAAAGGTAGGTGACATCACTGCACGCCAGCGCCATCAATCACATCAAATCAGATACAATGTTAAAGCTCTAGTTTAAAGAAAATCGGAAATGCGAAACCTTGAAAATATTTTACTTACAGCGATTCATCATTAGAAGGCATCAATACTACCGGAATCGCAGCATTACTAAGTCCACCAAAATCAGGCTCGTGCGAACACTCGTATTCCCCATTTCTCTTTACGCGGCAGAGACGTGGACAGTGCGTGAGTTAGAAAAAGGGAAGATAGATGCTCTGGAGATGTGGTGCTGGAGGAAGATGCTTGGGATATCATGGACGGAGTTCCGCACCAACGTGTCAATACTCCAGGAGCTCGGCATCACGCAGCGTCTGTCGGCCGTATTACAGTCACGCATACTGCAGTATTTTGGCCATGTCTCTCGGCAGGAAAACGACTCCATAGAGCTGCTGGTAGTACAAAGAAAAGTGGAGGGAACCAAATCACGTGGCAGGTCACCTATGCGCTGGACTGATCAAGTGAAATCCGCAATAGGGAACCGCGTATCTGACTGTGCGAGACAGTCTACTAACAGGGAGAGATGGCGGGAGGTCGTGCGGAGAGCTGCATCCGTCTCAACCACTGAACTTGACGACCCAACGTGACCACGACCGCTCTGCCAAGAGCGAATTGATAGAGAAGAAGAAGAAGAAGAGATGATGCGCAGGAGTGGTTTCCATCAGCGGAATTGGTGTTTTTGAGGGACTTCAATGCTCACCACGAGTTGTGGTTATGTTGAGTTCCTCCAAAACTGACCATGCTGGTAGAACTGCCCACAAATTCGCTCTCACGCACGACCTGACTCAACTGGTGAACCAGCCCACCAGGATCCCAGATATAGTCGGTCACGCGTCCTCTTTGTTGAACCTTCTGCTGACGAGTCGCCCAGCTGGTTACCGAGTGGAGGTTCGAGCTCCTTTAGGATATTTGGATCACTGTTTGGTATCCAGTTAAGTGGCTACTCGTCGGCAGATTGGGTAGGGATGGTAAGCGGGACTATTTTTGCATCCGTTCCTTGGGTGCAGCGCTGCTTTAGTGGGAAAGACCCGACAGCTAGTGCGACTGCAATTACTGATGAGATAGTTTTAGGGATGGAATACTATATTCCGCACTCCTATCTCATCAGCAAAGCCCAACCGATGGTTCAACCGAATATAATATAATATGATTATCAGCGAATAATACCACCAAGTCCTGCAAAAGAGCCAAGAACTACTGACGCATCCTACGGGCAGCCGTAGCTACAGTTACTGGCATCTGGCCAAAGTCATGCAATCGAACTTCTGCCAACCCTCGCTGCCACCATTGGGATGTCCAAACGGTACTTTAGCTCACAACCCGCAGGAGAAGGTCGATCTCCTGGCCAAACTATTTGCGGTTAACTCCCGAGTCGATGACTGCAATGCACAGCCACCTACAATTTCTCACTGTGGCCACACAATACCCGATTTTAAAATTAGGCAGTGTGACGTCCGTGCGGAGCTGCAGTCAATCGATGTCCGGAAAGCTAATGGCCCTGATGGCATCCCTCCAATAGTCCTGACAATGTGTGCAGCGGAATTGTCCCCCGTGTTAACGCGCCTTTACCGTCTCTCGCTCTCTTCAGGTTGTGTGCCGGAATCTTGGAGAAAAGCTCATGTGCAACCGGTCCCCAAAAAAGGAGATCGGTCAGATCCATCGAATTACGGCCCCATAGCCATAACTTCAATTTTGTGCAAAGTAATGGAGCGCATTTTAAATAAACAACTTGTCCACTAACTAGAAGAACACTCCATAATTCACGATCGCCAATACGGGTTTCGGCCGAAACTGTCAACGGGTGATCTTCTAGCGTACGTTGCACATCTTTGGGGTGAGGCTATTGACAAGCGTGGTGAGTCGGTGGCTGTTAGCCTTGACATAGCCAAGGCTTTTGATTGGGTCTGGCACAAAGCTCTTCTCTCCAAGCTCCCGGCATATGGTCTGCCTGCTCAGTTCTGCAACTGGGTCGCTGGCTTCCTGCATGGGCGCAGAATCCGTATTCTATCTGATAGATGCGCTTCGCGGCTTATGTCAATGAACGCTGGGGTCCCTCAAGGCTCCGTTCTGTCCCCCACGCTGTTCCATCTGCATATCAATGATATGCTTTTACTTGAAAATATTCATTGCTATGCAGATGATAGCACGGTGCATGGGGGATATAACGGTCACCCAGCAGCAGGGCGGGTCGAAACCGAAGTGAATCGAGTGAATCTTGTCATTGAGCTCAATCGGGTATTGGACCTCATATCTAATTGGGGCTCCGATAATCTGGTTGAGTTTAATGCCTAGAAAACACAGGTAAGTGTGTTCATGGCAAAAAAGTTACCATTCCTTCCCCTTCCAACTCTTCATGGTACATCTCAAAGCCTGCAGAGCAATATCAACATGCTCGGTATGACGATGCGCTGCGATCTGAATCAAAGGGACTACATCGAAGCCGTGATCAAAACATCCTCACGAAAACTCGGTATTCTGAACAGAGTGCGGCGATTCTTTACGCCGGACCAGTTGTGCCTTTTGTACAAGACACAGGTACGGTCTTGCGTGGAGTTATTGCTCACACATCTGGGAGGGTTCCGCAAAGTACCTTCTCGATGCCTTGGACAGATAGCGTCGCGCTGAACGCATTATCGGCAATGCAGAAGTCGCAAATACTCTCGAATCTCTGCAATTGCGTAGAGATGTTGTTGTTCAAATTCGATGACGCATCCTTATCGCAAAACGGTCCTTAAAACAGTCTGCTTTTCCGTCATCCCTTACAATGCTCAATTCCATGAACTTTATTAATCCCCTTTCTTTAACTATCACTATTAACGTTCAGTATGATACCACATATAACACACTAATCGAATAATGCACGCACTTGTCGCAACTTGCACCGAAAACGAAGACCGAATGTAAACAAACAACACGCGACGCACCGCGCCCGCGCTCTTCATCGCGCTTGCCCTACGTGCTTAGAAGTCTGTTTCTTTTAAATAATAAGAATTCGTGGATAAAAACAACACAAATTATGAATAGTGTTTTGTTACACCATAATAATCAAAAACACGTAAACTCTAATAACTTGCACTTTCTTTTGTGGCCTTTACAGGCTTTTGTAATAAAAAAAATATCTATAAATGTCGTGGATGAATTCGACACAAAATATTTTGAGCAACAGATATCAGTACTCTAAAACGCGTAACACTTATTTAACCTATTGTAATATTCTTTCAGAGCTAGTTGGGCGACGTGTTTGGTACTGGTTAAATATCAGGATTCTCGTGGACAGAGATGACACAAATTGTCTATATACATCAGTTACTACTTCGTTATTATCATGACAGTAAGATTTTCATCTCTAATTTTATTTTCATCCAATACTGATCGAAGCGACAAATACCTAAATTTCTACCTATGCGAGTACCTAGGATGACACAAACTAATGTATTAGGTTGGGCAAACGGTCTGGAAACTATATGCGAAAAACAAACAACTTTAATATTTTTGAAACCTCAAAACCTAGCGCTATCGGTCTACGAGGCATTAATAAAATAAGTACCTAACTACCTCATTTATATTTACATGTTGAAGAAAAATAATCTCTCGAATACGTCACTAACATTATGTTAATATTAATCAATAACTCAGTGAACTGGATCACTCTTAAATATTCAAGGTTTTCACTATAGACAATAACTTAAGCAAACAGTGGCATGCCCTTATCTAGTGGGGCCAATTACCGTGATGTTTTATTGAAATTATGCAAATGACACCCAAGCCTGATTTCGTCACCCCTCAAAACGGAAGAGTGCCACAATCGGGACGAATTAATTTTAGAGATTCCTTCATAAATCCTTCAGCTAAAGTCACTTGTCCCCACCCTAAACGGTTTAATACGCGCGGGATGAAAACATCAGGGCCCGCTCAAGGCCACTACGGGAGACTTCCGTGGGGTTCGCGCGCCGTACGTTCTACGGCTACGTATTGATATTATGTTTCCTATGTCATTGATAAAAGCGCCGTTTTTGCGTAACGCGATAGAGAATTGCCACAATTAAACTGCAATGTGTGCGAGGGAGAGGGATGCTGGAGACACCCTTCCGAGCGCTGGTCCCTGCCGCCCTAAAAGCAGCTTCGCGCGTCCGCCGCTAGTCCGCGCTGCGAGCCCGCCCTAACACAACATGATTATATTTTATATCTCATTCAGTGAGGTTTTATGTAAACAAACTGTATTTGTGAATTAATTTTAAGTTGTAAATAGGTTGTACGTTGTGTTCAGTGCTTGTGATTCTCGTAGACGGCGAATAGGGCCTCGTATTTAAAGAATCATGTGACAACATCAGCGAAAGTGAGGCTTTTAAGGTAAGTTACGTTCACGCTTTCCTTGTAGACACGAGTGTAGCTACGTGTGTATCATTCAATGGCAAGATTCTATTAAACTGTAATAGTTATTTACAGATTTAAAACTATATATATTATTAAGTTTAGATACAAGGCTGTGTCTTAGCTAAAAACACTACCGGCATGTATGTAATACTGTTTATTATCACATAACATACTTATAAACAAATCATTTATTATGCGTTACCTATAAAATGAATAATCCTATACTTATAAAGTAGAAGGTCGTAGTTCGTAGCTACGGCAGAAGCTCTCGTAGTACGGGTCGTAAAACTCGTAGCATAACGAGTTCGTAGTACAGAGGGAATACGGATTGATTATCGAATATTACCAATAGCAGAACCATATACCAATTAAGTCAAAATATAGGTGATTATTATAAATTATTCTCTTAGCACATACCAATCTATGCAATCATGTGAACAAGAAACAGTTTTCACGCGTTATTTATTACATTTTGCTCATATGGTTGTGCCTGTGGTACTTAGGTAGGTACTATACGGCCGCGGTTTTATTATTACCCCACTACAGGATGCTCTTTGACAACATCATACTTGATGGTAAGTGATGATAAGCCTGAAAGTGGAAGCGTACTACACCTGGAATCGTAAATTACCTGATATAAAACTGGCAATCTTATCTCTAACTTTTGGAACACAATTAATAAATCAAAGCCAATGGCTTCATGTGCCTTTGCGCATTGAATCATTTCTCCCTGTACCACCTGTACTATTACTACTATTCTAGAGGAATTCGCAGCTTTTTTTTTTTAATTTGAAAAAAGGCAAAGTGTTGAAAAAATTCCACGAGCGGGATTTGAACCCGCACCCCATGATATTCCGAGTCAGGTGCACTACCACTATGCTATCGTGGCTCAATCCAACTTGCCGAAATTAATCAACACTATCTACTCTTACTACAGAGTAAGCTTATAGAGTGGCTTACAGAAGCCAAAGGAGCCCTATTCAATATCGACAACTACGTCATCAACATCCGATCTTAATATTTTTAGAAATATTGAGAGATCAGTTAAGAATAAGGCAAGCTAAATTTACGATTATTACATATAATTTTACGCAAATTTTGTTGCAAACAAATTACAATTTATAAATACTTTATTTTCATTCTATTTATATTCAATACAATTCATAAATAAAAAACCTCAACTAACTCGTCTGTCCGAGGTAAGGTGCCCAAAATGCTGGCGGCATTGCCCCTTTGAATGGCCAAGCTAATGCGCTGTGCGAAAAAATTACCTGATTTCGGGTCACCCGTCGCCTCGTACAGGCGAGCAGTTAAGTCTTTTAAAAACATTTTTGCATTAGGTCCCCATGGGCCCATCGTCTCCACAGCAAAGAGAAGGAA
Organism: Eudonia lacustrata; assembly: GCA_947562085.1. NCBI lineage: Eukaryota > Metazoa > Arthropoda > Insecta > Lepidoptera > Crambidae > Eudonia > Eudonia lacustrata. Next base: position 12,736,973 of record OX387325.1, on the reverse strand, counting down.
AAACCACCCAAATCCCGGTATTTCCGTACTTTATTAAATTCTGCTGTGATTGCAGCCGCACATGGCTGGGATGATGTCGTGTCAATGTGACACGGGGCCAAAGTGTCCACACACGTCGCATCCCAAGCCAGACTCCTCCCCATGCTCCAAGGCACAAGAGACATTCCGTCAGGCCTCCTACCATCGGATCGCAACAACCCACTCGGCTCCAAAATTGCGGGCACACTAGCAGTCACTAAGGCTCTGCGAATGGTATCATTTATTGAAGCATGTCTGCTCATGCGCCCTGCACTCCTCTGACACGAGAGACCGTGATGACCCAGCTCGTTTACCCATTCTCCACACCGACACCGATGTGGTTCGTTAGTTTTGATGCCCAAACGAAGAGCTACCGATAGAGTGAGGGTGCACTTGTCTAGCAGTGTACCGATATTAATGGAAGGGTAAGCATGCAACCACAAACCTGACTCCTTTTCAGATACCGCCAACAGGCGGGCTTGATCCACTGAGTTGTCACATCCCTCAATTAGTGCCCGAAAAGTGCGTTTGCAGAGAGGCTCATCCCATTGCCTCTGTGAGTGTAGTACAATTGGAGCATCCTCAGTGCACAACGACAGCCACTCATCCTTCGCCTCCGAGTGTCCCAGGATCCCAACGGAACCCATAGATGGGTTAAGAATGCTACCGCATAAGGATCCTGAGGCATGCACGGATGACAAAAAAGCTGGCAAAGCTATATCTGACACTTTTCTTATACCGATCCCGCCATAACGCACGGGCAAGGTTGCCTGTTGCCAGGCGGTGTCGTTAAGAGAACAATTCAAAATCTTAGTGAGCGTTCCCCTAATGAGAACATCTAAATTTGACATAATGTCAGGATATCTCCAAAATTGAGAAACACGAAGATAATATGTGAACTTAGGGACGAACAAGCAAAACCTTATGATAAAAAGAGCCATGTGAGCGTTCACCTCAAAAAGTCGACAAGAAGTCTCACGAAACTTCGTTATTTGCTCTTCTACAAACAAAGGTATGGATTCATCAAGAACAGGAGCTCCTAGTAAACGCAAAGACTCCTCATCAAGAACCCCTTAAACCCGGAGCCAAACTTTCAAATTTTGAAATAATACTTAATTTATTGTCCGCCGAGACTGAGTTATTTATATAAAGTTCACACTTATTAAAATTAAATTTAAGACCTATTGACGAAAACGCGTCAATTAAAAACTTTAAATCCTTTAATACCGTTTCAGATACCCCACCCAGAGTGCCATCATCCAAATACCAAATATTAAATTTAGATTCTAATTTTTTTATCACATCGTGTATTGCTAGACTAAAAATTGCAGGACCAAGTAGATCTCCTTGTTGACAGCCCACTGATGAACAAAGTAACCTTTCCTCGTAAACTAAATTTGAAGGCGTGCCGTAACACTGCCAAACGTATGAATAAATGGCCGGGACATGTTTTTTTACTTCCTCCAATAAAATTCTCCTGTCAACGGAATTAAATGCATTCTGAATATCGACTTTAAGCAGAACCTCACCAGCACCCGCCGACAGAAAAGTTCTGGCAGCATGCACCGCCGCCTCGCAGCCACCCTTAGTACCGAAACCCAACTGGGTTGGCTGGAATAACTGACCCAAATCAGGCAACACTTTTTGGCAGCATACCTTCGATACCAAACATCGGAGTGTGTTACCCATCGCTATTGGCCTTATACCTCCGTCCTTTTTTATTAAAGCACATACACAGGTTTGTCCTGAAATTACACAAAATTTGTACGGGGCCACCGTACAAATTTTGTGTAATTTCAGGACAAACCTTACCAGACAGCATCAAATTCACTAGTGATATCAAACTTGAGACAAGCGCTCTGCCAGCCTCGCCCGTAGTGCCACCTACTAGATCCTTAAGATGTTGCGGTGTAAGACCATCGAGACCACCCGCCGAACCACTCTTGAATGAATGGATTGCAGCCAGCACATCTTCTCGGGATATCTGTATAGCACTATCTGCTGTATCAGGCGGCCCCGGCAGCTCACAGTTTGCTTCCGGTGTTGGATGTTTTGAGACCAAAGAGTGATACGTACTTAAATTATTGGGAGCCACAGTGTCGTCGGAAAAACATAAGCGTGCCGCTCCTCTTAAATCCCCATCATTGACCTTTCCTTCAATCTTCCTGATTATAGAATTGGGCTTCTTCCCACCAATAACAGTACTTGCAAAGTTAAGACTATGACTAAGACAATTATCTTTAATCTTCTGCGTTAACGAAACTGATGCATTACTGTCCTTATGCACGTGTAGTGTCATGTAAGAAAAACAAAGGAGTTCTTCCCAACTTGTTTTGTCATTATTGTTTATGACCTTATCTACAACCTTCTTCAATCTTTCAGCGACAGATATTCTGGCCCCACGCGGAATTCTCTTAACCAAAGGCAACCCGGACCTATACCTGCCCAGCAATTTCCAGAGTGGTTCGTTCTCCCTGGGCAAATGAGCTTTAGGATGAGCATCCGAAATGGAGACCGAGATGGAGGAGCTACCGGTGGTAGTATTTTTATGAACTTTCCCTGTGTGGATCTTTAACCTTTTCTTTCCCTTGAAAAATCGAGGCTGAGAACAGTGGCTACATTTCTCGAAAACGTCTAAAGAAAGAGCAATCGGAACATCCGGCTGTGGAGTTGCCACCGAAGGAAGTGGTTGAGACATACTTTTCTAATATAATATCATGATTAAAAATAAATATTTTTATAAATAATAATAGAAATCATCAAATAATCAATAGCATAATTAGGTAATTTTAAAATACAAGTTAAAATATTTACTAAAAGTACTAAAAAAACATAGTTACTAAAAAAAAAAGCGTAGGTCAATAATAAAAATAACTAATAAAAATAAAATCAAATTAGTAAAACATTATTCAAATAGTAAGTCATTAACCTAATGTAATCGTAACCATTAAAGCTTGTTATAAAAATGTATACAATATATATATTTTTAAAGTAGGTACTATAAGTATTGTTTGGTTAAAAATTTTAACAATCCAAGTATAAAATCATATCACAATTTATAAAGAACATAAAGGAACAAAACGAGATGATTTCAATTTTTAATTACAAAAATTCACCAGTAAAAAGGAGAAAAATTTAATAGTTAACACAATAAAAACATAATAGTAAAACAATTGGAATGTTGATTACATCCAACGACACAAAAAAGTTTTGTAAAACACACAAACATTAAAATACATTAAATCACACTAAAAGCATTTAAAATAGTAATAACAATTTTGATGAACTCAATTAATTAATCCTTAATACACCAAAATATTTAAAAAAAAACATCAATACAGGTCCAAAATAATTTTAAATGTATATAAAATAAAATAATAAATAATTATACTACAAACTAAAAAAGAAAAACAAAAAAAAAACAATAAAACGGACAGTTCACATAATCCCCTTAGTTTCGAACCAGAGAACACTTGAGTGTAATACCCGTAGAATGCCTAAATCTGCCTCCGCCACTCGGCACTTAGAGTTTTCGCCTAAATTATGAAACGTACTCCGCCGCGTTAAGTATAAAGTTCGTAATAAAATTGTTGGTATGATGAGAATAAAAGTTTCTGCTCCGACCTTAGTTTCTCCCAAAAATTTCACACTGGCACCAAAATCACACAATTTCAGTATGTCCCAGCCATGATTATGAAGAATAACAGCTCGCTGATGGATAGTTCACAGCGTTTAAGTTTAAATCGGCGGTATACCACAAAATTTGCGTCACTATATCACTGTTCAAGTTTTATTGCACTTTAGCACTTTTATAATGTTTGGATTGAACTAATAACACTTGTACGTATTTGTTGATGTGGTATTTATAATTTATACATGTCTTTACACTGTAAATTGACGAAAATATATTTTTAGGAATTTTTTAGATACAGAGCGATTGTTTACGTTGCGGGTGGCGCCCTCTCTCATTTACAATTACAAATTTACAATTACAATTTGAAAAACGTGTTGAAAAAATTCCACGAGCGGGATTCGAACCCGCACCCCATGACATGCCGGGTCAGGTGCACTGCCATTTTTTATTTTTTACCTCAACTGATGGTATGAGACGACACGTGATGATAGAGCCTTTAAAAGGTTACTTCTTAAATTAACATTGCTGTGGCGGCAGACTGAGTTTATAAAAGTGGTAGCTAGCGGTGAAGTTAGAATCTTTATGTGTTCCCCGTTCAATACAACACAACCTAGGTCTTTTTAAGGCAAGAGTGAATAAGCATTTCCTGTCTAAACATGTACCACCTTAGTCCATATCCTGCTTACTAAAATTTATTTTGAAATAAATAAATAAAATACTAACCGGTTGGTTGGTGGCCAAATGCATAGTCAGTGCATAAAAAAGGAACCAACCAATCCAAGTATTGCATTGTATGCGACGCCGCGCACATTCACACAAAACTGGGGTCTCCACGGAAAGAAGGTATAAGGTATAGGTTTCTTGTTCCCTGAAAGGTATAATCTGGACCTCTTCAAGGCTAGAGTGAATAGGCTATTTCTAGGCAGGCATGTTCCATCCTCGACCGCACCGTCACTTAACATCAGGTGAGGTGTAGTCAAATGCCTGCCTATAACCAATAAATAAAAAATAAAAAAAAAATCAGCGTTGTAGTTTTTGTCCACTACTGCAACAAATGCTGAGTGGAATCCATTTAGAACACACTTTTAATTATGATTTGTTTGTTTTGTTTTAAGTACATAAGTTTGTACCTACTGTGTTCTAATAAATATATTTCATTTCATTTCATTTCATAATATATATGGTGGGAATTGAACCCGGAACATTTAGATGCGAGACCGATACAGTGCTTAGTACGAGTTTCATTCACCATTCATTCACCTTAAGAGCGTTTACGCCGCACACTAGCGCCGCCAATGAAAAAAAAAACATATCCAGTAATTAAAGATAGAAAATCAAATTATGCTCAACAAACTATCTGAATGAAGTAATTTAGCATTTTTACGTCACCTAATGAACACCTGACATGTTATGGTTTAGTTAAATATGGCGTTATAGTTAAAAGTGGCCGTATAATTTGTATGGCAAAATTCTTTTCGTTTAGCGCCAGAAGGCGCTGCTTCAATGCCATACTAATTTTCGTTTACGTAAACGTAATCGAATGCATACGGATAGTAACCAAACCCAAACTAGGCACCCTGTAGACTACAGCCTCGCTCACTTCCAAAGTCAGCTAGCTACATTACGTTAATGCAGCAACTGGTTTCCATCAAAGAAGCCTAAATAAGAAGTGACTCCGAATGGGGGCATTTTCCTGTACCCGTTTTCCTTTTAAAGCTTGTTTTCCAATTTCTCGAGCATAAGTCGACTTGCTTAGGGAACCGAAACACGTTTGTGTTCGCTTATTCACTTTATCTTAATTCTGATGCATACAATTTATTTTTGTAAAGCTTCGATTTTCTGAGTAGCAAGAGCGCTCGACTGGCTTGACTCAAATTCCAGATGACCTGGGTGTATTTTGCCTAGCCCGAGTTTATGATCACAAACCGGCGTTTGAAAAGTATGGTGGTAACGACTTAGTGTCAATGATAGAGATGATGTTTCTGTTCCCAATTTCTCATCAGTGGGACAGTAATAGACCTACTTTTTATTAGTATTACGCTCATATAATTTGTTCGAGATATTTTATTTTATTTTATTTTATTTTATTCAAAGGAAGATTACAGCCAACATGGGTAATTGTGCAACTAAATAACATCTACAAGCTAATAACAAACCTCAACATCGAGATATACTCCAGAACATACTATTTTTTGAAAGAGGTAATTGAATATGTAATATTAAATTTTAAACATTTTCAACATTTGGAACGTGATACTACTTTTAATAAGTAACAACCACTAATATAATGGTGAAGCGAAACTTGTAAGCTAGAAGTTGCTGTTTAGACCGTAGAAAGAGCAGAAAGTATAATCATCCATTGGAACGCTTACAGGGCACAGGACCAAATACAAATGGTCCACACCTTGTAACCGTCAACAAACAAGGTGTATAAGTAAGGCATAAAATATGACTAAGAGAGTCACATTTAGTTCGAGACTGAGTCCGTGACTAGGATTTTAGGATTTTATTAAGATTTAAGGCTCTTCATCCTCTAAATTAATACATTTTATCGATGTAAGCCTATAAATAAGTGGATTTTCTAAATGTGTCAGATTTTACCTCTTATTGAATTGATGTAAACCTTAGTTTTCCTAAGATAAATTAATAAAATACCAATAAGTCTTATGGCAGCCATCTTCAGGGTTAAAGATGAGTAAAATGATAACGTGACACTAAATATTTATGTTTTTTGGTTGCTGTTAGCAAGGCATTGTCAGCGTTACTGGATTTTATAGGATGTGAAAAACTTTAGGTTCCTGACACCGTAGTGACCGGGACAGCCCTCGGAGGTGTTCTAAAGAGGCTGGCATCATGCTATCGTGTCACCGTACTCGATTCTACGAGGCGTTAGAGTCGAGTTTACGAGAACGGAAAACCAGAGAGGTTAACCGTACCGTAGGGGAATGGAAAAGCTCATGTTCCTATCAAGATATGCGTGTCTTCGCACTCAAGTAGATACGGTGTTTTGTACCTAAGCTTTTGCCATACAAATTTTCTTTCGTTAACGTGATCGAATTGAAATTGAACTCGCACAAGGCCGCTTGGTGGAAAAGCAAAGCAAAGAGGTTTTCACAAGTTCTACCTACAGGTACCTCTAGTACTCTTTGGTATTGCAAGTTCCTAAAACGAAGACGGAAACGGAAAACAGTGGTGACTAAATAGTTAATGGGTTTTAATGAATAAATGACGAAAACTGAAATTATGGGCTGTTTAAACAAATCACTTATGAAATCTTTGATCACTTATTACCGACCATTTAGAGCGAACCCATATTGATATTCACAGTAGTAGTTAGAATGAGTCGTTGTAAAGTTAAAAAAATATAGGGTTACAAACAATTTAGGCTTTGATGTTTTTCTCTTGTGAAAATCTAAATCTAAAATGAAAGAAGTAAATGTTTAAGAATCATGGAGTAATTTTGTTCGGAAGTTAATTTCAATCGTTAAACCACAACGCCAAAATGCTGTAAAAGAATCAATAACAAAAAATAATATCTGTCTCGCGTTATGCAGCGCTCGCGATTTAAAATGTTTTACCAAGTTATTCCACGCTCAACACTTTCTCCTACATCTAGTAATCTAGCGTTTTGCTGACAAATGCGTTGTTTATACGACGGCGCTTGGGGGTGGTCCGTGTGAAGGGGTGTCCGAGTCTGGCAGACATAAAAGGCGCGCGTCAGTCGGTCGGCAGCCAGTCCGCGCGTGGCTCTCTCCACAGTCGCGCGGCGCTCCCGAAGTTACGCGGAATCTCCCCACGTAACTTTAAACAAACTTCGGTTCGAAAAGTGAATTTCTGATGGAGATTAGAAATCGCTCTATCGATTATTAGGTAAGATTTGAAGAAATATTAAACTTGCAATGTACGCTTTGTTTTGTTTTATTTTAATGCTCAATAGATTATTATTTTTGTAGAGAAGTCCGTCCTAACTGTTTATCTATAAACAGTTCAAAGTTTTCGAAAAATACCTATTTCACAAGACGGTTTGGTGATTCAAAAACTAAACTACAAAATAAATTTTATAAAGTTAGCCAACTTATTTACTAACAAAACTCAGTAGTCGCGTTTGTAAAATATTATTCCGCCTCCTTCAAAGTTTAAGAATAATTTTGAAATACAATTATATTAACTATTTTTATGTTGAGCGTTAAACATCTAAGTAAATTGTTAAATTCGTTAAAAAACTTTTGATTGAGTGTGTAGTGAAACCTTCCCTTTGATCCTTGATGCAGCTTAATATAATATAATATACCATGTATAAGTAGACTCGTATACCATGTACACTCAATGACATAGACGTCATTATTATGTTAGTTTTCTAAGTTTTAACCACTTTTTAGGTTACAGAAATTAGTATTTAGGTTCAATAAAAATTAGTTAATGTTTGGAAGAACTTTTACTTAATCTCAACGTTTTTTAAATTTATTGTTGCTGCTGTCAATTTGTATTGTATTTGAATATGTTCGCTGAATCTATGACATTTCTACGGCTAGACGCTACGATTTTCATTAAAGTTGCTAAAAAATCCCACTTCATGACAAGACGATTTTCATAGCAGCTCGTGAAAAATTCCTTTAGACTAGCACTTAACTTTATAAAATACGCTCATGAACTCATGATTGCCATTTAGTATCTCATGTTGCCAAGCGTCGTATGTTTCGGTTTTGATTTTATAATAAAAATAGCATCTTGCTAGACAACGTGAGAGCCGACGACGGAAACATCGGAATTTCAAAGAAAAATGCACAAAATGTCAGTTCAAACATGATAGTATGCTCATCGTATTCAGTGTCGAGAGCAAAATGGCGTTGCTTTAAAACACTATTACTGAGTATTATGAGGAAAAACAGCTTTTCTGTTGCCGCAAAGTAATAAAAACTTTATTCGCTTTAAAATTTTGCATATAGCAGTAAAACGGATTATTGGTTGAGTTTGGGCTTACATCAGTTTTATATTAAAAGTAATGAATTAAAATATTGTTCATATCAAAGCGGTTGCAGACTGTTTTGCTTTGAAGTAAATTGGTTTTGAAGAAAAATAGAGATTCAACATTATTGTACAAAAGTTAACAAAATAAAATCGTCAATTAAAAGCACGTCAGCTATCAAGATCAATAAAAAATATAAAAATACCACCAAATAAGTAGCAAAGCCCGAAATAATAATGACTTACTAAATAAGTAAAGTTTCAAAGTTTGAATTGACAATAATGTCTTTCGTGTAATACTTGTAATAAATTTATATAAAAGCGAAATACCTGTGCTGTCTTGCTTAGTAAATACATAATCTTAGGAACTATAAAGACTTTAGGTTTGGTTTCTTATATGGTGTGGACTTCTGCTAAGAAGGATTTTTAAATGGGCTTTATTGACATGACATTACAGGACATAGCTAACTTATAATCATAGTACAGGACCAATATTGGGCATGACGGCCGTTATGTTAGAAATCCATGATATATGTATAAAATAATGTTAACCACTGTAAGATTGATGTTGCTAATGTTAAATTTTAACACGAAGAAGCTAAAAACAACGCGAACGGAGTCGCAGGCATAGCTGGTTTTAATGGGTACGGCGCTGTATAGCACCATTACTCATAACCATTTCAAAGGAGATATTAAAACGAAACGCCAACATTACAGACTTCGTTAATGAGCTTTTAAAAGACATTCTCTTTGAATACTTTTTAAACGTCAAGTGCTCATTCAAAGTCATTAAAATGATAAAGGTTTATTGAAGTCCCTTTATTTCAAATTGGCTTACATGTGCGTTCACGTGTGAATGGAAAAGTTCTTGCAGCGGGCTCAGTAGGCTCAGTAGGCTACAGTAAAAAGCTTTTGAAATTCGAATTTCACTTTGGATAGGCACTTGAGGAGGCTGTGTTTGTCGACTTCAAGTATTTGAGTGGATGTATTGAGTTAAATGCACGTTGATTAATATGATATTAAAAACTTCATGACGTATTACAACAACTCTGTTTGGTTTTTAATTTTTTTTAGCCATTACTGTAAGTAAGCTAACATTATTACTTAATTTAATTGAACACTTCTACCGGATCTAATTGCGTTTATTTTATATTTTATTTTAGCTTAACGTGTCGAACCCTTTCCAGGGCCGGCCATAAAAAGGGTTCAAAGCGATAGGTTTGATACTTTGTGTAGATACAAACAAGTTAAGTAAAAATACATACATAAAACCTCCTCCTTTTTTGAAGTTGGTTAAAAGTTGAATGTCTGTTGTCTACGTTGAAGTACCATAGATCATCTACATTCAACTTTTAAATTAAATTACATATAAGTAATATACAAAAATATATAATCTAATGCGCAGTGCAAAATTAATTAGTTGACTAAATAGTTAACTAATTAATTTTGCGCTTTATATTGCTTTATGAAATCCAATCTCCTTGGGTAATTAATTTAATAATATTTCCATTATCTTGATCACATTTCAACACTAGCGTAGGTTGAAAATATGAATCTGCTAATAATCTACTACCAATATTACAATCTTATATCAGTTTCACGTTAATTATCTCTTGAAATTAAACTATATCAAAAAGGTAATATTTTCTTAACATTCCTGCTAGTTTCTAAAGAATCGTCAACATAGAAATAAATGTAGACCATGTACGGACGCAACACAAGAAAATCCCAAGAGCTCTCTCGCCTTTTTCATTATTACAACCAATTGAATTCCCAGACACAAGTTTCAGTTTCCACTAACGGTGTTTATTTGATCGATACCAGACGTACGGACACGGAAGTCTGTTTCTACCCCAAACATCTTCAGAAAATTAATCAGTCACTCACTACACAAATTTCCAAAGTTTTGATGGAAAAATGTATTAATTAAACGAGGCGGATGCGTCGAGGGCGGCTCATCAAAAATGTATAGAATTCGTATGATTTGCATAAAAGTCATTTTATTGCCTCGAAAGACAAACAGAATGGGATATTAGCTGTTGGAATGAATCCAGAACTGCGGTGTGGACTATGCCCGCGTGTAATTTATATGTAAGTAGGATGAGGTGCGATGTCACAGTAGAATAGAATTAATTTCAATGTGGCAAAAGTTAGTAGCAACTGTAAACCCTGGATTTACATGTCACAATCTTGGCGGCGACGACGAGAAAAACTTAAATGTGGTACTTGATAAATTATATTTAATAGCCACTAACTTGGAACGTAGACAGCTGAATGCTGTTGTTTAAGTCGCAAAGAGACATTTGTTAACTCAGTTTTTAATATACAGTTATTGATTAGCTACGTATTATGTGATTTGTAACTTAGCAGTTCACTGTATATTCCTTAAAAGTAAAAAGTTTCATTAGAACTAGGTTAATGATTTTTTTTTAAAAGGACTTTAAAGTTTGTATAGGACAACAGAATTTATTTACTATCAAGTATTGTACGAGTATAGTGTCCTCATCATCTATAGCTTTTACTTTTTGCTAGATAACATATATATTGTATATATGTGTACAATACATACCATACAATATATTGTATTTCATTATGGAAGAAAGATACATCTAACAATTCCCTTTCACGACGAGGAGGCTTCAGAATTAGTGCTTACTACGAGCTGCTACGAACGTCTACGTACTACGAGAACAATCTACAATTTGCTTTACCGTTTTTTTCTAAAGTATAATAATGTTTTTATTTATATTCCGCATAATCAACAAAAAAAAAGATTTTAACTGTTTTAAGCCTTTAGGAGTTTGTAGTTAACATTTATTTATTTAATCATATTTTATTTTTTGTAAAACGAATTTAAGCCTCAGCGTGGAGGGTTACGGTTCGATCGCCCCGATGTTGTTCATGTAGAAAGGCAGTGTAACGTTTATAAGATAATGATGTAAAAGCTGCCAGATGTATAAAAAAATATTTACATAAGCTAATTCTAAGCAGCGTCGCGTCGTCGGTAGGCGAAAGTACAAATGCTTGGGTTGAAGAGAGAAATTATGGGTCAATCCCCATAGCCCTGACGTAAACATACTGACGTGAACCCATACCTAACAAAAGTATAGTTATTTACTTTCTAAGGCGACGCATTGGAAATTTACGTGGTGGGGATCTTGATTTTTCCCAACAATTACAAAACATATGAAATGATATTTGATGACATGATTTTTCATTTAATTGACTTCATTTTGCTACTTGCAGAAACACGATTTGTCAACTTTTATAACAGAGAAAAAAATATCAAGTTAACCTCTTTTAAAACATAGATTTGCATTTTACAGGCAAACCAGACCGATTTAAGCATCTAAATTTTCTTAGTAGATTAGTCTTAACACACACTTCAATAGGCTAGTTCATTTTTAAAAAATAATTTGTAGTTATAATTTGAAGAGAAAAAAAACAGTTTTACTTATGGTACGGGGCGCAAACGCTCCGTATTAGATTAATTGTTTAGCGGTGCGTCGCCTTAACAGGACTGTTTTTAATTTGTGAATAGCGCATTATTAAATGTATTTTAAAATATGTATTAAAAATCACTTTTTAATGGGCTAAAGGACGATTAAGAAAGCGATGCCTGTAAAAGGACTGAAGGTAGGACAAAAGCCTAATTTACTCATCAGCATTAATCAAATACAACGAGGGTATAAACAAGGTTGGTATAAGCGCGGCCATTGGTACTCGCTAAAACGCGCTTGAAGAATTTTAACAAGTGGCGAGGGACTCAGCGAAGAATTCAATGAGTTTGCTACAATTATGTCGAGCAAGTTGGTGCATTCATTAGCCGTGTTTCGTTTAATATTCATCAGAGTAGCCACAAGTAACATTTTTACTTTGGAAACCAGAAACAGGGGTGACGCAAATGATATGCTAATAATGGAACCGTGAGTTCGTTTTGGACAGCGCAGTTTATTTTGGTTGTCGTGGAGGCGCTTCGATGCGAACTGTTTAGCTTAAGGCGCTGACAACTGTGTAATGCACTCACTTAGGCATGGTTTATACAAAAAGTATAAAATATACTACTTAGGAAATATAAGACGTGGGCTTTGGCCAACATAGGCTTTTTACTTTGTAGGTATTGACCACCGGAGCCCAACTTAACGACAAGAAAAATATATGTTCTAGTCTATTAGACTATATTTGCTTGTGAAACAATGTTATTGTTTCCAAAATGCAGAATTATGAAATATCTTTGATAGAAGAAAAACGAAGTCGCCTCTAAACAGTATCTATTTTATGATTATCTTTTTGATGAAATTAAGAGCCCTTATTCGTAGTATTTATTAAAATAATCTAGATTTTGTGTAAATAGCGTTTTTTAACTTCCTGGCTTGAATCCAGTGGCTCACGTCACGCACTATTTGCATCCCCTTTGATTGTATGCAGATCGACAAAGAGCGCTATTTCATTATTGTCAGCGCCTTAAAGTGGGCAGAAAAAGATAGACAAGAGAGATTTGTTTACACTGTGCGGTGTTCTCTAACAACAGCCTCTCTGACATAGAAACTTATATTGTGCTTTATCTTTAAGCAACGACGCAATTCCTATGTGGATTTTGCGATCACTCTTTTATAAAAATATTGTTATTATGTATCCGTTATTAATATACATTTATTATTATTTGTACTTAATTAAGTACTAGTAATGGAACCGTTTTGGGCAGCGCAGTTTATTTTGGCTATGGTAAAGTCACTTCGATGCGAACTGTACCATGAAGTGGGCAGAAAAAGCTAGATAACATAGATTTGTTAATATTATGCGGCGTCTCCGCGTCGTCTCATCTTTTTCATCGTTATCCTATAAAAGCAAAATGACCAAATTGCAATGAAGTAGTAAAATAAACAATCAGACAATTATAATCAAAATATTCCTCATTTCTATTTGTCACTGTTACAGCAAGTGTTTAACGTATACCGCCTTGGATGTCTAGTAGTTAGATCACTACACCGGTCTCTTAGGTCTGAATCTCCTGGGTTCGATTCCTAGCAAAGGATATACCTATAGTTACTCTGCTCGGTTTAGTTGGTGCTAAGGGTTGATGGGTTTTAAAGACTGCTATGTTACAACAGCAAGGATCAACGACTTAAAGTGCCTTCCGAAATACGTAGGAGCTCGAGATATTTAATTTAGTCACCAATTCACCGGATCGCTAAATAAATTAATGTTATAGTTGCTTAACTTGCAACATTGCACCCGGAGCACGCAAACCGCGCCATTGAGTTTCTCATTTTGCCAACTAGACAAACTACTACAACGAGACAACTAGACAAACTCTTCAATAGTATAATAATGTCAGAGATATATAGTTAGACTTTATCAGTTTTATGCAGAGCGATGACTTTTATCGATATCTCAATGTAGTATATAATGTTAATGTTTATGCTGTACATTATTATATAAAATTCGCATTGTAATGTTAAATCGATGGTTCTACAACCTTTTTTTCCGAGCGCTCGTATACAATCTAATATCATAAAAAACCATAGCCTTTTTGTTGTTGTTTTATAAGTGTCTATAAGTACTATGCCAAATACTTTTTAAATTAACAGCACAAGTAAAATCTAAATATTTTATCTTTGAAATAATCCGAGATTTGAATTTCTTCATTATAATCTAAACAAAATTGGAACATGAAATAATTAAAAGCTGTCTCTAACAGTTTGGAAAGACTTAACATCATTTAATTTAACACACCTACGCTATTTACCTTAACAATTCTTAACGTTTCGTTTTTCCTTTGACAAAAGATTTCAACTTCTAAAGATGTTCATAACAAAGTACTTATTTTGTTCGAGACAAAAATCTGTTTCCATATTTCTACCTAATTAGGAATTCTTTCTTTGTTACAGATGCTAAATCGGACGTTCCTCGTGTTAATTGTAGACATAGCATAGTACCTACACCCGTTTATTTCCCTAAAATAATAGTACAAACATCGAACTTACTTTACTAGGTATAATTTAGAAGCTAAACTAAGGACCTTAAGGCTTGCCAAACGCTATTTCGTTCAATATATACGGGGAAGATAGTTTTATCGGGGTAGTTTATAGGCGAAAACAATGCTAGAGGTTCTCATAAAGCATCGGTATCTCGGAGGTGATTTTTGGAGGGTAGCGTAGGGGGTAGCCTCTAACATGTGTGAAGATAAGGAAGAGGTTCGTAGCGAGGCGGTGGAGAGTCCTCGGAGGCTGTGTTGGTCGCGGCGGCGCCCCCCAGCGCCTTCGCCAGACACCAGAGGGCTCTGCTGCGCCAAACTACTCAGGAAGAATGGGAAACCTAAGAAGGTTAGTGGCATGATGAATTATTTATGGCCATCAATTATGTGTACGCGGAGATAAGTCTGTTTGAGTTATTGAAAGAATATAACAGACTTTTTGGTGGGGAAAAAGACGTCACGTTTGCGGTTTTGTTTTGTTGTCCTAAATACACGATTTGTTGAATGTTAATTTGGAATAATCGTGGATTATTTACCTTTAAATATTCGTGAATTTGCATGAGTGTTGGAAAGTAAAACAATACAGTGCTACTTTTTAAAGTCTCTAAAGAAGACCGTGTAAGGTTTAGCTCTACTTTTTACTGCAAGTCAAGCAATTGATCGTCCAAGATCTATTATCGCTAATTACCACAGTGAAAATATTATTCTACAGTATATTTTATCTATGTACGAACTGTCTACACCCATTAAAAACAAAACAACATGAAGATGTTATAATGACGATGCTTTGATGTTATAAATCCAACTTTTACATAGAGTTAATGAGCATAAAATTTCCGTCGGTAAAAGTTGAGTTTTTAACACAATCGCATTATTTTTTATAAATACATAACAATTCTTTTGACAAATAATACAAAGTAATAATTAAAAATATAACAGTGTTAAGGGGGTGCCGGAATTTCGAAAATTTACTTGTTTTTAAGTTACTGGTGCTAGGCGCTGAATAGGTCATATACATTAAAAGAATTAGTGTAGGTTAGCTTGATCCTTTTACAAGGCCATGGTTGTCTTGGAATTAGAAATAAATACCCAGAAACTGCATGAACAATACGTAAAAGTAATGATATCTAAAAACTTATTTCTTAAGAAACTTTGTAAATATAGCTCATGAAACAATAATCCGTCATCAAAATGTTTGTATTGATATTCCGCAGGCCACTGTTGTCTAATTTTTCATCAAAAAAATATGAATATGAAAATATTAAGACTTTATTATTTTTTACCCAAACGCCTATGATTTTACGAAAGTAAACATTGCTCCAATTAAATCACCAGCCTACTCTGTACAGTTATTTGTGTGCGAGCGTATTCATGTTCAATTCATCATCAATCAAGCAATCAAATTCATCCACGCGCCGATCGCTAGCTATATGCCTAAACTCTCAGTTTTGCGTCCGCGCGGCACCCTCTTAACATAAAGGCTCGCGAAAGTTTCTTAGTAGGTAGTTAAAATCTAGTTACACAATTTCATAACTACAAACGATATTAAAAGCAATATTGTTATTTCATATAGCTACAGAATACGCTGAGAATGTTCAATTTCACCTTCAAAGGAATACCTTGCTCATCAGAAAGGTATCTTAGCTCCCCATATTTTGGGAGAATGATTTTGTATCTACGAGTAATATCGAAGTTTGAGGTAACTCTAGACATTGGGTAACTTGTACCGTACTTAAGGTCAACGATTGAATCACGTTATGCTTACATAATATATTTTGAAATACGTAACAAAACTTTGAAAAGGTATATCGGGTTACAGTTATTATACATATAACTCGTAGGAAATTGTAGCTATAGTTGTTCAAATTGTACACACTTAAAACTTTTTTCAATGCCTAAGCACCAGTAGGCTTAAGTTATATGAAAAATAGTCGGAATATTATATAAGAATCTGAATATTTTTGTGTCTTAAATATAGTTTTGTACTATACAAAGTTATATCGTCCCTAAATAAAGAATGAAATATTTGTAAATGCTGGCTTTAATCATATACTTGGCAGAGTATTTTTTGTGGTACCTATTATATATATTTTTTGTACAAAATAATGTTTTCTTTTTTCACTACTCGAAATTTTTTATAAGTTAAGGTCTCAAATAATCCAATATGCCAAGAATAGGGTTAATGAACAATACACAAAGCTATGACTAATTTGCAACTGTTTAAGTATCATACTTTCAACCTTATTAAAGTTGATTCATTATATCTATTTGTTTGTAAAATATACATTTTAAAGAATAAAGAGTATATTTTATCATCATCTCAGCCAAACGACGTCCACTGTTGGACAAAGGCCTCCCCTGAGGATCTCCACAACGACCGGTTTTATGCTGCTCGCATCCAACGGCTTCCCACGACCTTCACCAGGTAGCCGGTCCACCTTGTTGGAGCCCTCCCTAACTGCGTTTTCCGATACGCGGTCGCCACTCGAACTGTTCCGCCCCAGCGGCCATCAGTCCTGCGAGCGATGCGCCTGCCCACTGCCACTTGAGCTTAGCAACTCTTCGGGCTATGTCTTTAATATGGAATATATAGTGGAATAGATACATAAAGCCGTGATTTAGTTACAAATGCTCAAGTCTCATACTGTCGTCTCATACCGTCAACTTCATTAAAGTTTCTTCATCATGTTTAACATTTGCATAGTTAGACGCAGCTATCGCGGTTCGGAGGCGAAAGCTCATTCCACTTTCACACCAGGAACAGTAACTGACACCGAACTTATTCTAATACACATCCAGTCTTATTATCGAAGTTCGAGACGGTGCCGGTGGCGGGGTTATTATGTACATTGTATTAAGTATGATAACTAGTAAGGCAAATAGCCCGGCCGCAAACCGACAACTTTAGATCAAATTAGTTTGCGCTGACGACGCGCTGCCACTAAATAAAGAGACCCCAGAAAGTAAGCTTAATACATACCGCTCTCGAGCAAACACACATAGACCCTCTTACGGACACGGCATCTTAGACCGAATCTGTCCTGATTCGTCGTATTCCTGTTTCGTCGGATTCCTGATTCGTCGGATTTCTGATTCGTCGGATTTCTGATTCGTCGGATTCCTGATTCGTCGTATTACTGTTTCGTCAGAAATATCAATATATAACTAAATCTATCATGCGGTAAACCAGTATTTACATAAATTATATAAATAATTATATAAATTGAAAATTGTCAAAGACTTTGTTGAAAAAAAAAACAGTTTTTGATTGTTTAGATATAGACTCAGTATATTAATTTAATTTGTATGCGTATATCATATTATTTTTACCGACTTATCTTTAATTCAAATTGTTTTTATTGTAATTATTTAGTTTTTAATATTAAATACAGAAGTGGAGTCACGGTAATTCCATAGTTTCATTTGATATTGAAAATATGACGAATCAGGAATCCGACGAAACAGAAATCCGACGAATCAGGACAGATTCCTTAGACCACCAACCGAGTACGAGCACAGCTGTTGCGAGATTCCGTGTCGTGACTCGTGAGTGGTTGTGCGTTGATCGAGCAAGATTGTATGGAGATTGCCTTCTGCAGTCTCATTTATTTTGTAGCGCAGCGCTCCGTTTTGATTAACCTCCCGAGGGAAACAAATGAAGGCGCAGTTATTTTAGCCAGCCGCGCAAACGTGAAATAATGTGCCACCGTGAGTACGAATCATTAGAGCTGGGAATGAGTTGGCTCTTGGCATTAATATTTGTTATCAAAGATGAGCAAGAAGTACCTATGTACTTCTTGCGGCTCGTAAAGAAAAATGTTTCCGCCCTACTTTTTCTTTGTTATTCTCGCTTACCTGCATTTTGAAATACGTAATACGTACGATAAAATCGATATGATAAAATTAGTACGATCGATAAGATAAAATCAGTACAATAAAAAACATGAACACGAGAGTTCTGTAACTATTTTGCAAAAATGCTGAAACTCCTAAAAGGTTCATCCGAATTCAATTTACGCCAAAAAGATTTGTTTTCTTTTGAATCAAACGGCATCCGGGAGTAGATGCAGCCACTATTTTGCAATTCTAACTTGGCAAAGAGGTTTCAATCTTACTAATGTGTCTAGGTATATGCTGAGTGCTTCATATAGGTGCACTTTACATGTCTCTATATCGGTACAAAATACATGAGATTCTAAGTGCCGTCTATCGCTTAACTAACGATGCTCGAAAACAAAGGGCTGTTGTTGGCTTTTCGAACTTTATGTAAAGAATATTTTATTACAAAGTAACTTCAAAATTATATGGAAAAATATTTGTCAAGCATTTTTAAGATAATTTTCTTCCTAAACCTAAAAGTACTCGTCGCTTGACAGCTAATAAAAAGTTGTTTCAAACAGTCCTAATATTTTAGGAAAGCTTTCACACTTATAGTAGTTATATTTTTATTTCAGGTTTCAAAGCTGGCATTCTACTCGAGTATAATATGGATTGTTATATTTTATATATCTCACTGTTGCATTACAATACTGTTGTGTCTCAAAATATACTACAATTTTAAATTATACCGTATTGCAACAACAGTACGGTTTAATCTATTTTGAGTAACAACAGCAGTGCGAATATTGAATACGTTGAGGTTAACCTTATCCCCGGTTATCTGACGACTCCCTAAAATTCGGGTATAATTAACCAGTATTTCAACAGTTTTTTTTTATATAATTTTCGTTTTTTATAGCTCCAGTGACATTGCCTATTGGTCAAAGTAGCTTTACATAATTAATGATTGAAAAAAAAGTGATTTACATCCGAGAATGCTGAGCCTACCGATTTAAATTAAAAAGTGTTTGAAACCCTTTGTTGCAGTGGAGTGCTGACGAAATGAAAACTGGGAGAGAAAAAAGTGTCGACGGAATTTTTACATAAATTCGGATTTTTTTACGCCCGTTGTTCTCTATTCCATGGTGTTAAAAGAGATTTAAATCTCTTTTATGCTTTTATTGCTATGAAATATTATTTGTTTCAATTACGTGATAAATACAATGTTATTTTTAATGTACACGAAAGTTGATTACCATTTTATAGCTGTTTCGTGAACAAAGTCGAAACTCGGTGCATTTAGATAAATCTTCAATCAATAACAATTTGAAGAATTTACATAGTTAACACGCGATATTGACTTTAGCAATTTCTAAGAAAACACATTTCCTTATATCTTGAATGTTCGTAAATTAACAGATTTGAAATATTTCACGAAAATTAAAAAACCTTTACAAAAACACAAATGTTGAAAAAAATTCCACTAGCAGGATTTGAACCCGCACCCTTCAGACATACCGGGTCAGGTGCTCTCCCAATTGAGCTATCGTGATTCTAACCAGCCCGCCGAAATTATTCAACACTATTTACTTTTTACTTTGAAAGCCAAAGGCGCCCATTCAATGTCAACAGCTACCGTCATTAACATCTGATCATAATATTTTTACAAATACTAAAGATCAGTTAAGAAATAGGCAAGCTATTTACAAAATGTTTATATAATCTTTAACGCAAATTTTGATGCAAACAAATTACAAAAACACAAATATTGAAAAAAAAATCCACGAGCAGGATTTGTGTGTGTTTTTGTAATTTGTTCGCAACAAAATTTGTGTTAAAAATTATATAAACATTTTATAAAACCTTTGTCAGGTTGTGTGTCAATTTGTGTAATTGTGCGTTTGGCTACCTAAATGGGTCATTATGCGTGTAACCCAAATGTAATACTGTTGTTGAAACTCGACTGTGAGGGTAGTAACTTCACAGCGACGTTATGTCGCTGGCTTGCAGAGTAAATCACAAACTACTAGAAAAAAACGAGTCTTCTGAGGCCTCAGTAGCTCAGCGGTCAGATCATTGCACCGGTTATCCAAAGGTCGTGGGTTCGATTCCCACTCGAGCTTGCTGAGGCTGGTTGATTTTTTCTAGTAAAATTGTATTTTGTTTCAAAAATAACAAAAATAGTTGTTGAAATGTTTTAAGTATTTCATAATTTTGCCAAATGACAACTCTCTTTCCACAATAAAATTTGTGAAGGCGTTTGTTGTTAGCACATTTGAATACCAAAGGCGAACTACTCGCAATTGTACACAAGGTTATGTATTAGCATAATCTCGAGATTAGGTTCCTCCATCAGCATACTTTGCCAGTTGTTTTATGTCTTAACACTAACAAACTTGCTGCCAAAAAACAAACAAACCCCTTGTAATCCACATTTGCATATAGGTGACTTGATTTTCAGATATATACATATATTTTGTTATTTTGTAGAGATATGAGATATACAGTCCTATGTCCAGCAGTGGACTAGTATAGGCTGATGATAGGCTGATGATGAGATATAATATCCTACTAATATTATCAACGCGAAAGTTTGTTTGGATGTTTGTTACTCTTTCACGTAAAGACTACTGAATGGATTTGGATGAAATTCGGCATACAGATAGTTTATAACCGGGAATAAAACATAGGATACTTTTAATCCAGATATTCCCGCGGGAACGGGAACCACGCTGGTGAAACCGCGAGCGGCCACTAGTATATATATATTTTTGATGAGATTTGACTCGGGTACGCCTATATTATCTTAAGTTTGTTATTCCGTCATTATAGGCTTAAAGAGGCACGCAGTTCCCTCGATGTAATGTGTAGCCTAATTATTAACATTAGAGCAATTTATAAAAGGTTTATTACCATAATTTGTTGGCTTATAACAACGATATGTTATGGACCTTCTTAATAAATCCTCAAACTTTAGATTGTAAATCTAGTAAAATATAAATTTTGCTAGTAAGGCGCCGTACCAATATGTTGATATATCAACCAGCCAAAGTATTAGAAGCATGTTATAATTTCTTACCCATATTTTACACATATTTCACAATATTTTTGAAGCCAGTAACATGTCATGTTTTTTTTCTGGACTCTTTCCGATAGAAGCGCTATAATAGGAGACTGCATTCGAAACCTGTGGTTGAATCATGAATATTTAAAATTGCGTCTACGGGTAAGCTTACTTGAATAGAGCTCTTTTCTTTTGCTTTACTCTTTCTGTATTCAAATTCGTGCTGCCAGTCAGGTGACTAGTGATGAACCAGACGCCGCTTTCAGTTGTTTTTATGCATTCACTAGTATACATTAGCATATACTTTATTCTTACAATATCTACTAACTTCAACAGTTGACTCAGATCGATCTGCATCTAAATATTCCGTTGTCTCTTGCGGATGGATACTCTATAACTGAAATGGAACTTTATTTAACGGATCTTCTCTTATAAAATGTTTTTGTTTTGTTTATATATTTTTTAACGCAATTTTTGTTGCGAACAAATTTCAAATACACAAATGTTGAAAAAATTTCCACGATTGTTCGCAACAAAATTTGCGTCAATAATTATATAATATTAGGTCCTTACCTATGAAATTGACGTTTTTTTCTCACTTATTAATAGGTGTATTACTTCTAAAAGTCAATACCGGTTGTTAATATTATTCCACACCTTTAATTAGGACTACGTTAGTTATGCTTCAGTAATAACAATGATTATTCATTTTATGTCTTTATGGCCAAATATTTTTTTTATATTGACTTTTTTTTTGTTCGCGGAATTGACCTTTTGTTTCATTGTAGCTTTGAAGGGTCATGATTTTTTTTCTTTCTAATGCCTGCTATATTTAGCTAGTGAAACAAACACACTACTCTACAATTTTTATAAAGTCAACATAAAGAGATGCTAAGAAAATTAAAAAAACGTTAGTATGAAAAATAAAATTTTATAAAAAATCTTCATACAAAACGTCAATTTCATAGGTAAGGATCTAATATAAACAAAACAAAAAAATTTAGAAATAGCTTGCCTACTTCTTAACTAATCTTTAGTATTTGTAAAAAAATTATGATCGGATGTTAATGACGGTAGTTGTTGACATTGAATGGGCGCCTTTGGCTTTCAAAGTAAAAAGTAAATAGTGTTGAATAATTTCGGCGGGCTGGTTAGAACCACGATAGCTCAATTGGAAGAGCATCTGACCCGGTATGTCAGAAGGGTGCGGGTTCAAATCCTGCTCGTGGAAATTTTTTCAACATTTGTGTTTTTTTTTTTAAATAGTGTTGAATCATTATTTCGGCGGGCTGGTTAGAACCACGATAGCTCAATTGGGAGAGCACCTGACCCGGTATGTCAGAAGGGTACAAATCCTGCTCGTGGAAATTTTTTCAACATTTGTGTTTTTGGATCTTCTCTTTTTAACATATAGGTTAGTGGCACCAGTGTTCAACACTTTAAACCCAGTGTTAAACACAGTTTTCGTCTTAAAAAAACATAGGTTTTCATTGAAACTTTAAGGGACGGCAGGTGGTCTGTATTTAATTGTTGGTAAAGACTTAAACCAGTTGCTGACCCATATTTTTATAGATTAAAGGACAAAAATGTCGAATGGTCGAAGATGTCACTTTCGCTGTGGCCTGCAGAGAGTTTTAAAAGTTAGGCTGATAAGAAAAACATTAACCGCCTTACAAATAAACAAAGAATAAGGTCTGAATAGTTATTCCGTGTTTTGTCTCTTTTACTCTAATTTGAAATGACGTTTACATGACAGGAACAAAACACGGAATAACTATTCGGACCTTATTCTTTGTTTATTTGTAAGGCACTTAATCTAAGAAAATAAAATTTTTCTAAAAACATATTACTTTTTCTATCCTTTAAACGTTCATATATTTAAATCCGGCTTCAGTAAATTTTGTTGTCTCGAAATTGATACGATCTAATGCCATCTTACAATCAGGGCGGGGGCATATGCTCCTCATCTCCTCCAACTAAGCCACTCAAATGCGATTAAGGGCAACACCGTGTCGGTAATGACGTTATGGGCTGTTGATATAACGTGCACACCTAAGTTGCGTCGATTAAGACCGTTGCACACCAGACGTGTGCTAGGTAATAAATTATCGGAACAGCAGCGGTGAGAGTAATAATTTACGTTCCTCGGTTCTATTTAAGCTATCTGTTACCAGTTTATCCATCTGAACGGTGTTAATTCTCACCGACTTTAAACCTAAGTTGTGTGTAAACATTTTACGCTTGGTATTTTAATGGCGGATTTTGGGGAGCGTGTACTGTGAGTTTTATATGATTACGGGTTTGAAAGCGCTTACTCGTGTTTAGAGATGTTGTAGAGAATGCGAGAATTAGGTTTACTGCTACTTACTCTGTTCCACTGTGTTGCATTCACGATGCTTGGTCGAATATAGTACGAATATAGAATAGAATAGAGTACTTAATTGTACACGAAATTCAGATACGTTATAGTAAAAACAGTAAATTGTTCTAGAACTCGTATATATTAGGTACTTACCTATGAATTGGCGTTTTGTATAAAGATTTTTTATAAAATATTATTTTTCAGGCTAACTTTTTGTTTATTTTTTTTAGCATCTATTTATTTTAACATTATAAAAATTGTAGAGTAGTGTGTTTGTTTCACTAGCTAAATATAGCAGACATTAAAAAAGAGAAAAAATCAAGTCCCTTCAAAACTATAATGAAACAAAAGGACAATTCCGCAAATAAAAAAGTTAGTCAATTTAAAAAAAAAAATGGGTGATTAAGACACAAAATTAATAATCATTGTTATTACTCAAGCCTAAGTAAACATACTTAGACCTAATTAAAGGTGTATAATAATATTAACAACCGGTATTGACTTTTAGAAGTAATACACCTATTAATAAGTGAGAAAAAAACGTCTATTTCATAGGTAAGGACCTAATACAAATTTACATTAATAGCTTTAGTATTGTACGATATAAGTAACAGGTGAGTTTTTTGACATTGTGGAGCTCGATCGCAGGAAATTATTATGCTCATTCTAATGAAATGTTACATAAAATAAATTGGTAGTGGTCAACTAATAACGCTATTCCTTCGGTGTTTCATAGATTGCTTTTGTCTATGAAAGTCTGACGATCTACGGTGAAGACGATTTTTCTAGGATAATTCGTAAGTGTGCATAATAGTTAAGATAAAATATGATACTTGTCACCAATTTCGTACCTATGAAATCTATTGCTAATAAATAAATAAAAATAAATAAATTATCGTAAGTTTTAGTAAAACCCCTTTTACCTTTTTATGGTGTGTGTTTTTTATCGACATTTCAATGTGTAAGTAACGATATACGAGATAAGATAACCAGTTCCTTAGAAGTTGAGGGTTCCGGTTGCGACATTATCGTCTTTACCATCAGAAGAGATGAAGGATACCGCTTATCCCTTGTAAAATAAAAAAAAGTTCGAAGGCGAAACTTTTTTCAGAACAAAATGCAACGGAAAAAAGAGTTAAAATGCAGCTGATGCCGGCTGGCAAGGAAGGCGGGAACTTGCCGCTAACTACTCGATAGTTGGTGAACTCGTTGCGGCCACATGTTCTACTTTGTACAGTATTCGATAACCGATACTTAAAACTTTAAAAGGAAAAAAGGTTGTGGTTTTGCGCGCCCGTGTGACGTCACGTGCTCTTGTCACACAGCTATGCATTCCACATTGTAAAACAAACATAGCACCTATCTCGGCAATTTAGTTTTTAATAAGTAGATTACACATACAGGTTGAAGCTAATAACAATATTGTAACAATACACAAAGTTTTGAGGTTCACAAACCCAGACTGTAAGCAAAAGAAGTTTACATACATAGCACTAAATAAATAAAAAACTACTAAAAACAATAAAATAAACCTTAACTGGCTACATTAATCAATTTTAGACTTTACAAATTGCGATACAAAAATCTTACCTAGATTAAAAAATATTATACGTATTACTTACCTATTGTATTTTAACATCTCCATGACCACAAAAACACAAATATTGAAAAATTTCCACGAGCAGGGATTTGAACCTGCACCCTTCTGACATACCGGATCAGGTGCTCCCCCAAGTGCAGTGGGTGCAGTTTCATTGTGTTTTTGTAATTTGTTCGCAACAAAATTTGCGTTAAAAATTATATTATTTAATAATTATATTATAATAAAAACATTTTATCTCCATGAACCTTGATTATAAAAGCTATTATTCTATTTTATGGTTTTTTTTCTTAGAAGATCGATTGGAATTAAGAATTTATTTAATTGATATAATGTACAAAACTGCGCAGTGGTTTGCGTGTCCGGGCTACGACCTTGAAAGTTGTCCTTACACTTATAGTTTTGCTTCCCAGTGGAGGAGGTCCTCCACATGTATGTAGGTACATATTGAGCTAGGAATAGCACTAACCAAACAAGCTCTATTATTAAGTTGCTCTACTTCTAAGTAGAGCTTATTTTTAGTCCGCCTAGCAAGTTACTATTTTATATAAGTCTGTGCAGATCGTGTTACTGTGGTTACTGTATTTTTATGTTGTTCACTTCAAATGTCTATAGTAAGTTACTTGGGAAAGAAAGAGCATATACAGAAAAGCTGAGTTGTTTGACAGTTTTTCTCAGTACAAGGTCTACTGACGAACCGATGACGTGTGACATTCAAACCTATCTATTGT
Source organism: Eudonia lacustrata (assembly GCA_947562085.1). NCBI lineage: Eukaryota > Metazoa > Arthropoda > Insecta > Lepidoptera > Crambidae > Eudonia > Eudonia lacustrata. Next base: position 12,710,803 of record OX387325.1, on the reverse strand, counting down.
AGCAAAAACTCATTTATTGACTTTCAGTTTTGGTTTTTTTTATTATATCCATTATAAAATACATAGCCACTATAGTCCATTATAAAAGTTAATTGTCTTTTTCGGGTCACGGCTAAAGCAACAAACATTTCAATGGCACGCTCTATAAACCAGTGACAGGGGGAGGACCAAATTAATTGGAGCTCTATTTAGCGACGCCCGCGCCCGGCAGAGATCATTAAATTGACGTCACTGTGCCGCACACAATGATGAATACTTTATTTAATGCGAATGTCCTTTGTCACACCACAGAACGGGTAATTCTCCGTTTTGCGTCACCATCTGACGTATAAACGTCCCACTGCAAGGTTAGCGAAGGAATAGCGTCATCCTACAAAGATCCTCCATAATTTTTCCTTTTTTTACTTGATAAAATGCCTTGCACATACCCCGGGGTAAGGGGCGATCCAAGGTTATGTGGACTAAAAGCTCGACAAGGGGAGGGGAGAAATACCCACTAAAAAAACTTAGTATACTTAGTTCAGTATCACGAATGGCAAGCACAGAATTCATCAAAGCCACCACCCAGGGATATTGAGGTCTAAAGGCCAGTCACGCTAAAAAGGACAACAGACAACAGACAACAGTACTACCTCCCAAAAAATGTGCTCGCTAAAGTTGCCGCCTTTAAAATTAAATACAAATCATGCTTACATCTAACTTATCAAACATTTACTAATAAAAGTGAATCTACGCTTAAAGTTATATGCGCTGCATACCTATATAAGGAATTGATATGATGGTAGCCATCTAAACGAGTTATATATCTAAAGCAATCTAAAAATGTGCATTTAGTTAAATGGTTTGTTTGCTTTAAATCCGTGTGTGCGGTTTTCAATAAAATTGTTTTGTTCTTTGACTAAACCAACAGACGTCTTTGAATCGAGTGTACATTAAGCGTGCAATATCGGGTGTCTTTCGCCACAGAGTAGACAATAGGTACAGGAGACAGGCTATACGAGTATAGCAAGCTTGCTTACTCATAGACGTATGGCCATCTCAGTACAAGCCGGTTAAAAACTGGACGCCCGCCATTACTAGTGTGGTACTGATAACATAAACTTTTTGTGTGTACGGAACGATCATAAATGAAAACGATCATAACAAACTAGTGGTCAAGTGTATAAAAAGTAGATGCTAAAGTAAGAATCTATTCGTATATCTTTCTTCAACGAGGTCTTATCACACTTATATAAAATAATAAAATCTATATCTAAGTTGTCATAACCAACACAGGATTATTTTTTTTAAACATTTAAGCAATTTTATTTAGTTCTATATTTCCTAACACCCAAATACATAATGTTGTGAGTGAGTGCGAAAAGGAACGTTACAGTTATTCGTAGATATTTATAATCAAAGACAGTCGAAAACGATCTGTACGTATCTATTCTGTGCTTCCAAGGAGCAGACGCGGGGTTTAATATAGCTTCGCTGCATTCCCCCGAGACACGCACCTCGCTTATTGTTTAACGATACGTTACAATACATGTATATTGATTCGATATAGACATTCCTCTCTGATACGGTGATAGTTTTACTTTCTGTAGCTAGTTATATAAGTTTTCCCCATACCCACTCAACAAGAAAATGCTATTTTTGTTATAATAATAATAGTAATAAGTATTTATTTCAGAATAATTCCATAGACTGTTAGTAATTACAATAGACTTTAAACGCTAATGTTAGTTACAAGAAAAAATAAAAATGCACATTAAACAAAAACGGCCTTGGCGCACTTGGTACCACCCACCGTTAGAGGACGATGTGTAGTAGCACTCAATGTTTCAGCAATATTTTTGTTTGTTAGACTTTCCTATATTTTTTTATGGAAATGTAACAGTTGTTCGATTCTTAAGTGTGTTAATAAAAATATCAATTTCGTAAAGATTACAAACCGCATTGGCAATCAACATATGACAGTGTAGGGTATTGAATACAAAGTCGAAGTCATTTGCTGCTTCACGTGACTTTAAACATATATAGCGCTAAAGGAAATCTCAAAATAATATTTTTCCCCACGATACCAATGATTGGCTGGCTCGCCTTACAGATAGCTCCCTTTGAGGTGAAAATTGGTATTTATTCCCGTGAGTTCGGTTGTACGCGATATTGAAAACTCTCCTTGTATTGATTCCGTAAAGGATTGCTTTCGATTTTTTCCATTTTGAACGTGCTCCTGTTACCAACGCGTTGATCAGTCTATGTCGTGTGCAGCGTCTCTTTGTGGGAGAAACAAAATTGCGCGTGCATCTATTAGTTATAAGAATATCCCTTGAAATGAAACATTTTGCACGGAGCTTATTTTAGCTAATCGCACTAGCGGTTTATTGGCAAATATTTACATTACATTTGGTAATATATCGTATATAACCCAAATATATCGTATTTTTTGCGACTAAGAAAAGATAATTAAAATAATAATCGAAACGAAAATATTAAAATTGTATAGAACTGAATATTAGAAGATTTTAAATAAAGTATTTATATTTTAGTTGCCATTTTATGAAAGTGAGAGTAATTAATTGATAAGGATCTGCAAGGAATTCAGAACAATAACAGATTTTGCTCTAAGTGGCCTTTTCACACTACATTTTTTTCTGAATTATTACTCGTATAAGGTCTGAAGATGCAGCTTTTTTGAATATCCTACATGTTCGAGTTTGGGTATTGAAAATAAACGGAATTATGTGATTATACAATTGTTGGCACATATAAATATTTTATGAGATCAGAACCTAGAAGATAATAGACATTCAAAGACTTGTATAAAGTATAATTATAAATTAAAATTTTATATCATCAAAATTTGGTCCGAGTCAAACTTTTCATTCACATAACCAGATGGTCATGTTTCCGATGACTCCGCAAATAAATGCTACCTACATAAAAGATCCATAATTCTGATTGAATTTGTGTTTCTATTTACCTCGGCCACACATCCGGATAATCTTTCGCTATTAAGCAGGAACGGTCACGTAAACCAGGATTCATTAAGCCGAAATGAAACGAAATTTCGACGTCTCACTAAATTTTGCTGCCCTCGGTTAATGCTGAAGTGACCTTTTCCTGCTACGAAACATTTAAGTGAATGGGTTGGGCGAACTGACTTTACGATATATTTTTTCCTATAAAACGAGTGAGTACATTATTTGTTGTATATCCTTATTACTGGTATCTTAGTAAGATCTTTACAAAAATATTATTATTATTATTTTTTATTATTATTTTATTATTTTTATTCACCGCTGCCCGTCATTATTTTTTTCAACCACTGCTGGAATTAGTAAAAACTTGGTTTAAAACCACGCTAGTACTATGCAGTACAAATACACACCTAGCTATGTTCGCATTTGATAAAGCTACATATTTAAGATGCAAAAATTATCAAAAGTAACAATTGCTTCTTAATAATATAAACAGAAACAGGTAGTTCATCGCCTTTTGTAAAACGCGGAACTCGATTACGTCAGCTGTTCAACAACAAAGAGTTCAATGGTCTTAACGTTTGCATAAATAAGCTTAAACTCAACGCTTATAAAAATGGCGACAGGATTTCATTAAGCCAAATCTCGGCGTAATGTCGTCTCCTTTCGGCCGTCGCGTCGATGGCGCGGGCAACACGCCGCCCCAGCACACTAAAGCCTTTGTCACACAGAAAGCGGCATGCATGCTGCGTTTATTTATTTAAGCTAAGTAAAGAACAGCAAATTCTTAAAAATCTATACCAATATTAAAACGTGAAGAAAAAAGTCTTTTGAAGTTTATTTGGGACAGTATCGATAAAATTTATATACCTACCTACTAAATATTGTGTTAGATAACATTGTAAATTTTGAGGATATCTATTGAATTTCAACCACTGGGCGACCAATAGTAATTATTATTGTAGTAACTAAATAAATAAACGGTATCTTTTCCTTGTGTTAATGACATTAAAGAACCGCGCGGGATATCAGCGGTACAGCAACAGCTCTGTCCAGTGACACCAGTACTGTCCACGCCGCACTGCTTACTGTGTAGCAAAGGCTTTAACGTCTAGTCCGACAAAAAATGGAGTAAGTAACATGCGAAAGCCCGCTTATTCACAGCGGCCGGGGCGGCGCGACGCAAGACTACGTTTTTTCGGATTCCATGAAAACGCAACAAGCGTGCTCCGCAGTAGATTCAGGGTATAACTAGATATTATAATAATATATTCTTTTTGTTATTTTCTTTTTAAATTAGTCTTGTTTTCCGATCACAATTATACACGATAAAGGTCTTTGTAAACCATATTCTGAAGTATAAATGATGATTATGATTGATCGATTGATAGACTATCAGCGAATGAAAGTTTCATCTAATGAAGGGTATTGTGACCACAAGAAAGTATGTTTTATTTTTCCTTTAGTTGATGGCTTCGTGCGATTAGCACATTTAGCCAGTGTCAAAGTAATTTTCTTACAAGTAATACATAAATAAACAATATTTTCTTCCTGTATAATGATGATGAATGATAATAGATATGAGAAGTGAGAAATGATATACCCCCCAACTCCTCGAGTATCTCAGTGAAGATGTGGGGCTTTACAAGTCCTCACGCGGACTTCTTGAGAGAATTTGAAAAGTGCCGTTGCACTGTTTTGTTTCATTTGCCAACACTCATGCACACTCACGAACACTTAACGGTTAATAATCCACCATTATTTCACATTAATATTCGACATAACACAAATTTTAGAAAATAAAACAAAACTGCTGACATGACTCTTTACTTTCCCGCCAAGAAGTCACTAAGTATGTTAGTGCAATTGATTTATACATATGTATTATAAAACTCAACGTATCTCTGTCTGTCTGTCCGTTTGTGTCCTTGTCACTCGAGAACCCCTTATCCGATTTACGTGGCTATTTTTTTGGCCAGGATATGTTGTAGTTCAATTCTTCTGTAGTCCACGAGAGCGGATTCGCGGGCATAGCTAGTATAATTTGTACTTTAATCCATATATTATGTATAACAACCCATTAACATTATGGTTGCAGTGAATGCCTAAAGTAAATCATCATCATCATCATCATCAGCTCAATTTTATGTCCCCACTGCTGGGGCACGAGCCTTCCCTATGGATGGATAGGGAGAACAGGCCATAAGCTACCACGCGGGCCCTGTGTGGATTGGTGGTGTTAACAACCACCTAATGCAGCCGGGACCAACGGTTTTACGTGCCTTCCAAAGCACGGAGGAGCTTGAAATGATACATTTTTGGTCACCCATCCGATGACCGGCCTTGGCGAAAGTTACTTAACCTCAGACCTCAACCTTACCACTGCGCCATCGAGCTCCTCCTGAAGTACCTAAATAAGTATTAGGTATTGAGTACTAGATTTCATTTAAGCCTAATCTTGGGGAAGTGTCGCCAAATACGTCGACCCTGTCACTCCACTCCACTACTTATACTACTGAACGATGTGTACTGAACGTGAAGCGGGCTCTATTACGTAACTTGAGTTATTTATATACCACTTAGGCGACAGGCAACTAAGTCGGTCTTATGGAAATCGGTTATCCGTTGCCTATACGGGTTGCCCAACTTTGTGGTCTATATAAAAAGTTTAAACGAACTTATTTACAACATAAACTACTTTTAAAAATTTACGTGAATTGGTCTTATCGTGTTTTGAACTAGCAAGAACTGAAACTCGTTTAAAATGCGAAAAGAACGTATTATCGTTATGAGATAACTAACTTACAAACTATTTCCTCACAAACTGCTTGAGTTTCAGTATAGAAGTGGGACGCGCAGACTTCTTAAGATAATTTGAAAAGTGATATTGTATCGTGTTCACTATTCACGGTAATATACAGCAACACAAACTTTATAAAGCCAAACGAAAAAAGATCTCTCACTTTCCCGCCAAGAAGTATTAAATACTTTTTTCACCATGCACTATGGTTTCTGATGACCCATGAACTGCACAGCGGATTGGAAGTCAGCACGGTCAACGACGAAATAAAACTGTATTCAAAGAAATACAAAGCAAGACTACACGCACACCCGAACCACCTAGCATCGCTGTTGACCACTATTGGCTACCCAAAGAGGCTACGCAGACAACACATCATGGAGCTCGAGGAACGCTACCATGATTCACAAAAAAAGGGAGAAGTGCTCAGTGGATCACTTCCCTTAAACGCCTAACTACCCACACCGAACCTGCTCATAGTCAGAAGACTGATTGCAGATAAACACCTAACAAAAAAAAAAAAAAACTTTTTTCGCGATTGCTATCGCTATGACACGTAACTGCGGCCGGAAGAGCCCTGTCGAGGCGAGGGCTCTCGTCTCGTGCTTCTCAAATGAGCAGCGATTTCATTGGAGCTCACCTGTTACTGTCGCTCAAACTCTCCAACTATTCGCCCGGAACCTCAGAATACAGCTTCAGTTATTGTTCTGGGCCCGGAACAATGTGAGCTTCGCCCGTGTTACATTTAAACTGTCAGTTGCCTCGAAGTTAATTTAAGGAAACTTTATACAATTCTGCCAAGTTTGTTTGATGCCGCATTTGTTGTTGATGCTTTATTGACAGTTATTGTTATTTGTCACTTTGATTCCCGAGTTTCGTGGAGTGGTCGAAGTTGTGTTTATTTCATTATTGGTTTAAAAACTTTTTTATGACATTTCATCATAAAAAGTTTATCATAGTTTTTATTTCTTTTTTTTATATTATCACACTTTTCCTGAACCTTAATTACAAAATGGCTATTGGTTTGAGTCCATCTTGAGGCAGTCGCTTTTTTCTTGTAACACAAACACAACATTTTCTAATGTAACCTTGATGTATGTGAAAAGACATCGTTGCTAAAGCATTGTCTCTAACATCAAAATTATTAATAAAGTAACGCTGGCTTGGTAACCAGTCAAACCTGACGCATCAAATTGCACGTAACATTTAACTTGCTCGTTTTCAAAATAAAGTTTTATTTAAAGGGAGAAATCGGATTACCAATACGCTCACACCAATAAATCGGAACGGAGAGGCGAAGCGATATGACAACCACAAAAGCACATTCCTGGCTGCCTTCAGTCGGTCCGCATTGTCGAAATGAAAATTAAATTTTCTCTTCACATTTTCCAGTAAAGTGGTAGACCAAACTTAGTTTTGACTTGGTTAAATTAATTTTATAATCAAAACGTGAATTCTCCCAAACATTTGAAACGTAAATAACAGACGTAATCAGCTTAGAAATTAATACTTTGTATTTGGAGTACTATACTATTATTCTGTTACGCTACGTTCTGTCAAGCAAATAAACTGTGGTTTCGCAACATTTCGTTTCTAAAGGAGTCTGTCTAAAGGAGTCACGTTTTTGTAGAGATTCATTTGTTTCTATCCGAGTCAGATCCTCGAGGAAGTAATTAATTCTGAGTGGATCCGCGGATCAATCGGAATAATTGCAGTTGAGGTACTCGGCTTGAGGCTGCCATCGCTCCCGAGTAATCTGTCCTAGTACTATTAATTATAGATCGACTGTGTGTCGTAGAAATTGTCATAGAATAGTAATATGTTCTATTGTTGACTCAAATGATTGCCATCTTGTTATAACTTTTATCTTATCTTATCTTTTATTTTATCTTAAAACGGTTACATATTGTTTTCTAAAGTTTACGTGAACACTACACATTGAAATGAAACAATTTTTACGGATCTACTCGCGATTATTTTACACATTACTTCCTGACGTTTCGAACCCTTTGCAGGGTTCGTGGTCACAGGGAGACTCACTGTCAGTCTCCCTGTGATCACGGACCCGAGTAGATCCGTAAAAGTTGTTTCATTTTAAAACGGTTAGTTAAAACGTGCAAAAACATTTTCACTCAGCTTCTTGGTTTTGAGTTACACTTTTCAAAACTTAGGAAAATCTCCTTGGCTAATCAAAAACTTTTGATAAACCTTACGGTTTCATAAACCTTACCGAATTATCGTTGTTTACACGATTTACGAGATGGGTACTATACAACTTTAAGTAGCAATACTTCCTTCATGCATTTCTAGTAGCTAATGATAAAACTCTACACAAGCATTCAATATCGCCAAGTTACGCCGTCTCCTCCACGCATACGATATATGAGTTACACTTTCTTGTTACATCCTTTGTGGCTGCTACAAAGAGGCTAGCAACTTCTTATATTTAATAACAAGTTTGGTCCTCGATAAAATCTGTTTAAGCGTAATAAGAATGTATGCGTCCGTGCGTGGTGGGTGGAAATAGGTCCGCTCACCCTACTTTGCATGCACGCGCGGTTGGGCGAAAGTGTTTTTCATTGTCCGTGCCCCCTTGTCTGTCAGCGGTGGACCTTTTCGCAGTCCCGATTCAGCTCAACATGCATTCAAACCTCACGGTGCATGAGACGTTCATTTAAACGAACGAACTATTGTAATCCTTTGAACTATTGTCAGTAGCCGTTTAATGAGGCGGTTGAGGCTCTTTAGGTTTTGTACCAAAAATGTAGAAAAGGACTATTGTGATGAAATCTCTCTAACTTATTTCTGCATTGATGCTCTTCATTTTTATAAACAATTGTCTTTAAACTACGGCTTGTCATAAAATGAGGATGTATGAGTCCATAGTAGGTAAGTCCATTTCTGAACGTGGAGACATTTCAACTGTGTACTCTGATTTGTTTTTTTAAACCTTTTGGTGATTTAAGGATTAAATAACTTTGTGCCTAGGTTACCTCGATGCAGGTTTGCCTAGTGAGGAACCGATAGATATGGACTATTATTAATAAGCGTTATATGCAAATATGTTATTCCATAGTTTTAAATCTAGATTTAAGTAATTCTGTCACTTTGCAATTAATAAACATTTTTTCATTTTCATTTTTTTTTTCATTTTCGTTACTGTATTGTTTTACAAAAATTATCAAATAAATAGCCTGTCAGTGGAACAGCATCGGTAAAATACAAAAAGTGTCGCCTACGTTTACATTTGATTTCATTTTATATTGTTAAAACAGCAAGACTTAAGCTTTTTTACCACAAGTAGTACCATTTCATGCAAATTATATGATTCGTAGGATTCTTTAGCAGTAATTTGAAAAACAAACTAGGAGCACATCTTAAAAAAGCAGCATCGTTTCAATTCAGCCCACGTGGACAACTCTAATGAAAGACTTAAGAGCGGAAGAAGAGAATTAACAAGTTTAACAACTTTCATATACAATGCGACCCTCCATTTTGGCGGGCGGTGAAGTGGCAAAGTTCTAAACCCTTAATTTTTTTATAGGTAGCCAAAACGTTGAGATGTCAGTAATTGTGGTGCAACGCTGAGTACGCCTATAAATGTTTTTACAGTGTTACTTTACTTAACAAGTTACTTTTTATGGACTAATTTTGTGGACTTAATTAACCACCGAAATAAAGAGAGATTTGACAAAAAAAAAATAATGATGTATTACTTAGATTGCTAATGTTATAACTTAGAAAATGACAGTAAAAAATTATGTGCATCCCATCGGTGACCTGACATTGAGAAAGTAGCTTACGTTGCCAAAGATATATGCCCGATAGACTAAAAGCTAATAAGCCGAATAGACTGATACTCATAGCTATCCGAACACCATCGACCAAATTCGCACCAGACAGCAACGAACTCCATTAAAATGACTAATTAAGTCAAAGTAGTAGTAAGTAGTTCATAGAATTTATTAAAATTACAATAAAATCTTCGCTACCGTAGCGTTCCGTAACACACTTTACATTTTCATTTAGTGCCGTCGTAAAATAAATAATAGTAATTTTTGCAAGGGCTGAGCGAGACTTATCTGCGGGGCAATTAAGAAAAAGCTCGCCGGCCTTTTTTTTCGGAGGCCTTGTCGCCGGCTGATTGCTAATTCCGCGACAAAGAACGCCATTAAGCGTCCACGGTCATGTAGCAGATGAAAATATTCCGGTTTGCGCGCCACAGAAGGCTTGCGCTAATTTCTGATGACCTAGTATTTTTTAGTACACAGCGAATGTAGATCTGTGGTTAAAGCTAAAGTAATAATTTTTTAAAGGGATCATGATCTACACAACAATTTACGATCGAACTTAAATTACACAATTTATTCCAGTAAGATTAAAATCCAATAACGTGAAAACATGGCATCACAGTCATTGAGCACAAAAATAATGTTAACTTATAGAAATTATTAGATTTGTTATAAACATAAAAATATACAATATAAACATTTTAGATAAAACTGGTGGACTCTAAAAAAGGTAACGCTGGGAAGAAATTGATACATCCAGACAGGTGCTATGGAACTTTATCAAATACTGGGCTAGCGTTTATTTAACAGGTTTATGTACTCAAAGTATAAAATAAAATATTTTTGTTTTGTTCATATAATTTTTTATACAAATTTTGTTGCGGACAAATTACAAAAACACGAATGTTGAAAAAAATTCCACGAGCAGGATTTGAACCTGCACACTTCTGACATACCAAGTCAGGTGCTCTCCCAATTGAGTTATCGTGGTTCTAACCAGCCCGCCGAAATTATTCAACACTATTTACTTTTTTACTTTGAAAACCAAAAGCGCCCATTCAATGTCAACAACTACCATCATTAACATCCGATCATAATATTTTTACAAATACTAAAGATCAGTTGCGACGTAGGCAAGCTATTTATAAAATGTTTTTTTTACTCTAAGTATGATTATAATGGTTAGCAAACTAGTATAATAGTGGTGGAGGCTGCCCGGAGCGATCATCGTGACGTACCATTCGCGGCGAGCTTCATACGTCATTGCTGACTGGCTGATGTCAGGATGCCTAGTGCGAGTTTTAGTAGCCTTTCGATCACGGTAACGTAAACGGGAATTTGTATGGCAACATTTTAATTATTCTCGTATGTCGCCAGAAGGTGCTGTTTCAATGCCATACAAATTTTCGTTTTCGTAAACCTAATCGAATGAATACGTATAGAAAATAAAACTCACACTGAGCACTCAGGGCGGCTCACTGTACTGATAGACCATGTAAAACCAAGAAAAGGTAAAAGATATAGATAACAGCACTACAAAGGCTCGAATGGTATGAGACAGTCGAAGATATTCATCAAAGGAAAAGATAAGAAAAAGACCAGCAAACTAAGGGGACTCTCCAGAGAGAACATGAGGCTAGTCATAGAAATCATAACAGGACATTGTCGGCTGAACAGACATCTGACAGTGATAGGAGTGAAAACCGACCCCATATGCCCGGAGTGCATGGAAAGCGAGGAGACCAGCCTCCACCTACTAGCTGAATGCCCTATGTACTCACTGATTAGATGGGAGCTCTGGGGGTCGGACACATTACACATAGAGGACCTAAAGGATCTGAAGGTGGAGCAGATAGCAAGATTTACCAAAGAGACCAAAAGATTCGACGGGGCGCCGTGAAAGCTGGATGAACCTTAACTCCCTCATAAAGGGAGAACGGGGAAAAGGATGAAGTGGCCCGCAATAATGTGGGTGGTTCGTCCGTCCGGCTGGCGACGTCCCCATGAGAAATAATAATAATAATAATAAGGGTCAAGGGTCAGATGCAAAACGCAGTACTCCTTGACACGGCACGTATTGTCAGGAGGTTTCTCACTCTGCAGCCCTGACCACCGGTAGTTTGAGCCCTGCCTCGCTGCTGGCGGTACTCTAGGATTAGGTTTTTATGTTTTATTGTTTTTATATTAAAATATTGTAAAAATCTAGTTTTAAGGAAAAAAATAAATAAAGAGTATAATAATAATAATAATAACCCATCACGTGCTTACCAACTTTTTATAAGCTCCTTACATCCATTCTGAGAAAAAAAATTAACTCACACATTGTTGCAAACAATATTTTGGACATGACTCAGAATGGATGTAGGGTTGGGTCCCGTGGTACTAAGGAGCTTCTCCTCATTGACATGACCATATGCCAGAAGATTCGGCGTGGCAGAGGGAGTCTCTCCACAGCCTGGATTGACTATAAGAAGGCCTATGATTCGGTGCCGCATTCATGGTTGGTAAGGATTTTAGAGTTATATAAAATTGATATAACTTTAAAATCTTTTTTGATGTCATGTATGCGGCAGTGGACCACGGTCTTGTGTCAACCAGGATGTCGAGATAGTGTTTCTGCTACGCAGGATTTTATAAGGATAGAGCGTGGCATATTCCAGGGCGACAGTCTGAGTCCTTTATGGTTTTGTCTAGCTTTGAATTCGCTCAGTACTTTGTTGAGAAATTCAAGGTTAGGCTGTCGACTGCGGAGAGGGGGTGAAGTTATGTCGCATTTGTTGTACATGGATGACCTCAAGTTATTCGCACCAAACCGCCAAGACTTGGTGAAACTGCTGAAAATTACTGAGACTTTCAGCAGTGCCATCAAGATGGAATTTGGGGTAGATAAGTGTGCGGTTATGCATGTACAGCATGGGAGAGTAGTAAATTCAACCAATTTACAACTCTCCGATGCGATAAACATCAGATCTCTCTCTGAAGTTGAAACATATAAATATCTTGGTATGTCACAGGCTTTGGGTGTTGATGACGGGGACATAAAGCAGTCATTACGGGAGCGATTCTTTTGCCGCTTGAGAAAAGTACTTAACAGTCTTTTATCGGGTGGCAATAAGACTCGTGCCTTTAATGGCTGGGTTATGCCTCTGCTCACATACTCCTTTGGCATACTAAGGTGGTCTCAGACCGAATTGGACGCCTTGGATAGAAGAGTCCGTCAAATGCTCACGAATTCCAGAATGCTACACCCGCGCTCATCTGTTATGAGGCTGTACATCCCGCGGAGATGTGGGGGTCGGGGCTTTTTAAATGCCAAGAACCTACATAACCGTGAGGTGTGCAGTCTCAGGGATTACTTGCTTAACAGTGAGTGCGGGATGCATTTGGATGTCGTGGCAGTTGATAGACACTTTACGCCGCTCTCCTTGGCAACAGAAAACTGGCGCAAACCAGTGGTGCTAAGCACTCTCGATTGCAAGGATATATGGAAGAGCAAGGTGCTACACGGTCGCTACTATCGGCCTGATGTAGATTTGACTGCCTCGGTGAACTGGCTACGTTTCGGTGACCTCTTTGGGGAAACTGAAGGTTTTGTCTGTGCCATTGAAGATGAAGTTATCAAGACGAATAACTACCGGAAATATATTATGAGGGACGGTACGGTCGACATCTGTCGGGCATGCCGCCGTCCTGGAGAATCACTCCGACATATTATTTCTGGTTGTTCTCATCTTGCTAACGGAGAGTATTTGCACGGACAAGCTCAGTAAGTACTTGACTTGGCTCACGAGGTTACCGCCATGTGGGATGTGGATTCAACCATTATTGTACCGATAGTCGTTTCGGCAAACGGTCTTTTAGCCAAGAGCCTCGATCAACACCTTGAGAGGCTCTCGCTGAAAGGTTGGGTCAAGGGTCAGATGCAAAAGGCAGTAATCCTTGACACGGCACGTATTGTCAGGAGGTTCCTCACTCTGCAGACCTGACCACCGGTAGTTTGGGCCCTGCCTCGCTGCTGGCGGTACTCTAGGATTAGGTTTTTATAATGTTTTATTGCTTTTATATTAAAATATTGTAAAAATCTAGTTTTAAGGAAAAAAATGAATAAATAGTATAATAATAATAATAATAATAATAAAAAAATATTAAAAAAAAAATAAAAAATAAAAAAAAAATATAAAAATATTGTAGAAACACCAACAGAAGAACAGTTAGAAGAATATTGGTCAGGTATATGGGAAGAACAGGTACCTCATAATAACCTAGGTGATTGGATAGCAGCAGAAGAACTAAGATGTAATTATATCGAAAGTATGGAATACACTGAAATATTAGAAGAAGATATTAAATATGTTACATCTAGGTTACACAATTGGAAATCTCCGGGCATAGATAAAATTTATAACTTTTGGTATAAAAAACTGACTTGCATTCATAATTCATTGGCTGAAAATATTTCAGAAATCATATCAGGACAACAAATTATTCCAGAATTCATCGCTACTGGAATTACATATATGCTTCCCAAAAATAGTCACTCCATACAACCATCTCAATATCGACCAATAACATGCTTACCAACTATATATAAAATAATTACATCTGTTATAACACGAAAAACTAATTTACATGTAGAAAACAACAAAATACTAGCTGAAGAACAGAAAGGCTGTAGGCGAGGGCATATGGGATGCAGGGAGCAACTCATCATAGACTCAACTCTTATGAAACATGCCACATCTAAACACAGAAACTTACACTGCACCTACATAGACTATAAAAAAGCTTTTGACAGTATTCCACATTCCTGGTTGATACGAATATTAGAAATTTACAAAATACATCCTACAATAATAAACTTCCTAAAAAATATTATGTCTCACTGGAAAACTACACTACATTTAAATAGTTCATATAACAACATAACAACTAGACAAATTGCTATTAGAAAAGGAATCTACCAGGGCGACTCACTGAGTCCCCTATGGTTTTGCCTCGCCCTGAACCCCCTTTCTTACAGACTACACAGTGACCGAACCGGATATCGCTTTAAACATGACAACGTCGAAACAATAATATCACATCTCATATATATGGATGATATTAAATTATATGCTAAAAATGAAAAAGAAATGAAAGCACTTATTAAAACTACTACAGAATTTAGTAAAGATATTAATATGCATTTTGGATTAGACAAATGTAAAACTGTTCATATAATTAAAGGCAAAATCCGACCCGGTGACTATTTAATTAATAACACTGACACTATAACAGCTATGGAACCAACCGACTTATACAAGTATTTAGGATTCCAACAACTAAAAGGATTAGATCACACAACAATAAAAGAAGCACTGACTGCCGAGTACAAAAGGAGAGTCAATGCTGTTTGCAGATCCCATCTTTTAGGAAAACACTTAATTAAAGCTATAAATACCTACGCTATTCCTATTTTAACCTACTCATTTGGAGTTATAAAATGGACTAACACCGACATAACACAAATTGAACGATCCACACGCACTGCACTCACCAAACATAACAATCATCACCCTAAATCTGCAATAGAAAGACTTACAATCAGAAGACAGGATTGAGGTAGAGGTCTAATAGACATTCGTCATTTGTGGAAAAAACAGATTTACAGCTTAACTACATTCTTGCGCACCAAATTCCAAACAAGCAACATGCATCAAGCTATAGTCCAAAACGATAATGGATATACCCCCCTCAACCTGAACGAACTGTCTCATATAGAAGATCCAAGAAATATAGATCCTCAGAATAAGAAAATAGAAGACTGGAAGAAGAAAGTAATGCACGGAAGACACCCTCATGACCTGCACCAACCTCACATAGACACAAACGCTTCTAACATTTGGCTCAAAACCGGCAGTTTGTTCCCCGAAACGGAAGGTTTTATAATAGCAATACAAGATCAAGTAATTAGTACTAAAAACTACAGAAAGCATATAATTAAAGACCCTACAGTAACAAACGACAAATGTCGTAGATGCCACACCCAACCTGAAACCATTCAACACATAACGGGTGCATGCTCAAGTCTTCACAAACAGATTATACACACAGACATAACCAACTAGCAAATATCATACACCAAAAATTTGCACACAAACACAAACTCATACAAGACACAAATATTCCCTATTATAAATACTCACCCCAAACTGTCATAGAAAACACCTCTTACAAACTATATTACGATCGCGCTATACTCACTGATAGAACCATACACTTCAATAGACCGGACATAACACTGCAAGACAAAACAAACAAAACCACTTACCTGATAGATATCGCAGTCCCCAACACCCATAATATCCAAAAGACAATAACAGAAAAGATAAGTAAATACGCAGACCTAAGAGAAGAAATTATACGAATCTGGAAACAAGAAAAAGTGTATATCGTCCCCATTGTCATCTCTACCACCGGCGTAGTACCAAATAATATTAAAAAAAACCTGAAAATAATAGACCTTAAAGAGAATACAGTAAATATATTACAGAAAGCTGCTATCCTTAATACCTGCCGAATTGTGAGGAAGTTCATGCAACTGGAAGATATTGAATTTACCCCACACCATATACAAACAACACACCACACCCTGTAATTACTTGGTTTGTACCCGTAATTATAGAGAAAACCGGCTTCTAGCTGAGAAAAAAAAACACACATACAAATAATAATAATAATAACTACAAAGGCTACTCTAAAAAGTACGCAGCATGTTTATTCTCATAGTTGGTAAGCTTTCCAACTGGTTGGAAAACAGGCGGCATTATTTTAGATGAGCCATAAGGTCGAATAGAATTTGCCAGTGCTGTCAGAACAAGAATAACAATCACGTCGATTTGAATTCACTTGAATTTTCCGTACACAAACATCCAGTAAACATGTTTGTACGAGGGAGCGGCGCGGAATATAAATTACGAGTAGATGCACTGTATTTGTGTCACTTCGGTATACTCGAGTTAGTATAATTAAATTAAAAGTTTTGTTAGAAAAGGAATGTACGATTTCGAGTTTGCGTACTTGGGCGAATTTACCTTTTTATGGGTTCAAAACATTTTCTTACGCGGCTGACGATCAATCATGCGTATGATTTACATTTCATTTTAAAGTTCAATATTTTTCAAACTAATAAGCTAGTTCTAATGAAACTTTATAAACTCAAGAGAAGTACTGAGATAGGTAGTGAGCGTGAAAATTGCTTTAGTAAGTAACAAGTCGCATAA
Organism: Eudonia lacustrata; assembly: GCA_947562085.1. Taxonomy (NCBI): domain Eukaryota; kingdom Metazoa; phylum Arthropoda; class Insecta; order Lepidoptera; family Crambidae; genus Eudonia; species Eudonia lacustrata. The sequence continues at coordinate 12,693,984 of OX387325.1, read as the reverse complement.
ATTGAGTGGAACAGAGGTTTCATAAAAATGTTGAGTTGTCTAGATCTCTGTTTTTTCCCAGTTTTACTAAAATTGGTTTAGATGTTTGAAAAATATTGAACTTTGAAGCTTGAACTTATTCAATCTTAATAAATAAATATAAAAAAAACTCTTAACCCATTTTATTGCACATAGAAATATACGTAACTTTGTAATTACCCAGTTATTACTGTTTTATTGTGACTTCTTAACTGTACGTTTCTACTAGAATTCCTCGCAGATCGACTAAACCGCTTTGTCCAACTTTGAGGATTGAACAATGGGTACCAATTTTATTAACAGACAGATTTTACAAATAATTTGATAAGAAACTTAGTTAACTAAAACCATTACGGAACTAAAATATGGCGTCAAAAAATTCCTCCGCGTCGCTGTCGACTGGTAATGTACCCAAGAGACTGGCGGCATTGCCTCGTTGTATGGCAATGCTTAGCCTCTGGCCAAGGTAAAAGCCAGCCTTTGGGTCATAGGAAGAGTCAACCAGCCGTTTGAAGATGTCATTCAACAAAACATGAGCAGTCGTTGAACAATTGAATTACAAGTCTTTAATAAAAATAATTGTGCTTGACTTTTGAACTTGACTGTATTTACGTCTTAAACAGAATTTGTCTTAAACAGAATCTGTCGTAAACCGAATTTAACCTAAACAGAATCTGTCCTAAAACGAACAACTCGTTGTTAATAACAGTCCTGTTAGTATATTCAACTTATGCCTAACATGCCCATTTCAAACAAAGGAACATCTATGACAAGCAGCTTTATCTTTGTAGGGTGTGGCACTAGTGTTCAACAGCAACCAGTGATCAACATTTTTCTCTTTTAATCATTGAAAATAGGGGTTAGCAACTTCTATTCATTAGCAACAGTTTGTGCGCATACGAGAGATGTGCGCGTATGTTATTGCATCGATCACTTAATAAGAGAAGGTTAGGATAAGTAAACTCAGAGTTCAGTTCACGAATGTCCGATTATATTGACTGAATACACGATACAGCTATTCACATATATATTTCAGTTACACATTATATATATGGAATGTTGATACCGAATGTAAGTAACAACAGTACAGGTTGAACGCGGGGAAGCGACTGGCGTCGAAACTAATCCCGGCCGCGTGGTCGGTTAAACTGCTGACATAGTTACAATGTAGTAGGTAGGTTCCTACAAGTTGTTGAATACAGGCCACCTACTAGCTGTCATCTATGTTATTTTTGACGACGAAATCTGTGTCGAGCACTGCCACTTCGATAGCGCCAAGATAGCGCCATTAAGTACTATTAAACAATTGAACACCGAGTGATTGGAAACCAAAGTCGTCTTATTACTCACGTTCCCCTATAATGAGTCGTCATTAGTTCCATAAGCAAATCAAATCAAATATCATTGCTGAGACGAGAGGTTGCCAAATTAAAGGGCTCCACTCATTACGTACAGATTACACAGTAAGGCAATCACGGCCCGAACCTAATTACGGCGTCGTATCCGATATCCATTTGCGTCCGGTCACATTAAGTTATCCCGGGATTAGGTGGATGACATACCTCTGCGCTTTGCCTTGCGTAATGTCAGGCCTGTCAATTTTAGGCGGCATATGTATATTATGTGGTGTTTAGATTTAGTTAATCACTACTGACTACTCCGGAAGTTATACTGGACAGCGTATTTTTCGTTAAGTCAAGACGACATTATTATAATGTTTCAGTGTCTCTGTTGTTTTATAAGTAGGACGTCTCTATAAATATAAGCATTTTTAATTTCTTTTTAGCTTTGTGCCATTCTGTGTGTCTATTTTAAATAGTTACCTCCTAATCTATCTACCCTTGATCTTGAATCTATTTTGCGTTCCCTTTGAGAAAGCTATATTTTATTTTTATTATGTACCTTATTGTTTTGTTTCCTAAGGTATTTAAAGTGTGACACATTTAAAGAAATGCGAATATTTCATTTATTGCAATACAACAGTAACTCAAGGCACAATAAAAAAAAAACCAACACAACAACGCTCCAACAAATTGGCAAAATAAGGCCAATTGTCATTATTTATTTATTCTCCCCAACATCAGCCCGTTATTTTCATATTACCGTAAACCAATAACGGTGCGTAATTTAACATTCAACGATCGCAATTCCCGCATCGGACACTTCCCATTTTCACTACATTTTAAAAATGTTAGGGAAATTTAGTGGGACAAGAATCTACCCTCAATTTGCATTCGGGAAGGACTTTTGCAAGAAGGGACTAAATCGAATTCCTGTCGTTTCCTTTGTCCGGGAGCCGGGTCAGGAGTCTAAGTTACAACGCCGTTTTCGCAAATTTCACGGTGGCAACATGACTGTTTGGAAATAGCTTTGACTGTTCGATTTCAATTTGGTCGTGTTAAGTAGTTACGGAAACTTAGCGATCAATAATGAATTCTGTATGAAATCCTGACTGAAGATCGGTCAACATCGCAAAGCCTAGACCCCTGGAGTTAGGATGCTTCAATTTTGCAGGAATATCCCTTTTATGACTTAAGCAAGTGATAAGACGGGATTTTCCGAAATTGCTTCGGCATCTCAGGATACAGTGTTTACGCGGACGGCTTATGCTTTTATAAATATAGAAAATACTCGTACATAAAAACAGCAACCATTTTATTACGTTTTTTTTAAGAGAAAGTGTTGATATGGGTTTGGCTCTACCAATTATTCTAACATTGCTCTATCCAACCCATCCAAGTAAGTAGATATTATTAACTAAATTTTTACGCGTCGAAAGATGCAGGTTCGAGTCCTAATGGTAAATATTAGACTCTCTCTCATTTAAAATATTTAATTATTTATCTTTGTAACATATGGTAACGAGATGTTATTATATCTCTATTTATCTAGATACCTACTGTCTTTATAAATTATTTTATTTCTTTGTTTTCCGAGCATGGCAATGTAGTAGTATTTTTATTATGGATTCTTTCATATAATTTTAGGCAATTGAGTATTCATTAAGTCCATAAAATATCCGGCCTGTGAGCAGCACAGCCTCTGAAGGAGATGAGATGGTTCTTTTGTTCCTTTTTTATTTTTTTTCTGCGGCCATCTGCGTTCCGTTCCACGTAATATTTCCTTCAATTTTCTTTTCCATTTTGTTTATTCGCAAATCATCTCTGTTCGAGCCTGTTTTATTTTCGAGGAATGAATACTTTATTTAGTTACCGAAACGATGCGAAGCGACATGTAACTCGATTTAAGATTATTGAACGTCTGACGAACTCCGATCTTTGAAGGGGAACTGATAAACTCGGTTTGAAATTAAATAAGTGATTCATGAAAGGGTCTTCGTCTTAATTGAACAATCAAAATTAGTGCTGTTTGTTTAAGGAATAGAATGTCTGGTTGTATTACTTACTTTAATATTCGGCATATCCAATTCGAATACTTAATCAATCTGTAGCTTCGGGAAAAGAAGCTTTGAAGACTTTCAATTACTTTAATCATTTTAAATTCAAAGGAGCTCGTTTGGATTTCGGTCGTACAAGTTAAGCAACTTTCGAAATGAAGGGTGATGGATGGGTGACCAATTTGAAATGTCTCGGGCTCTTCTGGTTAAGGCTCCTTTGGACTACAAAATAAGAGTAAATAGTGTTGTTAATGTGAAGGTGAAGGTGCACGCCGAACTTTGGGCGGCGCTAACTCTGAGGTCCCGGGTTCGATTCCTGGTCGGGTCAATGTCGAAAAACGAACTTTTTGATATTGTGTCGGGTCTGGGCGGTTGTGTTACCGTCGTTGTTTCTGATTTCCATGAAACGAATGCTTTAGCTACTTACCTTGGGATCAGAACAATGTATGTGATGTTGTCTAATTATTTAAATGTCACAAGAATCGAATAGAGCCATGATAATTGGTAGCGTACACACGCCTACAAAATCAGACTGCCACAAACTTTAAAATGTCTTTAATAGACTTTGAACCTTATGTACATTGCATATGGTTGAACATTTATTGAAGAGTCAGTCAGATAGAGTACATGACATTTTCAACACTGTTTACGAATTATAACATTCAATATTTATAAAATTTATAAAATACAGTGAAAAAATTAAACGCCTACCCGACCCAGCCAGGAATCGAACCTAGGGTCTTCCGCAATCCGGGCGGCTGCACTGACCGCTATGCTACCGGGAAGGCTGACCATCGGCCATCGGTTGCAATGGCTGGCTAATGGTTGCGTTGGATAGATGGCGCGCTGTGCCGCTATTAGCACTCAAAAATTACAAAAACAGTGACAAAATTCAGCGCTTACGTCAGCCTTCCCGGTAGCATAGCGGTCAGTGCAGCCGCCAGGATTGCGGAAGACCCAGGTTCGATTCCTGGCTGGGTCGGGTAGGCGTTTGATTTTTTCACTGTATTTTATAAATTTTATAAATATTTAATTTAGCTTTAGTGCAGCAATTAGCATTTGAAAATAAAAAAGTAAAAAATTTCTAACATTCAAGTCAAGCATAACAGTTACACTTACCGCCTCTATGGTCTAGTGGCTAAGACCACCGTTTCGACCCAAAGGTCCCGGGTTCGATTCCCAGCGGGGGGTACATGTTTGTGTACTCGTTTTGGTTGGTGGTAGGGCTTGTTAGTGCGCCTGGCTACCACCATCTTATCTAAATATGTCACCATTACATCAATGTTTGTAGCATTGTTGTGTTCCGGCAGCTAGAGATGAGAGAGCCGTGCCTCACTAGTTGAGGTTCCCGGGTGAAGTGCGCTTCCATCATTGGCCTTATCATCACTTTACATCAGGTGAGATCAAGGCACTGTGCTTACTCGTAAGATATTTTAAAAAAAACACTAAGTAGGTATACGTAACACTTTTGCTAGTATTGCTTTTATCATCATTATTATTGATGTGCAACATCTTTCCGCTCGCCTTCTATACAACGTTAGTCGGAACGGGGGATACTAAGCCGAAAGAAGGGTAAAATATACAATGATAGTGAACAACCTTTTTTATTTATTTTTTAACTTTTTTATTTTTTTTACTTTTTTTTTGTTTTTTTTTTATTATTTACATTTGATTGGTCTACAAAAATCTAGTAGGCTACGGTTTTGACTTAGGTTCTCAGCAAATAGGTTTACCTCTAATGTCAATGTACGGGCATTGTAAAGAGTTGAGTTTTCTCTACATAATTGGACTATTGTATCCAATAATATTAACTTTTGATTTGTTTTTTTTTTGTGACCTCCAGGGCTACCACAGCGTAATTTCTTTTGAAATCTTAAAAAGCTGTTAATCTAAAATTATTATTTTTTAAGGAAAAGTTCTTAGACAAAAGTTATTCACTACATGTATACTTTACCCTCCTTTCGGCTTAGTACCTCCGTTCCGACTAACGTTGAATATACAATTTGTGGGAGTGATTTCGTAGAAAAGGGACGGAAGTAGGGTCGTAACAGTGTGATCCTGTAACTGTTACGTGTTAGTCGGCGAAGCCACCAGTAATCGACACTTTAAGCCCAATGTCCGTTGTAGGTCGTAATATTTGTGGAAGTGATTTCATAGAAATGTGATCGTTACAGTCAGTGTAACAGGATAACAGTGTGTCATGTTTTCTAATGAGTATTTACTGCATTCTCTTTATGATTTGTAAATCTTTATTGTATTTTTTATTGTAATATTGATTTCAACCGACTTTTAAACAGTATTTAAAAAAAAAGAAAAAAAAGGAAAAAAAAGAGAAAAAAATATACGGTATTGTTAATTCCATATTCTATTTTTTAATGTAATATTATTTTCAAAAGGTGAGAATGTCAAATGTTACACATCATATGCGACTACTGTAAAGGCTCGTTCGTGTTTTATTAAGATATAAACAATCTTGGTTGGTTTAAAGATAAGTCTTACAAGAAACCGTGAACTAGCCAGACAACTTTAAAAGCCATTCCTTATAAATAGAGCGCTATAAACAAGCAAGTAGTCGACACGGGGTCCACCGTCCAACTAACGATTTATTACAACACAAAGAAACACATGAATTTTCCATACTCGCTCCTGTAATCCAGCCGAAGGGAATGCTCGCACAGTCGCAAAGGGTTGGACAAATCACATTACGGCAAGCGTGAATTGTAAATTGGACATTACTCGTTACCCACGGCCTGGGGTTACGCGTTACAATGGACGCTTTTGATGGATAGCCCAGCCTCCAGATATCGCTGGCCAAAAATACGGTTTTTTTCACATTTGTATATAGGTATGTTTGTGATTCGGGGTATTTTTTGTAATGGAACTTTTTAAGCTATCATGGTTGATATCATTGAGTTATATGTTATATTGAATGGTTGTTGTGTTTAAAGAATATTAATTTCTTATTAAAAACCATACAGTCATTAATATGATATATTATGTCAGTCATTATTATGTCATGATTAGGGTTAGGTGTATATAATTTGACGTAAATTTTGTTGGATAAGACTCCTTTGCCTTAAATAGTAAGAGTAGATAGTGTTGATAAATTTCGGCGGGTCACCCGAAATGTCATGGAGTGCGGGTTCAAATCCGGCTCGTGGATATTTTCAACACTTTTTTCAACATATTATTATTGTACTACGAGTATATGCATTAAAAATCATGAAAACGTTACGTGTAGTACAATAATAATACATCGAAAAAAGTGTTAAATATATATAGGGTAAGTTCTAAGCAACCTTAAAACAGTTGTGTAAAATCGCATTTAAAAAATTTGGGAAAAGCATATATTTTTTTAACTGCTGTATTTTCTTGCATGAAAAATCAAGCAAACGTTACGAATAGTACAATAATAATATATTGAAAAAAGTGTTCAAAATATCTCACCTCACACTCTTTGTAAAATTATCTGGGCTTCGATTCTACTGGATCTACTATAAAACATCCACAATCGTGCACTACACATTAAATAGAAAATACAGCAGTTAAAAAAATATGCTTTTCCCATTTTTTTTATATGCGATTTTACACAACTGTTTTAAGGTGGTTGCTTAGAACTTACCCTAACTCTTTATTCTTTCTCATACTGACCCATTTAGATTGCCCACCCTGTATATTAATCAACGTTCGTCCGCGGCTTTGCCCCCTTCAAGTTCCTTCTGTCGTGAATTCCCGAAGGCAAGAGATGTTTTTCCGGGAAAACACGTTGCCTACGGCGCAACAAGAAAGTTAGTTCTATCCATTATTTCGTTGTGACGTGTGCAAAACAACAGAAAATCTTCAATTTTCGCGTCTTTTTATTAGCTAGGAAAGCATTATTCTGCTTAAAAACCGATATGAACACATATACATTGTCAAAACTTGTATTCGTAGAAAAATCTTTTTCAATAATTTTTTTTAAGAAAAATAACTTTAGATTCAAGGGTGAAACTGATAGCAACACCAGATTCAAAATTAGCTTCTATTAACGGTGTCCCGCCCTAGGCGTTTTTAGTCTGTGCTCCGAAATCGTGAAGTAGACTTACATGTAAAAGTCGAATAATTTAAAGATTTAAATCGTACTACAACCAAATTGCATTAGGGCCAGTTGTACAGACATTTACCGCAAAGCCTCAGTCTTCAACAAGGCAGTCTCGTGCAGAGTTGTCAACATGAACCTATACATTTTACAAGCTGTAAGAATATGCTGTATATGTGGAGAGAAATAAACAAGCTGTTGTCTATGTAACAATGGATACAAAAGTAAGTTGTCGTAGTAGTATCCCACTGCAAAGGTCTCAATCATTACAAATCTAGATACCGCCTTAAGGCGACACTTTGAAAAAATACATCAACTTTCATCGAAGGTTGTAGGAGTATGACAAGACAAACGAATCTGAAATTTTGATAAAGATAACTTCATGCCTTTGTCTTTAAAACCCTTGCTCAAAAACACGATTGTGCAATTTTGACTAGATCTTAATTCTCTACGAAAACGCCTCTAAAACATCATTAATGTTAAAATTACAATGAAATTTTGAAATCACTCAAATATATTGGTAACATCAATATCCGTAATTTAGTTGCTGCATATTTTGATAACTAAAACCAGTAATTTTATAAAAATATTTTTTTAGATTCTGCTTAATTTGCGGTCTCAAATGTCACAGGCGTTACGTATTACAGAATCTAAAAAAAAATTTATAAAATTTCTCAAAATATGCAGCAACTAATTACGAATATTGATGTTATCAATATATTTGAGTGGTTTCAAAACATATAGTTTAATTATTTTTTTTGTAATTTTAACATTAATTATTTTTAGAAGTGTTTTCGTAAAGAATTACGATCGAGTCAAAATTGCAGAATCGTGTTTTTGAGTAAGGGTTTTAAAGACAAAGGCATGAAGTTATCTATATCAAAATTTCTAATTCGTTGATCTTGTCATACTCCTAAACTTTCGATGAAAGTTGATGTATTTTTTCAAAATGTCGCCTTAAGTTATCGTAGGTACTACAACAAAATCGCAATCGCTTCATCGAAGAATGACCCTTAGCTGCGACACGCGCTCACTCCGACATCGGCTATTCCTGTTCCCCGGTGACCCCACCCCCATCCCACATGACAGGTTGTTATGATACACTCTTTACTGAATCCCGTTTCATCGCACAGTTTATTTTCCGCGCAATCAGACCAATACTGGGTAATTGGCACCCAGCGGAGACCTAACGAGAGCGATTGTTCGCTGACGCCGGAAATTATCAGGCCTATTCTGCACTGTTTATGTTTTGGTGGTATAAAAGCAATAACGTTCGAAATGGTTGGCTGATTGATTGGGGTTGTAAAATTAGTGGTAACGCCGGGTTAACATCGATAATTGATGTTGGGGAGTGATATTGGTGCACGGTGTCAGCGACTGATTGGTCAGACTATATTATGAAGGATGTCCTTGTGTAAGTAGTTTTAGAAGTAGGTACTTGCTACAGCAAAAGGTAAAAAAAATATTAGATTTCAGTTTGAAGACCTACCTTATTGTTTTTATAACTAATTAATTATAAACCATCTTATAAACAAAATATATGTTTCTATTATTTCTGACAGTATAAGAAATACTTAATATAATGATTGATAGTTACAATTCTTACAATTAATCAATCGTTTATTGTTTTTTGTGTATTTTAAAACTTTGACACTTTTATAATTTTTGTGTAGAGAAATGCATTTGATCACATACTTCTCTGATAATGTGGTACTGTAGAGAAATTGCCTATTCACTATCACAGTCACAGTCAGTCGCCTTGACAAGGTCAATTTGAAATTATAATCTGAAGCCACAGTTTTTTATTGAAATTATCAATTTAATTACAAACTTCCTTTGTTATGACATTTATAAAAGCACAATTATCTCCAAAGTCGTTACAATAACAGGGAGGTATTCAGGAAACTGTTTCTGCAATTTCATTTCCGTATCTCTGTCTCTGAAAATCTGTTTTTGCGGTACCGCGGGACCATTATTGGTAATATTCCGGAATGAGTGTTATTTGTTCCATACCCACGCCGGGCTCCAATATTTGATATCGGCCCAGCGTCGCCCCGCATGGCGCTCATTCATTCCCAATTTTGTTTTGATGACTGGCGTAATGATATTGTGTCTACGTGTCCCGCCGACAAATGAGATTTGTTACGATACTAACCTTAGTAGTTTGCAGTATAATTCAAACGGACGAGAAACGCACAAATACAATGTCAAATCTTTTGACAGTAAAAAATCGTCTTAATGATGGTCATTTATGAGTCCTTAAAATAACTTAGAGTCATAATAGCGATCGTGTTTTTGATTTAAAACTGAATGTGTTTCGACTGTAATTTTCGACCTTTTCTGAACTGATTTTCATCTACTTATAAAGTCTCAACGGCTGGCTTTATAATTATTATTTTTTATTATTTTTTATTTATTAATTAAGTTTTACAGTCAAGTTATTCAAGTGGCGTTTTGATTAAATGATACATAGCATAGTACATTGTATCAGCTCGTATATAAATCACAAGCTCAATTAAAAAGCCATGTTCAGTTCACACGGCCAAATGCAACGATGTGATCACTTCACAACTAACGAGGTCGTCCGGTTAAATGGCGCGAATGAAATACTGCAAACCGCCATGCGTTCTAATTTAATTCTAATTAAATTGAAAAATATTTAGTTTGCTAATAATTTATCTCGGAAGCTGAAGTTAAGCAACTTTCGGATGGTTGACCAAAAATGTATCATTCCAAACTCCTCCGTGCTTCGGAAGGCACGTTAAGCCGTTGGTCCCGGCTGCATAAGCAATTGTTAGCAACCACCAATCCGCACTGGGCCCGCATGGTGGTTTATGGCCCGTTCTTCTCATCCATCCATAGGAAAGGCTCGTGCCCCAGCAGTGAGGGCATAAAATCAGCTGATGAAGAAGAAGATCAATAATATATGTTTGACAAAGTATAGTTATTGATGCCTTCTTGTAAGTATATGGAATACCTGAGGTGCCTCTTGACGCCCAATGGTTGACGGGTTTGGTGCAGTTAAGTGAGTCGGACACATCTCATCCTGTGATCAACCACACACACCTCCCGGGTCCTAGCTACAACACGGTCGAGAGGGGTCGGACGCGAATTCTGCCCGTTAAAAAAAGGTGGGCGCTGTTCGTTGCTCAGTGGGTGCCTGATGGTGGGCGACATCGAGTCAAGTCTGAGAGACCGAATCAATCTTAAAAGAAACTAAAGCAGACCTTAGAGATGCCCAACGGCACCGGCGGCATGGCGGCCTACTCTGACAGCTTTTTTTTCACGGGTAAGTGCACAGTGCCTTGATCTCACTTGATGTTAAGTGATGATAAGACCAATGATGTAAGCGCACTTCACCCGGGATCCGCAACTAGTGAGACACTAGCAATCTTATTATTCTATCTTATTATTTTTGCTAGTTGCCGGTGCATTACCTCTCATTGTCTCCTAATCTGTCCTATGCCACAAAGGTTGTCTGGAAGAGATCGCTTTAAGCGATAAGACCGCCTTTGCCTACTAGTATTTTAAAATTTCCTGTTATTTGTTTTGTGTATATTTGTGTAAGGAATAAAGTGTTTATCTATCTATCTATCTTATCTCTAGCTGCCGGAACACAACAATGGTACAAACATTGATGTTATGGCGACATATATATAAGATAATGGTAGCTAGCCAGACGGACAAACAAACCCTACCACCAACCAAACCAAGAACATAAACATACATGTGCTCCCAGCTGGGAAGCGAACTCGGGCCCCTGGGTCTAAACCACTAGACCACAGAGACAGTGTTATGTTGTCGGTCAATTTACGTGAGCTTTAAAAGCAAATAAAATAATTGCTAGCAGCCGGGTGTGCGCCCAAGGAACGTATATAATTATAATAATAATAATAAATTTGTTTCGTTATAAAGCATAGTGAGTATCTGAACTTATTATGTGTGAGTATATTGTAGCAATTATGCATATTTTGTCTAAATAAATGACACTAAGTGCAAAGAGTACGTGTTCGTACAAACATAAATAGATAATCTTTCGATACGTGAGCATTAAAAGCTTATAAAACCACTACTAGCATCGGGTACACGGCCAGGGAAGCTTATATTGTAACAATTATGTTTATTATGATTACATAACTGAAACTTTGTGTAAATAATCCGTACGGTACAGACATAAATAGATCACCTATCGATACGTGGGCATTTAAAGCGAATAAAACAAGTGCCGATGGTCGGGTGCGCGCCAAAGGAGCGTGCATTCGCGGGCCGGTTGGCCGGAACAATTGAATTACGCAGCTATTAAGCTCAGTTGCCACGGCTAAATACACTTTATGACTACGATTCCAGTTGGTATTGCAACTATACATTTTTTTTAAATATTTTTCTATTTTTTCATTTACTGCCAGTTTCCGAATAACGTGTGAACCTATATTAATAGCCTATTTGAATTTCATTTTTCAATCCAATAAGCTAATTTGATTGACACTGGCTAAGCTTAAGGAAAATGTAGAGATGACGAGAAGAAAAACGTTTATCCATTGAATTATTACAATTAAAAGTATTTTCAAATCACATATATTCAGTAGAATAAATGTGTTTTTTTATGTTTTCTACTAACTCTTACAATATTTGTGTTTTTCATCAGCATATGATGTTGGTTTAATGCTCTAAGGCAAAGATAGTTTAATTAAAAATACTTTTTGGTTTAAAATATTTAATTTTATTCCTATAGGATACTGAAATGTTTACTGAATTTTCTTAAGAAGTTTTTTATTCGGAGGGTATTAGCCGGTGTGCGCCGGTGTGCGCCTGTGGCCTTTACAGTATACCTGGGTTTACTAGCGGCAAGAAACTTGTATCCCAAGCCGTTGTGGCTTAGTTAGCACCGGACTTTCCTGGGCATGGGCATGGAAAATCTAATGCCGACCGCATTAGATTTTCCATGCCGTTATAGTGTCGATATCGAGTGCGAAAAACCCGATGGCCGCTTCTAAAAGGCTAGGACCTGTGGCTAGGACCTCGGCTCTGGTTGACTGTTTCGTGGGAAGATAAAAAGTATCTTCAGCCAAAGGCACCAGTGTCTTAAATGTACGCATCTGTGACGAGTAGGTAGGTACATAAGGTACGAACTTAGACCTGAGTTAATGTGCGTGTGTTGTGTATTTGTAATAGTGTAGCATTAAAAAAATCGACAATGCGAATTCACCAGGGCAAAAAAGGTGCGAACGCCCGGGACGAACGCGGTGGTTATCTGGGTCTCTTCCCGGGTATTATGAGGGGTCCATCCAATAAAACACCGAGATTCCTACGCCTCATTTTAGGGCATACTATCAACCGCAGGCCAGCCTTGCTTTGTATTGTTACCTACTTCAACTATGAGTCCTCCCCTCTTCTCATTTTTGTTTCCTTTGAAATGTCAAAACATTTATTTTATTATTGTAGAACACCACAAAAGCAGTTGAGTAGAAGATAGATAATTAGGTATGCTTAATAGATACTTTTACAAGGCTTTTTAATGCTACAAACGAAACAGCGTTTACGTTAACACTTAGTGATGCACAGCGCAAAAGAGAATAGTTTCACAGGCCACTTGGCTGGAACAATTGAGTTAACTCCGCTATTAATAAAATCTGCAATGCACAGAACTGGTACAATTCAGATGTTCATTGATAGATTTTTATATAAGGTACTCTATTTGTGGAGGAATCAAAACTAAATTGTAACATATAATTCGTTTTCAATAAATAAATAAATTTATCAAATCAAACTAGAATCATATCTCTATCAAATATTGATTAATTTGAAAAGTAATGCTTTTGCAGTTACTAGATCTCTAATGTATCTTAAAATTATAAAAGTCCCTGATATATTTTTAAAAGGAATACTGTATTAAATTTCTTATATTTATCGTAAATCAAAATCACCTAAACACTTCTACTGCTATCACAAATACAAACATTTAAATTTTTCCACGTTACAGTTACCCTTTTGTGTGTACCGATGAAGCGCAATCGGCTCTTAACACCCTTTGTGCATTACTGTGTCGGAGTGCGCCCTCCAGCCCCAAGCACCCCTTAGTACGGTCCTGCCGCTTCCAGCGATCCTGTCGGCGATACTGTCTCAACACCTTGTTTCGAATAAATCTTAGTAATCCTCTCAATCTAGTAGTAGTAAAGGTACTTTATACGACTTCTGAAAAGAAATTCATGTATTGGTTTGTATGTACTATGTTTATTAATTTTTTATTTAAACAATGTTTTAGCAGCATTAGTTGTACAAATAAAAAAATAGAATAACTATTTGTAGTCGATAGTCGTAGGCTCTTTTTAAATATAACAATAGGGAGGTTGTGGTTGTCATCTAACCTGAAGTTAGGTGATGATGACAAAGCCTAAGGTGGAAGCGCAATACACTCGAAATCCTTAAGAAGGGGTCTTATCTCAAATTGTCAGAACACAACATTGCTTAAACATTGTTGTTATGGCAATAGCCTAGTTTCAATTTCTTTATTGCAAACCATGTGTAAAAAGTATTTTAATCAAATGAAACCACTTCGACTAACAGCCTAGTAAGTCCGGATACAAAACCTCGTATACGTTACTAATATCCTATTACATATTAGCCATATACCTAACTACCTACTACTTTAGAAAAAACTCTTTTATGGATCTCTTATTTATTTTGTTTAACTTTAAAACGGGTATTTTCGCCTTTAATTGATTTAATATTTGTTTTTTTTATGTAAAGTGTTCGCGTATACATTAATTGTTTCTTTTTCTACATGCCATTCTCAAACTCATTTTTCTACATTCAAGCTCCAAAGACTTTGAAGTACCCCTCTACCTTGCCGCGGTGTCATGACACCGCGGCCATTATAGTCGGTCAAATCCCGCGCGGTGTCATGTCACCGCACCCGACCACGCGACTATAATCTCAATTATGGATAAGTTACAGCCTACTTTTGTATGAAGAAGTTTGGCTATAGACAAACTAGAGTAAATTTGCTACACTAAAACCCGCAACAATTATATGCTCTGTGCGTTAAATTTTTTAAAAAGTCAATGTCAAATATGTCAAATTTTGACAATTGAGCGATCGAATTTTATGGACTCTATGTCGTCTAGATAGAGCCTACTTTTGTATGAAGAAGTTTGTTTATAAAAAATCTAGAATAAATAGTTTGATCATTTACAACTAATAAACTATTTCAGTAATTACAAAATGATAAAATATGATCTAATTGCAACTTATTCATTATTTTAGTGGATATCGACTTTAGGTATTCGCGATTTTGCAAATTACGCAATACTTCCGCGGAACTTCCGCATTCTGCGCTCCGCGGTAGAGAGGTTAAGGATTACCCTTAGAGCTTTTGGGTACAAAACATTGAAGCGAATGGGAATAGCCCTCTTATACCGATTCCCCGTTAAGTGTATGCAAGCGTGATATACCGATATTAGTTTCCGTGCGCTTGTTTACATAGCTTTGTACTGTCATTATAATATCTCTGATATGCTGATGTGGAACAAGTTAGATGATGCCATATCGCAGTATAGCGGTATGCAAATCAACCGATTCGGTATTCGGAACACGCTCTTTGGTCGTATTATTGGGGATGGAACTGTGCAGCAGACACTATGGGTGGTTGTTTCATTGATCTTTCATTATTAATATTTTGATGTGTGAAGTGTTTTTATTTTTATTGTTATGCTTTAAGGTTTTTATAGCATTACGTGAACATACGATATGTTGTTGAATTATTATATGCTATCCCAAATAATCTTTTACTTCTTTATTTTATTAATTCATTAAAATAATTAAAATTCCATAATAGTAATTGTACCTAAATAAATGATGAACTTTTTCTTGAGATTAGTAATTGGGAGCGGTTTATTCGCACATTTTAAATTTATAAGTCACAATGTCATAAGATAAAACTGCAACAAAACGAAAGAGCAACATTTTACATATAGATGAAGTACTCTAGATGTTTTTGTTTTTTTTTATAATTTATTGGTATCATAAAATTCTTATAGTCATGCATGGCAACGCTCCTCCTACCAATCGGATCGACAGGGAAAGACCCAACATTTCTAGCACTACGAATGGTACTATTCTCCACTTCCTATACGATGTGGACTTTCACAGGCTCATATAGTCTTAACGGAACAAATTAAAGATTTTTTTATTTCTATTTCTATCATCATCATAATCATTACCAGCCCATTTTATGTCCCACTGCTGGGACACGAGCCTTCCTTATATGGATAGGTAGAACGGGCCATTGCATAAACCAGCACGCAGACAAAGTTTGGATTGGCGGTTGTTAACGACTGCTAATGCAATGCAATACAGCCGGGATCAACGGCATTACGTGACTTTTAAAGCACGGAGGAGATCGAAATGATACATTTTTCGTAACCCATAATGATGTCCGGCCTTTGCGGAAGTTGCTTTACTTCAGCAATTGCAGACCAAGTGCGTTAACCAATGCGCCATCTGGCTCCTTAACCCTTTCGGTTCGGCGTGGGGGTGCAGTGCCAGGACTGAAACAAATTTTTCAAATTATCTGCCTATTTTAAGTAAATATGGATTAAATTTAATTTTAGAATGATAATGGGAATGATAGTAGGTAATTAATTTTACAGCTCAGAACCGTTTGGGACGATGGGTCCCAATGGCTAAGTAAAAACTAAGCTTCCGTCTTGAATCACAGTGTGACGGGACGTATATTCCCATCTGTCTTACGTGGTACGGGTACGGGACATATACATACCAACATGCCTGAAAGGGTTAAAACAAATTCAATACACGTCATTGTTATTGATTTCATCCCGCTTATTATAAACGCGCCGAAATTACCAACGAGTAGATATATTCACATTAATTACAAACTCACCATCCAATAAATATGCTAATCAGATTGCGATCGAATCAAATTAATCACAGTCCAATAGTTTACTCCATATATTAACTTTTGCTGAGTACTTTATTAATTGGTACTCATTTATAAAATGAAACTCATCTTTAAGTCTAGTTTTAAGGTCACTATCACGCTTGCAGCATTACCCTGCTGCATGTCTATATGCACGTAAAGCTGTTGGTCCCGGCTGCATTAGCAGTCGTTAACAACCACCAATCCGCACTGGGCCCGCGCGGTTGTTTATGACCCGTTCTCCCTATCCATACATAGGTAAAGCTTATGCCCCAGCTGTGGGGATATAAAGAAAGTGAACTGGTGATGCTGACTAAGACGCTCTTTGAACCAGGTACGCTCTAGAGCGGAAGCTAAAGATCTTATCTCTTGTTACTTAATTGTTTAAGACTGCAGTTTATTTTTAATAGTTTGTTCACATTTTTTTCGTCTCGCCTCGCCTCTATGGTCGAGTGGCGAAACGCTCGTCAATCATCATCAGTTGTAGAGATAACTTGATTTCAATGATGGAGGTCTGATTTATTAACTTTAAGAACTTGTTGTCTAAATAAATTAGATTTTTTATATAAAACACCTCGCCTCGCCGTAACGAAGAACCCAGGAATCGAATCCAGGGTTCGATTCCCAGGTCGTACAAAGTGTGTTTCGGATTTTTCGATGATCGGGTTTGTGATCACCAACCCGCATTGGCAAGCATGATGATTAAGCCAACAATACCAATAATTTGTAGTGATGACTTGATTTCAATGATGGAGGCATTTGCACAGCTGTGGAATAGTATACAGGGTCTAACAAAATCAATAAGCGAACGATTAAGGGCGGTATCATTCTGAATACAATGACAAAAAATTGGCTCCAGTTTTATAGTGATTTTTCAAAGTTATGTTTTCTAACAAACTAAATCAATTAAAATAATGCACATCATGAAACATGCTGTATCTTTAATAACACGCACGCAAACGTCAATAAAAAGATAGTGTACAGATACACGCACACAATTGAAAAACCATTGTATGACATTCATACACACACGGCTATCATTGTGTGCGTGTAGTACGGGTTTGGGAAGGGTGTATTTTTTGGTGATTATGATAATGTTTTGTTGATTATCTCGGTAACGAGCCTATAGTTTTGGACCAAATTTGGTGAGCATGCTCAGTGTGATGTATAGATGCTCCCATTAAACGTTCGCTTATTGATATTGTTAGACCCTATATAGGCTATTTACTTTACGTTTACTTTTTTCAATACTTTTTACATAAATGTCAATGTGTTTGCAACTGCATTCATGGTTGTACCACTCTTTTTAAAAATAGAATAGGATTTTCTGTGGGAATACGAAGGTTGCATTGCTCATTTCATTTATATTATTACTCCGTGACACGCGAACATAGAAAATCGCAATAACATTAAAAAATATTTGAACTTTCAAATACTTAGGTAGGTTTAGATACTTTAAAATATGCTGACTTGTCTTTGCTTATACTACTATTTTGGATAAGATAAAAAGTTGAAATGAGCACATATGGTAGCTAAACTTTCCACCAATCATTCGCAATCGTCCAAGAAATTATCTTAAGGACTCTTATTATTATTTAATTATTCTCTGCTGGACCCGTCTGTGGTGGTCAAGAGACTTAAACGGGACCACATTATTTGATTGGTAGGGGCGGCGCTGGCTACCCCACTAGAAAAGCCACATATTTACTTGCAACTAATTTGCTTATGATCTAACGACCAATCGCAAATATTTACCAAAAAAAAAATGATTGTCTTACCCAAGACGTGGTCGCTACACCCACTTTTTCTTGACTATGCTGACTATCTAGAGCAGTATTATAAAATTTTGTCAACATAACAAATCTTAAAAATAGAATTACAAATGTGTATCACTTCATGTTACATCCAGAATTCCAGAGCCAAGTTTTTTAAGTACTTATATTCGATTGCCAAGAGTATGTTTTATGTCGCGTCGAGTTTAGTGCACGGAATAGCAACAAGATCATAAAGGCGCGCAATAAAATGTTCATGTCTACTCCGCGATTGTTTTAGTTTTGCTGTTTGCACCCCATACTTTTATTGGAACCTCGCTGTGTCAGTTATCCTATTTTATTATTAAAATGTACATAAAATATACTACTTACCTTTTCTTTACTTCATCATCATCATCATCATAACCATCATCAGCTCATTTTATGTCCCCAGTGCTGGGGCACGAGCCTTCCCTATGGATGAATAGGGAGAACGGGCCATAAACCAGCACGCAGGCCCATTGCGGGTTGGTGGTTGTTAGCGACTGCTAATGCCGCCGGGACCAACGGCTTTACGTACCTTCCGAAGCACGGAGGAGCTCGAGATGATAAATTTTTGGTCACCCATCCGATGACCGGCCTTTGCGAAAGTTGCTTAACCTCAGCACTCGCAGACCAGGCGCGTTAACCACTGCGCCATCGAGCTTTTTCCTTGCTTGCTTAACGGATAACGAAAAGTGAGCACGCCTCCAACAAGGTGGACCGACGATGTGGTGAAGGTCGCGAGTAGCCGCTGGATGCGAGCACCACAAAACCAGTCGTTGTTGAGCTCTTTGGTCCAGTAGTGGACGTCTTTTGGCTAAGATGATGATGATGATGATTATTATGATCATACTATTTACATCTTCCTTACTTCCTTTCCTTGCGGCCTTGGCATTAAGCAGCGTCGCAAATATAGGTATAGTAAGTATACCCTTGGTGTAATATTTTAGGTAGACGGGAAACTGTTGTTGCTTGTTAATTTCTTTATATTGTTCTTTAGCTAGCTATGTGGAAGCTTGTAGCCTATTTTTATGTAGAGTAGAAAACTAGTCGTCCCAGTAACAGCGAAACTTGCAGCCCTACGTAGCCAGTTAGTATGCGCGTCACAGCCGCGTCGACAGCCAGTTCGATGCACTGACAGTCAGTGTAGTTGCAGCCAATTATCTGATTAGCTGCTCCACCCTTTGGACTTTAGGCCAACACAACGACCCCAACAGTAGGACAAGAATGTTATTAAAAGAAATTGCACGGAATACGTTTCTTTGTATTTTATTCTAGCTAGCTATGTGCCAGTTTGCAGCTCTACGTTGCTAGCGGGTTCGTTCGTACGAGTATGCGCGTCACAGCCGCGTTGACAGAAGCGGCGTTCGATGCGATTTCGACGGCGGGCGTTTCAACCTTTCGGACGTTGGACCAACACAACAATACTCGCCCGATCCTCTAAATGTCACTACACATTTACAGAATACACTAAACATGCACACTAGTTTAGGCCCAAGACATCGTACTCGTAGAACAAGGGTACGTAAAACCGGTTTCCACGCGCTCTATACAAGGTACAGACATGTACCCGGGCGCTTCTCTCCTTCTCCACGGCCCGGTCTACCCGAGCCGAGGTCCGTGCGAAACCCTTCGGAGAATCTAGTAGGGCACGGGGACGCGCACTTTTAAGTGTGCGATGCCGCTCCCTCTAGAAAACCTCCGAAGGTGATTCGTTTCAACACGGCTTGAGGTACCCTTTACGTACCTCGCCACCCCCAAAAAAGCCCGGTGACGCTGAAAATACCGTATGAGGCGATCAGCAATCTCTCTCAAAAAAAAAATTACAACTATAGCAGCAGTAAGACAACGGTATTATTAAAAAAAATGCACATAATTCATTTTTTTTAAATATTTTACGGGTAAGCACTTGACATTCATCTCACCTGATGTTAAGTGATGATAAAGCTGAAGGTGGAAGCGCACTTCACCCAGGATCCTCAACTACTGAGGCACTGGCTATCTTATCTCTAGCTGCCGGAACACAACAACGCTGCAAACATATTACACACATTTCTTTACATTGTACTCTAGCTAGCTATGTACAAGTTTGCAACCCTAAGTAACGGGTTAGCATGCGCGTCATAGCTACGACGATAGAAGCGGTGTTCGATGCGATTCTGACGGCGAGTGCGACGTCCCGTGTAGTTGCAGTCAAGTATCTGATAAGCCACTCCACCCCTCGGACGTAGGACAATTATACACAACGACCCTATAAGTAGGAACACAGCGTTATTAAGAAATGTTGCAAATAGGAAATTTCTTTACATTGTATTCTAGCTAGCTATGTGCAAGTTTGCAGCCCTGCGTAGCGAGTTAGTATGCGCGTCACAGCCGCGTCGACAGAAGCGGTGTTCGATGCGATTCCGACGGCAGACGCGTCGTCACGTGTAGTTGCAGTCAATTATCTGATAAGCCACTCCGCCCCTCGGACGTGGGACATTATACCCGACGATCCCAGGAGTAGGAAAACGGTGTTATTAAGAAATTATTGCGATAGTTTTTCTTGTTCTTTTATGTGAATTTAATCCCTTTAATTTTTGAAAAAGTTCTGTGACTTATGGTATTTTGGTATTTCTATAAATACTGAATTGGCTTTAAAGCCAGCATGTATTTTAAATAAAAACCAAACGAAACGAAAGCGTTGTTGGTGGAATGATACGCCAGGAATCGAGAAATGTGGAAGGGTTTAGGGGAAGCCTTTATCCAGCAGTACGAAAAAATATATTTATAAAAAATGTTCAAATAATTATATTTTAAATTACATCATTAAGCAAAGACATTGCAATTCTTCTCTGTATTATTATTACCACACCACAGATTAACTAAAACTGTTTGACTGAAACTAAACTATTAAATTAGCGATTCCTATAAATTGAGCAATGTAGAGTAAGCATTATAATTTTCCTCAGTCTTTTAATGTTCTTTGCCACACCTTACTAAGACACATTTTGCCCGTACAACCTTAATAATATTTTATCCTTAATGCATAATTTAACCGCAGAATTTTTCATTTTCTTTTATAAATAAATTGTCCCACCCAATTTGTGTCGTCCTATCTCCCGTAACGTAATTATCTTTGGCATGACGTCTACTGGTTTTAGAGACTGACCAAATAGGAAATTTCCGTTATTTTCTCCGTTTGGCTACAGAAGAAGCTTTACAATGAAACGGGAACACTGACGGGATCACTGACGTAACAATAACGATGTTACAAGCGAGTGCAGTTGTTGCAACCCCTCTATTCGTTGTCATATTGTTATTCTATCTATATCTTTATCTATCTATATCTATACTTTTAATAAAGAGGTTAAATTTGTGACTTTGTTTGTTTGTTTGTTTTAAGACCTCAACCTCGTTTGGTAACCTCTAGAACTACTGGATAAATTCCAAAAAATACTTTACAGATAGAATGCTACATTACTTGCGGGTAACTTAGACTATACTATACTATATATTCTATACTATACTTACTTAGGTTTAGCCTGTAAGGATTGTGTATGTTCTTTTAAATAAATTAAATAAATAAAAATGACAACAATAATTAGTTATGAAATAAATGGGCGACACATTGGACATTTACGTCGCGGGGATCTTGATTTTTCCCAACAATTACAAAACATATGAAAGTGATATTTGATGACATGATTTTTCATTTAATTGAATTCATTTTGCTAGTTGCAAAAACACGATTTGTTAACTTTTATAACAGAGAAAAAAATATCAAAGTAACCTCTTTTAAAACAGATTAGCATTTTACAGGCTAACCAGACCGATTTAAGCATCTTAGTTTTCTTAGTAGATTAGTCTTAACACACACTTCAATATGCTAGTTCATTTTTTTTAAACTTATTTGTAGTTTTAATTGGAAAGAAAAAAACAGTTTTTCTTATGGTACGGGGCGCAAACGCTCCGTATTAGATTAATTGTTTAGCGATGCGTTCGCCTTAAAATCTCAATTCCACGCGCACGAAGTCACGTGTAAAGTGCTGTTAAATTACCTTTAAAATACATTTTAGCATCAACTAGCTTTGACCAGACAATAATTGCTCAGAAGGCCCTACTAAAGCATCGACTTAGACTGATTAGGTAAGGTTTATCTTGAGACAGCATCCTGAGGAAAATTTTGGTTTCAAAAAAAGACGAGCCCTCATTGTAATTACAAATTATACAACAACTCTTTATGTAATTAACTGTTTGGCAAGTTTATTGCAATGATCAATTAAACTAAAAAAAAAGTATCCTCGATTGTTCTAAAGCTGAGTTCATGTAAGTAATTCTTACGCCAAAAACTAACTTCAACTAGTTTAACTTTTGATGATGAAGGCAAATAAAGAAAAGATGTACGAGTACTGGAAATGTCGGAAAACGCAAAAACTTTTACTACACTTCTCCCAAAAATTTCCATAGTGTACTTTCAATCGCGTTGTTCATTTTAACGAAAGATTTTTTATGTTATCTACTTAAGATTAATATTACATCTGTTATCAACGGGGAAGTACATTAACTCTCTAGTACATAGATCTCTGTATTTTCATTATGCATTAAAAGTTACATAATATGACTAATAAGTTAGAGAAAAAAACTTCAAAGTTTGTATGGGATAACAAGCAAAATAAATAGAGAATTTAACAAAGAAACCATTAGATCATTAACTCGAATCGTACAACAACCCTTCGCATCACCTTCATGGTCTTTGTGACCAAATTGCGCGCCAAATCGAGTTACCGAGCGCCGCGGTCGCGACGACCGGCGACCGGTGCACCCTTTGTCGCTTCATCAGCCTGCAAATTGGTAGTTTAGCTCCGCCATCGCTGCGGGCGCGGCGGGCTGCTCGGACCCGTGGGATTCCATAGCGCCACTACAATTAGGTACCCACTATTGTAACTTTTCTGTTCATTTCAATGAAACAAAGGCGAATTTTGAATAATTTCACAGTATTTTTTATCTGTTCATGCATTGTTTTTTTAATTATTATTATTATTATTGTATCAGCCATAACTGTCCCACTCCTGAGCAAACGCCTCCCCACACTTTTTCCACACCTTTCGGTCCTCTGCAACATCATTCCAGTCTTTCTTGTACCCATGTAATTTCGCCATTTTGAAAGAACACTTTTGATTGTAAGGGACTTCACAGTGATGTAATACTGCTGGCTTGCAGCGTAAATCACAAACTACTAGAAAAGTTCAACGAGTCTTCTGGGCCTCGGTAGCTCAGCGGTCACAGCGTTGAATCGGTTATCCATGGTTCGATTGCGTTCGATTTCCACTCGAGCTGCCTAAGGCTTGTTGATTTTTTCTAGTTAAATTTTATCTTGTATCTATATATATATTATATACATAGCACTGTGAAATAGAAAAATAAACATCATACCTAGAATGAATACAAAAAAACATACAAGTATTCAGAATATTTCGGTTTCAGTAAAATAAAAGTCTAAGCTCTATCGTAATATATGTATGTATAACATAACCGTTAACTTTATGGTCAGGGTACGCGCACCCGCAAAAACTAACGGTTTCCTAACTAAAATTTAGTTGAAGTTAACCCTCCGCTCTCGCGTAACATTCAGAGCGGGAAAGTTAAACCGAACCGAACCATTCAAAAAAGAGCAATGAGATATTTTAACTTTACCTTCAGCACCATTCTGTAGGTAAGTACATTCAACACTGAAATTTGCTTAGCACTTTGTTTTAATTACTTGTTAACAGCATCACAGTTTTCATAGTAATTATATATTTTTAAATTATAAGGGTGCATTTCAAAATGCTATATTTAAAAGAAAATCTGAAATTTGTTTTAGATAGTTGCTGATTGCCACTGGCCATTTTCAGTCACCTGACTTTTTTGGCTTTTTCGGGCAGAAACTTAAAAGGTTCCGCAAGCCATGTGAAACGAAGCACCGTCGGAGGTTTTCTAGAGGATATGGCATCACGCACTAGTGCGTGTCCCCGTTCTCTACTAGATTCTTCAAGGGGTTCGGATCGGGTCGCGGGCGGAACAACCCGAAAGCGACTGTAAAGGCTCGATTTTTTCAAGTGCTTGTTTAATACGCTCGTAACCAATAAAGACGTAACTGGAACAAGTCCAGATCGTCGGGCCAATGCAAATTATTTACAAATAGTTTACATATTTATTTATGAATCTAAGTTACAAAAAAAAAAAAAATCTAATGAATCTATGAATTTAAGTTAATTAAAACAAAACTATTTCAATAAAACGTCGTGCAAACTCTACGACAAAATCCAATAGAACATTCCAATGTTTTGATATTGAATCTACCAACTAGTCCAGCAACATGCTAATAAATGTTGACAGTATCACCGGTCTATTTGACACATAATCTATTTACAGCCGGCTAATTGAATCGTATCACCGGGCGCGATCCGTGCGGAGTGCGGCCATGACAAAATGGACGCTGCCAAATATTTAGTGCGAATGCGATAGCTTTTGTTTTCTAGTCGAATGAAATGATGTATGAAAATTGGCTTTAATCAATATAAAGTACATCTCTTCTGTACATAATTTATTGTGTGGCAGTTCTTCAATGTCGTGTGTTGACGAACTGCTACACAATAAATTATGTACAGTCGAAATCAATATTATAAGAGCACGTTTGCATTCCATGGCAACCGACCAATATAGCAAATAGTTCTTTTACGATTGTAGCCAGAAACTTGGTGATCCTACTCTGTTCATACCAAGAATTGTGTACCGTAGAATGGGCTACGTTTGAATCTATTGTAACATTGATCACAGCTCTTGTTCTCTAAAGAGGTCTTTCGCAATTTGGTTCTACGGTATGATTCTGGAGGTAATCGCTCTAGAATGCTAGGGATCTTATCTTATCTTATCTTAGTGGGGCCTGCCGAGGTTTTCACCTCCCAGTAACACTTCGACCCATTGGGATCTTTTGTGCAACCCCATCCTTTCACTCTTCCTCCTCTGTAAAGATAGATGCCATAAGTCTGGCAACGTCCTTAAGAGCGAAAAGCCTGAAGTCCTCCGGTTTCGGATAGGCCGACCCCAGGAGTCCCATTCTTTTCCTAGCCAGTGAGTCGCAGTCGCACATTAGGTGCTGCATTGACTCGGTTTGCTCTCCACATGCCCTACACAAACTATTTGTTGAAAGGTGCATTCTGTGAAGCATTTGTTTTGTGGCATAATGCCCTGTCAAGGCACCGATGGTTAATCGGGCCTGCCTTCTGCTGCCTCCGCATATGAACTTACTCCGTCCTAAGGCGTTTTCGCCTAGGAAGGATTTGGAGTGTTTCATACCCGGCTGCTCTTTCCATTCGATGCCGTGCCTGTTTTTGATGTAATCTTTTAAGGCCTTGTTGATGGTACTTTGTGCAAGTGCCACGAACGGCTCAGGACCAATAAGCTGGGTCTCTGAGCCCTCCCTGGCAAGTGCATCCGCCGTCTCGTTGCCGTGGATTCCCATATGGCCTGGGACCCAGATCAATCGCACCTTGTTATGCCCACCTAGCTTGTTTAGAGCTTTTGTGGTTTCCAGAACAAGGCCCGAGTCGATTCGGGTCGATATGAGTGACTTAAGCGCGGCTTGGCTGTCACTCAGGATGAATATATTGCGCTTTTTAATAGCTAACTCTATATTCTGCTTTGCGCATAGGAGAATTGCGAAAGTTTCTGCTTGGTAAACAGTAGCAAATTTTCCCATGCTTTGACTATGCTTGAAGTCGTTATTATAGACGCCTGCCCCTGTGCCCGACTTCATTTCTGATCCGTCGGTGTACCAGATTAGGCTGTCTTTTTCCGGAGACGGTGGCCCTCGTTTCCATTCGTCCCTGGTTGGAACATAAACTTTAAATTTCTTTTCGAACACGAATATGGGGGATTTTTTATCGCACCCCATTTCCATGATCCTATCAGGAATGTCACTTGGTTCCCATTTTGTGTGTCTGGTCAGAGGTTTAGATGCGTCCCATAATCTGGCCACCTTTAGTCTATGTAACGCTTTCTTTGCCTCTGTTTCTATTACAATGTGCAGGGGTGGAAGGTCTGTGAGGACCTCCAGCGCTGCCGTTGGAGTGGTTCTAAAGGCACCAGTGATTGCTAGACAAGCTGTTCTCTGAAGTTTGCTAAGAGCATTCTTACAGATCTTCAGCCTGGTTCTGGGCCACCAGACGATGCTGCCATATGTGAGGATCGGTCTCACCATCGTCATGTAGATCCACCTAATGATTTTGGGGTTGAGTCCCCAAGTCTTGCCATATGCAGACCGACACATGCCAAAGACTCTGTAAGCCTTGGCTACGGTTGTGTCCACATGCTGTTTCCAAGTAAGTTGCCTATCCAGCGTTAAGCCTAGATATTTCACTTCTTTGGACCAAGAGAGCCGGGTGCCATAGAGTGTTAGGTTACCCAGTCCCGTAGTGTTTCTCATTCTTGTAAAAGGGATGGCTGTTGTTTTCCCCGGGTTTACAGAGAGGTGATGGGCATTGCACCATTCCTCCAGCAGACCTAGGGCACGTTGCATTAACCCCGATACCGTAGAGGGAAATTTCCCACTGACTGAGATGACCAAATCATCCGCATAACCCACCGTATGGAATGGTCCTTTATTAAGCCTTACTACAATTGAATCAACCACAAGGCTCCACAGAAGAGGCGAGAGAACCCCTCCTTGTGGGCATCCTCTAGTTGTTCGCGCAATTAGACTGTCACCTAGCAGTTCAGAGTTAATAATTCTACCCTTTATCATGCATTCAATCCAATTACAGATCGGTTGTGGCACACCATGGTTCTTGGCTGCAACCTTGATGGATTCAGGAGAAAGGATTGTAGACTTATAGGCCTAAAGGCTTTGGGTTCTTCGTAATCTGGTTTTCCCGTTTTGGGTATGAAGATTACCTTAACACGCCTCCATGTTCTGGGAATATGTCCGAAAGCTATGCATGCTTTATACAGCCTGCAGAGATGGGGTCCCAGGATGGAGGCGCCCTGTTGTAGTAGAATGGGATAAATGTTGTCAGGTCCTGGCGCCTTAAACGGTTGAAAGCTCCCAAGAGCCCATCTAACCTTACATTCATCCACTACCCTTTTCGCTGTTATCCAGTCATATTTGGAAGTTCTCCTCTGCTGTTCCTTCCAGCTGATTGGATCATGATCGTCCTGGATGACTTCTGATCCAGGGAAATGAGTGTCAAACATGGCCTTCAATGTCTCACTCCCTGTCTCTGTACGTACTCCATCTTCCTTCCTTAACGTGGTTAATGGAATCGCCTTTGTTGTAGAGATAGCCTTGGATAATCTCATTGCTTCCGGAACATATTTTATCTGGTCACAATGTTTCCTCCAGGCAGATCTCTTTGCCTTACGTACCGCACTACTGTACCGTGTTAAGGCCTCCTTGTAGTCGCTGAAGTCGTTCCTCGCTTTCGCTTCGTTGAACGCCTGTCGTGTAGCTCTTCTAATGCGAGCCAGTTCCGAGTTCCACCATGGTACCCTCCTTGTCACTGATTTCGTCTCTGGACAGTTATTTTGCCATGCCGTCATCAGTGCTTCTGTAATTCTGTCAGCTTCAAACTCTATGTCCAAGGCTGAGTTTAATTTACAGCTGGGACCATCCAGCTCCATTCTGAGGTCCTTTTTGAAGCCCTCCCAGTTAGTGTTCCTGGGGTTCTTCCTACGCACAGTTTCTATGGTTTCACCTAGTCTGTACCTAAAGCATATGTAGTTATGATCGGAAAGGGAGACCTCATCCGACACATGCCAGTTTGTGATGTTCCTTACCGCTCTATTGTTAGCAATGGTTACGTCGATCACCTGTGCCCTGCGGGCGTTGAAAAAAGTAGGCTTGCTACCTTTGTTAAGTAATTGCATGGGTGAACTTACCAGATATTCCAGAAGCTTCTCCCCCTTTTTTTGGTGTCTGAGCTGCCCCAGACGACATGATGCGCGTTCGCGTCGCAGCTGATGACGACATCTAAGTTTTCTCGGTTGCTGTAGGTTACCAGTTCCCGTATCTGTGGTGATACTGGGTCTGCCTTCTCGTAAGGGAGATAAGCTAACGATAAGATTACCGTTCGCTTTGTCCCCCCCTCCCCTGTGTGGATCCTGACAACTGTCAGGTCCCTGCAACAGAACTTGATTAAAGGCATTGCATGTATGTCATTTCTGACATAAATGCAAGTCCTCATGTTATTAGTGGAACAGTTATGAAAAAGAGTACCAGGAGCTCCACCTAAGCCCTTTATCATTCCCCCATATAGGTAGGGTTCCTGAATTAGGGCAATATCAAACTTGTTCATTTTAAGCTCGCGTGCCAGAAGGGCAGTCGCGGCCTTACAGTGGTGCAAAATAATCTGTACACACCTTAGTCCCGCCATTTCCTCGTCTATTGGCCGTCTTCCGAGCTAGGTTCCCCATCCGTTGTCGCCTGCGCGCCCAACGGGGAGGACCCCCCCAGAAGCAGCGCGTCTATGGCGAGCTCTCCCGTTCTCTCCCGTTTCTGCCTCGTCCGCTAGGCAGATTCGGTCCCTGAAGGTGTCCGTCTCCACTTTGCTTCGGAGTAGTCCCGTCCTTTAACGCGCCTGCCCCCGTAGGGGCGCATAGCGGCACTAAATTTTGGCAAATCTTTTGCCCCCTCCAGATACAAGGGGCAGCCTGAGCCCGAAGGCACAGGGAGGGGTTCTCCGGCTCCGCCGGTACCCTCCTGGGGTAACTTTGTGTTTAAAAATGTGCCATATTTATTTTGTTTAACAATTTTGAAGTCGAGGTTGTCATCCCTCCGGGACAAGGGTAGGAAATAAGGAATGCGGTAAGGAGTGAAATTATGTGGATAGGATCATGGGAAAAAGGGTAGGGTATTGGCCCGCCGTGCAGGATATCACTGGCGGGTTAGCCCTCCACTCTTCGCTACTGAGGTCGCAAGGTAGATTAGTGAGTGTGCGATGCTTGCTTGGTGACCACAGCATTGCCCGGGGCGGACGACCCACCGCAGGGTGGGTTCGCCGCCTGCCTGTACAGGTGGTCGACAGGACAAGCGGCGACGAGGACGTGCGTGATAGGACTTGACGGCAGACGCATATAGCTCAACATCGCACACTTGAGCATACATCAAACCGCCCAACCTCCCCAAAAGATGCTAGGGATACCCATTTCAACAGCTGCGCCAAGGGTGCGCCGACAAAAAATGCCAAAAATGCAGTTACGGTTAAGTAGATATAATTGAAAATACTATCGTATTAAATGAACAATATATATATTTAGTATCATAGGGAACGTGTTTACAATTTGTCAGAACCATAAATTCATAACACGCTATAGTTTTTTCTACAATATCATTTAAAGTTGGGCAAAAATCATGAAAACGAGTGGCGGCGTTTAGTAGATTTCTTATAGTCTATCTAAACTATTGTACCTCTGATTTTGTCTAAACAATCATCAATGGATAAACTACAAATTGCTAAACTACATTTTCGATTCATTAAGTGGTTATTTAAATAATTCTTTTTTATTAAGCACCTTAAATTCCCCATACAAAATTAGTATGGCCGCGCGGCATCAAATAAATATGGACGACGACATTTCAAATAAAACATATGACACTTGTCACTTATGGATGGCGCACCCTTAAGGATACTGCAATTTATGCTACACTCTATTCAAAAGTACCTAGCCTAAAAATACCTAGTGTATTTTTAAACAATGTAATACTTCACTTTCTCGCTGAATAACCACACGAAACATGTGAGATAATTTTTTACTTCAGCAAAGTAAAGTGGGACAGTTTATCTTGATACCTTATAGGTATTATGCGACTATTCGTCGCTCCTGCCTTAAAATCTACAGCTAAAATAAAAGCGAATTTGCATTGTTTTAACGACAGTGACAGTTTCCGAGATTGAGGTAACTATATTAATTTTATTGACCTGTAGACTGTACATGCATATTTATTTACTTTCAACAATATGTAACAACAGGTTTGTAAAACAACTGTTGCGGAAACCCACAACACACACTATGCTATTGCTTAAAATTACACATTGAAAATTACACATTAAAATTACCTTAAAATTAACAAAGTCCACTTACAGTTCCATGCCGCTCCCGCCGTCCTGAACGGGATCCATATGGTCCGATGGGGCCCGAATCCGGCTCCGGGTCTTCTAGGGTTCCCTAAACACACCCAAACTACCCCAAAGTGCACTTCCCACTGAAAAATACCTGTTACTTCCGCAGCGGTGTGGCCGACATCCCGGCTAATTGTTTTCCCGAAACAATTCGTTTACGACGCACACTCACAAACACAATTTGCACAATCCACTTAAGTAGAATAATACGGCTCCAAATGCCCTTATTACTACACAAAACTATTTAATTATCAACACACGATAACCTATCAACCAGCCATATTTGCTTTCCAGAGACAAGAGTATAAAAAAAGAACAACTAGTGATGGGGCCATTATGCCACCAAACAAAATTGAATCTCGATAATCGATTCGTCCATAATACAAATCAAAGTTTTATTTCTAACAAAAATAAATGCCTGTTTATTTGCAACAACAACGATAACCAATATTGGATTCTGCATTGGAAATGTACGATGAATATTTTACAAAAGCAAAAGGTTGATGCTATGAACCGCATGGCTAGTTCTGGAACAGAACTTTGATCGATCGCGTGCAGACTTCAGGCCTAAGATTTAGTCTAATGCTGCTGCAGTCAGAACTAGTGTTCGCCATTCATTCGAATTCTGGGCGAAATTCTACAACTAGGCATCATATCTGCATCGTAAAACGTCACTTCAAGATTGACCTTTATGCCATCATGTAAGTGCATATGGAACAGTAACGTGCCGAAAGCATATCACTACATGCCAAGTGACACGCGCGCAACGCCGACCCAAAGCTTCAGTTATTATGTCTAAGTATTTGACGACCTCCGAAGCCGAGTGGCTTGCACGCCTTAAGTCCCGGGTTCGATTCCCGGTCGGGTCAATGTCGAAAACGATCTTTTTGATATTGTGTCGGGTCTGGGTGGTTGTGGTACCGTCGTTGTTTCTGATTTCCATAAAACGAGTGCTTTAGCTACTTACCTAGGGACCAGAACAATGTATGTGATGTTAATATTTATTTATTTCTTGACCCTATAATTTTACTGGATCTAGTGTGAACTTAGCATTAAAATACCTAATGCTTCTTGGCCGCAAATGCTTAATGGGTATGAGGGCATTCCTCATTCATTCGAATTTTGGGCGATAGCCTATACAACCAGGCATTTTATCTGCGTCGTAAACTTTCAAAGTTCAAGATTTGATATCACGAGATGGTGTAAGTCAATAGGGTTGAGCGGTGATACGCCCCCGCCCACTTTAATCTTGGTCGCGAAGTTTGTTCGGCCATTATCATTCTTTTACGTGGCGGTTGTGTTTGCTCGCCTGACGCGTTTGTTCAGGCTTGGCGTGTACTAAATTGATTTATGGCATACACTTGACCGCGCCTTGAGTGATCGTAAAATAACAGCTGATGTGTGAATATGAAACGTGATGTTAGCTGTATTGACAGGCCGGCCGTAGGCTGTACATAATCTGTTTTTAAGACCGTTCATCGAAAACGTTACATTGTGACGTAACACAAACTCAACACAAGCAGGCGATTTTATTTATACTAATCCAACTTGTATCTTCAATATACAGGGCGTCCCACCGCCATGCCACATAGAGGGAAGAACCTTAATTATTGTAGATGGAACATTTTACTGAAAGAAGACTTCACTTTAATTTTAAAAACAATTTTAGCTGCATTCATATTTTTTTAAACTGATTCTGGTTGAACCGGGAATCGAACCCGGTACACGAGAAAAAAAACGTTTTATCATACCTATCGGAAGGCTTCATCATAAGGATAATTTTTTGCTAAATAACTTAGCATCAGAAATAAAAGGAAGACCATGAACTTTAACATTTAATGTAAAATTATGTTAAGAAAAATTAAAAGCTGACATTGCCGTAAAGACATACTTAAACTAACATTCATTTTAAAGTACCTATTACTAATGAGTACCCACTTGAAAAGTACGCATCATTTCTCTAATAATTTGAGTGCCTGATATTGTGATAAAGAGATCGGTGTTTTGTCCATCACAATGTGGCTGGCTGATTATAAAAAAAAATTCAAAAATGTGTTCCATTTTCAACAGTTTATTCTTTTGTTTTAGTGATTTTCATTTTATTTTATTGTATTGTGAATTTGTTACATAACTATGGCGTATCAAAAATTGTAAGATTATACTCGTATAAAAATGTTGTGCTTACCTATGATTTAAAAGCATACACTTAAATGTACGTAGTATTTACTAAAGCCAATGTATCGTATGTATTTTAGTTGGTAAGCCTTAAAATTAATATACATAGATAGAAATTTCACGTCTTGGTCGTCACCTAAGTAAGAAGCGTGAGTAAGAACTAATAAAATTTGTATGTCATTAAAGCAGCGCCTCTTGAGAACAAATCGAATGATGAATAAAACTTGTAATGGCACCCTAAGTGCAAATAAATTTTCACTTGTCTGTCTAGTAAACTTAATTTAACTAGTTAGAGCGAGACCAAACAAAAGATGGATGCATCCAGCATTATGGGAGGGATGATAGGAATGAAAGGAGAGTGCTGTACAGGTGACAGCTGATAGAGGAGAGTGGCAGAAACGGACAAATAACATGGGACCAGGGTAGGAAGACGAAGAAAGATCTAGTAAACTGCGGGTTCAAAGCAGGGATAACCAGTGACCAACTTGTCTCGGCACTTAGTCTACCACTAGAGCACAGAGGATCGGTCGAAGAGTTAAATTTGAAAATGCTAGGTGAATCCCAGATAAAGTTTGCCAGTACAATTTGGGCTGATGCAGATCACGGCGCCGCCGAGTCGATAGTCACGCGCCGCCACTCGACGACGCCACTCGACTGTTCGCTCGTTGCCGCTGCATTTAGTCGTGCCTTGCGAGTCACGACTGCGAATTGGAACCACTGGAACTGTCATAAAACAAGGAGTCGAAAGCCCTTTAAATGTTTTTTTCGCCTTACCAGACTCTCTTGCATTCTCTCTCTACGCTATTGCGTAGAAAGAGAACCTCATCAAAAAAGCCATTAGAAGATGGCTGTAACTAAATTGCATAGAAATATCTTGTGCTTCGGAAGTCACGTTATGTTGTTATGTATTTTTACTTAAAGCTTGGTTAATGAGTCGTTATTGAAATGCTATTTGAATACCAGATAAAGTTTGCCGCTACAATTTGGGCTGATGCAGATTACGGCGCCGAGTCGATAGTCACGCGCCGCCACTCGACGATGCCACTCGACTGTTCGCTCGTCGCCGCTGCATTTAGTCGAGGCTTGCGAGTCGCGACTGCGAAGTGGAACCACTGGAACTGTCATAAAACAAGGAGTCGAAAGCCCTTTAAATGATCTCGTTTGAACTTTTAACACAGATATAGTAATTGGTCGGTGCTTTTTAATTTGTTTCGTCAGCCTGTCTTCCAAAGACTTCATACGTGTAAAAAGATGCTCATCAAAAACGTAATTAAATTGTAAAGAAATATTACATACTAAACTTCCTAATTAGTTTTGTGTGATTGGTACAGAGTGCCTCAGAGCATTAAGGCTGCCTTTTTCTGTATTGATGCATTTTTTTTTGTATGAGCATAATATTATTGATCTAGTGACCATCAAACCGGAACAAAACGCAAAACAGTGCTTCTTGGCGGCAGAAATAGGTGTTACGGTGGTTGCAATTCAGTCGGATAGTCGGATTCTGGGCAGAATCTTACCACCAGGCAATATTTGCTTTCTTAAAAGCATTTTTCTAATTACTTAATCGACGAATATCACTTCTAGTTGCACGTCTATAGCTCTCTGTTCCGTACAGCAGCACCTTAGAGGTCGGGCGCCGTAATTGGATTTAGTCTGGACTATGAATACGACGTGAGGATTATTGCTTTAAGGGATTTCACTAATTTCAACATTGCCATAACTAACAGCCTAAGGCAATACGGACTAAATAAGCAAAATTATTAGTTGTGTACATAGCGGACTATACAGGGTCTAACAAAATCAATAAGCGAACGTTTAAGGGCGGTATCTATACATCATTCTGAACACAACGACAAAAAATGGGCTTCAGTTTTATAGTGATTTTTCAAAGTTATGTTTTCTAACAAACTAAATCAATTAAAATAACGCACATCATGAAACATGTTGTATCTTTACTAACACGCACGCAAGCGTAAAGAAAAAGATAGTGTACAGATACACGCACACAATTGAAAAACCATTGTATGACATTCATACACACACGGCTATCTTTGTGTGCGTGTAGTATAGCTGTACGGGTTTGGAAAGGGTGTATTTTTTAGTGAATTATGACAATGTTTTGTTAATTATCTCGGTAACGAGCATGTAGTTTTGGACTAAATTTGGTGAGCATGCTCAGTGTGATGTATAGATGCTACCCTTAAACGTTCGCTTATTGATATTGTTAGGCCCTATATATGCGACCATTCTCTGCTATATATCTAGTTGTCCGTTTTATAGAAATGTTACCTTTATTACCTTTCGCCAAGTACGGTTTCAATTCCCCGGTCGGGCAACATGTGTTTCGTATTTTTTGATGCAGAGCCCGGGTTGATGTGACTAAACGGTGCTTCGTAACACAAGTAATATTTACCAAACACAAGTTACCAAAAAATAATCCCCAAACGTAACTCTAAACCTAAATTAACATAACTACATGTTACATCTTAAAATAGTCAACAATGCCCCTTTATTCACAAGTAGCTGTATCCGACCCATCGCGTCGCATCGTACTCGGTTAGCGTTATCTCTGTCATTTTTTTAAGGTTTACATTACAAATATTGGGCTATTAAATGCAAAAATATTTTTTCAAATCCGACTGGTAGTTCTAGAGATTTGCGTATTCAAACAAAAAAACAATCTCTTCAGCTTTATTATATTAGTAAAGAGTACCTGGATGACCTGGATGGTAATTTTCTAAAAATGAAACCTAGCTAGATTGATTTATCGCCCCCGAAACACCCTGCAAACCAAATTTCATGAAAATCGTTGGAGACGTTTCCGAAATTCAGATTATATATATACACTAGCTGACCCGGCGGACTTCGTACCACTTGACAGTTTCTATGACAACAAAACAAACAAATCGT
This sequence comes from Eudonia lacustrata, assembly GCA_947562085.1. NCBI lineage: Eukaryota > Metazoa > Arthropoda > Insecta > Lepidoptera > Crambidae > Eudonia > Eudonia lacustrata. The sequence continues at coordinate 12,658,538 of OX387325.1, read as the reverse complement.
GAAACATTTTGTATTGGAAAAAAAATGTTTGGGGTTGACCACCTCATCACTTAGGGAAATGAAAAATAGATTACGACCGATTGTCAGACCGAATATGCATATAAAATTTCATAATAATCGATCGAGCCGTTTCGGAGGAGTATGGCAACCCACATGTGACACGAGAATTTTATATATATAGAAGATGATATAGAAGAAGACTAGCTGACACAGCGGACTTCGTATCGCTTTGACAGTTTCTATATCAACAATACAATCAAAACGTGTCTATGACAAGAAAACAAACAAATCGTATGTTTTGCAGCTAGGAACATTTTGCATTGGAAAATTAAATAAAAAATTGGGGTGGGCCACCCTTATCACTTAGGGGTATAAAAAATAGATTACGACCTACCGAATAAACATATAAAATTTCATAAAAATCTATCGAGCCGTTTCGAAGGAGTATGGCAACCCACATGTGACACGAGAATTTATATTATTACTGCTCATTTAAAGGTATTATGTTAGATAACCAATGATGCAATAAAGGACAAGAACTTCTTCATACTCAGGTCGGCAACACAATAGCAACATCTCTGACGTTGCTGATGTCTATGGGCGGCAGTGACCACTCACCATCAGGCGGCCCGCCTGCTCGTTTGCAGACTCATAATGTTTTAAAAAATACACACCATCAAGAAAACTAACCCCAAATTTTTGATTCGCAGTTCGCACAAAGCTTACAACTTAGCTTCCAGATTTACAATCCTCGTTAGAATGACACTCATGTCCTAACTACACGACCATCGACAATGAAGTGAAGTGAAGAGAAGTTTACCGAGTAATTAACAAAGCGCCAAGCGTGCGGACTCGCTACGTAATTGGATGGCACTTGTACGGATCGGTATCGGCAAAAAACGGTGTTGATAGGCCGCACGCCGCCCGCTGAATATTGATGGCCCTAGTTTTGTCTGGCACGCTCTCAACCATGATTTCGCGTCTTTTCACGATTCTACGGCCACTTCAGCTTACAAAGTGAATGCTGACGGGTAGGTACAGTTTGAAGACACCTATTTTACATAACACACAACAGAGAATTGGCGCTTGGTTGTGTAGGAGTCTAGATCAAGAACAAGTTTAACAACATATACAAAGGACAATACAACAATAATCTTATTATAATTTCAATAGTTTGAAGTTGAATTATTTTTATTTATGTTTGTTTGTTTCATTAAAATGGTTTACTACTTCATTATTAAAAGTAGGTAATACTATTTCCTGCTTGACACGAAGTATTTCCTTTTTACTTTTCCCGTGAAGAGCCTTTGCTCTCTCTATCATTCACCTCTGTCATTAGTCATTACACTCAAGTCATCGCTTGATATCATCAATTGATATGTAGGTATATCGACTTCTGCCACTCAGCTACTAGGCATTTTTTAGATTTAATGATAGGTAGGTATTTTATTGCTCACACACGGATGATATCAAAAAACAGTTAGACATAATCTTAAAGCTAGTATGTACGGGCAAAGACAATCTTATCTTATCTTATCTTAGACGTCGCTACAATCAGGCAACCTTAGGTTTAAGAACACAAAAAGGATTGTCTTCTATTTTACTCATAATTACTAATTACTAAAGTTACCAAAAAGGTTTCCCTAACTTAATCAATAGTTCTGAGCAAAGAATTGATCTATCGCTCTAACGGAGGTAACACTCGTTACCCTGAAATATTTATTCATCCGCCCCGCCCTATTGAATATTGATGGCGAAGGCTTTCCGCCCACAGACCGCTCAATCATACATCGCTTTTAATTTCGCGTGATGCTCACCTGTCGGCGGTCATCGACGTCCATACACTTGGAAACATGTAATGTCGGTTCGCCAGATTTAAAATTCATCAGTTTTAATAGAGGGTTTGCAAGTTTTTTTAATAATTTTGTTAGTTGACTTTCATTGCACGGATCTCCCCTGTTGATGCACCCATCTTCTGTAATCGGAATGAGGGGGCTAAAATACCTAAAGTTACCGACAAGACATGACAAAGAGTGGTTGAAACCACCAAAATGTTAATTTATGTTTATCGAATCCCGGATACCGAAAATAGTTTTAGTCTTTGGTAGTCTGTACTAACATAACATAACCCCCGTGTGGTGCCGGGGATAAAGAATTGCACCACTCCATCTCTTCCCGTGGGTGTCGTAAAAGCCGACTAAGGGACCATTCCAGAAGATGGGCAGCAGCATCTCTCTGAGGTAACTCTCAACCTACTGCGATCGCCAACCCGCCTGCCAAGCGTGGCGATTACGGCAAATACCCCTCATATCTTTGGGGAAGGCCTTTGTCCAGCAGTGGACGTCTTTTGGCTGAGATGATGATGATGAGTCTGTACTAACATGAAATTACTCGTGTTGCTGTATTTTATAGCTAGTCGAATGTCCGCATATAAAAAAGACAATAGTATATTTTTTTACATGCATAGGTACGTTCGAATTGCTTTAAAATACAGCATCAGTTAACATTAGGTTAGATGAAAGACGAGTGCTTAACCGAAAGGAATTTTTAAAAACTGCCAGAACACAAAAAATTGTATGGTTACACATATTTACATAAGATGGTGGTAGCTAGCCGCATTTAAAATAAGTCCTACCACCAACCAAACAGAGTCTAATATTATATATACCCAGATGGGGGATGGTAACCGAACCCAGAACTTCTTCTAAGACCTGTGGTCTAGTCTTTTGTGTTTTTATTGTTAGCTATGTAGTATAGTATACATATGTTGCTATAATTATAGTATGTAGCAACATAATATGTATATTCTTAAAATGTTTTTGTTTTGTTTATATAATTTTTAACGCAAATTTTGTTGCGAACAAATTTGGTGTTGGTTTAATCCTCTAAGCGAACAAATTACAAAAACACAAATGTTGAAAAAATTTCCACGAGCAGGATTTTAACCTGCACCTTTCTGACATACCGGTACAGGTGCTCTCCCAATTGAGCTATTGTGATTCTAACCATCCCGCCGAAATTATTTAACACTATTTACTTTTTACTTTGAAAACCAAAGGCGCCCATTCAATGTCAACAACTACCGTCATTAACATCCGATCATAATATTTCAGACAACATTTGTGTTTTTGTAGTATATATTCTTTGTTGATATTGCTACAAAAACTGTATATCACTGTAGCATCACCGGAGAAAGTGCGAACATTTCACTATGTACAATGCTATGAATAACACCTATATGTCAGTGTAGTATTTATTTAACTTATAGACTTAATAGACTTTTGTATAAGCCATGCTTTCAAACAATGAAATTAAATCATAATAAAACGAAAATATGCAGCTACTTGTTATATATTTTGATTGCACTATTTTATTTATTTATTATTACATTAAATTGTACAACATTACAGTTTAAACCAAGAATAAACACAATTTAAGTAAGGACACCAATTTTATACTTCTCGCTCACAGAATGCCATATGCATATAGTATAATAGGTACCCTTATTGAACATTACACTATTACTTTGTGGTACGCACTAAACATATATCCCGTCACTCATGTGTATTCACACACTTTTGATGTTCAAATAACTCAAGGGTACTCCGAGCACTAATATCCCACGCGGAGGCACAAATGCGTTAGTGAGATTTCACAAGATTAGTGGCTCACATATGTTTGCGCTCACGGGAATAGTTTCCCGACGTTTAGACAACTGGCAAATGAAAGTAATATAACTTAGTTTTGAATACAATGTACATATAGACGCGTATAGTAAACATGTTTTATGTAGACCATAAAAATTGTATACAGTGATTCATCATCATCATCTCAGGCTCTTTGGATGACCAGAAGACGTCCACCGCTGGACAAAGGTCTCCCCTAAGGATCTCCACAACAAATTATCAAAAGGGTTGGTCGAAACTTTGACGAGATTTTGCCTAGCTTCATTAAAAAACCGGACAAGTGCGAGTTGGACTCGCCTACCGAGGGTTCCGTACAAATTTATGGGTACATATTATATAGTTCAGGAATAGAGTCTCGAACTTTTCCCGAAATTCAGTTTCCAAGGTATTTATTTTTTCATTCTTCGTCACAAATCGAAAACTATACATCATAAAAATAAATTTAAAATCTTTTTAAGCTTGTGCAGATGAAGCACTTTCATACGATACCCCACAACGGTTAACTTACTTCAAAATTTGGACTCCCGTTCTTTGCATAAAGACCCAGTTTTTTGTGATTTAATTAAATATGTATAGTTTTCAGATTTTTCACACCTAATAACGCATCTTCGCAACGTAACATTAATGATAACTTAGTTACCTAGCACACTTGTATATATTTTGCATTCCAAAAATATACAGACAAAAAGATACTTAATACATAATATAAAATCAAAGGTGTTAATTAAAATTCTTTAAAATACTTGTATTGAATTTTAAAGAATATTAATCCTATCATGAGATGTATTTATTTTTTTATTCTAATGTATTGATAAAAAAACATGTTAATTGAAGTCTCTAAGTTTTTATTTTTTATTTTTTTATTTTACGGGTAAGCACAGTGCCTTGATCTCACCTGATGTAAAGTGATGATAAGGCCAATGATGGAAGCGCACTTCACCCGGGAACCTCAAGTACATAGTGAGGCACTGGCTGTCTTATCTCTAGCTGCCGGAACACAACAATACTACAAACATTGATGTTATGGCGACATATTTAGATAAGATGGTGGTAGCTAGCCAGGCGGACTAACAAGCCCTACCACCAACCAAACCGAGTACACAATCATGTACGCTGGGAATCGAACCCGGGACCTCTGGGTCTAAACCGGTGGTCTTAGCCACTAGACCACAGAGGCGGTTAAGTATAAGCCTTTATTGCGGCAGTTATCCTATTCACCTTTATTGACCGCTTAAACAGCCAGCCGCAGCATAACAGAATGACCCTGATGAACTGATGAACAGAAGAAGCCCTTGCACAGTTTCTTCTTCTCAGTAAAAGGTCTCCACCGTACCTTACGTTTGCTGATGACACGGCCCTTTTCTTCAGCGGAGACTCTTGGGAGGATTTTTATACTAGTGCGCAAAGAGGGTTAGATATAGTTGTCAATTGGCTGCATAGTAACATCTTAACGCTAAAAGTCTCCAAGACTAAATATGTCGCTTTCGCTCACAGACAAAATCTGCTCCCTCCTGCAAATCACTCTATCTATGCCCACCTGTGCTATAGTAACAGAGATAGAGACTCACCGAAGTGCCAATGCCTGCCATTAGAGAGAAATGAATCTATTAAATACTTAGGGGTTACCATAGATCAAACTTTAACTTTCAAACCGCATATCGAGGTTCTTATCCCCCGACTTCGTAAACATAACTATGTTTTTAAAAATCTGAAATACGTTGCCAACCGGAAAACATTAAAGATGGTTTATTATGCTTTGGGTCAGTCAATAGTGGACTACTGCATTACATCGTGGGGCGGCGCAGCCAAAACACACCTCATCCAACTAGAAAGGGCACAACGGGCGGTCCTAAAGGTGGCTGCTGGTTTCCCATTACGGTTTTCCACGAGTGAGTTATACAAGCATTGGGAGGTTCTTACTGTGAGGCAATCGTTCATTCTCCAGGCTGCCCTTATCCCACATAGTTCACTCTCATACGACCCCAACATCAACTCTACCAGACGAAGGAAAGGAAAGGTATGCAACATTCCACACTCCCAGTCGAGCCACTCCCACAAGTTTTTTTTTCCTTGGACCATTTATGTATAATAAACTAAATTCAAATTTAGGAATATACCACTTTAAAAAGGCTACTTGCAAAAGAGTTATTTCTAGATGGCTTCAAACCCTAGATTATGATGAATCCCAACAGGGGCCCACCGCCTAACCGATCGCTTTGACTTCGTGTATGGTTTATGACATCATCTTGTCGTTTCGTGCCGCCTATGAAAGCAATATCGAAAGCTATATAGCCTTTAGCTTTTGATATTGCTTTCATAGGCGGTGCGAGGTACCAAAATGAATTCATAAACTATACGCGTAGTCAAAGCGATCGGTTAGGCGGTCGGGGGGCAGTTCCTGCTCCCCGCATCTTAATTTCTCTCCCGCTTTTTCATCGTACAGTTAAGATGCCCACTCACCCACATCTACACTCTTACACACTTACGCTCGCACTTACACTCCCACTCAGCCACAATACCTACCGCCAGTCATATAATGTGTTGTCTATCATATCAAATAGTTGTTAGACTAAATTTAACCGTTTTTATTGTTTTTATGTTATATTTATTTCTGTGTTTTTCTTTATTTCTGATAATTAGTTCCTAGCTTCTCTATACCTTTAAGCAAAGTACATGTACCTAATTATCTAAAACCGGAGTAGCGGGGGCATTGGTGACCTGTAAAACGGGTTTTTTACAAAAAAAGTAAACAATCTTTCCTCAATTCGAATTGTAAGACAAGCGTAAAGCGCTTTAAATTACACCACCATTGCAAAAAGAGTTGTAAAACGAGCGTAAAGCGCTTTAAAGTTAAACTATACGACCGTAGCAATATTATGTAGCTACAGTCAAAATTATCCGGTCATAGCTCTAAGGACGCCGACTTCGTTCCTATGGGAAAGTCCTGTATTGAAATATGTAATGTATAGGTAATGGCCACTGCTGCTTGCGAACTATGAACACTCAATGTTAACTGAATACATTATTCTAAGTTAATACCGTCTGTGAGAGCCAATTTAACGGTAATTAAGAAGTGCTGACTTCAGCGCTGCATAGAGATTTTGCCCCTTACCAAGAATCGCTAGAAATTGTGAATAAAAATCCGTATTTCCAAATGTAGTTAAGTTTTATGTGGCTATGTATTTGAATGTCGTTATTATTCTTATGTATTTCATTATTATTATTATTATGTATTTGCCACTCATTATTACAGAAGCACCGAAGAGATATTAGTTCTTCTTACTAGTCAATATACGGCCCACAGTTGGGTTCAAGTCTTCCCACATAGTCTACACAACAGTCTTACGACAACTACCAGAACCAACGTTCCTTCCGAAACGCGGAGGAGCTTGACATATTGACATTTGGTCACCATCCGAGGACATAAGACGTTGCTTAGCTAACACGATCGCAACCGGACCGTGCTGACCGCTTCGCAAATGAGATACAAGCACGAGTATAGGTACATAAGTAATCAAACTAATGTAGAAGTTTTACATAGTTTTAGCGTGGTAAACAAAGTATTTAGCATACTAAAAGGTTTTGGTAGTAAGTTCGCTAAAAAGACTTTATATTTAATAAAAACAAAAATAAAAAAACAATTGACGTAAAATATTTTAATTGATTAAGATTCCTTATTCTAATGCTTATAATAATCCCACTTATTGTTATACAAGTTCCGTAAAAGGAAAAGTAAATATATCTACATTGCAATTCGAGCTTACCACAGACAATCGACATGACTCTTTATTGAAAAATTAATTTGCAAGCGCAAACTTTGTACTCCACTCATTCATTTCGTATTCCGAATTTGAAATGTTACAATGAAAGGCTTTTAAATCCATTAAACAGTAGTTACACCCGTCAAGGGGAGTCCGCAACTCGGCGGCGGAGTCGCCGGCCCGACTCCCGGCACGGAACTCAATCATTAGTCTGTTCACTCAATCCGAAAGCGATTCCATCCTCCAAGGTTCCGCCTCTTTGAAACTGGCGCAATATTGTCGAAAGGAGGAAAACTCTTTACGGCGAAAAAAATATTGCCCAAGTCGCTGCCGGCGAAATGAGCAAGAAACGCCAGGAACCAATCGAGCGAACGAGTCTCCACGGCAATATACTCCCGAGTTTACGTTATCGATGACGTAGCTACTGAATACACAGAGGCTGTAACGCAAACGAGCGAGTACGCCGCGCCGCCGCGCCGCGCGCCCACAGCCCGCGGTTGTAAACTCGAGCGCCCGAAACAACTTCGTTACAACTCCTCTGTTTTGTTTCTGGCCCGCAATATTAGTTTTAGTCAAAAAGCTATTTTTCAACCCGCCGTCGAAAGGCTTGTAAAGTTTTCTAATTTAGTTAATTCGCACTCAACGTTCCGTGGGGCCCCTACGCTTCCGGATTGGTGATGGCTCCTGAAATATTACTTCGTGAGTTTCTCTACGATTGTTAAGACAATATTGATGTAGCAGCGAGTAGTTGACCCCTTCAAATATTTCGAATGTTCGAATTTAATAGAATTTGTGAGATGTTATACAGAAATGTTCATTGTATACTTGTAATTTTCAGCTCGTATTATAAGCTAAGTATATTATTTTAGTCATACAACAGAAGAAAGAACAGTATATGAAGCCGCAGAGAACAAATGCCGCGCAACGTGCATACGCTTCCATTTACCGTCAGGGTAGATACAGTAAATTTACAATTTCGAAAACAAACCGTGTTTTGCCTTTTTAAATAAAGTTTACAAAAAACGGAACATCTACACCTATACTCTACTCTCTCTACATCACGGTGGTGAAAGCGTCAATGGGCTAAATAAATTAGCCGCTTTTCATCAAGTTCTTTTCAAAAAAAAGTGGGCCGTAAGCTCCGTCCGTCCGGCCGTCTCAGCAAAATATAATTAAAACTTAAGCTATGTTTGTTTGTCTGCAGGTCCTCATGTTCCCCGAGGAGGGATGGGCTCGCAGCGCCTCCTCCTCGTACTGGACGCTGCAGCCGTGCTGGTGGCGGCGCACCCGCTGCAAGGTCGTGGAGGTGGCTGGCACGAGAAGGTACTTTACCTGTTTATCTGCCTGACAAACCTGAGGTACATGAGGTGACTTTGATATGATAGACAACATCGCTGTTTCGTGAATATGTTTGAGGTCGGCAAGGAGACGGCTGGTGCGGCACAATCCTGCTTCATTAGTTGTCTTCGCATTTGGTATTTTGAAAGCATTATGTTTATAACGATCTGTATATATAGTTATGATCAGATAGCAAACTAGAAACGTCTTTCTTGACTGAAGGTATACGTTACAAAAACGTATACCTTCACAGTTCAATCAAAGCACTAACTTATGCCAAATCCACACTGCACATTAAAATTTTCACTCCGCTTACACTAAAAAGTTATGTCATGGCATACTTAAACCAGATAAAAATATTAAATTATAAAAACGAAATTGCAGCAACGACTTAAGCACGTCTGAAAGGAAACAGTTTATCATGTTTGTAGCACGTTAACGTACTTTTCGCAATTAACTAGCGCAGGCCAGGTGAGTGCGCTAAACCTTGTTTGACAAACGGCCGGGGGTGGCCGGGGGCGCCACTATCGCGCGATCGCAGCGCCGCCGCACGCCAGCACGGGAACGTTGAGAAGCGGGAACGTGCCGTAAATAAATACGGTGGACGCAGGGTTAAGCGTGGAGGAGAGAACGGAAAGCCATTTATTAAAACGTTAGGTACTAACGTTACATTCCATTCGTATAGTTGATAGATTTGCGCTTTGTGCGGTGTGAGTAATTGAAAAAGGATTTTGTCGTTTCTGGATTAAAAAATATTAACAATCATAGTAAAATGTTTTTGTTTTGTTTATATAATTTTACCCCCGGCATGTCAGAAGGGTGCAAGTTCAAATCCTGCTCGTGGAAATTTTATCAACATTTGTGTTTTTGTAATCATAGTAAAATTCTTTCAGATAGGAAAAGCTATTCCTTGATTAAGAGCTGTGAATTTTGAAATATATTAAAATAAATAAATAAAATAAATAAATAAATAAATCATAATTATCTTGTCCCTCAAGAACATATAAAAACTGACCATCTATAAATTTACAATATGTATTGCTTCATGTGGTTCTGGTGTGGAAGAATTTATATTTTTCATCATAAACTTTATTCGTCGACGTACAGACTAAGCCGCACCTGGTTTCCACATAAAGCTAAGTGATCTACTCCGGATAGTAAATTTTAGTAAGCCATGAATCATGCACACCGCTAGCTAGTAAGCTTCCATTCATTTTCGTAGCCTGGGGCGATTAAAGAGCCCGACACTAGTAAAACTGCTAAAAAGATTCGTGGGCCGCGGGCGACGCCGACGCAAGCTAAGCGGACCCGTTAACGTTAACGATTATTGCTGCCCGCCTCACTATTTTTCCCTAACGACTCTTATTTCATGATAACACTGCGCGACTAGATCTGCTGCTGTTAGCTTTTCAACGTTATTTTGCGTAACGTTTTAAAGTTTTAACGTAGTAGAAACACCAGCGAAGGGTTAGTGGAGCTGAATTTTTTTTAAAGTTCTTAAGCCGGAAAATTATGTTTGGACTACTAATAGCAGTAAGGCTAAGAGCTACAATGTTTAAACTCGAATTATATTTGTCATATTATTCGATTCTTAGCAAAAATTAACGAGAAATTTGTTGAAAAAATATACCTATAAATGTTTATTTATTAATTTATTTATTTATTAGCCATACCAACAGTGTACATATTATTTACTATTGACATGATTGATTATGAAAAGTACTGATATGTACACCTATAAAAGGTACACACATTTGCCATTAACTTATTTTAACAAGATTTTCAAATTAAGTTAAAGTTAAAGCTACAATTGAATAACAAAACCCCAAAAAAAAATTTAAACTTTAATCAAAAAAATATATATAAGTAACAAAAATATTCCAAAGAACCCTATGCAATAATTAAAACTACGCAAATAGTTCCAGTGAAATGTTACCTTATTTAACAGTTGGTTTACGACACTTTCTAAGTTAGAAGTTATATAATTCGGAAAGTGTTGAAAAAAGTTTCTACGAGTGAATTTTGATGAAAACTTTTCCGAATTTTAATTTGTTCCTAACAAAATTTGCGTATTTTTTCATAAAGGAATTTAGCTAAAAAGGTAATACTTTATCTTTTGTAAAGAGTGCATTTACATTTAGGGATTGTATATGTTTTCTATTTTAGTATCACTTAATATGACGTGTTTCGCTTCATTACAAATTAACAAAAATAGCCCATAAAATCAAAGCTAAGGTTTAGTGTAAATTCTATAAAAGGATTGTTAAAGATAGACCATCAGCCAGGCTCCTGGGTTTGCGGGGCCCATTAGCACAAACCACCTTAGTTGTCAATGTGTTAAATAGTCAACGTGTCTCAATCTGACATTTTACAATAGTGAAGTGACATCCAAGTAGTGATGTCAGTTCAATCAGTTGCCATTTTAGTTTTAATTTACGGCACCGCGAAACTGACCATTTGGCCATACAGCCTAACAGTCTGTTCCGAACAAGAATATTAAGTAAATAAGAATTAAATACGATATGAAAAACTAATATATAAATTACTTTGAAAAGAACCAACTTTTACGGATCTACTCGCCTTTATTTTACTCATTGATTATTTTATGTTTATCATAAAGTTTCCAACCAACACCTTCCTGTGAACTCCGTGGTCACACGAATTCACAGTTCACGGGAATTCGAAACGTTAGGATAAACATAAATAAAGCAATGTATAAAATAAACGTAAAAGTTATTATATCGCTTTGACTGGTATTTTTTTAAATAAACACTTTTAAAGTTTCGCGTTCTATGTACATATTATTATAAATTAACGTTTAACGGGGCTTAATGCAAACTTAGTCTAGACGCCAATATCCATCGATTGTAGTGATGACTTTATTTCAATGATAGAGGCCTTTGCCCAGCAGTGGGACAGTTATAAGCTATTTACTTTATTCTTGAGTCTAGACGGATCGTCGGATACTTTAAAGTGTTTTTGCGAGTTATCCTAGGCGTAAGATACGTATCACGATAACTCGCAAAAACATAGGCGGACCTAAAAACTAAACCCTAACAACAAAATCCAGGGACGTCTGGGTTTGAAGCCTGGGTTACCACTAAACCACAAAACTACCACCACCTCCCTAGTCGCCCTCATTTTAATTTTTCCGCTCCCAAATTCGTGAAACGTGAAAGTGTGCGATAACGCGCAAGAAAATAGTGCGAAAGCGCGCATAAAGCTTTTTAATTTGTCCGTGCGAAGTTCCCCGGGACGTTGGGGACTATTACAGGGCCGGCTGCCATTACACCGACCGTTAGGGCCGCGGTACGTGTAGGCCCCGCGCCCCACTAACGGGCTACGTGCGCGGCGTTGGGATGCGACGATCTCAGAGGATGCACTGGACGCATCACGTGACCCTAAGGGCTGTTTTTTCTTTTAGACTGAAGCGTAATATACAAGAAGGGAAAGACCTGTTACAAAAAATATAGTTATTGATTTTAAGATTTTTATAACTACATACTTACAGCATTGTGAATGAAATAATTAAAATAATTTAAAAAAATATGTATTGTTTTGTTTTATTTGCGATTGCCAGAAGGTGCTGTCGAGTCGAGTCCCGTTCGTGGGAATTTTCACAACACAACTAAATATTTGAAACTACATTCACCAATATATAATTATTATTTAAATTTTAATTTATAGCCACTATTTGTAATGTGCCAAAAACTTCTTAATTAAAGACCAATTACATGTTCATGCCTGGAACGTCTTATAATTATTCGGAACTGCGAGGTTTTTAATGCAATGTTCGTTAAAGTATATGAAATATTGAAATAACATTTAAATGTATACGGGAAAGTTATGTAAGGCTTCAATTAATTAATTAAAAATGCTGATTAGTGTCACCATGCATGTTAATACTTTAATTGAGTGTCCCATCTTGTAGCGATCACTTGATATTGATGAAAAGGATAGTTCAGCTGTGGGATAGTATATAGGCTATTTACTTTTTTTATAATTTGTTAAAGAAACGAAGAGGACATAGCTCCAATGTAAATATATCGTAAAAAAAATGGTGCAAGGAACATGACTATCAGGTACCTACTCCTTTCCTTTCGCAATTCTTGCAAGGCCATAACCATGGACTAATAATATATACTAGTGGTCGCCCAGTGGTCGAAATTCGACCGTAATTTTATTAAGGCTGCACGGATTGTATCCTAAGCAATGAAAAATTTAAAAAGATAGAATGTGAGTTTTAATTGGCATTGACAAATTTCGGCCGCTCCTCTTCCATTTCTGAAACTTTTGAAGAGTATATAATATGTGTGTGTGTCAAATACATAAGCGTGTCTGTCAAATACATGGTACTTAGTGTGTGTAATGTTTGTTTTATTGATTGAATGTATTTTTTATGCAAAATTAAAAAAAAATTAACATTCTGTACTTCTTCTCTATATAAACTATAAGTGTGCGAAATTTCATACTCCTCCGTCCGCGCAATTTTCGTAAAAAGGGGTACAAAGTTTTTGCTTCACGTATTAATATATAGATTAATAATCCATGACACTGCTACTACACATGTAAACTACAAAATGTACGCTTACGTTTTTTCCAAGGAACAGTACTCGACCCATAGATGATTTATTTATTATTTATTTATTTATTTATTTATTTATTTATTAAACATAATTAAACGGGTAAAAACCCAATTACATAATTATCTTAAACCTAGGCACATAAATTGCACTCATAAAAACTAAAAACTAAAAAATGAGATACAATTTGGTAGCTAAATTCGACTAGTTATCCTTTTTGGATTATCAAAAAATATATCTATTTCTGGAAAAGTTACCAGGAGATAATGATAAATGAATGATAATGATTTAATAAGTTACCATTCTCACTATCATCTGTCTATCAATATTTCACTGCTGGGCTTAAAACTTTCCATATCAACACGTGGGGAGATAGGACCGCCCTTAACCATTTTTTTTTTATGGTAAAAGGAGGCAAACAAGCAGGTGGGTCACCTGATGGAAAGTAATCACCGCCGCCCATGGACACCCGTAAAACCAAAGTTATCGCAGATGCGTTGCCAACCTTGAGGAAGGAGTTGGATCTTGAGGAAGGAGTAGGAATTGGGAGGGGGGAGGGGTGAGAGATGGGCCTCCGGTACTTTCACTCACCTTACGAAACACAACAGCAACGAGTGCCGTTGTTTCACGCCGATATTCTGTGAGAGGGTGGTATTACGCCGAGCCAGCCGGCCCATTTCGTGCTGCAACGCAGCGTGGCTCTACCACTCAGGCAGGCACCAATGCAGATAGCTGGGTTTTAACTAATAATATCTTAACTTGCCTTCCAAGAGACGGAGATACTAAAGACATTTTTAATTTCTAACCCATCTGTAACCGACCATTGCTAAGGTTGCTTTACATCCAGTATCTCAATCTGAAAGTCCACGCTTTAATAATGCAGAATGGCAATTACGCCTGTAGTAGAGGCAGCGTATATCAAGGCGCTTCAGGCGTTACTCCGAAGTACTAATTCTCGGTCAAGACTTACTACATAGGACATCGTATCTCCTGCTTTCTCCCTGAATTATTGTCAGTGCTATTATATAATATAAGGTAATGTAAATTACATTATCTTTTAAAAACCGTTTAAATATGTGGCTTATTAAAGAATAAATTGGATACGTTATTTCTTCCAGAGCATTGCATGTGCGCTTGTAACAAAAAATCACTTTTTGTGTGCTAACAATACAAAAGAACAAAAGAAAATAATATTTATTTATTATAATAACAATTACATTATATATTCTTTATTGTTCATAAACACACATACATAAAACAATGTATTAACGATGGTTAGCAAATGTGGACTTCATCTCAGCCAAAAGACGTCCACTGCTGGACAAAGGCCTCCCCCAAATAATCATGGGGGGTATTTGCCGTAATCGCCACGCTTGGCAGGCGGGTTGGCGATCGCAGTAGGTTGAGGGTAACCTCAGAGAGATGCTGCTGCCCATCCTCTGGAATGGTCCCTTAGTCGGCTTTTACGACACCCACGGGATGAGATGGGGTGGTGCAATTCTTTATCCCCGACACCACACAGGGACAATGTGGACTTAGGTATATATAAAAGAGTTTTCTTCCAGCCAACCTAAGGTGGAATGATTTTAAAAAGGTGACATTGGTGATGACAGTCGTTTGCACCCACCAACCCGTATTATGACAGCGTGGTAGCTTATGTTCATGTCTTTTTAATTAACAAGCTTACTTTCAAGCTAACAAACATATGTACTATGTATAATTATGTTTAGTTCATATACGAGTGAATTAAAATCTTTAAAGTATCTATACTACTTGGCTTTAAGTCATACAGTACCGTCTACTATACAGCATTCCGAATCACATGAGTGATAGATAACACTAAAAATTTTCCCTTGCTTTCTGGAGGAACTTTGTAAATTCAAGGACATCCCATTAGTTCTATCGTGTTTAGCGTCGTATGACAAGACGCCATATTATATTGATGCTCGCCTCTTGCTTTTACAACTATATAGCTTTGCTGTCGACAATATATAGTACGATGTTGATTCTATGAAAAGATAATAATTTGACAGCTGCTTTCGAATGCGATTGATGCTGTAGATTCACATCCTCTCACGCGCGGATTTCTTATTGGTATACCACTGAAGACTATCAGACAGATTAGCCATACAGAACACTGCCAAAAAATACGCATTTATATGGACTGAGTTATACCCTCAAAAAACAACTCTCTCGAGAGTTAGAGAATAGAGAGTTGTTTTTGAGGTTATTATGACTTAACCATACAGTTAAATACATATTAATTTAATGAATTTGACCCGCTGCTGCCGGCACCGGCGTTCCTTTAGAAATGTCACCGCAGATCCAGATGCGAGTTCTAGAAACACTAAAGCCTTACAGAATGGAAGTGCAGTGGTCTCGCGTTGTCTCGCTTATAAGTGTTTATAAGTATACTGCAAATAGGTATTACACAGTAAGTTTAAATTATTTAGAGTTAATTCCCTTTACTTGTATTAGGGTCCAAAGAAATATTTTGGTGAGGTTTTGAGTTGCACCAAACTATGTTACAAAACATGTTATTTGTGAAACACAGTTATTTAGCATAGTGTTGACGATAAGTGTTAATAAAACAACGTTATACCTATAGTAATTTAACATGTTATGTAACATAAGGCATTAACGTGTTACTTAATCTAGACTCACCTCTACACTGTCGCCATGTGTAGCGAAAAGAGAATTGTTTTACATTGATGTTTCTGTGCGTAGTTCCAAATTCTTCCTCAAAGAAAAACCTCAATGACATCCCGCGCAACAATGTAAGCCTGTCATTGGGTTTGATTGATCATTGATCATTTTGATTTTTCTTATTAATTTGATGATTGTTTCGTTGTTTCAGACATAGCACGCTAGCGAATATGGTAATTAGCGGCGGGAACGCTGTTTACATCGTAGGCACGTTCAAACACCTGGGGACCGACGCCGATTTTAAGGTACGAACAAAACTATTTAAAAAAATGTACACACGCCTATTTTTAAATATTTTTTTTTAAATGTTGTATATTAATAATTCTCTGCTCGTTATTTAGCAAAACATTAACTAAGGGTGGACCCTTAGTGAAGAATGGTAAAAGAAGTCACTTGTTCCATATACAAAATTTAAAAAAAAATCAAAATCATTTATTCAGTTTAGGCTACAAATAGCTCTTATGAACGTCATTATGCCATCGGTTCGTAAGTCTACTCTGGGCGGGAGATCTTGTACTGAGAAGAACCGGCACGAAACTCAGCAAGTGTACATTTTGATCAAGTTAGGTATAATAATGAATGGATCATTCTGATATATTTTTTAAAGATTTTTGTGTTAGTCCCTTAGTAAGATTTTGCAAATGATGCGCAGAGGCTATCTCTAAAGTGTTTGTAAACAGTAATAAAAATATCATTGTTAATACATAGGTAATTGTTTAAAAACTTATTACGATTTGAAGAAAGAATCTATACGTATTGTGTCTGCAGTTTTTATGAATGTCTCTAATGCCATCGGTTCGTAAGAATGTCGTAAATCAGTGCAAGACAAGACACTCGGCGAAAGCTACTTTTTCTCCCTATCTTTTTATTACATTACAGTGACATTGTTTGAAAAATGTTATCCCCAACAGAAAGATATTTTCTATTACAGCCATACAGGGCGGTTGCACAAAACAGCTTTCCGTTTTACATATACCAGTTTTGTCGTAAAACTATATCAGAGTGGGGAACAACTGAGTTTTCACGTTTCATTTTATTTGCGGTGGTGCATCTGGCCAATAACAATTGATTAAACTTGGAAAACAAGATATAAAAAAGAGATGGGAAATTTTGACCACATAAATTAAATGGCATTTAGTGTCATCGTATCATCGGTCAGCGCTTTTCTGAAGCTTTGTTTCTAGTGTAAAGAAAGACAAATAGTATATGAACATTTTATAAACAAATATAGACAACGCAGACATAATATAATAGGTGTGGAATTTCCTTCCTGCGGATCTGTTTCATAAGTACACACGGCGGCAGATCAACCTACCCAAAACTGTCAAATTTCTACAATCAATTTTGAACTTTATTGTTTGGTTATAAGGATCAATATTCATTGGAGAAATTTGACAGATTTGGGTAGGTTGATCTGCCGCCGTGTGTACAAACTGGACATTTTTAAGGCAAGGAAAACCAGGCATTATCTAGGCATCCTAAAATCTACATCCTCAGCCGCAGCGTCACTTACCATCAAGTGAGATCGCGGTCAAATACTTGCGTATTACAGAATCCCACAAAATTATAAATGCGAAAGTTTGTGTGTATGTATGTTCGTATATTTGTTACTTCTTCACGCTGCAACGGATGGATGGATTTGGATGAAATTCGGCATACAGATAGTTTATAACCTGGAATAACACATAGGATACTTTTTATCCAGATATTCCCACGGGCCGCGCGGCCGCTAGTAATAAAATAATAAAAAAAAAACATTTTAGAAAATTTGGTGCCGAGGTACTTGGAATTGCATTTTACAAGTTAATAATGTTTAAATAATCTGTTCCATAATTATGTGTAGGTACGAGTAAACCTGTTAGGTGCTCTTGCTCATAATTTATTCTGCTGTTAATGTTCCAATAAACAAATAGACACCGTAATGTGAATCATTTAATTGATGGCAAACATTGGCAGGAAGGCAGCTGCTGGTATACCGACCGCAATCGTGCATTTTGCATATCACTAGCCTTTTAAATACTACAATGTGGTTTGAAACTAGGTTATGTTTCCTGTTAAACACTAACCACCACTTCCTGTTCCGTGCAAGGAAATGTACTGAAACTATAGACATTAATTTTGAAAAGATTTTTTTTTGAGAGGTTGCTGATTGCCTCAAACGGCATTTTTAGCGTCACCGGGCTTTTTTAATGGCGGCGAGGTACGTAAAGGGTACCTCAATCCGTGTTGAAACGAATCACCTTCGGAGGTTTTCTAGTGGGAACGGCATCGCACACTTAAAAGTGCGCGTCCTCGTGCCCTACTAGATTCTCCGAAGGGTTCGGATCGGATCGGGGAGCGGAACCACCCGAGGGCGCCTCTAAAGGCACGGACCTCGGCTCGGGTAGACCGGGCTGTGGAGGAGGAGAGAAGCGCCCAGGTACATGTCTGTACCTGGTATAGAGCACGTGTGAACCGGTTCTACGTACCCTTGTTCTACGAGTACGGTGTCTTAGGCCTAGACTAGTGTGTATGTTTAGTGTATTCTGTAAATGTGTAGCGGTATTAAGAGGATCGGGCGGGGGGTTTTGAAAAGTGAATTGTTTCTTCGCTTAAGTAAATAATGGGGAAATAATATCATCAACATCAGCATATATAAGGTCTATATAACAATATCAATAAGCGAACGTTTAAGGGGAGCATCTATACATCGCACTGAGCATGCGCTCACCAAATTTGGTCCAAAACTACAGGCTCGTTACCGAGATAATCAACAAAACATTATCATAATTCACCAAAAAATACACCCTTTCCAAACCCGTACAGCTGTACCACACGCACTGAAAGATAGCCGTATGTGTATGAATGTCATATAATGGTTTTCCAACTGTGTGCGTGTATCTGTACACTATCTTTTTATTGACGCTTGCGTGCGTGTCACTAAAGATACAACATGTTTCATGATGTGCATTATTTAACGTGCTTCCTAAAGCACGGAGGTGCTCGAGATATTTTAATTCAGTCATACATCCGGTAACCAGGCATGGCGAAAGTTGCTTAACATGCAAGACCGCAACCATAACGCCTCCACACCATCGAACTCCTTCGCTCATAAATCAGCGAAAACAAAAAGTTTGTCTTATCTCCTCGTAGAAAAGTTTGTAAAGTGGATTTGTAAATACGGACGCGGCCACTGCAACCCATGAACGCTGGCCACACCAAGAGTATTACTCATCACGTTGCCGACTCTGATGACTCTATGTCTTGTGATTTCACTGAATCTAGTACCTTTTAAACCTAAACACATAAATGCAAGTCAATGCTGCTTCACGGCAATATAGGGTGGTCGCTGACTAGTCAGATTCTGGGTAGAATCCCACTGCTAGGCAACTGCTTACAATATATCATAACCAGTTCATTTTATGCCCCCACTGCTGGGGCACAAGCTTTGCTCATGGTTGGATACACCATAGGGAGAACAGGCCATAAAATTCAATATTCAAAATTCTAAGTTCTAAATTCTAAATTCAAAAATTAAAAATCATTTATTCAGTTTAGGCTACATGTCACTATGCCATCGGTTCGTAGGTCTACCCTGGGCGGGACATCTTGTACTGAGAAGAAACTCAGCAAGTGTCCAGCTCTTTTCTCCCTTACAGTGTCAAAAAAATTGGAAATTGCCCTATCATAGCAGGACACTTTCCATTAGAAATAAACACAAAAAAATATAGAAGACAACCACAACATGTAAAAAAAAACAAAATAAAAAAATCTAAGTTATCAAATTTACATCAGGTAAAAGTTTCAATTTCTACAATGTCATACAGTACTACTACAGTACTCTAGTAATAGTAGTAGTGATCATAAGCCTGGTGGCCCTAGTGGTCTAGGGCCCAGTGCGAAAGGTGGTTGATACCGACTGCTAGTGCAGCCGGGATTGGTTTTGCCGTTTTTTGCCGTTTTTTGCCGCCATTTGCCGAGCTATGGTTAAAAAAAATCTACCTTAACTCCAGCCATCACACACCGAGCGCGTTTACCACTGCACCATCACACCCCCCGATCCGATTAGAACCCCTCGGAGAAACAAGTAAAGCACGGGGACTCGCACTAGTGCGTGATGCCGTTCCGTATGTTTCACACGGCTTGAGGAACCCTTTAGGTTTCTCGCTGCCCCTAAAAAAATTTGGTGAAGCTGAAAATGCCAAGAAAAGTCTCAAAAAAAAAACCTTCGAGCTCCTCCTCTACATTCATTACAAATATCGTTTACAACATATACTTTTATCCAACAGCTATACCTGACTACAAACGTGACCCAGGCTGACTTCAACATGGGCTACACCATGACGGGGACGCTGGAGCGCGGCTGCCGGTCCACCAACAGCTTCCAGATGACGCACTTCGCGGTCCTGCGCCGCTGCGACCACGAAGCCCACCACCTGAAGAGCTCTTAGAATATAATTTTATGAATTGCTTGAGGTATGCGGAGGACAGTGGTATGACTTTTGTTGGCGACGCAAAGATTATCTGCCTGTATATGTTATGCCTGTTTAATCATGTGCATTAGTAACGATTTTCTTATCGATTTAAAAGAGTAAATTGAAAGTACATAATTGAATATGAAGCTTCATAGTTGACTCGCTGAGCTTAGAACACAAAAAACTTTGTAACTACATATTTCGTAAATGTGATTTTTATTTAAATTAAAATATTGCAAGTTAAAATGTTTAAATAATTTTTAACGCAAATTTTGCTGCGAACAAAAACACAAATGTTGAACCTGACCTGACAGGGTATGTCAGAAGGGTGTAGGTTCAAATCCTGCTCGTGGAAATTTTTTCAACATTTGTGTTTTTATATTGCAAGTTATTAAATGGGTAATAAATATACACTTTATATCTGTCCTCTGTAGTGAAAGATCCCAACCTACTTAGTTGTTACTAATCGTTATTTATAAGTACATGTGCGCATTGGAAAGAGCTATGTGATGAAACTGTTTGCTTCAAATAAAAAATAATGATCTCTTAGTTTGCTAGTTACTGTTGTAATGTAAGATTATCCTAAGATTATATTGCCAAGCGATATTGTGATCACATTTTATTGGAGAATTGTAGTGAAATTCTTGTCATTTCTTTCTAGTCATTGTGTTTAAATATCAATAGGTGTGTTAATGTAAATACTCATACATATACATCGATAGTTGTAGAAGTAGACGACACATTCATTTATTTTTCTAAGATAGCAACATAACTGTAAGTTTTAATTCTAGTCGATATGAAGTGTATAGTTTTCTTATGTGTTACGGTAATTGTATTAACGTCTTTTTACATAAACGTAAGGTAGATTACTATCGTCAAATATGCGTAAATGCGTATGCCAGGAGTCAGACGTACCTGCCTTTAAATTAGTTAGTATTTAACACTGCCAGCCTCAGCGCCGCGGTGACGTAAGATAGTAATTACGGAATTTCCTGCTCATCGAAAATTTATAAATGAATTGATGTTCGTTTTAAAATGGCTGTGAGCGAAAACATTTTGACGGAGCTACTTCACGGTTGAACGGGCGAAATAATAATATATCGGTCCGCGCGTATATCGATCGCGACCGGATTTACTGCCCTAAATGCCACTCAGCCTCGCATGACGCTGGCTGCTATCTCGTACCTTCAATGTCCGCAGGTATTGTTTCATAATTAAATAAGCAACACATCCTTCGCCTCAAAATAACAAAAAGTGTATTTTAATAATACTAAAAAATCTTTTTAACAGTCAATTCTAAATCTTCGTAGATTCAATTAAATTTCTTGAAAGATTGAATTGAATCTACTAGATTTTAGAACAAGTAAATTGAAGCTAATGCTTACTTACTAATACTAAAATGTCCATTTACTGTTTTGTTTCTAACAATTGTAATATAAAAGACAAAACAAAAGTTTTTTACAAATAAATAATGTAAAGCAAGCAACACGGAGAAATTAATGTTTACGAAAAGAAACACAATCAAGAAAAGAGGTAACAATCGATGGCATACCAAAGTATAAGTGAAAGAAATGTGACTGTGGCTCCCTATCATTTGGCTAATAGTTTAATCAAAACGCTTCAGTAATATTATAATATGTTATATATAAACAATTGTGTAGTAGTAGCATTTTATACTGTACCTTTACTAGCCAAAATGATCGTCGCATCTTGTTTATTTATACAACGTTGTAGCATAGGTTTATTTTATTTAAGTTTAAGTTAACTAAAGTTAAAGCTGTATGGGTTTTTTGTGACATGTTATATTTCGGTTAGAAAAATCACAGGTATTTATATAATAAGTGTCTGAAGTAATTTCAATAGCCGATTCTCCAATTATAGCCAGCATTAATGATTTATTCCATCTAGCAAACCCATAAGTATGTAAGTACTTTAAATTAACTTTTTCAAAACGTCTTTCATGGCATAATAATAATTCACGGGATTATTACCATGTGTTTTGTTGTTTGTAAGTATCCGATATACGTCACAGTAGCATGCGCCGTGATCACGGATAAGCGAAAGACATGCGGTAAACAGCTGGTAATAATCTCGTTAATATTTATTATTCAAATTTAAGTCACCATGATAGTTTCAAAAGTCTCTTTAATGGTGTGTTTCATATGTTGCATGTTGTACTTAGATCCCAAAAGGGGTGCGCGCACTTACCATAGTATTACTAATGTTCGAAATTAAGTAGTACGTTAAACATAAGGTTTTGTAAAAGGGTTGAAAAACATGACAAACGTCCAGTATTGGAATCCCTCCAGTGTTTACACACGTCGTTTTGTACAAAGTTACGCGTATACTTTATTATCTCCTATTTGGCTAAGTACTATATATTCGTGTAAGGCAGATAATTAATTTTTCTATAAGTATCTATATCATAATTTTACCAACTCTATATAAGCCCGGTACATCAAACTTTTTTAATCAATGTCAATGTGTTTGTCAGCCGTTATTATTAAATTTATACGTAACCTGCGCGATGCCAGAACGTAACTCGACTTCTCAAGTTTCAAGAAACTAGGTCATTAACCAAATTGATATTTGGATGTACCTAGACAACGTTAGGAAAAGGTGTTTCTAAGTTGGGATGTAGGCGAACTAAATAAACCGCTCTACTTTAACTATTTCACTTTGAGAATAATATCTACTAATTATCAGATATTGAATGCCATGTTGCAGATAGTCAATGTAATTAGTTTCAATACCAAACGCAGTTTGTGAATCTCAAAATGCAATTAATTGTAGTAGAGTGCGCCACATAACATCATATGGACTTCACTCATCACACAATGATTAAGCTGGTTTATAGGAAGGTCAAATACAGTAAGTATTTTACATCTGCATCCGACGTCAAATTTTGTCAAACGTAAAGTTTCAGAAGATATTTGCTTTTAATGCTCTAAGGATATTTGTCATACCCATATCCAGAAATTTTGTCATACTCAAAATTAAATCTAGTAGAATAAACCTTTTTATTACTCATCTGGAAGTTGAAATGCAGAAAAATAATACATGACTCGGCTACCTTAAAAACCAACAAAATTTATGTCGTTATTAAAAAAAAAATTATAAGCGAGCAATACCATAATATTATTATACCAAAAAGAAATATTTTTTTATTCATTTTTATTAACTTATAAATATTTCGTATGTCTGTTCGTATTGTTTAGTACTAAGTTACAGATTCTATATTTTTATTAACGCTACATTGATCATAATATGTCATCTTAGTAATATCAACAAAGCAATAGCATTACGAGCGTTAATTAGATTAGCTCGGCTGCTGTAATTGCTTATTACTCGTTGAATCATATTCTAAGGATGGGGTGCATTGTTGCTGATCTGAAGAGCGTAGGTACTGTAACTGTTGTTAAAAGCAATATTGTTTTCTACTCATTGTTACTTTCAAACAGTAGGTTAATTAATACTTACTAACACTTATTCAACGCTGTCTATTTGAAATCCATAAATCCATCTGGCACTAGACAATGTGGTGGGTTTTGGTCGAATCTCCCATTTTCCACTGTATGGTGAAAAATAGTCATAGTCATCATAAACTTAGGTTTAAAAGCCGTCCTGGGGTGTCACTTTTGAATCTCATTGGCGCCGGCGATGGTGAGCTTAAAATACCAAATAAAAAATACCAACTATTTATATTATAACCACGCGGGTGAAACCGCGAGCGGCCGGCTCGCGGTTTCACCCGCGTGGTTCCCGTTCCCGTGGGAATATCGAGATAAAAAGTATCCTATGTTTTAATCCAGGTTATGAACTATCTGTATGCCGAATTTCATCCAAATCCATCCATCCGTTGCAGCGTGAAGAAGCAACAAATATACGAACATACATACACACAAACTTCCGCATTTATAATATTAGTGCGATATAAGTTTTGTATCATTGACAATTGTTTTTTTCGATGTCGACTTAGAATATTACCGGTGACCTTGTATTAGAGTGGGAGGCAACACTCGTAATTAATATCATATTGAGAACATTAATTGACTCTGGTTCAAAAATTGCTACCCTAAGAAAAATCTATTCGATGTCGAATTCTCATAGTAATGGATAATGCGTCGTAAAAGCATTATGAAACACCTAGTAATTATAATAATTTATTAATTATAATAAACTTAAACTAGCCTGCGTCTTACATAAAGTATTATTGTAATGCAAGTGCCAAAGACAATTTAGGGAGCTTTTAATGTGTAAGTTTATTTTTAAATTAAAACTGTAAATATAAATAGAGAACGCTTCAAAATATTAATGTTGTCTTTCGTATATCGGGATGACTCCAATAAATTGTATCAAAACTGCTTTGTGTTTTATTGGTTTCAATTTTTTTGGACGAAGATTTGGTAAGGAAAGGTTTAGCGGATTGCAATTTCAGAATTACTTCGTCAGCGAAGTACATGGTACCTAGTCAGGTACCGTGTACTTCGCTGACGAGTGCAACGTAGTCACGTTGCACTCGTTGTGGGTTCGAATCCCGCAAGGTAAAAATGTTAATTAGAAATAATACATTCATCGTTTGAGAGACTATATCCAGCAGTGATACGGTGAGTAAGTGAGCAGCTGCTGATGCTGCTGCTGCTGATGAAGATGATGATGATGATGATGATGTATTGTTTTCAAAATGTACGCTTACACTACATATTCAAATGAATATGAAACAAATGTTTTTTTAAAGAGTGTTTGCCGATTGCCTCACACTGCCTTGTCAGCTTCACGGGACTTTTTTAGGGGCGACAAGAAACTAAAAGGGCTCCTCAAGCCGTATGATCGAAATAGTCAGAGAGTGTCTAGAGCCCCTTTCCCTTTTACCAGGATTATTAATGCATTTAAGATGCAAGAACATAAATAAAAACATAAATTGTTTTTTAAAGCTTACGCGAACACTACTATACATTGAAATGAAACGCTAGTAGATCCGTAAAAGTTGTCTCATTTTAAAAACATTAATTTAAAAACAAACTAATTGATGCAAATGCAAAGATAGTACAAAACATAAGTTGATGACTATACCTAACGGCGGTAGTCCTGAACCAATTCGTTAAACGATTAATTAACGAGCACATCCGTCAACTGCAATAATTGTGAGTATACGATTCTTTATTCACGTTACGGTTCCGTAGAAGGCAATACTCTTTCTTATTACAATAAATTTTAAATTCAAAATCATTTATTCAGTTTAGGCTACAAGTAGCTCTTATGAATGTCTCTGTGCCGGTTCCTAAGTCTACTCTGGGCGGGAGATCTTGTACTGAGAAGAACTGGCAAGAAACTCACTAAGGGGATATTTTTTTACACCGTCACATGTTGGGAAATGTCCTCCCTATCATAGAAGGGCACTTAACAAATCAACACACACAAAATATAAAAATATAACAGTAACAACTATACAAAAAAGAAAAATATTATTGCAAATCAGTAGGCTTAGCCAAAGTAACATTAAGAAAACGATAGCGAAGTTCGAAAAGAATAAAATGTATAGGATTGACATAAGCCGCGCTAAATCACGTGGTCAATCATAAGTCAATCCCATACATTTTATTAAGAAAACGATAGCGAAGTTCGAAAAGAATAAAATGTATAGGATTGACATAAGCCGCGCTAAATCACGTGGTCAATCATAAGTCAATCCCATACATTTTATTCTTTTCGAACTTCGCTATCGTTTTCTTAATAAAATGCATGGGATTGACATAAGCCGCGCTAAATCACGTGGTCAATCATAAGTCAATCCCATACATTTTATTCTTTTCGAACTTCGCTATCGTTTTCTTAATGTTACTTTGACTACCGCCACAGGTATGGTACTAATTAATATTTCTACAATGCCATACGGTAGACTCTGTTAGAATTAAAGAACTGATTTGAAAAACAAAGTAAAACTACAAATAACCCGCCTCCACCATCCGTTCACGAGTATGACATAAGTAGGGAGTTATTGGGCATTCTACCCCACCTTCATTCGTTCGGGCTCGTGCCCGAGCCCTCACTCGCTGCGGTGAGGTAGAATACCCAATAACTTAGATTGATGATACCTTCCTGCGGTCTGTGGTAAGATCACGCACCGAGCACAGCCTCTCTGTTTATATAAAATCTATGTATCATGATTTTAACGCATTCAATTAAAAACCTCATAGCTCTATAGTCTTCTACAGCTATCAACTGATGATGAAGTTTGTGAAACAAAAACAATCTCTAAAATTAGAGTGCCTTTGTTCTCCTTTACCGACTGAGACAAATCGACATGGTAGATTACTACCCAATACAATTCGCTGTGTCGTTTGCGGTCCATCAAATTGTGGGAAAACCAATTTAGTTATAAGTTTATTACTGCATAAAGAGGGTTTACATTTTCGTAACCTGTATGTTTATTCAAAATCCTTGTACCAGACGAAATACGTATTTCTAGAAAAAGTTTTAGATATGGTGCCAGGAATTTCATATCATAAATACAACCATAATAGTGAAATATTGAGTCCACATGAGGCTTTACCTGATTCCATTATCATTTTTGACGACGTTGCATGCGAAAATCAAAATAACATAAGGGATTATTTTGCTATGGGACGTCATAAAAACATTGATTCTTTTTATATCAATCAGACTTATACGAAAATACCCAAACAGCTTGTAAGGGACAATGCAAATCTCATTATATTATTTAAACAAGATGACATTAATTTAAAACACGTTTATGATGAGCATGTTGGTACTGATATTTCCTGGTCTCAATTCCGAGAAATGTGCTCAGCTGTTTGGAATAAGCCGTACAATTATCTTGTGATAAATAAAGATTGTGAAAGAAATAACGGATGCTACAGGTCGACATTTGATACATTTATAATACTAGACTAACGTACATAACAGGTTGTTACACTGTGAATGAATTACTCTCATTTGTGATTCAGGATCAAGCAGTACCCTATCTAAAATGGAGAAAAATTTGAAACAACAAATTGTAAAATCTGCTGCAGCTGTAAAAAGAAAAGTTGAGATGATAAAGGAAGCAAGAAATTCGAATAATATGGCTCTGGAAACCATATTTAAGCCTATAGTTGACCCTCTTACCTTGTTAGTTAATAAAAATGAAGAAAAACATCAAGAGCATAATAATCAATCTATGACTTCTGTGAAAAAAAATAAGAAAGATCAAAGCGAGACCTTGTCCTCTTCTAGTGAAGACTTCAATGATATATATAGTGAAGAAGAAGAAGAAATAGAATCTGACAATGACTTACACAAAAACAATACAATTACAGTATCACCATCCGTAGATCACAATGTCAGCGAGGGATCATTCAAATCTTTTCAGTCATCACCAAACGTTAAAGATCATACACTATCATGGTCAACATCATCGGGTGTAATGGGTAATATACCTTTTGGAATTAGAAATGAACGAGGGAAATTGATGCTTGGTAAAACCCGTGTTTACGATGATGGGAAAATCCTAAAAATAGGAACGTACACATTGAATAAAACAGATGGATTGAAAGAGCTTTTGTTTAAAATGAAACCAAATTTAAAAATTACTACAGAGAAAGATTTAAATAATTATAAATTACTTTTATTAGAAACTAATGCACACAGACGCAATTATGATTCATCCAAACCAATAAAAAGCAATAAAGGATTTAAATACATGAATATTATAAAACCTTTATTTAAATTTGCTAGAAATGCAACTACAAGTGTGGAAAGTCTTTCACATGGAGAAGGTATTAACGTACTAAAAAAAGTTAAAAAAAATACGGACTTGGTTTATTGGGATGATCCAAATGAGTTAGTAGAACGTTTGAAAATATTATTTGCCTCACGAGATGCGGGCAACACTGGCTTAGACAATGAAATTATCGCAATTATGGAAGAACTGTGGGAAGCAGGAATAATCAAAGAGGTAAAATATAAAGAACGTTCGACAGGGAAATGTTTCAGTATGAATAACCCCTCAGTGACGCAATGAACATTGACAAGTTTGGGCATCATATTCACAAGCGTCTACGATTAGCAGAATATATTGATAATTTTAGCGATACATTAGTGAAGTCAGATACAGGACATTTCGATTTGAAATCATCAAAACTGAAAGGTTTGACGGCTCCGGAAGAAGATGACGAAGCAGTAAATAAAGCTTATTTAGACAAAACAATTCAAGAAATAAGAGACGAAATAAAAAAAGTATCCCTTGATGTTAAAAAGTATCTTAATAACTTGGAAAAGGCGGCTTCGAATCGTTTAGGTAATTTATATTATACTAAAACAGAGATAGATCATTTGATTGAACAAAAAAATAAAAATGAGTAAAAAAGACATCGTCATTGAACTTCACAAAGCGGCGAGAAGAAATTTTCCGCGTCGATGTACAATCATTAAAGGATTAGATGATTTATGGCAAGCTGACCTTATGGATTTTCAGAAATATTCATATTTTAATAAAGGATTCAAATACATTTTGATAGTTATAGATACTTTGTCAAAATATGTGTGGGTAAATCCTCTAAAATCAAAAGAGAAGCAATGTGTTACACATGCGTTGCAAAAGATACTAACCAACTCTTTACGAAAACCTAAATATTTACAAACTGATCAAGGCAAGGAGTTTTATAATGATACTTTCAAAAAATTATTAGTAAAATATAATATAAATCATTATTCTACCTACTCTGTAAAAAAAGCTTCTATTGTAGAACGAGTAATACGAACGTTAAAACAAAACCTTTACAAACTTTTCAGTTTGCACGGTCATTACCGATGGCTGGGTCAAAATTTAGATTCGGTTGTTGAAAACTATAATAATACTACTCACCGTATAACAAAATTTAAACCTATTGAAGTTAACAAAGAAAACCAGATGGTTGTAAAGTCTAACATAATTAAAACACAAAAACCTAAAATAGTTCGTAAACCTAAGTTTCAACTTGGTGATCATGTTCGTATTAGCAAATATAAAGGAGATTTTTACAAAGGTTATACTCCTAACTGGTCAACGGAGATATTTGTTATAGTTAAGGTAAATAATACGCATCCACCTACTTACCATTTAGAAGATAAACACAAACAGAGGATTTTAGGATCTTTCTACGAATATGAATTACAAAGAACTAACTTTCCCGATCTTTATCTCATTGAAAAAGTTTTAAAAAGAAAAGGTAGAAAACTTTTTGTGAAATGGTTAGGTCTCAGCGATGAAGAAAATAGTTGGGTGGACAAAAATGCGCTTGTTTTGTAATATAAATAAGGCATTGCTATTAGATATAACTCACTCGAAAAACCTCAATGAAGGAAGGAAGTGGTATTATTAACAACTTAATAAATAAATTACCGTTTGAGTTACATCTCCCTGGTTATCAGTTTTGTGGTCCCGGGACAAAACTTCAAAAACGATTACAAAAAGGTGACCGAGGTATAAATAAATTAGACGAAGCTTGTATGTATCACGACATTGCTTATAATAACAGTGATTTGAGTGTTCGACATAAAGCCGATTTACAACTTTTGAATATGGCTAAGAAAAGATTGAAATCAAAGGATGCTGGAAAACGAGAAAAAGTAGCTTCATGGATTGTAAAAAAAGCAATGAAAGCAAAACTTAAGGCTGGAGCTGGAGTTAGATCATTTATGTCAGTTGTAAAAAAAATACAGTCACAATTAAAAAAATTAAAATCTAAAGACAATCATACTGCTATAAAATTGGCTCAAGCAGCTGCGAAAAAATTGTTTATAAATAAAAAAGGAATACGGTTGCCCCGGTGTATTCCTATTCCTAAAAGTGGTGGTTCTTACCTCTTTTAGGAATGTGGTGGTTCGTGGTGCTTACCTCTGATTCCAATTTTCGCTGGGTTATCAGCTCTTGGGTCACTTGCTGGAGGTGCAGCTGGAATAGCAAAAGCTGTCAATGATTACAAGGCAGCTCAGAAAAATCTTCAAGAATCTGAACGACATAACAAGATGATGGAAGCTGTAGGAAAAGGAATGTATATCAAGCCCCATAAAAAAGGAACTGGTTTATATCTGAATCCTTCAAAAAACTAATGAAACGGCTACCCAGACGCCCTCTCACTAATTTCGATATATTGGAGCATGCTACTGATATTCCATACTTTCGAGGAGTTTTCATGAGAGATACACTTCCTTCAAAACCAAGAAAGATCGAGTGTGCTATAATAAATTTAGATAGATCTGTTAACCCTGGAACTCATTGGGTAGCCTATGTTAAGCAAAATGACTATTGTGAATATTATGATAGTTTTGGCAATCTAAAGCCACCGTTAGAATTGATAAATTATTTAAGGTACATGACTGTAAACTATAATTATGTACAGTATCAAAAGTTTGGAACTATAAACTGTGGTCATCTTTGTTTGAAATTTTTAAAAAACTATTGGAAAAAACATTTATAATAAGTATGAAATAAAAAAGCTTTGTCAGTACAAAAATGTCTTTCACTGTGTCAATAACTGGCAGAGGAGAATCCTTGATAACAAACTACTCCCCTACTTTACAATTACAAGGAGAATATGAATGTGGACTCTTGTATTTTTCTACTTTTAACTCCATTCCTAATATTGATGAAAGAAATAATAAATTTTATTATGGTAAAGATGAAGTTATTGAAATACCTGAAGGATCATATGAACTTCAAGATATTTGTGATTTTCTTAAAAGTAACATCAAGAATGCTGCGTTAAAATTAACTTGCAATAACAATACATTAAAAACAAGAATTTACTGTTCTGAAGATGTTCGCTTCGATAAAAATGACTCCCTAAGCAAAATTTTGGGATTTGGTATGGAAACAGTAAAGGCTAATATAAGTACTGATTCTCGGTATCCTGTCAGCATTTTATCAACAACAATCGTGCGCATCGAATGTGATGTAATCAGCGGATCATTTGTGAATGGAAAAGCAAGTCATATAATTTACGAATTTGTACCAAACGTACCACCAGGTTATAGAATTATTGAAATACCTAAAAACTTAATTTATTTTCCAGTCAACCAAAGTTCAATAAGTGCTATTAATATAAGGTTGTTAGACGCTGAAAATAAGCCAATCAATTTGCGTGGTGAAGAAGTACAGTTGTGTTTACATTTAAAAAAAAAATGTTAAATTTTAATATAAACTTACCTCCATCTACTGTTCAAGTCAGTTCTAAGAGGTCAACTCATAAAGGAACACCGCTCCGTATAAAAAAGAAGCTAACTAAAAGTAATAAGGAATTCCTTAAATTAATAGGCTTGTTAAAATGAATATTTTAAATATTTGTCAACCAGCGTCATATGATAACCGTATTGAAAGTTTTGAATACCATTCGTACAAACCATACGTGACAAGTTTCAACAAGAACGATGAAATACGAATACCCATTAATCAGCAAGATTTGTACGTTCTGCCTGCACTCAGCAGTTTGTATATTGAGGGCAGAGCGGATGTTTACAAATATAACAGCACTACTAAAGAAAAAGAAAATGTGACAAGTGTGCATTTTGTGAATAACCCAGCGTTGTTTCTTTTCCAAGACATCCGATATGAGCTCAACGGAGTAGAAATAGATAAAGTTAAAAATGCAGGAATTACTACAACTATCAAGTCTTATCTTTCGTTGAATGAAAATGAGTCCAAATGCGCAAAAGTTTGGGGATGGTCTACTACAGGTACAAACACTGACAACAATGGAGTATTTTCCACATCTATACCATTGAATAAAATATTAGGTTTTGCAGAAGATTATGAAAAAATTGTAATGAACTGTAAACATGAGTTAGTACTTTTGAGAAGCAATACAAATCTTAATGTTTTAAAATTAAATGCAGGTGAAGTTGTCGAAGATATTGTAATAAGTAAAATCGTTTGGCGAGTTCCGCACATTAAGGTGTCAGATCGTGAAAGAATAAATTTATTAAAGCATTTAGAAAAAGATCGTCCTATAACCATAGCATTTCGTAATTGGGACTTGTATGAGTATCCATTACTTCCCAAAACCCGTAAACACACTTGGTCTATAAAAACTTCGTCACAAATAGAGAAACCACGATTTGTAATTATTGCTTTACAAACGAACCGTAAACATAATGCAGTAATGTCGATGGCAGAGTTTGACCATTGCTTAATACGCGATGTAAGAGTATTTTTAAATTCATCATATTACCCTTATGAAGGACTGAATATCAATTTTGCAGACAATAAGTTTTCATTAATATATGAACAGTATGCTAGATTCCATCATTCTTATCACGGACGTCGACCAGAACCGTTGATGAGCCTAAAAGAATTCAAAGATATTGCTCCCTTATTTGTTGTTGACTGTTCTCGCCAACACGAAACGCTAAAAGGATCAATTGATGTGAGAGTTGAAATCGAAGCAGATCAAGAGATTCCTGATCAGACCGCAGCATATTGTCTGATACTGAACGATTGTATATTTGAATACAAACCTTTAAGCAATATTGTGAAGAAGATATCATGAACGGCAATACAATAATCGTAGATTTGCAAGGATTTAAAGATTTTAAAAATAAATTTATTATCAAAGAGTTAGCAATAGCAACTGAAGATCATACACAGACATTCTTAATCAAACCACCCTATACATTTAAAAAACTCTCAGTTGACGAAAAAAAGCAAGTAAGATGGTTGGAAAAAAATCGTGGACTCACATGGAGCGAAGGATTCATCGATTATTATGAATTTCGAAGGGTAATTGTTCCGTATTTAAGTGGTAAAAAAGTATTAATCAAGGGACTGGAAAAAATTGAGTGGATTCGGGAGCTATGTCAAGATTGTGAAATAATAGAACTAGGTGAAAAAGGTTGTCCCAAGTTTTTAACATTATTTAATGATTATTGTGAAAAGGAAAATAAAACTTTTAATTGTGTCCATCATAAAAAGATTTGTGCATTAAAAAATGTGTTAAGTCTAAAAATGTGGTATCATCATAACAATATTTATGTTTTTAAAGTGTAATTTTGTAGTTTAAATAAAAAAAAATTATAAATAAATAAGTATTTTTTAAATCATAGGATAAGACTAAGTTAATTTTAAAATGCAAAATGTAACTTACTTATCATTTTTTGAATAATTGCAATAAATGATAATTTAAATAAAAAAATACTCGTTTTATTTTCGTATGTTATTCCTAATCATAAGTATTCATAAATGAAACAAAGTAATCATTTTTAATTGGATGTATTATTGAAACATGAAATACATGAAAACTTACTAAACTATTACATTAAACATAATTATAACCAACTTTTATTATCTATTCTGTGATATACTTAACATAATTTTATTAATAAAATGTATCTCTGTAGACTTATACGTAACTAAAATTGTTACGCATAACGTTTACTTGAGAAATTTAATTTACAAAATCATTGTCTAGTGATAGTTTTAAAAACTATAGCTATACCCACACAACTTTTTCGATATATTATTTATAACACTCTCCGTTTGGTCCATAATTTGGTCTAGGTCATCAGTCACCACATATTGTGCACTAAGGAGAGTATTATCATCGTCCGACTCACTAGACACTTGCGATTCTAAGTCTATTATTTGTATCTTTATCAGCCGCCGTCCTTTAGTTTTAGCACTTTTTAGAACAAACGATTGCTGCTGCCCATGAAAATTCTTCAAAAAGCTTCTTTTCTTCGGTTGCCTTTTGGAAGCCGTTTGTCGTTTGCAAATCTTATGATGTAACGGCGAATCCGGTCGTTCTACCAACCAAGGCGGGAACATTTGGCTGAATCCCTCTAGCGGGTCTTGCGCGTCTTGCAAGACTGGAGAAGGTGATCGTACAGTCGATCGTTCAAGGCCTTTGCTTGCCACATGGAGTAAGCTTTGGCTTGGTACGATGTCCTCGGTACTGTTGCCTTGGGAATTCTGAAAAAATAAAATAAAAGAATAGTTAATTACTGTAAATCTATACACTTACACCTAGACCTTATAATCATCACGTAGAATTGAGCTTCCTAAAATAACTTACCATGATATTGAAATGCTGCTTTGTTGCTGTTTACCACACTGTTCATAAGTAAATAAACTTGTATTTCAGTATGATGCTATTTTATATTATAAAGGCATTGACATGTGTGAGTTTGTATGTAAATTAATTCCTATTGCTGAGACAGCAGCAAACGCGTGCCATGAAACGCAAACTTGTCAGGACTCGACCTTGTTACCTATTTTCGACTTTAGAGTGAATTATTGATACGTAATTTATTTGCACATTAGGCGCTTTTGCGTCGCTGTGCAATTCAGGTTTGAACTTGCCTTTATAGCATTCTTGATATCATGAAAAAACAATAATTAGGTAAGTAGAAAGAAGCTCAATTTGCACAGTGGTTAACGCGCTCGCTCTACAATTGCTAAGATTAAGCAACTTTGTAAAGTCGGTCACCGGATGGGTGACCAAAAACTTATCATCTCGAGCTCCTTCGTGCTTCGGAAGGCATGTTAGTCATGTTATGTCGTTGTTCCCAGCTGCATTAGCTATAATCAACAACCACCAATCCACAATGGACCCGCGGGTATTATACCCGTTCTCCATATCCATCCATAGGGAAGAATCGTGCCCCAGCAGTGGAGACATAAAATGAGCTGATTATGATGATGAAGTATTAAGGTTATACAAAGGAAACAAATATTAATATTTTATGAACTTTATTAGGTAGTTGTATTGATGTAGCACAATTACATTATATTTACAAGACAAACATAGGTAATATTTTATTAATATTCTATGAACTTTATAATATTGATGTAGTACAATTACATTATATTTTATACAAGACAAACATAATATATATTTTATTAATATTTAATGAACTTTATTAAGTACGTAGTATTGATGTAGCACAATTACATTATATTTTATACAAAACAAACATAATTTTATTAATATTTTATGAACCTCATTAGGTACGTATTATTAATGTAGCACAATTACATTATATTTTATACAAGACAAACATAATTCTATTAATATTTTATAAACTTTATTAAAGCATTGATGTAGCACATATTAACATAACATTGATGATGTACTCACATTTTGAATTTACATATCTAAGACATAACATATCCTTTTTTGAATTAGCAAATATGAAATATAATTCAACAATTTATAGAAAATGTATAACAAGAAAAATGTTAAAAATTCAATATACTGGTATGTCCCCATGCTTTAGTAGAAACTTTGTCATTTAATATTAATCGCTTATCATCATCGCTAGATAAAGCAATTTTATTTACAGCACATGTAAAGATTTC
Source organism: Eudonia lacustrata (assembly GCA_947562085.1). Classification (NCBI taxonomy): domain Eukaryota; kingdom Metazoa; phylum Arthropoda; class Insecta; order Lepidoptera; family Crambidae; genus Eudonia; species Eudonia lacustrata. The sequence continues at coordinate 12,622,676 of OX387325.1, read as the reverse complement.
GTGTTTAATTGATTTAAACAGAATATTTGTTCTACGAACAATGTCTCCATTAAAAAGTGTTTTTTCATAATCTGTAACATTGAACTTACGTACGATGTTTTTTTTAATGCCCTTTGCTTTCTTAATTGTGCTGTCTATAGTTTTAATGCAGTATAGCTTTGAACGAAGCCCTACAAATTCAGATATTATTTTTCCTCCCATTTCGTCTTTAAATAAGCCCGGAACTTTTTTATTTTGAATTGGTAAGCTATATTGATTAGTTTTACAATAATTACTTGTATCAAAATAAGGTAAAAAAATATTTTTTAAATCTTTATAAAAATCATCTGTTTGTATGTGGTAAACAAAGCTGTCGGTGTCCGTGTAACACATCTGTACATTATTGTTGTAAAAAGGTTTAATAATCGAATAATGGAAATCATACATATGGCTTTTTGATAATTCTAAAACAGTGAAGCCAATGTATATTGGTTTGTTCATAATTATTTGCTCGGGTTTTAGCTGCACTGCCACTAAATTTTCTGTAAATACCGAAGAGCTATGAAAATTTGGACGTGCAATAAGCTGTTGCGCACTTTTTCTTTTTTTAGTTACATTGTCCTGATCTGACCACTGATTAACTAAATGAATATTGACACGTTTTTCAGTATTTTCTAATGTTTTTCCAAACACACTATTATTCAAAAGTTTGAAAAAATCTTGTTCAAAAGTTGATGAACTACTCTGTCTTAGTGTTGTATTTAAATCAATGTATTGTTTCAGATACGGACTTTGTCTGAAAGTGATAACTCGATGAATTTTCTTCAGTATCAATCCATGTTTTAAACAAGTTTTTAGATGAATATAATGTATGACATATTCAAATTTCTCATATAAGTTAGGAACGAGTTTATGATTTTTTCCTCCTGGTGGAATGCATTTTTCTGGACAAAATGGTAAATCATTATGTAAATTATGTAAATGCTTTGGATATTCTAAATCCACTTCAAGTATAAAACCATATTCTGCCTCTGATGAAATTTGTCGAACATCTAAATTATCAATCTCGTGTTGTTCTAGAAACCGAAAACTGTTCAATGGTAAGTATTGAGACATACTATGACCATACAAATTATTGCAATCAATATATGTTATATAAGAACTAGGTACAGAATTGTCATAATCTGGTAAAAAAACATTATTTGCTTTAGCATATCTATGTGAGCATAAACAAACACCACCTCTAATACCACTCTGTAACATTCGGACCATAGCTAAATTATCAATAAGTTCGAGCTGTATCCCTGTCTTTAATAACATCGCGTCAAAGGATAAACTCGGCGCGGTTAAATAGAAAGCTGGATCTAATTGATAGTGACGTTTGCAAGTCCGTCTAAACTTTTCAAAAATGTCTGCTAATAAAAGCACATCACTTTTCAAATATAAATCCGTATAACTTCCTAAATCTAAAATATTAAATGTTGACCAAATTAAATGTGCATGACGGTAATCGTCTTCAGAAATATCTTGATCATTGAGTGAACTATAAAAATATTTTTTTTCTGGAAGTGACTGTTCTTGATATCGTTCCCATGAGGTCATATATTCATATGGATATATGCCCTTACGAGTGAGCAGCTTTAATTTAAGTTCACAAGGAAAGTTTTTTTTTAAATATTTGAAGTCTTCTGGCTCCAAAGTATCCGCTAATTTGCTTAAGCTGGTTGCCAAAAACTTGAATGAATCTACAAAACGAAGTTGAAAAAACTCGTTATTTGAAACTGGCACAAACTTTGTAAATGAAATATAATTTTCTTTATTTTTTGGAATTATTTTTATACTTCCAGGAGCCTCACCTAACGCTTTAATAAATAAGTGACAGTCGTATCCAGCCAAGTTGTGAAAAAATATCGGAACAAATGAAGCTCGTTTATATTGCAAATTGCAAAAAGGATGCGCGGCTCCACGATATCGGCCCGTTACGTGGCAATGATCGCGAACTTTGTCAGAAAACACAAAATTTTGACAAATGTGGCATCGTGTTGCTTTATTAAAATCGGATTTGTCCTTGTCAGTAAATATCATCGGAGCGTTTGAACTTACTATTTCATATATTTTTTTAACATCTTTTAGTACTGACTCTACAAATCGCGTAACACAATCAGGCCCTCGATGTGATACATAACGATTATAACTCGAATCATCACAACAAACAATATAATATGCAAACGCTACAGGTACATGGTGATGTAACGTAGTCGTGTTGTTACTAGTAGAACAAGTGGTATCAGAATTAGTTTGCAACATTGATTCAAAATCAGCATAGATACAAAATGATATATTTTGTTTACGGTTATAGTTTTTAAATTTAATAACCGAACCTTTATCGGGTAATACTGTCACTACACCGCTACACAAATGGCTATCGACTTCTTCTGAAGTATTGAAAAATATAAGACACAAATCACAGAAATATAACTTGTTGTGGTGGGAAGTGATTTGACTTCTAAAAAGTCTGGAACGGTCTTTAATCAAACAGTAATGAGTGTTACTACCATCTTCGAGAAACAATAAATGTATAATTTTGTTTTTGCATTTCATATCGATGTCTGATTTATATAGAGGACCTATAATGGTTTTATTATTTTTTAAGCCGTAAATTATAAACTTTATATTAGGATTATTATTTTCGAAGATCTTTATATCGCGAAAAGTAACAGGAAAACACATTCTAGAAATATTAAACAACTCACGATAATGAGGATAAGATGATACTCTTTCTGCATGTGTCCTAGCTGGGTGGAGAGCAGCTGTCACACACCATAAAAAACAACACTGATCTTTATTTGCAATATTAAGACATGCCTTTTTTAATTGAATTGATTTAGGCAATGGAATGAAACTTGAGCCTCCAAGTGGCTGATATTTATTTAGATTGACCTCAATATGCAAATTGTTTAAAAATGTCCATCCACTATCACGGTCCTCAAATTCTTCAATACGTTTTTTTAGATAATTAACTACCTCAGAGTACATATTTTCAAAGTCGTAATTGTAGTATAATATTTTATTTTTCGTTCCGAACGATTTAATTGATTGTGAATTATCTTTAAATTGTAAAAATGTTGCAAATAATTCAAAATTTACTTTCGCGCATGTATGTTTTATGAGAAATTCATCTAAGAGCGATTTTAATTTGTTACGTATTTCATCTAAAAACCTATCCACAGACGTTAACTGAAAATCATGTATGGCTACTATTTTATATGTTACGATACGATTGCGAAATGCGGAAGTAACTATTTCAGTACCTTCGCTATGTTTTATTGACTCACAACTTTGCTTATGCAAATTACTTCTCAAATGACCCACCCACGATTTACTATGGACTGATATGTTACACGTCGCACAGAAAGGCATTTTAATAACGATTAAAAAATATTTTTTAACGGATGAGTTAAATGATCAATCAATGTCTTGTAAATCTAAATGAATATATTACTTAAATATAACTGTATATGCTACATTCGGAGTCCGGACCTAATAATAATGAAATAAACCTATACCAATTCCTATATAAAATTATTTAATATTAATTTTATCAGAATAGTAAACCGGCTCCGAATCTTCAAATACCTCCCAGGCTTGCGCCAGGAAGCCCTGCAGTGCTTCCCAGGGCGGGGAGGTGTCGTCGCACTGCAACCTTACCGACGCTAGCGCTGTCTTGTATCGAACCTCGACGGGGTTCGATACGTAGTCACTCGTTTTGTAGACCTTCAGGTCTACAAAATATTCCCCGCTGCTCACTGCAGTGCGGCGGGAGGTCCCCGTCGAGACCCGGCTAGCGAACGATGATGTTGCTGTTCCAGCACTCGGCTTCGGTCGGCTGCTGGCAGTTTCCTCCGACCGCAAAATATTGAAGAGGTCACGCTTCGATTTTTTTCTGTAAATTATTATATGAGTATATTAGATATATAAGTAAAGTATTGTTCAGCCCGGTGTCGAGCAGCAGCGACACAGGGCATGCACTTGGAGAGGTCTATGACCCACTGCTGGGCAAAGGCCTCCATCATTAAACTCAAGTCATCACAACAAATTAATAGGTAATGGCTTAATCACCACCCTTGTCAAATGTGGGTTGGTGATCACAAACCAAGGTATGCATCGAAAAATCCAAAACAAACTTTGTCCGACCTGGGAATTGAACCCGGAACCTTCAGGTATCTAGCCGAGCGCTTTGCCACTCGGCCACTGATGCGTTAATGAAAGCATTGTTTTAAAAACATTTAATTTTATAACACTTATGGCAAGGTACTAAATATATAATTTGGGCTTATTAAAGTTTATAAAGAACACAGTTGTTTTCACAAGTTACTACTAAACCAGACTTGGAGTTAATAATGATAAGTAATAAGAAATGTACCTGCGTGATGAGACAGTCTCGTGAGGAGGCGAAGTCTCACGGGCCTTGACAGCGGCGGCAGCAGTTTTGCGTTTAGTTGTGGCTGACGAAGGCTTGCTCTTCTTTTTAGGAGGAGGTACATCCGAAATTACGGAAGGCGCTTCGTACTCGGAGTCAGACCTATGAAATAAATAAATAATGTTTTAGACTACACTCAAACCTGTAAGGTTATTTCGCGTGGTACCTATTTAAACGGATAAACGTAAACAACAAAGTTTGTGTTTTCGGCGGCTGATACAAAACTGGTTGGTACAAGTTATCGTATTCGATAACTAATGCAAATAGACTATCGAAAACACAAACTTTTACGCAAACACAACTCTCTGAAAAAATATATATTTAAAAGTTTTATTTTACTTACGTACATTGTTAAATTGTTGAAGAAATTCACTGAACACTTAAACACACTGTTGAGCCGTTAAAAAAATGACTGTATTTATCACTAAAAATAAAATGAAAATTATAACTGCGTAACAAACAACCACACCCAAATTCGTGAAAATTATAATGATTTTTTTTCAGTGCCAGTGGTTTTATGTAGAAAAAAGTCCATTGTCAGCAAAAAAGTGGTCAAGCGTGAGTTTAAGTAAAAATAATATTTATTGTATTTTTAAAATGTATATTTTCATGCCTAAGAAATTATTATAAAATAAAACAGTATTAATAGTCATTAATATAATTATAAATTAAAATTATATATGACTATCTATTGAATGCGGCTTCGTTCGCGTGGACAATATGTACTAGGTACATAAAACTTTCTAAAAAAAGTAGTCTTTAATAAGTCTTATAGTATAATATCAGCATTCTGCTAGTGAAAGTCCCGTCAAAATCCCGTCGAAAACGGCTGGACGTTTCAGAGATTAGTCGGAACAAATAGACAAAAGAAACAAACCCTGGAAATATTATTATATTGAAATTAAAATATACATAATTGACATTTTAAATGCTTCACATTATTTTATACTACTTGGCAATATTATTCGATTAAACGTCTTTGTAATATTATAGTCGCCGCTGCTTGCGGAATAGCTGTCTTTGCAGTATAACTAGTAGAGACGTGTTCCTACGAGTTTTCGAGAATAAACATCGATTTTTATGTAGGTCATACCTATTTACTTTTTATACTAATACTTGTTTTTAATCGAGTTATATATTGGAGTTAACTTCGAAATATAGCTTTGATAATTTTATATACATATGTATTATTTATTATTAAACAGTTCTATAGTTCTTCAAATTGTGTTCTTTTTTATAATATAGGTTTATAATATAGGTTTTTATATAAACGAAATAGAAATAACAAGAAAGATACTATATTTTGATAGGTACCGATTGTTCTTTTTATGTAGACTAGCTTTGTTGTAATTTTTAAATTTCAAATTTAAAATTTAGATTATACAAAATCGATTTATGTTTGAGCATCGATTACTCGGATGTATCAGTGATTTAAGTTAGACACTATTGCAACGTATGGGGTTCATATTCGCTGCCATTTGTTTCCCACGTTTTGATCCATTACTCGCAAGGCACCGAGACGCTACTCAACGTTTATAGATCCACGTTATGTGTGTTTCATAATCATCATCATCATCATCAGCCTATAATAGTTCACTGCTGGACATAGGCCTCTGCAAGTGCGGCATGTGTTTATAAAACTATAATTAATATAGAAAGTGTCTAATTCAACTAGAACTATGTGAATCGTAAAAAGAAGAAAATCATGTAAGTACATACATAATATGATTATTTTTTCGTATTAAAAAAAGTTTTAACATATCAAAAATATTGTTAAACACTTTTGTTTATTAATTGAATCTAGAAAAATCCCAAAGAGCTAATTTAATTTTCGTTGCCTTTTTGTAATTTTTAATATAAACATGGTTTTTACTTTTCACTTGCACTCTACGTTTCAATGATTAAAATATCTACTCGTAGAATAATTTCTCATTATAAAATTCTCATCTAAGAAAAAATTCACTAGCATTGATAGTATTTACCATTAATATTATATTTAATTAAGTGGGACCAGTCTCCCACAGAAACCAGTGATCGACGCTTTCTTCCTTAAATCACTAACTGATGTCGAACATTGGGCTCACTGTGTTGGACACTGGCACCACTATGTTACTTAATAAGTTTTTATTACAAACATATTTTACATCAAAAATATGGTAATCAGCTTTTTGAAGTTAAATTGTTGTAAAAGCCCATACAATTTATTTAAATCTTTTAGGAAGTTTACATTTAAAGTACCTATGTTTTATTTTAAGGTCCTGGGGAGTGGAATCTTTTCAACCTGTGTGCAAATACATATTTCAACCAAGTAGAAGCTCATCTTATAATTCGTAAGTTTTTGAATAAATAAATATTGAACAATATCACACATATTTATTACATAAATAAAGAATTTATTATTTTTTATTCCAGATGTTGTTGGATGAATCTGCTACCGACGTATCTCGTTGAAGAAAAGAAAAAAAAATTAAGATTGTTTGTATGACTAATGATTATATAAAATAATTAATAAATACAATACAACCCATCCCAAATCCTATAAAGGTAAGCTATCACATACTAAGTTTACATACAAGTATGTGGTAGCTGAGGTAATGTTAAAGTTATTTATTGGTAAGGGTAATTGGGTATGGTAAGGTTATGCAAAAGGTAAAGTTTTTTTTTTTTTTTTTTTGACAACATATTGCTGTCTATAGATAGAAGTAGATTCGTTTAAGCAATTAGATTTTAGTTAGGAGGTGCTCGGCGCATGATCTTACCACGGGCTTGCGTCGACACCTGATAGGAATCTGTTCGGTGCGTGATCTTACCCACGGGCCGCAGGGAGTTACTTACCATGGTTCTCCCAGCCGAACAGTTAGGAGGTGCTCGGTGCTTGATCTTACCACGGGCTTGCGTCAACACCTGATAGGAATCTGTTCGGTGCGTGATCTTACCCACGGGCCGCAGGGAGTTACTTACCATGGTTCTCCCAGCCGAACAGTTAGGAGGTGTTCGGTGCTTGATCTTACCACGGGCTTGCGTCGACACCTGATAGGAATCTGTTCGGTGCGTGATCTTACCCACGGGCCGCAGGGAGTTACTTACCATGGTTCTCCCAGCCGAACAGTTAGGAGGTGTTCGGTGCTTGATCTTACCACGGGCTTGCGTCGACACCTGATAGGAATCTGTTCGGTGCGTGATCTTACCCACGGGCCGCAGGGAGTTACTTACCATGGTTCTCCCAGCCGAACAGTTAGGAGGTGCTCGGTGCTTGATCTTACCACGGGCTTGCGTCGACACCTGATAGGAATCTGTTCGGTGCGTGATCTTACCCACGGGCCGCAGGGAGTTACTTACCATGGTTCTCCCAGCCGAACAGTTAGGAGGTGCTCGGTGCTTGATCTTACCACGGGCTTGCGTCGACACCTGATAGGAATCTGTTCGGTGCGTGATCTTACCCACGGGCCGCAGGGAGTTACTTACCATGGTTCTCCCAGCCGAACAGTTAGGAGGTGCTCGGTGCTTGATCTTACCACGGGCTTGCGTCGACACCTGATAGGAATCTGTTCGGTGCGTGATCTTACCCACGGGCCGCAGGGAGTTACTTACCATGGTTCTCCCAGCCGAACAGTTAGGAGGTGCTCGGTGCTTGATCTTACCACGGGCTTGCGTCGACACCTGATAGGAATCTGTTTGGTGCGTGATCTTACCCACGGGTCGCAGGGAGTTACTTACCATGGTTCTCCCAGCCGAACAGTTAGGAGGTGCTCGGTGCTTGATCTTACCACGGGCTTGCGTCGACACCTGATAGGAATCTGTTCGGTGCGTGATCTTACCCACGGGCCGCAGGGAGTTACTTACCATGGTTCTCCCAGCCGAACAGTTAGGAGGTGCTCGGTGCTTGATCTTACCACGGGCTTGCGTCGACACCTGATAGGAATCTGTTCGATGCGTGATCTTACCCACGGGCCGCAGGGAGTTACTTACCATGGTTCTCCCAGCCGAACAGTTAGGAGGTGCTCGGTGCTTGATCTTACCACGGGCTTGCGTCGACACCTGATAGGAATCTGTTCGGTGCGTGATCTTACCCACGGGCCGCAGGGAGTTACTTACCATGGTTCTCCCAGCCGAACAGTTAGGAGGTGCTCGGTGCTTGATCTTACCACGGGCTTGCGTCGACACCTGATAGGAATCTGTTTGGTGCGTGATCTTACCCACGGGCCGCAGGGAGTTACTTACCATGGTTCTCCCAGCCGAACAGTTAGGAGGTGCTCGGTGCTTGATCTTACCACGGGCTTGCGTCGACACCTGATAGGAATCTGTTCGGTGCGTGATCTTACCCACGGGCCGCAGGGAGTTACTTACCATGGTTCTCCCAGCTGAACAGTTAGGAGGTGCTCGGTGCTTGATCTTACCACGGGCCGTAGGAAGGTATCACCAATCTGAGTTATTGGGTATTCTACCCCACCGCAGCGAGTGAGGGCTCGGGCACGAGCCCGAACGAATGAAGGTGGGGTAGAATGCCCAATAACTCCCTACTGACATATGAATCAGCCATCGCTTCGCTAAACCATATTATATTTTAGGAAACGTGACGACTATACTGGTTATAGTAAATTATCTTTTAATCCATCAAATGCACGTAAAAAGAAACGACCTGACTTTTCCACTGCTGACTCTTTATCACAATAACTCAATATATGTTCAGCGAAATTTAACGGTTTTAAGGTTATGCAAAAAATGTTATGCGAAAATCATTTTGCAAAAATTTCAACATAATTTTTTTTTCTTGAAAACTTTTTTTGTTTTTGATAGAAAAAAGACTTATCTATGAGTAGAGTAACTATTCACGAATAATTTGATGTAAAAAAATACTAGAAATAATTTTTTTTATTGAGATATGCTAAAAATCTGTTTCAAGGTAGAAATTTTTGATATTTCGGAAAATTTTGCATAACTTTAAAACCGTAAAATTTCGCTGAACATATATTGAGTTATTTTGGTAGGTATTGATGCCAGCTATCACCCCCTGCAGTATGTCAACTATTTCCTGGACACCCTGTATAAGGCACAATTTAGGTTACATAGTAAGTAGATAGTTTCCGACTGGCCAGCTCGAACGGGCCGGAACGTCGCGTATAAACCTACTATGTAATACATAATACTGAGTACTTTGAGTTAAACCCTATCAAAACTTTGTTTAAAATGGAACGTGACTTTTTAATTCTTTTTTAAGTAGATAGTTTTGACTAGATTTGCACGGGACGTAAACAGCCAGTCGGACGCGTTGGTTTGAATACTACGCGTAGAAATTTTTTCAACAATTTTTCTGAATACGTTTTGGTTTATTGAATTAGCAGCCTGATATTTACAACCTTTCTCTACTCACGACTCAAATGGCGTGTTTTTTTAAATCTAACTACTCTAATTGTATTGGGTTTTACAAACTGTGATTTACTAGCTGTTTTATAAAAAAAATAAACAAAGAAAAATAACGTTTTTTAAAAACCCGTCTCCAGAATCTCTTTTAATAATAAAATAGTTACATAACAAATAAGCCATTGTATTCAAATCTAAGTGATCCCCAGACAATTTTCCGCACTTGTCTAACTGTTACCAATAATGCGCCACAGCTCGTACTATAAATGGCCGCCGAGGCCCAGTCTCTTCGTGGGTTTCATTGTGTAACAGTCAGCTCATATTACAGCTTAGCTTGACACAATAACTAATACGACAAAGGCAATATATCGTATTTCAAATAGTACTTCAGTCTTGACTAGATAACCGAGGCAAATGGAGTTCGAGAACAAAGTTGTGGTTATAACCGGAGCCAGTTCAGGCATCGGGGCCGCCTGTGCAGTCAACTTCGCCAAACTGTCGGCCAAACTTTCTTTGGTTGGAAGGAACACGAAAAATTTGACCAAAGTAGCGAGTCAGTGCGAAAAACTCAGTGGAATTACGCCGGTCGTCGTAACTGCCGATATAAGTGTTGAAGAGGACGTCGACAGAATAATAGGAGAAACTATAGAACACTTTGGGAAGATCGATGTACTAGTGAACAATGCTGGCATATGTTTAATGGCGAAAACGCAAAACGGGATTGATACATTTGATCGCATTATGGGAACAAACGTTCGGGGAACATTCCTGGTCACGGACAGAGCGATACCACATTTAATAGAAACAAAAGGGAATGTAGTGAACATTTCCAGTATATTATCAACGAAGCCTTTGTCATCTATGACGGCTTACTGCATGTCCAAAGCGGCTATAGACATGTTCACAAAATGTATTGCTTTAGAATTGGGACCCAAAGGAGTGAGAGTCAATTCTATTAACCCGGGTGCTATAAAAACAAACTTATTCACGTCAGCAGGACTCAGCGCTGAGGACAATGAAAAAATCTTTCAATTATATGAAAAGGTAGCTCCTTTAAAACAAATTGCGCAAGTGGATGATGTGGCCAATATGGCAGTGTTTCTAGCCAGTGATAAAGCGAGATGTGTTACAGCCAGTAGCTTTATAGTCGACGGTGGAGCAACAATTGCGGAGGGGCAAATTAATGAGTTGTAATGTCACTAAAAGTCTTTTATGATAAACCCATTTCTTGAGTCAATGAAGATTAAATTTAAAACAAAGATTGTTATTTTATATAGGAATTCTGTTAACTCTGCCTTATAATCATCATAACGTAATCAATATCTATCCTTCTCTTTCACTGGCATGCTTCTAATCTATCTGCGTCCAACAACAAACAAACTCGCTCCATGGCCAATTATGCGAAGACATAATATTCATTCCGCAGATATCTTTGTTTGGAGTATTTAATTATGTTTGTGACAAGCGGCTGAACAAAGCCAACGCAATATTAAAATGTGTTACGCTTTCTTGGGATTGAGTTGGGGCTTTGTGACAAAGAGCTTGGATAACACAGCCTCACCATCGTGCCGGATCGTTAGATCCCTATGCGCCAGTGTAGATATGGTACTGTCTTAATTTCTGTTCTTTCACAGTCTTTATTGTGGTAATATATTCGGTTATCTGGCCCCTAATCCGTCCCCAGGTGCGTCGCTGGCTCCCGTTATCTTGCGTTAATTTCCACGGGTAATCTTGTAAATTGATAGTACTCATCTGAAGCACGCCAGATTAAATTGTAAAATATGTTTACCGTTCGAACTTTTTTTAATGGCTATAATTGACTTTATAATGGCGGCTGTTTAAGGCATTATTAAGATTTCAATGTCTTATATTAAAATAAGAAACAATATGCAAAACTGAAACATCGTCGTCTGAAAATAGAAACGTTGTTTTTTATTATTCCTGTAATTAATAAGAAAACTCTTTGAATGCAACCCTGATTGTTAAGTTGTATTTTACTTAGCTTAATAATACGTTGCCGGCGGCACCCTAGGCTAGGTTTTTTATAATGTTTTAAGGCCGGCAACGCATCTGCGATTCTTCTGGTTTTGCGGGTGTCCATGGGCGGCGGTGATTACTTCCCATCAGGTGACCCGCCTGCTCGTTTGCCTCCTTCTAATATTTAAAAAAAAAAAGTTTTGAATGTGCTTTTGTATTTTACTTTTATATTAATATTATAACAAACCTAGGCTAATAAAATGATAAATAAAGAGATAATAATAATAAATGCATTTAATAAAATGTGTATTATTGTTGTGTGTTATAGTAATAATAAAATTATTGTCTATGTCTATGTCTAAGTCCAAATACTATCAAGAGCCATTTCTTTCACACAGCTCTAGGTGGCGAGTTAGAACCAACATACTTTACAAACAAAACCGAATTCTAATCACCTTTAATGAATTCGGTTGAAAACAGGGTAATTTCTATTGTTTTCACTTTAGCCTTGCCGATATATTTATTGTAATGTATCTAAGTTAGATCTTTGGTGCCATTAAGCTCGGAATGGATTCCCTGATTTCTAGCTAATCCGAGTATAAAGTGTAACGCCCGGTACAAGCGCCCATTCCCGTAGGAACCTCGTTAGGTGTAGGAGCGGTATACGCGATTAATATAATTCCCTAATTTATACGCAGCGGTGTCCCGAGCGTCCCATTGTAGTACAGCGTCGCGCAAGAAATAAGGAGGACCCAGAAAGTAAGGTTAATACATACCGCGCTCGAACAAACTCACACGCATAGACCCCTTGCACTGTAGCCTCCCATCCCGAGAGGCGACCGTTCCGTCAGCCTATGGAGCTCCTCCAAGGCTATTGGCAACACCAGGGGGTGTTTAGTCAGTAGGAGTCTGACACAGGCTAGCTCAACCGCTTGAGGTAGTATCGTACATTGTAGTATTCACCTCCTCCCACAGCCGGGTTGCTAGTTTAAGCAGGTGGGTGCAACATTGGCAGGGTAAAAAAAAAATCCTCTTGCACGGACACGGATCACGGAGCAGCTCGAGCGCTGCTGCTGCGAGATTCCGTGTTCGTGAAACGTTGTCTATGTGTGCGTTGCTCGACCGCGTATACAAGGGTTGCCAACCATACTTTGAAATAGCATAATCTACGTTATTTTCCATCCCCATACTTTATTCTTTTTAATAAAAATAAAGTATAGTAAATACTTTATTTCCGACAAATGCATGCGTTTGAACGGAATATTCCTGTTGACTTAATTTCTTAACTACTGAATGATACTCAGACTCAGGTGAAGTGAAACGAAACGCAACGCTAATTTCTGAACGCGCTATAAAACAATAAAAAAATATTGGATAGCGCCAAGAGGTAAGTACCTACAAAGAAATATGTTTTTAAACATTTAAATAAATTAATTTGGAAAATACTTTATTTTTTCTTCATGTTATTTATAGTTTTACTTTATCATCCTGAAAAATAGTTGGCAACGCTAGTCGGAACGGGGGTACTAAGCCGATAGGAGGATAAAGTATACATGATAGTGAATTTCTTTTGTCTAAGCACTTTTCCTTAAAAATTTATAATTTTGGATTAACAGCTTTTTAAGATTTCAAAAGAAATTACGCTGTAATAGCCTGGCGGTCACAAAAAAAAAACAAATCAAAAGTTAATATTATTGGATACATTAGTCCAATTATGGAGAGAAAACTCGACTCTTTACAATGCTCGTACATTGACATTAGAGGTAAACCTATTTGCTGAGAACCTACGTCAAAACCGTAGCCTACTAGATTTTTATAGACCAATCAAATGTAAATAAAAAAAACTAAAAAAAAAAGATTATAAAATTATTATTTTTTTTAAGTTATTTACTATCATGTATACTTTACCCTTCTTTCGGCTTAGTACCCCCGTCCCGATTAACGTTGTATATGAAGCTTGCCTTCTGCAGTCTCCTTTTTGTGTGGGCGCAGTTCGTGGGACACGACGCCATCGGGTGTGAAGGACCGCGTTGTTTGCTTTTCAATAAGATGGGTTGATGGGGTAAAGAAATGACGATGAAATTAACGACATTGGTATTCAATTAATAAAAAGTTGATTTATTAAGCTTTTTGTTTTTTTAAGTAGGAAGAGTTCTTTCATCACATTTAGGTTGAAGTAATTTCCATTTAAAATATCGATTAAGGTAAATAACTGAAAATAAAAAAAAATACGTTTCAGAAGCAGTACGTATTATGTGGTTGTATTTTAGTCTTTCTGCTCCTATTATTTTTACCTACCTTATGTTTTTTTTGTGGTTAACCTATGTTTTTTGTAGTTCATTGATGCATATGCTAGCGCGTTTAAGTAACGATCGTGTTTGGTCCCCACTTCTGTGACGGGTGACTACAATATCAATTTACTCAAATTGATTTATTCATAAACAATTTTCATTGTACACATAAATCGAGGTGAAAATAAAAATATATTCAGACAATTAAATAACATTACATAAAACAAATTATCTCAAGCTTCTCTTTGATAAATGTCAAAAAAATCAAATTAAATGTTTGATAAATACATCCTTTATTTATATTAACACAATGTACTGTTTTACTTTTAACTGTAGTTGATATGTGTTGTTTATTTCCCACCACAATTTACAGTTTAACTGTAATTGTTACATGTTGTTTATTCCCTGTTTGTTTAATCTAATGTTGTTTAATTTGCGGTGATCAGTAACAGCGTTCCCGGCTGAGGCACTGTAGCTGCGGCACGCAATTACGGGTCGCGCTCGCGAGCTCATTACTTTTTCTCCGTTATTAACCGAAATGCGCCGTAATTATTTCTCCTTAAACGCAATCATTAACAACGTAACGTTCGCTTTCAGTAGATAATTATTGTTGAGGTAACGTTTGTGTGTGTTTTGCTATGTTGTTTTTTATTTATTTGATGGAATATTTACATTTAAACAATAAGTATAAAACGTGAAACAGATTAAACGCACACCCTCATAAGTGGTGACTCAGTCCATGAAACTGAACAACTTATGTTCTACGACTTTTTGAAATTCGCAAAAAAATCATCTCTTTAAACGAATTCACTCGGTCAGTTTTGATCTAACTACGGAAAGATAAAAAAAAATTCGAGATTTTCCATAAGTCGTAGAACAAAAGTTGTTCAGTTTCATGGACAACATTTCATGAAAAATGCAGTTACGGTTAAGTAGATATAATTGAAAATACTATCGTATTAAATGAACAAAATATATATTTAGTATCATAGGGAACGTGTTTACAATTTGTCAGAACCATAAATTCATAACACGCTATAGTTTTTTCTACAATATCATTTAAAGTTGGGCAAAAATCATGAAAACGAGTGGCGGCGTTTAGTAGATTTCTTATAGTTTATCTAAATTATTGTACCTCTGATTTTGTCTAAACAATCATCAATGGATAAACTACAAATTGCTAGACTACATTTTCGATTCATCAAGTGGTTATTTAAATAATTATTTTTTATTAAGCATCTTAAATTCCCCATACAAAATTAGTATGGCCGCGCGGCATCAAATAAATATGGACGACGACATTTCAAATAAAACATATGACACTTGTCACTTATGGACGGCGCACCCTTAAGAGTTTTGAGTAAGCGTAAAAGCTTACTATTTTACGCTTACTTACGCTTACATTTGTTACACGTTGTCTTACATATTTTTTGTGTTTTTAGTTCTTTGTTGGTTACCAGTAAATAGGTATATATTTGTTCTATTTTTTTAGTATATGAAGCTATGTGACATTTCTAATATCATTGTATAATAATTTCAGAATGTGTTTAATATACAAATAAAGACAATAAGAAGTAAAAAAATACCTATATTTAATTAATTATTTTAATTTCAACTTGTATCCGTGTGATAAATGTTATTGATGTATATCGTTTTTATCACAATAAATAAATAAACAAATAAATAAATGAATAATTGGAAGATTACAATTATGGTGTAGCCTTCATCAACATCATCTCAGCCAAAATACGATCAATGCTAAACAGAGGCCTCATAACCTTCATATAATATGTATAGTATCATCCAGCTATCTACATCACTACAAAGTATAAAACAAAGTCGCTTCCCGCTGTATGTCTGTCCCCATGTATGTATGATTAGATCTTTAAAGTACCGCAACGGATTATGATGTGGTTTTCTTGAATAGATAGAGTGATTCAAGAGGAAGGTTTATATGTATATCAGCATTGCACCCGTGCGAAGCCGGGGCGGGTCGCTAGTTAATTCTAAACAAGAAAAATTAGACGCACTCCTATAAGTGCCAATTTTCTTTAGCGAATGTCTTGTAATTATTGCTACTAAACCTAGCTTATTACCGGCCGTAAGAGTTTGTTTAATCCCTACGTAAGTACCTTCTTTTGTTGGCAAACGTTAACACGCCCTCCACACGTAGCTGGCGTGCGCGTTCAATATTATATTAGGTACATTTATTACAAGACCCAAAATTACAAGCAATTGTAATTAACAATATTATAATTACTGATTTAAAGGTAAGTGTCGACTCAATTTTATAATTCCAAGGCATACAAATAGAGAAACATTGGAAATTAAGATGAAATACTAAGGTCGACTGATTTAAAAATATGTATGAAAAGTAAACAAAATCAACGTTTCGTAGTCCCCTGATTCCTCCTCAAAAACTGGACCGATTTAACTTCTTTTTTCATTAAAAATTTAAAAAAGGCTTTGGCGGTGTCCCTATGTTTTCCTTTTTTCATAAATTATTTTTTTTAAAAGATATGAACCTGTAAAAACCTTAAAAATTGGCCAGATTTTCCGCTGTTTTTTCGACATTTGACGAGATTATATAAAAAAAGCAAAACATAGGGACACAGCCAAAGCCTTAAAAGAGTAATTAAATCGGTCCAGTCTTGGAGGAGGAATCAGGGGACTAGGAAACGTTGATTTTGTCTACTTTTCATGCATATTTTTCAATTCAGTCAACCTTAGTATTTCCTTTTAAACCCAGTGCCTCTGGATATCGGGCAGAGTGCTTTGTCACTGGGTCAAAAGCACTTTGCCACTTGGCCACCGAGATATTAAGGAGAGAGTCAGCATCATCATCATTACCAGATCATTTTATGTTGCCACTGCTGAAGCACAAGCCTATAAGGATGGAAACATCACAGGAAGAACAGTCTACAAACCACCAAGCGGGCCATGTGCGGATTGGTGGTTGTTAACGATTACTTATTTGACTGTACTTTGTTGCGGGCTCCGTAGTTAAATAATAACACAACTGGTTAATGTATCGGAGTGTAATTTCTGACTAGTTTTAATATCTAAAAATACAAGTATATATAATAATCTATAAACAAAGAAATTGGCGGGGGAGATATGTTGATTACAGACAAATCACGAAACAGGAACTAATGTGTTTTGCGTAATTTACATAACATGTTTTTCTATTAAATAACGTTATTAATTATTTACCACGAACGTTACGTGCTATGAATATTGTGCTGACGGTACATACTTCATTTCATGTTTTGGTATTCGTTTGGAATAGTAAATTTAATATATTTATTAGTTTAAAAAAGTGGTATTCGTTTGAAATACAAAATAAATATGACAGTAAATTATTACCATTGGTATTAGTTTCGTGGTATTGGATTGGAATAGATCGTGCTAATGCAGCCGAGACCAACGGCTTTACATACCTCCCGGAACTCGGAGGAGCTCAAGGTGATAGATTTTTGGTCACCCATCCCATGACCGGCGTTGCTTAACTCCAACAATCGCAGACCAAGCGCGTTACCCACTACGCTATCGAACTCCTTTGGGGGAGACTAAAGAGATGAGGAGACAGATCTAAGGAAAGAGGCAAGGTACTCTTGAAATGTCCCACAAAACGGGGTCACCTCTAGTCCCGGTGTATGCGCAAAGCATTCCACCTAGTTTGAAAAAAAATATGTTACCACTATTTAAAAAGCTGTGTAATGAATCATGATACTTTAATAACAAGATAAAATTTTGCTGGAATAAAAATCAACCAGCCTCAGCAAGCTCGAGTGGGATTCGAAACCACGACCTTTGGATAACCGGTCCAATGCTCTGACCGCTGAGATACTTACCGAGGCCCCGGTAGCTCAGTGGTCAGAGCATTGGAGCATCTTGTTACTGTATATAATATAGCATTGTGAATGAAAAATCAAAAATAATAAAAATAGAGACAGTAGTAACATCTCTATTACAAACTCTAGCACTTTACAATACACTCAATTTGCCAATAGGAGCTAATAATATCTTCGCGTCCGTGCCTTCACTGCTGCATTACCTAGCTAGACTTAGTCTAAGCTGAATGGGATAAGTTGAAGCAGTACTTCAGCCAATGCCGTTGCACGTACAAAACTCGTATAGTATTCGCAACTCTTGTTTGGCGGTTCATTTATGTTTATGACGTAATTAAACTATTTAGTTACTTCTCCCCTGGCGCTCTGATAGCTGCAGTTTGTAATGGATTGCACAAATTTTATGCGCAAATGATAATAGTGTAGCGAACTGAAGCTAATAGAAGCATTACCTCGTGTCCCCGGTTAACTAATGATTTTAGTTTTAAAATAAAAATGCATTTTAATAATTTTCAAATGAAATTACTTTTACGGATCTACTCGCGTTTATTTTATACATTAGGTTTAATTTATGTTTATCCTGACGTTTCGAACCCTTTGCAGGGTCCGTGGTCACAGGGAGACTGAGGTGTTGGTCGTCTCATAATTGGTAGCTTGTATACCCTCATTTTAATTTAATCACGTGCGTTTTTACGCAGAAAGAGCTTACAGTATCTTTTGGTCTGGCAGTATGATGTTAGGACTGCCATTTAATATTTTGTATGATGGGATCCCAGGCCGGTGGTAAATTCCCATCTTCTCTATTGAAATTAGGGTGTATTTAAATTCAATAGCTTCGCGTATCATCCTAGGGATGAATCGTTGTTCTTAGCGAGTATTTGAGGTTTATCAAATCTGATGTAATGGTTCCCTCTAGGGCATGTTCTTAGTAATTTTACTTAATTTTAACGTTATTGTATTAGTGTAGCTAGTTTCCGCGAATGGTAAATTACTTTCCAATTAATGTTATCGAATGTAGTTTGTATCCCGAGGTTCCCCTCTTAATAGTCGCATTTCTTTTTACCATTTTACTTGTATAAAAATAATAAATTTTATATAAATTATACACTATACAAATTTAATTGTTTATCGGTACCTAATTGCCTCTTAGATGTTACAGTAAAACGACTAGTTTCAGACCCCAAGGATCCTTGTTCGAGCACCAGTGGAGGCTCATTCTTAAGGTTCTCTCAGACTTCTTCTTAGTCCGCTTGCCGCTATCTTATCTTAATCTAATACTATAACAATATCTATCTAGACTGGTTCTATTCAGAAAAATGTAATTTATGTACTTGGCACATATGGCTCAGTACCTAAGCTATATTCGAAGTGACTTACCCCTATTAACTATCTTATTACCTGTGTTTGTGCCAGCATGTTTTATTCGACATCTAGCCGCGTGCATCCAATATATCGAATCTCTTACACCCAAGAGAGCGAATAGTTGGTGGATCTTGATCATTTCTCATATTAGAAACGCGTTTTCGAGGAAAATAAACTCTGCGGTAAGGGCATACAGTTT
This sequence comes from Eudonia lacustrata, assembly GCA_947562085.1. NCBI lineage: Eukaryota > Metazoa > Arthropoda > Insecta > Lepidoptera > Crambidae > Eudonia > Eudonia lacustrata. Next base: position 12,603,176 of record OX387325.1, on the reverse strand, counting down.
CAAATGCCAAACACACGTGTTAGCATTTATTTTGATAGAAAAGGGCTGGGACAATCCAAAGACGGCTATTTAAGAGCCGAAAGATCGCTTTATTTGTAATTTGTGCCGCTCGTGGTCGGAATATTTATATGCTTTGTAGCTCCTTTCTTGTTTATAGCTATACGTAGCTAGTATATAGGTACTTTGTTTCTCAATCGGCGATCGGCTTTGTAGGTGAACTTATAATGGGTTGTTTTATGTTTGAATGTGTATTTGAGATTTGACATCATATAAAATATTTGGCGGGCAATATTCTTGGCCAAACAAAGTGCACCGACGACGATCTGGTAGGTCGCAAGTAGCCGCTTGATGCGAGCAGCACGAAACCGGTCGTTGCGGAGATTCTAGGAGGAGGCATTTGTCCAGCAGTAGGTGTCTTTTGACTAGATAATGATAGTGATGATTCTTGAACAGTGGCAAGATCAAGATACGATCAGCAACGAAAATCACTGAACAATTTAGCACAGAAGAGATCATTAGTTATTTGCTTTGTCAAAGAAGTAAAGCGTTCAGCGATTATTTGCTGACTCTACTTAATCAACGAAATTTCATAATTATATACACCACTGGTACTTTACTGTAAGGCCGCGACTGTCCTTCCAGAGTGCGAGCTTTAAGGGAATAAACTCCACATTGCCTTAATCCACGAACCCTTACTGGAGGCAGATAAAGGGCTTACGAGGGTGGGACTCCTATAACAATGTTTAACAAATATTCCACGACACACGAAGACGTTTAAGTTAAAAATGAAGTCATAAACAAAGTATCTGACAAAGTTCTGTTGTAAAGATCTGTCCACTGTCAGGATTTTTCGGAAGAGTGTTAAAAGTAAAATAATAGTATATGTATGGTCCCACTGCTGGGCAAGATCACCATCGTTGAAATCAAGTCATCGCTACAATAGATGAGTTACGGCTTAATCACTACGCTTGCCCAATGCGGGATGATGATCACAAACCCGGGCTACACAACGAAAAATACGAAACACACTTTGCCCAACCCCGTAATTGAACCCAGGACCTCAGGATATCAGGTCGAGTGGTTTGCACTCGGCCACCGAGGCAAGTTGCTTCAAATGTTGCGTCATCAAGTATTTACAGAAAAGGAGAAAACTTAATATAAATTTAAATGTACTAACCTATTGTAACCTTACATTGCAGGTGCTTACGTTGAGACAAGGTTAACTAGTTATTTATACTATTTCCTAATTTAAATATGATACTAATATGTCACGTTTCTCAAACCTCCAGAATATTTGATTGGAATTGTAGAGTCAATTGTGGTGAAACTCTTTAATATATTAAGCGGGAAGAAGGCAGATCCTGCGTCATATTAAAACAAGACACAGTCGAATTCCTTTCCAAAGTAATGTTGAGAATTTTATAAGGGATCCTTGTACGTCATTTATGATATAAATGTCCTCGTGGAGCAGTGGAACAGTTGTAAAGTATGGTAATAAAAAGCCATAGTGTAAAAGCTATGCAACAACAAAAACAAAAACAGCTTCCTCCCATTCCTTTCGTCTACCTTTCCTCAAACCCCACCATCCATCATCAGTTTACAACACCCGGCAAGGTAACCCTACTCGCCGCTCAAACAAAAAACGCTTGACGCACAAAACAAGCCAATTGGATACTTCGATAGTAACAGTACAAAACAGGGACACTGCAGAAGGTAACCTTTGTACAAACGCGCTCCAGCAACGCACACATAGACAACCTCTCACGGACACGGACACGGACACGGAAACGGACACAGATTCTCGCAACAGCTGCGCTCGAATAGTTGCGAGTTGTGTCCGTGAAGCGTACCTTCTGCAGTCTTATTTTGAGGTAACAGTTTGTAGCCGGCTCCCGAGTCAGGACTAGGGTTGCAAACCATACTTTAAAATAACGTATCCTACTTTATTTTTCATCCCCATACTTCATTCTTTTTAATAAAAATAAAGTATGGAAAATACTTTGTTTCCGACTAATGCGTGCGTTTGAACGGAATATTCCTGTTGACTTAATTTATGAACTACTGAATCATACTCAGACTCAGGTGAAGTGAAACGAAACGCAACGCTAATTTCTGAACGTGCTATAAAACAATAAAAAATTATTAGATAGTGCCAAGAGTACAAAGAAATACGTTTTTAAACATTTAAATAAATAAATTTGGAAAATACTTTTTTTATATACTAGTTAGTGATAGATTTACTTTAATTTCCTGAAAAATAGTTGGCAACCCTAGTCGGGACGTCGAGGCTCGAGGCTTGCGCTGCGCCATAAAAAAGATCGTACGCAAACATATTTTATCGGGAAAGCCATTTTTCGCAGGCGGATCTCGAGCCGTTTATGTGAAATGCCTCAATTTCCCTCCGGCTACATGGAATTGCTTGTTAACTATAACACCTTACAACTGTGTCACAAGTTAGTTACGAATAAACGGGTGAGAGTTTAAATCGTATCTTTTCGATACAGTAACGCCTTACTGTCACACAAAGATTAACGATTAATTTTGGTTACCAATACGAGCGCTGACCGCGCATAAAGCTAGCTTAGTTTTTGCAAAGTCGGTATACACGGCGATCAAAGTTCGGTATACACGGCGATCTACTTCATTGGCTGTGTACTTATATTTCTAATCGAAGCCAAGCTGTAGCTTTGAAAGGTTACACTTCAAGATTTCTCCAAATTCCCCCGGGCATTCCTCAGGGTTCACATTTAGGCCCTTTTCTGTTTACAATTTACATTAACGATGTTGGTTCTTGTTTTTGTGATTCGTTATTGTAGATAACTTAAAACGACGATAACTTAAAAGATGTTGACATTTTTTCTTCATCGTTATCAATTTTCAAACAAAAAATTGGTGATATTATATTTAATAGATAACTGTAAATGAACTGATATTTATTGTTTTTCATTGTTTTTAACCGACTTCTAAAAAGGAGGAGGTTACTCAATTCGACTCGTATATTATTATTTTTATGTGTGTTCGCGGATAACTTCGTCGTTTATGAACCGATTTTGATGATTCTTTTTTTGTTAGAAAAGAGATATCCCAAGGGTAGTATCATGATAAGGAAACCAGGATCTGATAATGGCATCCCAGTGAAATCGAGGGGAACTTTCGAAAATCTTAGTGGCGATTAGTGCGTTTGTTAATGTTTTCATTAAGTATTTTAAAGCACTACTATTTAATGAAGGTCTGGTGTCGATCTGATGATGGAGTCGAAAGCCAGTCGAGGGAACTCCTCAACGATTTACAGCAATTACATGGTGTTTGGGCTTGATTAATTTGTATTGATGGGAACCTTTCACCAAGATGGGTTGTGACTGTCATTAGAGGTCTGATGATGAAGACAATAGACAGTCAAGGGAACTCCTCAACGTTTTACAGTAGCTACCTTGTGTTCGGTCTTAACTCATTTCCATTGATAAGAACTTTGCACCCATATGGGTTATAAGTGCCACTACAGGTCTGATGATGGAGACCATAGACAGTCGAGGGAATTCCTCAACGATTTACAGCAGTTACCCTTTTGTTGGGCTTATTTCATACGGTTCAATATGCCAAAATGTTTAGTTTGTACAAAAATAATATCTAATTAAGATTGAAGTTTTACATAGGAATAATAAGGCCGTCGTTTCCTCATCCGAGAAGCATACCTGTTAGGTCTGCGTCTACCCATCACTAAAAATCGTAAAATAAAATAATTTTTAACAAAAAAAAACAGACTTCAAAAAAAAAAGGAAACAAAAAGTAAAAACATCTCTTAAAAGCAAGAAATAATATTGAAATCATATTATTAATTACCTAGATACGCATGTCAGTTTAAAAAAATGTCTACTAAAGTCGGGTGGGACTTTTACAATAAAAAAACCGGACTAACATAAGAAATAACTGTAAAGAGAAATAACTGAAAAGAAAAAAAACAAGCTCTACGATACCAGAATTAAATTTGAGCAATGTTGAATGCAACGTGAAATATTTCCTTGTCCGATACTTATACTTAAATAATAAAATCAATAAATGAGTATTTATAAATACGTTGAATTGATAGTTGTCGCAGACGACAACTATTCAATATTCAATGTATTTTTGAGGTTTTTTTTTCTTTTCAATTATTTCTCTTTACAGTTATTTTTTGTTAGTCCGGTTTTTACGAGTATATAATTGTTTTTTATATAGTTGTTTTGGCAGTCAGGTTTTTTGTTTTATTTTAATAATTTGGTTTATTTCAAACTTTTTAGTTTTGTAAAGTAAATAACCAAGCATTTGAAAACCTACATAAAAAACTCATATTATTTAACAGAAAAATTTAATTACAAATAGCTAACCCGATCATTCATATACTATGTAATATTGGGTATAGATGTGCATCTCATAGAAAAGAAGATGTCATATTTTGTCACTTATCTTATTCCCGTTTCCACATTCCGGATTTTTTATAGCCTATGTCACTTCCACAGTCAAACAAATCTAACGACACCTTATATGTTAAAATCCATCATGCCGTTTGGTCTGTAGGGCGTGCAAAAGAAATAGGACGCAGTCGGGTAAAAAGTGGAGATAATGGAACAACTATAAAAGTTTAAATAAACAAAATTGTCCCCCAGCCGACCACCAACCACCCGACTTCAATAGACATTTTTTAAACTGACATGCGTATCTAGGTAATTAATAATATGATTTCAATATTGTTTCTTGCTTTTTAGAGCTGTTTTTACTTTTATAAATTTCCTTTTTTTATGTTTTTATTTTTCATTTTGGATAGGCGTTAAGGTCCATTGTGCAAACTTGAATGTTCTTAACATTTATTACATTTAATGGAACTTTCTGGTCTGTTTGCAAATTGTTTTGTAAATTTTATTATTGTGTATGACTGTATGTTTTCCTGAATAAATAAAAATTAAAAATTAAAAAAAAACTGCGATAAATAAATAAAATAAATTAATGTGCAGATCGTGGCAACTGAACCTATTTCCTTATAACTGTATATATTGTGTTCTACTCCTATTGTGTTATTCCTGCAAAGAGGATAGTTTGTTCCAATGCAATATACTTGTAGAGCACTTGTTACATGACATCCAGTGATTGAGAGCCAACTTTCCCCCCTCCGTATAGAGTTAATAAGACAATCTGATATAGACAGATCTATATTTTTTGTAATTAACACATCGGGCCCTTCCTTAATGATGATGCGCTTTTTTATATCACTGGCTTTATGGTTGGACCATTTTAAAACCCAAAAGTGCCGGGTTCGATTCCCAGCAGGAGTTATATATTCTAAGAACTTCATTGAAAAGAAAATAAATCCATTAGTTGGTGGTAGCGAGAGTTGGTTGAGCGAAGCGATGGCTGATTCATATGTCATACTCGTGAACGGGTGCCGCCTTTGGAGGCTGCTCTGCTCTTGCATACTTATCTCATTTTTAGTATTGTTTACTAAGTATAGTTTAACTTTGTTTTTCCTTAGACAATTTTTTAGTACCTTTATTAGTACTGTATGACATTGTGAACATTTTAACTGGTAACTGATGTAAATTTGTGCAAACTTAGGTATTATTATTTTTTCTAACATGCTGTGATTGTCCTTTATATTATGTGTTTTTATTTGTAATGGAAAGTATCCTTAAAATTATTTAAAAATTTTGACGCTGTAAGGGAGAAAAGAGCTTGCTGAGTTTCTTGCCGGTTCTTCTCAGTCCAGAGTAGACTTACGAACCGATGGCATAACGACGTTCATAAGAGCTATTTGTAGCCTAAACTGAATAAATCATTTTGAATTTTGATAAGACTAACTCTTAGTACCTACACCTGGTCTGCTACTACTATCTCATACACCTGTCGCAACATCAACTATCACTGAGATGGAGGCAAAGCTATTACCAGTTGAGACATAAAAAAACTTGTACTTCAGGTAAATTACAATGAGAGCGAAAAAAGCATTTTCAGTTTAACGAAAATTCTTTAGTTAGAGGTTCAGCATAAAACACGATGGAACCTCTTTGTGCAAGTTAAAGTCATTAACAAAGAAAATTGCTTTCCTCATAAACCAGTATTAAAAATTAAAAGCTTGGCTGTACACTAGGCATTTAAGTACTGCAAAAGATTTTAAAAAAATGTGTAAAAGAAAATAATGAAATAAAGATAAAATGTATTCTTTTACCGCAAGTGAAATAATGAAATATTTATTTATTTAGTTATTTGGAAAACTAACAGCTAATAAAAATGTTTTATCTTAGAAAAAATACATGTCTACGTCAAATGAATACGTACTCACAATATTAGTACATTAATTAATAACATAAGCACCTGCAAAAGCCTAAACACGTTTAATAGAACGACACCGAACTCAGTAATAAATTTGGGAGTGTAACCCCTGGCGTCGCGTACCTGCGCAAAATTATCTCAAGAGGCTTTGTCTGCCGAAATGTATCATAATATCCATAATATCGGGGAACGTGACCTCCACTCTCATACGAAATTACAGCGAGCAATAATTCAATCAAACGCGGCTTAAGCGAGCTCACCGTGTTTACTAAACACGCGCCCTTATCACGTGCCATTCACGACCTTATCCTGCACATACTAACGATATATATTAACCGCGTGAACTTCACAAATCGAGAAATAAACTCTTTCCTCCCAAAAACAAAGCACAAAATCGAACGTTTTTCAATCAGTCATCTAAAAGTGATTGTGCTAATCAGTCGTGTTGCCATGAAAACTTACTTAGGAGCCTTCGTATGCCTTTACGTGGTGAATTTTTGCTTGCAGAATGCTATGTGCAGGGACGAAGACAAAATAATGAAGTGTAAGTGGGGGGGACAATGTTTTTGGAGCGTGTTAACGTGAAGTTTCCCAAGACGATTCTATCTCTTGCAAGCGCAAGGCATAACTTTCGTGATAAGTATTGTAAGTCTGGCAAACACCCTCTCGGGAGCAATAATGGACCTGTGGAAATGTCTAGAAAAGAACTGCGAAACTATGCTGTCCGCAAGTAGATTTAGGGCCGCACACTACTTAGTGTCCACTTACGAACATTCGATAGCCTCTTGGAAGCGTTATTGCTGTAAAAAAAATGGATGATTATGATGTTTACCTTCGTAAGGAAAAATTGGGACCTCGATTTAGGTCAGGTGGGTTTAGGAGAAGATTTTTTGCAACCGCCTGCTGCCGTTTCCAGACAGATAACCGCAATCGGTTATGACTGTATCAAACTTTTATTGGTATCACGTACACAAAGTTAAAAATAAGGAATAACGAAAGCTATAGGGCTCCGACTCAGTTTTTTGTTGCAACTAGAGTCACAAAGAATATTGAATTTTCTTTACCCTATTCAGGACACAAATTTTCTGGGAATCGATAGAGCAAGTTTTTAAATTCTTTACGAAGAAGCACTTGGCATTCATCTTATCTGATGTTAAATGAATAAGGGCGAAGGTGAAAGCTCATGTTTAGTGATGGAAATGTTGCTGTACTTCTTACAGCTTGCTTCTGGCCCAACGAGGTATTCGAGCCGTGCTTCGGTGGGTGCGCTGAGGTGTCTTGCGACAACCCGCGCAACCACCTGCGCCCCTGCTACCCGTACTGCGAGTCGGGCTGTGTGTGCGAGGAGCCCTACGTGCGAGACGACCGGACGCACCAATGCGTGCTGCCACAGGACTGCTCACCGTTTGTACTTTGTTTTTACTTAAATTTGGGCCATGGTCGATGTCATGCGTCCACCCGCGCAACCATATACGCCCTTGCTACTCTTACTGCGAGTCCAGGTGCGTGTGCGAGGAGCTCTACGTGTGAGATGACCGGACGCACCAGTGCGTGTTGCCACTGGACTGCTCACCGTTTGTATTTTGTTTTTACTTAAATTTGGGCCGTGCTCGATGTCATGCGTCCACCCGCGCAACCATATGCGCCCCTGCTACCCTTACTGCGAGTCGGGCTGCGTATGCGAGGAGCTCTACGTGTGAGACGACCGGACGCACCAGTGCGTGCTGCCACAGGACTGCTCACCGTTTGTATTTTGTTTTTACTTAAATTTGGGCCGTGCTCGATGTCATGCGTCCACCCGCGCAACCATATGCGCCCTTGCTACCCTTTCTGTGAGTCGGGCTGCGTGGACAAACAGACACGCAGGACTACTCATCGTTTGTATTTTGTTTTTACTTCAATTTGGGCCGTGCTTGGTGTTGTGATATAACCTGCGCAACCACCTGCGCCCCTGCTTGCCGTACTGCGAGTCGGGCTGCGTGTGCGAGGAGCCCTACGTGCGAGATGACCGGCCGCACCAATGCGTGCTGCCACAGGACTGCTCACCGTTTATATTTAGATATTTGCTTTAACTAGCCGTACTTCGGCGGATGCGCAGAGATGTCTTGCGACAACCCGCGAAACCACCTATGCCCCTTTTTTAACGAGCAGAATTCGCATCCAAACCATCTTGACTTAGGCTAGGGAGATCTGGAGCTAGGATGGCGGTGTGTGGGGTTAATCACAGGATAGGATGTCACCGACCCACTAAACTGCTCGATACCCATCAACCGCTGGACTAGACCCCGAGCACTCGAAGAGTCTTTCACGGCCCGCCGTGGTTGTTCTTGAGGACACTATTCATTAGAGTACTTAACCCCAGGATGTGGAAGGATAGCCTCTATGCTTAGGAGACTATCGCAGGGAGTGTGAGAAAGGGGTGACCCTCACCACCGCGTTGGCTAGGATGGGCGAAACTGCCCCGAGGAGCTCTACGTGCGCGGCGACCGGACGCACCAGTGCGTGCTGCCACCGAACTGCTCACCGACAGTTTTTATTGTATTTTGCTCATATTTGGACTGTGCTTGGTGTCGTGGGACAACCCGTGTTCCTGCTACCCGTACTGCAATACGGACTGCGGGGCTGCGAGATCTCGCACAGCCCACCACGTCGGCATAATACGAAATGTTAAATGAATGGGAACAAATACTAAACGACGCACAGTGGTGCTCGAGAAATTTTCTGAATTGGTCAGCCATTATTGAGTTACGAAAAGTTGTTTATCTACACTACACGATCGTAACCCGCATTAGCTGGCCAGTGCGTCTTCTCTCCTCCTTCATCTCCTATTAAGGTAATAATTTAAAAAACTATCTGTTTCAGAACGCAAATGGGCATACCGGTGCCTAGTAAAAGATCCGAGCCGAATGTCGCCAGATCACCAGCGTCAATGGTAAAATACGGTGGTAGATCTAGTCGAGGACGGCAAGGAGGCAAGCGGGACGAACCCGTCGAGTTTATGGAGACAGAACCTGCCGCCACTCACCAGGAGGACTTCAAGCGATCCGACGTATCCAGGATGGGCAATTACTTCAACATCGTGATCGCCCCGCCGCCCATTAAAGCACTTCAGCCCAGGAAGCTGCTATCGCCCGACCCTTACCGTCCCGGCTCCAAAAGAACATAGACATAAGACGTGTTTGTTTTGTTTTAATAAATAAAATATACTTTGTAACGTAATTTTTTCACTATATCACATCATACGTTACATCACCAGCTCGTTTTTATATCCCCACTGCTGGGCACCCTATGAATGGAAACCCCACTTAAGAGATCAAGCCATACTAGTTACTACTTAGTTGTTCTTAAACCAGACACAATAGAAATTCAATTGTTCTATGGCACTGTGGTTACACTGGGCGTCCAAGTATTTAACCACGCGGGCCCAGTGTGGATCGGTGGTTGTCAAAGACTGCTAATACCATACATACAAAATTACTCATTCTTGAGTCATATCTTAAAATAAATATATATGTATAAGGATAGCCAGCGCCGGACCCCCAGTTGTTAAGGCGACGCTATGTGAAATGCCTCAATTTCCCTCCGGCTACATGGAATTGCTTGTTAACTATAACACCTTACAACTGTGTCACAAGTTAGTTACGAATAAACGGGTGAGAGTTTAAATCGTATCTTTTCGATGGCGTTACTGTCACACAAAGATTAAGGCGACACATTGGAAATTTACGTTGCGGGGATCTTGATTTTTCCCAACAATTACAAAACATATGAAAGTGATATTTGAAGACATGATTTTTCATTTAATTGACTTCATTCTGCTAGTTGCAGAAACACGAGTTGTTGTTGAGAAAAAAATATCAAAGTAACCTCTTTTAAAACATAGATTTGCATTTTACAGGCTAACCAGACCGATTTAAGCATCTAAATTTTCTTAGTAGAGTAGTAGTAGTCTTAACACACACTTCAATATTGTAGTTGATTTTTTTAAATAATTTGTAGTTTTAATTTGAAGGAAAAGAAACAGTTTTTCTTATGGTACGCGCAAACGCTCCGTATGAGATTTATTGTTTAGCGGTGCGTCGTCGCCTTAAGATGATTTAGATACAATTCCTTTTTTTTATAAAACTATGTCAAACGAGCAGGTTTACTTTGAGACCTACTTATTCGTTTGTTAAATAATATAATGCAATTTGCTAATATTGCTATATTTTTACAAAAAGTTTACACTATATGCTGCACTGAGAAACTCGCACTAGTTGTATGAGTATATATCCGAACAAAAAAAAAAAGAAAACATACAATAAATCTAGAGCTAGGGTATTCATATATAGATGTAATTGATACATATATATATATTAATACCCTGGACAGTAAAGCTCAGGGTAGTATCATCTTAGTAAAACAGGAGTGTTTATACATTTGGATATCCCATTCAAGAATTTTCAATTTTTTCATGGGATGTGATACCATACATCCCAAAATGTATAAACGCTTTCAAGCCTACCTTGAAACCCGCAAGCAACGATATCAATAATAATGATGACAAAAAGGCAAGGAATTCTAGACTATCATTGAGATATCTTGCAAATCATCGTATCAAAGTGATTCCTGTGAATGTGCCTCCATTTTCTTTAATCACATTTTCGTGGGAATTGGCAGGAATTTATTAGTTGGTATGTCGATTCACGTTTAGTGAAGCGCAGACAAAACTGTAGGCCATAATAAAAATCACAATGGCTTAATCTTAATTTCAGCGGTAAACGAATTAAGCCAATTTTATGTAGTTAATATAGTAAACTAATAGATAGATTTTGTTGAAAATGGAGTCTCACAACACGTGTTTTTACAAAAAGAACTCGGATGAAACTCCCTGACTTTCATCCCTAACTGCTCATTGAACTTTAATGTCATTGTTAACAATTTTTAAAGTTTATAACAAATAAGAACGAGAACTTTAAACTTTTATAGGTACTTACATGAAATTACATTTTTTTTAAGACAGCAGCTAACAGCTATTATTTGTGCAATTGAATTTTAATACAAATGTGAAATAAATCCATTATTAGCTACTTGTATTTAAAATACTAAAACGAAAAAATTACAAAAAAATCATCGAGTCGCAGAAGGATAAATAGTTACACACCAAAAACTAAAAGTTTAAAGAAATGAGCTCGAATTAACTTTTTGGCAAATGATATATAATATATCGAATATTTAGCTTACCTACCCCCTACCCACATACCAATATTTACAATCATTATTTCTGTAAAAGTATCATAACAAAACTCTTATACGTTAAAAGTTGTCATTATCAAAGATTGAGTTTCAAAAAGGAAAACGAAACATCTCTTTTTTAATCCCTTTTCATTAAATCAATAAACTTCCTAAATGTCAAGCGTAGTTAAAAAGAAACGCGGTTCTTTTCAAAACAACGTTCAGAATTAACGATTGCACAGCACTGACACACGATCGCAAAGTGAAACGGAATGTTAAGTACGGCCATTTTGAAACCAGAAGGAAAACAAAATGCGTAAACTGCTATTGCTCGCGCTACTGCTCTGTAAGTGTTTCGAATTTAATAATAGATAATATTAGTAAAGAGGAAAATTTTGTGACTTTGTTCATTTGTTTGTTTGAGAGGGAATCTCTGGAACTACTGGTCAAAAACTCTTTCAATGATAGAAAATTACATTCCTTGCAAATAACATAGGCTATATTTTATTATTACATGCGGACGAAGTAAAGTAAAATGCTAGTATAGATAATAAAGCTGATTTGATTCGACTAGCAGATGTACACGAACCAATTATTATTGCAGATAACATCATTGCTCTGGCTTCTAGATCAAATTATGATTACGACGAAATGGACAAAAGACACTCGCTTAGTGACGACCGAAGAAATTGGAGGAAGAAGGTGCTAGTGGGCCCGTCTGAACTGGACCACAAAGATTACGACAGCCGGAAGAGACACGATTACGAACCACCGAGGTTCTATGAGGATGCCGAAGCTAAACTGTTCGGCGGCATCGAAAGGCATAGGGAAGCAGATTCTGCAAACTACAGGAAACGATACGAGGATTTAGATAAAATAACGTCAATAAAGAGTGCAGAAATGGGACAACATTCATATCTGTAATACTTTTGTGCTTCACCCTATAAATTAAAAGCGTTCTTCTTGCATTTTTTATACAGAATAACTTTATTTTTGCAGCGATGAGAAGAAAGCTTCAATAACAATGAATTGTGACCGCCCTCATGAAAGGTATATTATTCGTATTTATATCTTTTTTATTCTACTGTCGACAAATAGTAGCGTGATATTACACAGGTAGCAATTGCGTTGCTGGCCCTGTTGTATTTTAATTTATAGAACAATGATAATAATTTACGCTTTGGAAGTCATTGGAATCTTTCCTAAACTGTAACTGCGAAAATATTATGGGACCTTTGAATTTTGAGCAGCGCTTTTTGACCTTCGAACCCAATGGAGTAGTAAATACATCCAACCAGGGCCCCATGACTGCAACATAATATAAAGTTAACGTCTTCATGTCGTTTCTGATATTTTAAACCTGACCGAACGTTTTAACCCTTTAACAGACAATACAGTGTTAATTACTTATCAATCTCAAGTGCATAGGGTGGCAACAAAGCTGCCAATGTCCTCGAAAGGGTTAAAACAGCAGAACCGAGGCCCAGGAAAAATTTTCCTACTCCAGGTACGAATCCTGCTTCGCCGGGTGCGCGGCTATCACTTGTGACAACCCCCGGGAACGGCTCCGGCCCTGCTACCCGTTCTGCGAGCCCGGCTGCATCTGTGTGCCGCCGCACGTGCGGGACGATCGCACACACAAATGCGTGCTACCCGAGGATTGCACCAAGTAAGTACGGGTTAACGCGCCCGGTCAGCGGTTGCTCAGTTTAGCAACTTTCGCAAAGGCCTGTCATCGGTAATCAAAATGTATCATCACGAGTTTTTTCGTGCTTCGGAAGGTACGTAAAGCCGTTGGTCCCTGCTGAATTAGCAGTCTTTTTTTTCTTCTTTTATTGGTTATAGGCAGGCATTTGACTACACCTCACCTGATGTTAAGTGACGGTGCGGTCGAGGATGGAGCATGCCTGCCTAGAAATAGCCTATTCACTCTGGCCTTGAAGAGGTCTAGATTATACCTTTCAGGGAACACACTCGCAGGCAGTGCGTTCCATTCCCTAGCTGTACGCACTAAGAAAGTTGAACCGAATCGGCTCGTGCGACAAGGTGGCATATCTACAACATAGGGATGGAACTCGCGCCTCGCGCTCCGATAGCGGAAAGTGGATGGTGGGATTAGGTCGTGCAACTCCTTCGCACACTCCCCGAAATGAATCCTGTAGAAGACCGACAGACGAGCCACCCTACGCCGATGTTCTAGATTTTGCAGCTTGGCGTCTATCAGGGCAGGGTCACCAATGAGTCTCTTAGCTCGTTTTTCAATCGAGTCGAAAGCAGCCAGTCGTTAACAATCGCCAATCCGCACTGGGCCCGCGTGGTGGTTTATGGTATCTCCCTATCCATCCATAGAAAAGGCTCGTGCCCCAGCAGTGACGACATAAAATAAGCTGGGGTGTTGTGTGGTGAAGTACTGGGTCTGCACGACACGGCTATCTGAGCTCAGGGATAGCAGCACGCATACTAGTGATTGCCAAACCGGTGATCCCAGTTAACTTGGTGGTCCCGTTTAACCTAGTGGCTGTGATTTTCTTATGGTCTTTGACCACACCAGTTCCAGACCCAGGGGGGCTCGGGCTTGATTCTCAGCGTGGGAGCATGTTAATATGCTCAGTTGATTGATGTTAGGCCTTGGTATAAGTCCACCTGACTAGTTGCCACCATCTAATTTAAGCCTGTCACCAAAACAGCAAACAAACAAACAGTATATTTAGAACACTTATTTTATGTGTCTGTTTGAAGCCCGCTTTCACCTTCGGCCTTATCACCATTCCACTACTTATTAAAAATTTAAGTTATTAATATTTCAAAGCTGAAGTACTGAACGCTTTAGGGATAGTGTCGAGTTTTAGCAATGTCTAATGTAGACAACCCAAAATCATGCAACACCAAACGTACTCTTATTATATTATTTGTTTATTTAGCGCATGCTATTTTATAAACATTTTATCTCATGGGATGGGATTGGTATTATTGTATACGTACAAATGGGTACAAACAAGGCAACTGTTAGTGACCTTAAATGCACTTTCATTTAAATATGTTTTATTCATTTTAAAAAAACGTTTTAAATAATAAGCTAATAACACATTAATAACAGGACTGTTAAGCTTGTCATGACCATAATTTCTCGTATTCGACAAACATCTATCCTTTCTGCTAAAGGCCGACGACGGCGACGCCTTAATTCCTGTCTTTAAAATTTTACCTTTTAAGTTATTTTCTGTTATGTATATTTTAAAAATAAAAATTAAAAAGGTTAATATAATTGGTACACGCTGACAACAAATACCTACGTCAACATAACTGTGGTCAACATCGTCGATGCTATAAGTTATTAGAGGTAGTCTAGCTCAACCTGGAAATATGGTAAAAAGACCACTTTCTACAAAAAATGTGATGGAAAAGGTCCTTCTATAAAAGTAATAAAACAAACGAACAAACATCCTGCATTTCTTCCCAGTTCTTTTCAGTAGAAGGTGTCCCAACGTACGGTATGAACCGATAGCGCAGTATTAGACCTTAGGCATACTTCGGTAGACTTTACTTAATTTATTTTGTACTTTATTTACTTTATTCAAACAGACTGTATACTAAAACCTAAGGAATTTATCAAGTCTAAGCCAAAAGACGCCCACTGCTGGATATAACATAAAGAGCATTAAATAATTTTTATTTTTATTTCCAGAGGCCTGAAAGGGATACCTGACTTGGGTGAAGATGTGTAAATACAAAACATTAGTCTTTAGTAATATAATAAAACCTTTTAGTACTTTTTCTGGACTTTTACCATTCATTTAGTAAATGTTTTTGTTTTAAAAGTTGTGTTTTATTTCTCTAAACTATCATTTTAAAATGTTCGTATACTCATGTGAACCTAAACCGAGGAAAGAAATAGCTCTTGCCTAGTTTTTTAAGGCTTCTTCTCGCTACAAGGATCTCATCGTAGGATTTATGAAGACATGGCTCAGATTTGACGTTCCAAAAATACTTTGTAACAATTTTATTATGAATAAAAATATTTTGGTTTGATTTGACTAAGTTACGAGATTTGGTTTATAAGTCGGGTGGTCATTCCTGCAGTTTGAAAGCCGTCGGTCCCGGTTGTAAGATGGCAGTCGTTAACATCCCACCCGCGCAGGTTGCATCTTATCTTATCTTATCTTGTCTTAGTAGGGCCTGCTGAGGTTTTCTTCTATCAGTAACACTTCGACCCATCGGGATCTTTTGTGCAACCCCATCCTTTCACTCTTCCTCCTCTGTAAAGGTAGATGCCATAAGTTTGGCAACGTCCTTAAGAGCAAAGAGCCTGAAGTCCTCCGGTTTCGGATAGGCCGACCCCAGGAGTCCCATTCTTTTTCTAGCCAGAGAGTCGCAGTCACACAGTAGGTGCTCCATTGACTCCGTTTCCTCTCCACATGCCCTACATAAACTATTTGTTGGGATGTGCATTCTGCTTTGTGGCATAGTGCCCTGTCAAGGCACCGATGGTTAATCGGGCCTGCCTTCTGCTGCCTCCGCATATGAACTTACTCCGTCCTAAGGCGTTTTCGCCTAGGAAGGATTTGGAGTGTTTCATACCCGGCTGCTCTTTCCATTCGATGCCGTGCCTGTTTTCGATGTAGTCTTTTAAGGCCTTGTTAATGGTACTTTGTGCAAGTGCCACGAACGGCTCAGGACCAATAAGCTGGGTCTCTGAGCCCTCCCAGGCAAGTGCATCCGCCATCTCGTTGCTCACAGACCTTCCACAGGTCTGTGAGGACCTCGAGCGCTGCCGTTGGAGTGGTTCTAAAGGCACCAATGATTTCCAGACAAGCTGTTCTTTGAAGTTTGCTAAGAGCGTTCTTACAGATCTTCAGCCTGGTTCTGGGCCAACAGACGATGCTGCCATATGTAAGGATCGGTCTCACGATCGTCATGTAGATCCACCTAATGATTTTGGGGTTGAGTTCCCAAGTCTTGCCATATGTAGACCAATACATACCAAAAACTCTGTAAGCCTTGGCTACGGTTGTGTCCACATGCTGTTTCCAAGTAAGTTCCCTATCCAGCGTTAAGCCCAGATATTTCACTTCTTTGGACCAAGAGAGCCGGGTGCCATAGCCGTAGCATCAGTCACCCAACCGGCCCACAAGGTGCCTCTTCACGCCTCGTTTGAAGGACCCCATGCATCGATTTAAAAATACTTTAAATCGATGATCCCATGTCATTGGGTGAATGTGAAGTGTTGGTTATAATAGCCTTATTCTTGTCATGTTTATGTGAAGTTTTCAGCATTACAGTGACAAGGATGACAATATTTCAAATCGGTTCTAGTTCGCAACCTTCCGTACTTTATGTTAGGCAAAAAAAAAGTCATTTATACATGTTGACTTTTTAATCACCGCCCAAAACCTTCTGAGATAGTCATAACATAAGTTTGAATAACCGGTCGTTGTGGAGATCCTTGGGGGAGGCCTTTGTCCAGCAGTGGACGTCTTTTGGCTGAGATGATGATGATGATGATGAAGTTTGAATAATATCGTTTGTTTGTATCACGGGATTCATCTCAGAAGGTTTGGACGGTGATAAAAAAGGCAACCTGTATAAGTCAGATTAGCTAGCTTAATTTGAGCTTATGATTTGACTGATGTATTTATGAAACAAAATGAAATATCGCCTTATAACTTTCAAATAGTTGTATTATTAATCAACATTGATAAGTAAGTATAAATATTATAATCAAGAGATAATGAAATGATTTTTTAACATAAATATAAAAGCTACGTTCATATATCATGTCGTTCACGTTGGATCTCATCGTTGTAAGCATATAAAAATTTCACTGCTGGCGTTCCCAACTGAATAAAAACACATGGCCAGTTACGGCTATAGCCCACTACGGCATACCTAAATGAAATATATAGGCTTTAAAGCAAAAGCCAGCCAGCCCGAATGCTTGCTGAGCGCTGGAACTCGCCGCTGCTGAAGCGCTGGGTAAAACTGCAAACGGCAGTGGCGAGTCGCGACATCCTAGAAATCCTTTTAAATATAAAATAATGTATGTATTTTTTGTTTTTTACTAACTTAGGTTATGTTTCAATGTTACTAACACTTATGGATTCTATATTCGAAATAAAAAATGTATTATTTATTATTATTAAAACCAATCAAATGTAACCTCTTTAAGCATATGATATTTAATGTTTCTATATAGTATTATCTCCTTCTGAAAATAAACCAAAAACCGTGCTATATACGAGTTCGCGTCAGCAGTCTAACGTGGCTATAGGTATTGGACTATAATTTCTAGCATTAAATCCGTGCACCTTACTTTTCAAGGCCAAGTGTGAGGCCGATAGGTATTTGCTGCCTGCCTTGCTAGCTTCTTTCTTCTTGGCCTTAAGATTCATTCTTACCGCCTACGTTGCCATTGCAGCTTAAAAAGAGGTACAAAGTATATTCTTTACAAGAACGCTAGAAATAGGGTATTTGACTACAATGAAAATATTGATCAAACTGTTGTTAACTTAATAGTAAACATGTTTTTAAACTAATTTAGCCAGCACATAATTTTAAAATGAGTATGATTTTTATAAAAAATTAATTACATATTAATATTTATATTTATACACATTAATAACATAATAAACTTTATCTACACTAATGTTGTAACATTCTACTTATGTTTCCAATACTTGACTTATAATTACTACTGTTATAGCGCAGACAACAAAACACTCAATTTAAGCAATTTCACATGATGGTATAATATCCACATCGATATCGTAAAATCTCATTATAACATCAATAAAACGCGACCAATTAACCTGGCGAGCCTTATGTCAAAATCCTCATACAAGTTGTATAAAATTTTGACATTAGGCTGGCTTTTGAAAACAGTTGGGTTATACGTGAAAACTTCGTCGAAACTACTAAACTTACATACACAAAACTCTTTGGTAAGATCTTGTGCCAATTAAATAAAAAAAGAACAGCGCGCGCTCGCTCCTGATTGGCCCTGCGCGCGCAGCTGCGCTCTCATTGGTTAGATTTTAATGGCGGAAATTTGAACAATTATTATAAATAAACTATTGTCAGCTTTTACTCTTGTTGTTTGACTAATTGCATTAGTGAAGATAAAGTAGTGTATGCAACTGCATATAACACGGGTATTAAAACACTCGTTACTATTATGAAACTCGCTGCGCTCGTTTCATAAACTCACACTCGTGTTTTAATACCCTTCATTATATGACAGTTGCATAAACTACTATTTTATGATTGACCACGAGATCAAAAACGCACGGGATGACGCTGAATCTGGAGTGACGTCACCAGCTTGTTTACAGTAAATGTCAATCAAAGTTTTGTACGTTTGATTTGACAGCTAAAAGTTAAGCAGGTGACGTCACGACATCACGTGACCTGCATGCATGGCGTCTTCTTCAGCGTTTTGGCGGCTATTTTATTAATTAGAATTTTAATGGCGATTTTCATAAAAAATAATGAAATTCATAACGAATTAATCAAATTGCAAATATATTATGCTATAATGAACCATTAAACATATTTTTCTAAAACCTGTCAAATACCCTATTACTTTGTGCCTATATGACACGATGCGAAACGTTTCTTAGCTCTCGTGATAGGCGATTTGCCGTCCAGGCTCGTGAAAATTATAGTACAACAGTACAAAAGAGAACGAATATAATATGAATCTTAGATGAATGATTGGTCTCGCTGCGCTCGACTAGATACCGCGCTGCCTAGAAACAATAGCTCCGTGAATGCGGCAACTCAATATTGTAGTGTGTGTAAGAACGGTGTCCTTCTTATTTCATGTAGTATTATTTTTACACAGTTTAACTACGCAAACTGGCATTTTACCTTGTCGAAGTTGAAAATCGGCGACGTTCATTCATACTAAACACTGCAACGAAACTTTGATAACATATGACATATGACACATAGCGTTCTCATCTGCTGCGCAAGCCTGGCGAGCGCGCGCATTAATGACGCACCGGCAGACTTAAATTTCAATGCATCCATTGTGCAATTGTTTGACTTAAACCAATAAATCAATGAGCAAAACTATTGTTTACCTGATTCGTTAGTGATTGAATGAAAATTTAATTTTTTGCAGTGTTTCCGGACGGCGCAATAGTGCACACTGGGGTTAAGCCTTTCGTAGCTAACATGGCGGTGATGGTGTACGCCACGTAACCTGCACAGACGTCAGCGCATTCCAAATATTGTGATGATTTGTATTTGCCGTTTTTCTCGAATTGGATCTTGGTAATGAATTCGTGTTGTTTTATGCTGGTTTATTTGTCGCACCAAATCTACGCATCCAGTGAAACCCACTATGGTAAGTTTTTAATAGTTATTAATAAATTTACGCTTATATGAAGTACCTGTTACATCGCATAATAGTCGTAATTTAGGTCAAATTGTGTACATCGTTTTGGTTGCATCCCAGTTCAATATTTTGTATCTTTATTTTTTGTAATGTATTTATGGGTGTGACCTGTTAATGGTACCTTAGTAAATAAATAAGAAAGAAATTATACATAAGTAGTTCATCAGCGTACGTACTGAGTACAAGGTACTCTGTATTAACAGGGAGTCGAATTTAGACAAACTAATAAAGACAATACCAAACTAACTGATCGCCGTCTCAAACTTTCCGGTATATAAGAATACAGTGTAGGGTAAAGCTACCAAAGAGCAAGCACTACCAAAGAGTACTGCTATTACTACTAATTGAATAATTTTCAATCTGTAAGCAACGACACTAAGCCTGTGCTATTACGTGTGCATGGAGTCAATATGGTACGTAGTATTTATTGATCCCATGAGTGCCAATAGGAAAAATAGAATTGCGTATAGGAATACGTACTACTTGGTAGTGCGTACCCTTTGGTGGCTTTACCCTATTAACTATTTGTAAACGTTTCTAAGTTTCACACTCCATATGCAGTAAAATGAACCAACACAATAATGAGCTTGCCTTATCAACGATGAAATGGAAATATTTTTTACCTATTGCTTACAGAATGTGGGGCTCATGGAAAATTTGAATACTGCGTCGATGGAGAACCGGGTTGCGTTGTGGGATGCCATTGCCATCCAGGATACTATTTCGACACGGACACTAAGGTTTGTGAACCCAAGTAAGTATCTGAACGGTGACGTCAAAACCTTTATCATCATAAATCGTACACAAAATAATAATACGAATATAATTATTTCAGCATTAAGTTGACCCAGTTTAGGCGGCAATTCAACCCAATGTATGAATCAGAACCAACACGTGTCCCAACGATGAACTATGAATATACAAACCTACCTAAGCTAACAACATTAAATCCTATTGATACAAAAGTTGAAGAAATAGCCAAAGACACGGATGACCTCGGTGATTGGCTTTACAACCAATTCTTTAAGACTATTGAGAATCAGGTAATTAATAACACAAATAGCGAAGCCAAAACTCGAAGAAGTGGTGATGGTCGTCCTGTCAAGCCTAAAAGAAGATCACACAAAAAAAGTAAAAGATCTAAGAGCAAGAAGAAAAAGAGAAGAGGTCTGAAAAGCAAGTTGCTACGGATCTCAGAGGATGACAGTCTGTTTGACTCTAGTTCTAGCTCTAGTTCCGATGAAAGTGATTCTACTTCAAGTGAAAGCGGAAGTGATTCCTCATCTGACCACGATCATAGGAAAATTCTTATGATTAACAAAAAACCCACACCACCGTTGCCATCATTCATTTTCCTGCCAAATGTGGAAACACCTTTCTATCCTCCCATAGGTCTGCCAGCGCCACCAATCCTCCAAATGTATCCAATGGTACCAGTTCCTCCAATGGGTGCTGCTGGTGCTGTGATATGTATGTTAAGTACACTAGTTACATTTTCTAATATAACTAATTTTAGTACATATATACGCCTGCACATCAGATTACCACAATCTGACAAATTTCTAAAATAAACTTTGAACTTTATACAGGGTGTCCCAAAATTAGCACGTCACACTGACACCGGAGGTAGGTGGGCCTCAGATGCGTCGAACAAGCCTAACATGTCCATAGAAAAGTTTCATGAGTTTAGACTTTAGAGATATTACCAATTTCAGGTATTTAAAAAAAAACAATTTTAAATAATTTTTGTATCAGAGTTTTTTTTTACTTTTTTTTACGTCTGTCTTTGAGAATAGTTACTTAATGATGAAACAACATTATTTAGTAGAAAAGTCATGAACAAAAACGACAAATTGATAGTTTCCCTTAACTTTATTGTCACACAAAAACAATAGCTTCGACTTTAAACAGCAACCGTGAAAAAAATTTACTTCAAACTTTTCTATGGACAATTTAGGCTTGTTTGACGCATCTGAGGCCCACCTCCACCTCCGGTGTCAGTGTGACGTGCTAATTTTGGGACACCCTGTATATTATTTATTGAATATCGGTGTTCTTGAAAAAAATTGTCAGTTTTGGATAGGTTAATGTGGCGCCTCCACATTAACCTATCCAAAACTGATAATTTCTGTTCATTACAAAAAGAACAAGCAACAATAAAATTCCTAAAAATATTAATACCGTCGTTGGCATTATTTCTCAGGTGACTCTACCACAGCACCGCCCTCAACAACCTCATCGGCATCATCAACCACGCCTGCCGTCGCCTCAGCAACAACATCCGAAAATAACGAAGCTGGCTCCACCACAGCTGCTCCTGAAGATGCCCCTGAAGATGCCCCTGCTGCCCCTGAAGATGCCCCTGAAGCTGCCCCTGAAGCTGCCCCTGAAGCGAACGATGCACCCGCGGCTCGAGTTGGAGCTCAGTCAGAGCGGTACGACGAAATTCTGCCAAATAACCCGAAAGAAACATATTCGACAATTTGCCATAATGTACCTACACGACACATGAACAAATTGTATCTTAAAAATAAGTTTCGAAATTGTAATCCCTCGCGCGCCATATGCACTACCGGTAGTGCATAAGGTCTTCGAACGTATATACGGGCTAAAGAGAAACTTAAGCGCAAACCAATATTAGCCCGACCACTAACAAAACCCGCTTGGACTTTTGGGTCTATGGCTTGATGGTCTTACTAGCAGACCACAGAGGCATTTAAACTTTAAACAAAATAATTAAACAATGTTAAAGTTCATCACTCTACTCTAACATCGTTTTTATTTTTTCAGAAATAACAAAATGGGACGTCGAAATAAATTTGTGAGTACAAATGTATTTATAATCACCAGTATATTTTTTTTACATCCCCACTGCTAGGCACGAGCCTTCCCTATGGATGGATAGGGAAAACAGACCATAAACGGAAACGGGGGCCCAGTGCGGATTGGCAGTCGTTAACGACTGCTAATGTAGCCGGGACCACCTGTTTTACGTGCCTTGCGAAGCACGTAAGAGCTCCAAATTATACATTTTTGGTTAACCATCCGATGAAAGGCCTTTGCAAAAGTTGCTTAATCTTAGCAATCGCAGACTGGGCGCATTAACCACTACTGCGCCAAGTTCGTCTCAAATCATACTTCGAATTCTAACTATCTATTGGTAATTTAAACGACATATTTGGAACATTTATAACACACAAAACGCGAAAAGAATAAATAATTAACAAAAATTTATCAATCTAATTTCATTTAGTTATTCAATCTACTCGTATACCAATAATAAATGTTCATGATTTGTTTTTTTGGAATTAAAAGCTTTAATATTATATAGTATACTAAAAAATCGTCTGTTGCAGTTGCAGAAAATACGGGATAAAATGAAGAGGCGAAACAAGCGCCCGCCAGTTCCAAATGCTTTGAAAGAGTTTCAAGTCCCGGGCGGGCCAATCGTGCATGGAAATGTTGAACAATCTATGGAACATCCCCTAAGGACTAATAAGGGCTTACCCAACCTCGAAGACGTAGACTTCAAATACCTAACACAACTTATTCATAAAATTGATCTTAACAAAACTGCTCCTTTGGATCAACCGCCATTGAATCCTATGTTAAATTATCCCGGGGTCGAAGGTTTGTCTCCACTACTGCAAAGACGCAACTACCAAAATGCACCATACTATTTAAATAAACAAAACTATGAAAATATTGTACCAAAATATGAAAACAGTTTGCCCCTAACATATGCACAAAATAATCACAAGTCTAGACCAGCATCTAAAGCTGACGACGTGAATGATACATACTATACAAATTTAGGAAAAGAGATAGCTTCACTAATTAGGAACATTGATGATAAGGGCGAACATGTGATCGATATAGAGTTACAACAACAAAAAGTTTTGCAACCTGTGGGTTTATTAAATGGTAACAGATTTGCACCGGGAAGGTCTTACTGGGAGAGATTTGTAAGATCTCCATTGAAAAATCTTATCTTTAAAAAAATTGATACGCGTAGACACAGTGGTGAAAATCTTGTTGATATTGAAAATAAAGTTAATGTAGCTACTGCTATAGAAAGGTCGTTCAGTCTTCAGGAGCTTGAAACTATGGCAA
Source organism: Eudonia lacustrata (assembly GCA_947562085.1). Classification (NCBI taxonomy): domain Eukaryota; kingdom Metazoa; phylum Arthropoda; class Insecta; order Lepidoptera; family Crambidae; genus Eudonia; species Eudonia lacustrata. The sequence goes on along the minus strand of OX387325.1, from coordinate 12,579,151 downwards.
ACATTATGGAACTAGCAAAATTCGCAGTGAATGGACATCAAAACAGAGGTACTGAAAGGAGTACTATGCGTATCAGTACCAATCCAATCTATGATTTTAAATTTAATTTGTTACCAGAAACAATCAGAAAAAACAACCCTGTAGTTCAGGAGATCGCAGCAAGTGACAAAGACAACGTTATGAATCGGGAGGAACTCCGTGAAGTGAGAAATCAGCATTACCAGAAGTTTGTAAGACGCCCACCGCCTAAATCTTCACCATTAAACTTAAATAACAAAAATGAAACGCTAAACAATAGGACCCGGCATGTCGGCGACATGATCAATATGAACTCTTTGAAAAATCTATTAAGAGCGCAAAATTACCAAACACCGTTACAACAACAGGTCTCGAGACTTGTACTTGTTGAAAGAAATACTACTAACCCTCTTACAGCTCAGCAGTTGACGAAATATCAAGTTAAACCTGCCCTACTTAACTATAGAAACGTTAACTATTTAAACAGTAATCATAACCATAATAAATTCCATGCGCAACGCTCACTTATACCGATTCAAATGCCCCAGCACGCGGTACCGAGCCACTTGGCCAATCTTGTTAGACCATCATATTTCCATCACCAGTTACATCACTTTGATTACTTCGATTAGTAATTATCAGTAAATATTTTAAATTATTAAATTTTATGACATGTTTTACATATAAACTTTTTAAATTCCCTTCCCTGAAAGCGTTTTGCATTCCATAATCCGACGGACGTGTACGATACACAAGCTAGACTGGCAGCGCCGAGCTCCAGCCGGCTGCAGCACACTGAGCACCAGGATTATGATTTACGAAGCCTTCAACAACAACGGTAACTTTTCAATAGGATAAGCATCCAATGCCGGCAATGTCGAGAGACTAAAGTTTCGGGTGCGATATAACAGAGCAATGTTAGTAGTATGCTTATTTTCGCACAACGTTTGTGGCGAGCGGGAATAAATGGTAATCCCGTTGTATTCTTCACAGACAATTTAATTCCCATTTCATAACGTGGGACTAGTCCCAACGTTGAAGCGTTTAGGGGGGAGGCAAGGTGCAGCCTGCAGTCGAGGCTGTTTGTGTACCATCAGCGGGTGAAATCAAGCGCGGGGAACGCTATCGCAGCGTTCTCGTGCTCTGTTTACGAAGCTAAAAGAATTTCTATTATGACTCTAATCCTATAGAGTGCTGCACGGCGGCGCTACGTACAGTGGAAACGCTAAATGCTCCAACTTTACCTTCCGCCAGTACATATTAACGAAATAGCCAACAGCTCCGGGGTGTATCGGGACGGTAAGCTTAATATACTGCTTCAATAACCGTTATGGAGCGGTCATATTTACTTTAATTCCAAATGTTGTACCCCAAATTTACAGAAGTGTAATAAAATATCCCTATTTTTGCTTTTACGGGTGGAAAGTATGTTTTTCGAAAATTTATTTCGGACTAGCTAGTCTAGACTAGTCCTATTTTAGACCTTGGTACAGTCAATCAGTCGGGAGGTGTCTCCTTGATATATTAGTATAAGTTATTTTTAGCCACTACAGTAACAATATCAATCTTACATTTATCAGTTGTAAATAAATTTACCCTGATCGCCATTATAATACAATGTTTTTGTCTATCAACCATTGCAACTCATCGTGGAGAGAAAATTCGATTTGTGCGTCGAAAATTGTTATGTACCTACCTACGCGTATGTCGAACATGACAAACTTTTGACACCTTCTGAAGTGATTTGATTCCGGCCAAAAGCGAAAGTTACGTATTCTAGAGGTGAGCTGCCTGACAATTTGTGACTGCTTTATTTGATTCTATCAGCAGTGGACGAACGTGGCATTTGAAAGTTATTTTTATTTTATCTGATACGGCTTTTTGTTGTAAAGACTTTTAAATATTGTCCTGAAAAATATTAAGTTGAATGACATTTGGTACCCGCGCTTTACTTGTATATGAATTTATGCTGGATTAAGGAATAAAATACTTCTTTTCTAGGGAAAACGTCTTATTTCTCAAACTTTTCGAAGAATGTAGTCTTTGGGCATCATGCAGGCGTGTCTTCGATGCTTGCGTGATACCCCTCTAGAAAACCTCCGAGGTTGATCCTTACTTTCTCGCCGCCCTTTAAATCCAGTGACGCTATAAAAGCCAAAAGCGCGAAACATTTTAACCGCCCCTGTGGTCTAGTGGTTAAGACCACCGGTTTAGACCCAGATGTCCCGGGTTTTATTCCCAGCGGGGAGTACATCTTTGTGTACTTGGTTGGGCTTGTTTGTCCGGCTGGCTAGCTACCACCATCTTATCTAAATATGTCGCCATAACATCAATGTTTGTAGCATTGTTGTGTTCCGGCAGCTATAAGATAGCCAGTGCCTCACTAGTTGAGGATCCCGGGTGAAGTGCGCTTCCATCATTGGCCTTATCATCACTTAACATCAGGTGAGATCAAGGCACTGCACTTACCCGTAATATAAAAAAAAACATTTAAAAAAAACATCAAAGTCTTTAGTGTAAACATAGTAGGGTCCTGTAAAAGCGGTTCGGCGGCCCGCCGCCGCCGCCGCTGGCGAGGTCGCGTCGAGCCAATTTCCATTCGAGCCATTCAGTTTGATTCACCTCACTCCGAGCTCGTTCTCTCGCCGTTAAAACGTGAACTTATATGCTCTGGATATGCCAAATGTACAGACGCCCGCAAATCAACGTACCTATCCAAAACTGTCAAAGTTCTTCAATACATTTTCAACCATATCGTTAAGGCATACAGTTCAAAGTTGAGGAAATTTGACAGTTGATGTGCCAGGCGTGTGTACTTCATCATAAGCCTAAAATGTCCCACAGCTAGGACGCAGCCCTTCCATTTGAATGAACTTGGTGAAATAGATAACACTCACCAATTTCACCTATAAGTTTTTAGAAAATGATATCTCACTTTAAACCCACAGCATTTAGCAGTCCGAGGCACGAGTTTTCAACTTCCAATAATTTGTAATTATTTTAATTTAGTTTTTTTAGTAATTGTTTTTTTTTTAATCTGAGAGTTATTCGTTTGGCAAATGTAGGTCGCTACATACATTTAAAACAAATACAACTCGTTTTTGCACTAACAACTTGAAAGTGTTACAACAATTTCTAGTAGTTTCATTGAATACCATTCCAGTGTTTATCGCGTCCCGGATTTCAGGAGACCACAGAGAAACGCCGTTGGAATACTAAACAATGTGGTTTGTCGCTTTCTGTATTTCTTAAAGCTACAGTTCTTATTTCATTCAGTTTAGGCCTTCTCTGAGTGTTCGACAACTCATGCTTTGATAGAATACATGTTGTAACAAAATTACAATTTCTTTCAGGTAGGTAAATAGGAAATGCCAAATCAGTTAAATTTTTTCATACATTTATTTATATGATTTTAAAAATTACTATTTCGAAGTGAAATCACACAAATACGCATAATTTATCTTTAAAATACACCTCTGCTAATGAGTAATATAATACGGTTTAAGATATTTAATTGTCATTAACAAAATACAATATATAAAGAAATACTAGTTGTAGTAAAATACACAAAACGGAGCATCGGAACAGTCAGCCTATTCTATCTTATTTAAGTTTAGCTGTGCCCCGCAGTTTCACCCGCGTTCTATTAGTCATAGCGTAATGTAATATAGTCTATAGTCTTCCTCAATAAATGGACTATTCAACACTAGTAGTTTCTGAGATTAGCGCGTTCAACCAAACAAACAAACAAACTCGTCAGCTTTATAATATTAGTATAGATGTATATCAAGTTTCAAGAATAGAAGAATCGCGTAAAATGTCAAAATCCAATAAGTTCTTAAACAAATAATTGCTTCGGAATATAATTTGATTTTATAATTAATTGAGTTGTGTCGCAGGATAAGAGCACATTAAACTTCGACGGGAGACGAACCCGGACCGTACTTGACCCAGCCCGAATCGCTGCGAAACAAGAGGTCTTCGGAAACACCCGGGCGGGGGCGGCCTCTAATTTAAATATTTATACTTTAACATTAAGGTTTCACCCGTTTTTGCAGGTTATAAAACTCAATTACTTTAATGAACGGATTAGTTAAGAACGATGACCTGAGATTTCATAAATGCTCATTTTTCCGTTCATTGCCCACTTTTTTTTTTGAAAGAGATTGCTGATTGCCTCAAACGGCATTTTCAGCGTCACCGGGCTTTTTTGGGAGCGGCGAGGTACGTAAAGGGTACGTCAAGCCATGTGAAACGAATCACTTTCTGAGGTTTTCTAGAGGGAACAGCATCACACACTTAAAACTGCGTGTCCCCATGCCCTACTAGATTCTCCGAAGGGAGATCGGAATGGAATCGGATAGGGGAGCGGAACAACCTGAGGGCGCCTCTAAAGGCTCGGACCTCGGCTCGAGTTGACCGGGCCGTGGTGAAGGACAGAAGCGCCCAGGTACATGTCTGTACCTGGTATAGAGCGCATGTGAACCGGTTCTTCCTACCCTTATTCTACGAGTTCGGTGTCTTGGGCCTAAACTAGTGTGCATCTTTAGTATATTCTGTAAATGTGTGCATTTAGATGATCGGGCGGGGGGGCGTCCGCAACTGTTATGGGATCGTCGGGGTCATCTAGGACGTGTTTAGGACGTCTAGATGTATACCGTCTTGTTGGTGGAAGGCCTCCAACATTATAGTTGGCGGCCGCCACAACAAGCGGTTAGGGATGGGGGGGGGCGTTATCAAAGTATACATATGGAGAAGAGAAAATAAACGTATGGAGACGTCCTTGATAATATCTCTGATAGTGGGAAGATCAAGACCACGGTGGAGATCTACATTGCGATAGTAGGTACCACGGGCAACCCGTGGCACCACGCATGAAACGATTTTGGAGGGTTTGGAGGGTTTGTAAGGGATACAGATAGGAGGGCGCGGTATGCGCAAAATCTACGCTAGCGTAAGTCATGACGGGGCGAATGCAAGTTTTGTAAATTGTCGTCTTAGTACTGATAGGAGGTGCCTAATTATGAATAAAACCCTTAAAAACATTATGCCGTTTCTTTATTTACCAACAATTACATCTTACAATTTGATATATTTTTCGTATTCATAATGGCCTATAAACATTTTTTAAATTCTTTATTAATTTTTAAATATGAGTCAGATTTAGATGTTTTCGCAGACACATTGCTGTGATGTACAATTTAATAGTGTGATTAAAAAATGGACGCCCTACTATCTCATCTCTAAAAGACACTTAAATTACAGAAAATGGTTTTGTTTTATAATCTTAACAATGATGACCAATAACCATGTTTATTTTGTATTTGTGTTTTTGTTTCTTTTACAGTCAAGCATATCACCATATCACACCATATCGCAAGGAAAACATTGTGAATCAGTTTTGGGTGATATCACATACAATGTTATTCCTAAATAAATGTCTATTATTAAAGACTTATCACTGCGCAAGACTACTTACTTACTTACTATACTTATAATTTATTTAGCTTTCGCTTATAACCATTATTTTGCACGCTATTTCGTGTTCGACAAACGACAATAAAAAAAATTATAATGAATTGAAGGATTTCTTCTAATTTCAATACCACACTGTCATATCGGGCACAAACAATGTATCATTGACGAATTCAATTTCGCAAAACGGATCGCAGCGCCGCGTTCGTCGCGCACTCGTTTTAACATAAAACAAAAGTGTTCAGTCCTTTTGTTGTTTCAATCAGGGCCCGCGACGTTGTACCTACTCACTGATATTGGGTTCCGTAGCAAATAGCTCCTATATTTATTTGGCGCGGTTCGGGCGGCCATCCAATTTTCATATTTCCCGCGTTCAGTTCGCTGCGATATATAAATCGCATTCTGATATTTTTATGAATCCAAATTGATTTACATCTGATGTGGAAAGTGGAGCGGTGCTGTGATCCTTCGCGGATTAAACGGTTGTTTATGACAAAAGTTACGTGTAATGCAAGTTATGCAATTATGCCATATGCAATGCAATATAATTGAGAAACATAACGGTAATAAATAGAAGTAATATTATTATTCGAGTAAAGTACAATTTTTTTCTACTCCTATTACTTTATTTGGTTGGACACATGCATTCCTCATATGATCTACATAATTATCGAGTAGCAATGGCACTTTAAATACGAAATTTCAAATTACCACATGAATCAAATTGAATACGATGAAAACATAAAAATCCATTTTGCAAAAAAAAATAACGAAATACTTTGACAGATTCAATTCATTCACGGAATTTAAATATAATTGTTTTAATGTTATTGCTCGATGTGGCTTTTGCACAGCCTTTGAACAACGCATGTCCAGCCTAGAATGTTCGTAATCGAGTCACAGTCATACATTTTTCATACATTATTTGGAACAATAAGCACCGAATAGCAGAAGTATGGAAGTGAGGATGTTTAATGCAAATTGGATTTATGTGGATGCTATAAAGATATCACTTACGTGCAAACAACACGTATTATATAAAAGTCATTTACTTCTGTCGTAATACGTGTATCATCATCATCATCTCAGCCAAAAGACGTCCACTGCTGGACAAAGGCCTCCCCCAAGGATATGAGGGGTATTTGCCGTAATCGCCACGCTTGGCAGGCGGGTTGGCGATCGCAGTAGGTTGAGGGTAACCTCAGAGAGATGCTGCTGCCCATCCTCTGGAATAGTCCCTTAGTCGGCTTTTACGACACCCACGGGACGAGAGGGGGTGGTGCAATTCTTTATCCCCGGCACCACACAGGGGGTACTACGGGGGGGGGTAATACGTATATATTATACACAAAGACTTTTTAACGGTGATCAGGACCTACTGATTACGACTAAGTAAATTATGGCCATTGCAATAGTAATAGTACTTACATGTTTTCTTTTTATAAATTTAATTTTGTATTTTTAATTAAAATTAATTAGAATTTATGGTCTTCCTACATTTTTATGAAGGTTTTTTTTTACGTTGTCTGCCATTTGACAGCTTACTACTAATGACATGAAAAACTTTAAGAGCGTTCACGCCGCACACTAGCACCGCCAATGAAAAAAAACAAGTCACCTAATGAACATCTGACATGTTATGGTTTAGTTAAATAAGACGTTACAGCTAAAAACGGCCACTTTTAACTATAACGCCGTATTTAACTAAACCATAACATGTCAGATGTTTATTAGGTGACGTAAAAATGCTAAATTACTTCATTCAAATAGTTTGTTGAGCATAATTTGATTTTCTATCTCTAATTACTAGATATGATGTTTTTTTATTGGCGGCGCTAGTGTGCGGCGTAAACGCTTTAAATCTTCAATGAGGTTTGTTATCATCGTTGTACCTGTACTTATGAAGAGGTTTTATTTGTAACAAGAAGGAGAAGGATGACCATGATTTTAAAATTCATAGTTATTAACTTTACTTCCCAGACAAAAAAAATAGAACGGCATGTAAGTAAAGTAAGTAAAGTTTTATTATTATTGCAATGGCCATCATTTACTCAGTCGGAATCAGTAGGTCCTGATCACCGAATAAAAGTCTTCGTGTATAGGTACTTACTATATCTTATCTAAAAGCGAAATACCATATAAGTACTGGCTGATTACCTAAGTACCTACTTGGTATATTTGCATATTCCATAAAGAATTTTAAAAAATGTCCTCGGGATCACGAGATATTGCTGTTTTAGTCATGAAATATCGGCCTTAGTACGAGTAGACTGCTGGTAAGTCACTGTTAGACTAGACTATATCCAACTTTACCTACAATAACATAAAAAATATCCTGCGAAAACTTTCAATAATGGATTGATAGAAGAGTAGCTAGGCTGTTGAGGTGGCCATGTACTAAAATTCTTACTGGGGTCCTCTTAATAAAACAACCTTCTGAAACAGTATAAAAACGTATCAAAAGTATATATTAATTTAAAATTATATATTACTAGTGTATTAACTATTACTGTATAAACTCATATGAATCATATGTATTGTTTATTTTTTAATTACAAGTACTTTATTGACTTTTATAAGCGCACTTTATGTAACTAAATTGAATAAAGCATTTTTAATTACAACTGAAATGTTGAATCATCTATACCTTTTTCTAGCAGACAGTCTTTTCCCTTAAACGAATACGGCCAACCGAAGAGTTTCCAAACAACTTCAAGCAGTAAAGACCTGAAATGTTTCCTCAAGTTCTCTTGGTTTATCTGAGTACCAAAATGCTCGGTTGGGAAGAATGCTGCTTCCACGGGCACAGAGGTAATGTGGTCCAATATGCCGATGAGAGAACCCCCTTGCTCAGCATGGGCCGGTTGTAGGGCTGGCCACTACGACAGTAGGAATACTCTTGTTTAAAAAGTTCTCTTTGTTTATCTATACAATTCTAAATCCTCAGTAGTTGAGAATTTCGGTTTAAGTGCGCTTCCACCTGCGACCTTATCATCACTTAACATCAGGTGAAATGAAAGCCACCTCACCCGCTCAAGTGCTCACCCGTAAGATATATTTAAACTAGCGGACGCTCGCGGTTTCACCCGCGTGGTTCCCGATCCCGTGGGAATATCGGGATAAAAATGTTTTAATCCAGGTTATAAACTATCTGTATGCCAAATTTCATCCAAATCCATTCATCCGTTGCAGCGTGAAGAAGCAACAAATATACACACATACACACAAACTTTCGCATTTATAATATAAGTGTGAAAAAACATACAATAGTACGCATACAAATTGTAACGTACTCCACCACTTCACTTCGTTTTAAAATATGATAGACCACTTTTTTAGCCTTCACAACAAAATTAACGAAGAGTTCAATAACTCAGCGTTTTGTTTTCATTTTTTATTTGCCAATTGTTGTTTTCTTAATAGTATGAACCATTTATAAACATAAAGTACATTTAGCATGTTGCTTTATTTTAATTTCGTAAAACGTATTGCAGCTTTCAGTATCATATAGAAAAATAATATTGCTTTTCTCTAGGTAGTTTATCAGTAGTAGCCTTATTAACGTAATAAAACATAACTAGGTATAAAAAATAAAAATAAATATTTGTGACCTAGAGCGTATACTTACCTATTAGTGGCGCCTCTAGTCAAACATTGCAAGATTATGTCCATTTAAAACTTAAATAATTTATTACTAATTACCCCCAATTGGCTCCTTAGAGTAGTTTGTACTCCGGTATTGCTCATGGCCTGTATTCCTGGCGGCACGTGGCGAGAAGTACAGAAATTTGGGGAGTCGGAAAGAGACACCCACATAACCAAGTGCTTCTTGCAGCTATTTTTATCAGTGCTTTTAGCTTCTTATGGCCTAGATTTTTCAATGACTTAGTATAACAAATTAATATTTTGGACGACTCAAAAAAATTTAGTTATTAGCTTATTTGAATAAAGATATTTTGACATTGACTGTGTATCGTGTGGCAGCCCTGCGCAGGTGTGTACGCCGCTAGGATTGGCTGTGCGTTTCGTATTTCCCCGAGGCGTGTTTACGACGCAGCCGGGCGCGCAATCTTCCATCGCATCATCGTCGACAACCGCCTACTCCGACAAACAGTAATGAACAAACAGACAGTATTAGCATTATTTTTCTTTTGTAACACTTTGGATTTCCCCCGTCGCGATTTTGGAAGTTTAAAGACAATCAGTAAAACAACCTTATCATATTTGTTAACACAATAAAAAATATCACTTACTCGTATATGCTACAGACTAGTCTTTGGTGGTACGATTCTACTCATAACATGGAAATTGTCGCGGCTTTACACGGGCAGCTTAAGCTATCAGGAAGCGACTGCTTCAAGGTGCAACAGGATGGTGAACTACAGTCTTCTGGATGCCAAGTGCGAGCTTCATTCGCAATTCGATCACGTTAACGAAAACGAGAATTTGTATGGCAAAATGTTAACCCTTTTCGTATGTCGCCAGGAGGCGCTGTTTCAATACCATACTAATTTTCGTTTTCGTAAACGTAATCAAATGAATACGGATAAAATTCAAAAAATTCAAATTTAAAATTCAAAATCATTTATTCAGTTAAGGCTACAAATAGCTCTTATGAAAGTCATTTATGCCATCGGTTCGTAAGTCTATCTACTCTGGGCGGGAGATCTTGTACTGAGAAGAACAAGCAAGAAACTCAGCAAGTGTCCAGCTCTTTTCGCCCTTACAGCGTCATAAATATTGGAAAATGCCCTATCATATAAGGACAGGATTTTTGAAAGACTTGTCCTTGATTCCAAATTCTACAACATCGATGACTAAGTTAATATGCCTCTTTGCATAGCCATCCAAATAGGTTACAACAATAAGGCTAACTAAACTTTAAAAAACAATTGCACTACACGACTATTTCACAATTACATACCCGGCGTTGTTTCTCAGTTACTTGGAATGTAAGATATATGTTAATAAAAATATTTAATTTTATTTACTACAGAAATGCAATTGATTTCTTCATATGTTGTACTTTTTATTTTAAATGCTAATTGCTGCACTGAAGCTGAATTAAATATTTATAAAATACAGTGAAAAAATTAAATGCCTACCCGACCCAGCCAGGAATCGAACCTGGGTCTTCCGCAATCCGGATTATTTAAATATATATATATCTATACTAATATTAGAAAGAGGAAAGCTTTGTATTTTTGTATTTTTGTTTGTAACAAATAAACTCAAAAACGCACCATTGGAATGCTACATTAGCGCTGAGTAACATTGGCTATATTTATTACTAGAAAAAGAATTGCTTAATGATAAATAAATAGAAATACGATTTGTTTGTTTTGTTGTCATAGAAACTGTCAAAGCGGTACGAAGTCCGCCGGGTCAGCTAATATATAGGGTCTAACAATATCAATAAGCGAACGCTTAAGGGGAGCATCTACATCTTACTGAGCATGCTCACCAAATTTGGTCCAAAACTACAGGCTCGTTACCGAGATAATCAACAAAACATTATCATAATTCACCAAAAAATACACCCTTTCCAAACCCAAACACACGCACACAAAGATAGCCGTGTGTGTATGAATGTCATACAATGGTTTTTCAATTGTGTGCGTGTATCTGTACAGTATCTTTTTATTGGCGCTTGCGTGCGTGTTAGTAAAGATACAGCATATTTCATGATGTGCATTGTTTTAATTGATTTAGTTTGTTAGAAAACATAACTTTGAAAAATCACTATAAAACTGGAACCCATTTTCTGTCATTGTATTCAGAATGATGTATAGATACCGCCCTTAAACGTTCGCTTATTGATTTTGTTAGACCCTGTATATCTTTATATATTTATATCTTCTGTGCATGTGTATGAAATTGAACTCCTCTAAACGGCTGGAGCGATGGATGAAATTATTTGTTTGTGTTCGAGTAGATTCAAGAATGGTTTAGATTTACAATTGGACCCGGTTGGTGGTGCTGTTATAGGGGTTCATCATGGGATACGGGTGTTCTTAAGCGGACGGATGATTTGTTTGTTCTGTTGTCATGGAAACTGTCAACGTTTTGTTTGTTTTGTTGTCATGGAAACTGTCAAAGCGGTACGAAGTCCGCCGGTCAGCTAGTACATATAAATATTTAATTCAGCTTCAGTACAGCAATTAGCACTTAAAAATAAAAAGTAAAGTTTACTATTTACAGCGTTGTGTTATCAAAGTGGTATTTCATCTGTAAAGATGAAATATGCCATCGGTTGCAATAACCGTTGGATAGATGGCACTGTGTCGCTAAAAAACTTTCAAAAATTTAAAAGCAGTGTAAAAATTCAGTGCTTACTCGTCAGCATTCCATAGCATAATGGTCAGTGCAGCCGCCCGGATTGCGGAAGACCCAGGTTCGATTCCTGGCTGGGTCGGGTAGGCATTTAATTTTTTCACTGTATTTTATAAAAAAATATTTCTTTATATGTATTAAATACAAGGTTAAATCGTATTTAACAGTACTGGACAAGATTAGATTAAAATCTAGGTTTTAATATTTTGGAGCAAATGGTTCGAATTGTAGTTTAGTAGTAACACAAATCAATAAGCATTGTTAACTATTTAATTTCAAAAGGAAGTAGCTCAAAGCCCTAATTAATTACGCTTAATAAGTATAAGGGGAATTAACAGTATTTTAGGTACGGCCACCGCACAGCAATCGCTTGCATTGAAGCGCCAACCCTCAGCCCAAATGAGTTGGCCGGTCAAATCCGCCGGCAAATTAGGATTAGACGAGGGTACACCAGTTTTAGACAAAACCTTAAATTGGAATTACTAATTGAAAACTCCATTTCCGGTTCGCCGTATCAAATTGAAATCCAGAGAGATTTTTAATGTATATATAGGGCGGGTGTACTTTATAAAGGGCATAGGTAAGAGATAATATCGATATTTTAAGTTTAATTTTTTTTTTGTGTTTAAATATTATTTCCAACAAAAACTGCAGATGTAACTGATTCATAGTTTCTGACAAGATTTGCCATTCGGCCATCGAGACGTTCCTCATAAACCCAATTTTATTTTAAAGAGAACTACCTACAAGACTTCCTCACGATTTCCTTGTCGGTTTGTGATTTCCCAACATCGATTCCAAATGAGCTCAGAGGTGAAGATCGACTCTTCAATGTGTATGCAGCCGCCGCCGCCCCTGCTACGGACATTCTATTTGCCGACCTCGACGACCGTGAAATACCCGCTGCATTACTATTGAGCAGTTAAAGTCATCATATCGTGTGATATCTGCAAATCGTTTCTGCTGTATCCTTATGATACGATTATATACTGTATTTTGAAGTTTAAACGTATCTTTAGGTTTAGACTACACAAAAATCTGCTACGAAGCTCTGTCATAAATTAATATGTCAATATACAATGTTATTTTTAGTTTATACGAAACCTGAAAACTGTTTGTTCAGAATCAGTAATAGAATCGATTTCAATATTTTTTATACCATGTTACATTTTGACCAAATAATATTTACAAAATCTCAAATAAAATATACCTACCCTACTAAAAAACACAACGGGACAGCACAAAAAGCTTGTAACTTCGTGAGTTTCCAAGATATATTTTTTTGTACTGATACTTTAAATGAAAATATTTGACCCGTTTCGATTTTCGTATAAACTAAAAATAAGGTTGTATACGGCTTAAATAAATTATAGAAAAACTTAAAACATTACTAGGCAGCCCTTAGACCATATGGTCTAAGAGGCAGCCAGAAAAGAAAGAAATGGATAAGAAACAAATTTAAATAGGCGAACTGATAATGTTTTACAACTCCTTATTGATATTTTAAAATCAAAAATAAAATACTGTAAACATAGTACCTATTATTGTTTTTATTATACTTTTTTATATTTATATTTGTTGTATAGTACAGCAGCTTAAAAACTAAAAACATAATATATTAGAACAGTTTTACAATGATTTCAATGTAAGATTGAAAGCCTTATATTATTATTTCATTCATGTTTGTAATAACCTACGCCTTTAACCAGTACAAGTCCTTGCCTTTATAGAGGTACTTGTAAAACTCGTAGGTTCAAAGTTTTGCCAAGACAAACAGGAGCACATAGGTTAATGAGCACGACCAACTTCCCGGAGAGATGAGTTGCATTATTTGCTCAAAATTTTGAGCGCCCAGATCCGTTCCACGGCTGGGGTAAACTTTGTAATGTATGCTTTTGATTTGCATGATAACTCTTTGAAACCTAATTTTAATAACTAATTATGATATGTTTGGTTAGGCCTTTAAACAGTGCCATACTTTATAGATCCCTTAACGGTTAGGGGATCTATAAAGTATGTCAGTGTTTAAACTAGCGATTTAATTCCTTAAATTAGCGAAGCAAAATTAATAAGGTATCTAAGGGTAACAAAACTAGTCAGAGGTACCAACTTCTCTTAGTTATATAGGGAATACTAGCTTTATGGATAAATTGTCATTAACTCATTATCGGACACACTGTATATTTACGTGATATGATTTTTAATCTTGTGTCAGTTGATATAATAGGGAATTAGTTATAAAAATACCATATCCGTTTTGTAGTCTTTATTGTAAGTAGATTTAAGATAAAAAAAAACTTGTAACAATCAGAAAGGAGAATCTAAAATGTCTAACGAACAGCCACCGACCTCCATTACCACTGTAATTATCAGGGACTTATCTAGTAAGGGGTAGGGTCGATATTTACAATTCCCAGATGGAAGCGGGCATAGTAATTTCCCTCTCAGGACACGCAAGAGACCACCGAAGTCGATTTGCCCAAACGAAAGTTGCCTCGAGAATACGAAGTGACAAGATAAAAGGTTGAATCGGAAAAACTGCTTATTTTATTGGCGCTTGGAGCTGTGAGGCGGGTAGGGCCGCCGCCAGGATTGGCCACCCTGATTAGGCGGCCCGTACCTACGCCACGCTCTTACGCACATTTCGTTTAAAAAAGGAAATATTTAACTAACTTTTTTAGCTGTTTTACTTTGTTTAAATGATTTTACTGATGTACAGTAGGTACAACTATTTTGTTATTATCGGTAATATCGGTAATTCGCTTTTTCGAATGCAAAAACGAATATTCATTTCCACGTCCATTCATTATTAGATTTATCATGTACTACCGGCCCGTCCCGGCTTCGCACGGTTGGACATTTCTTTTAATATAGCCTATGTTACTCAGCGCTAATGTAGCATTTTAATAGTAAAAGAATTTAATAATCGGTCCAGTGGTTTTTGAGTTTATTCGTTGCAAACATACAAAAATACAAAGCTTTCCTCTTTATAATATTAGTATAGATAATAATTTTAATTCTTAGTTATTAGTGTTTTAATTAGGTATTAGTGTTGTTTTGTTTTGATTTTTCGTATGAATTATATAGAGTTTTAAAACTATAAATTCCTATCACGTATAACACACACAATGTATTAACTAGTGGTCGCCCAGTGGTCGATATACAACCGTATTTTTGATTAAAAGCTGTCAAGGGTGCGCGTCCGTAAGTGACAAGTGTCATAATGTTTTATTTGAAATGTCGTCGTCCATATTTATTTGATGCCGCGCGGCCATACTAATTTTGTATGGGGAATTTAAGGTGCTTTATAAAAAATAATTATTTAAATAACCACTTGATGAATCGAAAATGTAGTCTAGCAATTTGTAGTTTATCCATTGATGATTGTTTAGACAAAATCAGAGGTACAATAATTTAGATAAACTATAAGAAATCTACTAAACGCCGCCACTCGTTTTCATGATTTTTGCCCAACTTTAAATGATATTGTAGAAAAAACTATAGCGTGTTATGAATTTATGGTTCTGACAAATTGTAAACACGTTCCCTATGACACTAAATATATATTTTGTTCATTTAATACAATAGTATTTTCAATTATATCTACTTAACCGTAACTGCATTTTTGGCATTTTTTGGTCGGCGCACCCTTAACTATACCAAATCTCACACTCCCCCATGTGCGCAATTGGCTTAAAAAGGGATCTAAAGAATTTGCTTCACGTATTAGTATATAGATTACAGCTAAAACAAATTTATAATAAGTAAAAGGAGTAAGTAGTGCCAGCTCTTTAAACCTACTCCCAAGTCCATAACTGATAGAAATCCGACAACAGCCGAAACACGAAGTAAGCCGAGAGACATTAAGAAAAAAGATGTACTGTAGGTTCCGCGGAGATTGTACTTGTAGGGATATCGTAGCTACAGCTGTTGGAGCATTAGAGATTGTTCTTGTAGGTAGTGCCGTAATTTTCCTGTATGGTCTTTACAGCACTCTTTAGGTTTTTTTTTTGGAGAGGGACTGCTGATTGCCTCAGATGGCATTTTCAGCTTCCCCGGGTTTTTTTGAGGCGGCGAGGTACGTAAAGGGTACCTCAAGCCGTGTTGAAACGAATTACCTTCGGAGGATTTCTAGAGGGTACGGCATCGCACACTTAAGAGCGTTTACGCCGCACACTAGCGCCGCCAATGAAAAAAAAAACATATCTAGTAACATAAATGTTTATATAATTTTTAACGCAAATTTTGTTGCTTACAAATTACAAAAACACAAATGTTGAAAAAATTTCCACGAGCAGGGTTTGAACCTGCACCCTTCTGACATACCGGGTCAGGTGCTCTTCCAATTGAGCTATCGTGGTTCTAACCAGCCCGCCGAAATTATTCAACACTATTTACTTTTTACTTTGAAAGCCAAAGGCGCCCATTCAATGTTAACAACTACCGTCATTAACATCCGATCATAATATTTTTACAAATACTAAAGATCAGTTAAGAAGTAGGCAAGCTATTTATAAATGTTTATATAATTTTTAACGCAAATTTTGTTGCTAACAAATTACAAAAACACAAATGTTGAAAAAATTTCCACGAGCAGGGTTTGAACCTGCACCCTTCTGACATACCGGGTCAGGTGCTCTTCCAATTGAGCTATCGTGGTTCTAACCAGCCCGACGAAATTATTCAACACTATTTACTTTTTACTTTGAAAGCCAAAGGCGCCCATTCAATGTTAACAACTACCGTCATTAACATCCGATCATAATATTTTTACAAATACTAAAGATCAGTGAAGAAGTTGTTAACATTGAATGGGCGCCTTTGGCTTTCAAAGTAAAAAGTAAATAGTGTTGAATAATTTCGGCGGGCTGGTTAGAGTTATTCGTCAACTCGCACACTTTAAACTCGCACAAGTGTGCGAGATGGCACCTCTTGATTTTACCTATTATTTGTGTCGTCAACTCGCACAACAGTTAAAATCTGAGGTATTCATGTACAGTCATTTACAAAAAGGCTTGGAAAAAGTTATAATCCTTAAATGTTTAATACCAGACAGTTATGATTAAGTACAAAATAAAACAAAAAAATATTAAAAGTATTATAATCAATAATATCACACAAGCATTTGTCTTCTTCAATGAATAAAACAAAAAATGAACGTAACAAACGTGTAAAACTTACTACGTAATATATATATCAACAATATCACATATATACTTATATAAAAATCAAAGATTAAAATTGAAATATAAATCATCAATCACGGGCGGAATTAATTAGGGTAGGTAATATTGTGTCCTCTCTACAAAGCGGGCATGGCGGTCTCGACCCACCGGGTGAGGCCCGTGAGGGAGACCCATCGGAGTCGGCCAGCCAGCACCAAGCAGCGACTTTCATATAGGGAAAGGGGTGGGGGCGAATAGTCAGTCGATGTGGTGATATATTTTAACTAAAATTACCTACTAATAAACATAAAATTATATAACTACTAATTCCTAGTATTAATCAACAATATCACAAAAGTATTTCACTATTTTTTACTAAAAAGTTAAAATTATAATTTACTTGTAAAAAATCACATATGAAAATTATGTGTTTAAAATTTAAGTTATAAATAAACATCAAACATAGCATTATAATATAATCATAAAAAATATAGTAAATATAAAAACGTTAATTATGGAATACGCAACGCGAAAGTCTAAAATATAATGTAATAATATAAAATTACAAAAATTACCATAATACTGCAAAATCAGTTTTTGAAATATCTAAATTTAAAATTTTAAAATCATCAATCAATTACATTTTATATGAAACAACAAGCTGTTGGATACATAGTTCCACACATTTTTTTTGTGGTTTTGATATGCTCATCGATACCACATGTTTTTTTTTGTTGTTGTGATATTAGACCTTTTTAAATACAACGTTTGATAATAATCATCTTCTTGTAATAATAAAGACAAAAAATGTGCAATACTTTTTGGTAAACAACAAACAATGAATTTTATTTTAACCATGTATCCACGAAATAATCAGTAAATTTAACAATTCTTTCATCATTTGGCCATAACGACTTAATGTATAACCAACCACTGTCAATATATTCCCTGGGTATATGTGCCAAAACAGTACACATTTTTATTTGTTTTCGAGCCAATGCAGATTTCGTGATATCTATTTGGTCATCTTTTCGCCACAAACTTCTTGAAAAGTGAAAAAAAACAGTTACTTATGCAAGTTTCCGGAAATATGTCTTGCGGAGTCGCAGCGCAGGCCGGCACGGCGCCCCCACCGCATACTTATTTTGAGTAGCAAACAGTTAGTTATTTTCAAATTATTACATTAATCTTGTTTTCAATTTTATATTCGACTGTACTTTGTACGTATGTGCGAGTTGACGACACAAATAATAGGTAAAATAAAAAGGTGCCATCTCGCACATCTGTGCGAGTTTAAAGTGTGCGAGTTGACGAATAACTCGCTGGTTAGAACCACGACAGCTCAATTGGAAGAGCACCTGACCCGGTATGTCAGAAGGGTGCAGGTTCAAACCCTGCTCGTGGAAATTTTTTCAACATTTGTATTTTTGTAATTTGTTAGCAACAAAATTTGCGTTAAAAATTATATAAACATTTATAAATAGCTTGCCTACTTCTTAACTGATCTTTAGTATTTGTAAAAATATTATGATCGGATGTTAATGACGGTAGTTGTTAACATTGAATGGGCGCCTTTGGCTTTCAAAGTAAAAAGTAAATAGTGTTGAATAATTTCGGCGGGCTGGTTAGAACCACGATAGCTCAATTGGAAGAGCACCTGACCCGGTATGTCAGAAGGGTGCAGGTTCAAACCCTGCTCGTGGAAATTTTTTCAACATTTGTGTTTTTGTAATATCTAGTAACCATAACATAACATGTGAGGTGTTCAATAAGTGACGTAAAAATGCTAAATTACTTCATTCAAATAGTTTGTTGAGCATAATTTGATTTTCTATCTCTAATTACTAGATATGTCATTTTTTTCATTAGTGGCGCTAGTGTGCGGCGTAAACGCTCTTAAGAGTGCGCGTCCCCGTGCCCTCCCAGAGTCTCCGAAGGGTTCGGATCGTATCGGGCACTCTTTAGGACTCACTCAAGCGCATACAGTGCTTAGGCGTGTTTTATTCACCATTCGATGAAGTTAACGAAAACTAGAATTTACATGGCAACATCCTCCGTCTCCATCGCATCCTAGTAAATTACATTAATAACAGGAGGCGCTACTTTAATGCTATACAAATACAAATAAATATAAATATACTTTACTACCAAAGCTGTGTTACAAGGGGTCTCAAAACACATAGGTGTGCAACCAATAAAGCTAGGTTATTCGAGAACATCGTAACAACACAAGATGCATTGACTATGGGTCCCACACTAGGAAAAACTGTTTCGTGGGCACCCATTTAGGTAAACAGGATAACGACAGATCAAACTGATATTGGCACATTTAGTACAGCTAAGTGGAAGTAAATTATTAATAA
Source organism: Eudonia lacustrata (assembly GCA_947562085.1). Lineage (NCBI taxonomy): Eukaryota > Metazoa > Arthropoda > Insecta > Lepidoptera > Crambidae > Eudonia > Eudonia lacustrata. Next base: position 12,559,797 of record OX387325.1, on the reverse strand, counting down.
CAAAAGAAAAAAAGTATAAAAATAATAATAGAAACTAAAATCCTTGTGGACGGTAAAATGTGTCTGTACGAGTGTGTGTTTGTGTGCATGTGCGGTGTATTATATGTGGCTGTGTGAGTAGGTTGTTAAGTTAAAGGAATAGGTGAAGGCGAGAGTTTATCTTCGGGGGGGAAGGTGCAGAAGCGTGCATGAGGTATAGGCTAAATTAAATGTTTAATGAGGTCCTCTTTCTGAAGGTAGGTCATGGACAGTAAACTGGTGGTGAGCATGTGTTTAGCTTGTTTTACTGTAGCTGACTTGATATCACATAGTTTAACTATTTATTATATATGTATTGTAGCATATGAGCTGGTAAACGTTGCGCTAAACTAGTTCGTACTGTGACACGGGGGGCTTTGAATACTCTCCTGCTTAAGAGAGAAGGGTAATAAGGGGTAATAAGAGTAATAAGGGGGTAATAATGCTATACAAATTCTCGTTTTCGTAAACGTGTTTGAATGACAAATAAAACTAATACTAGGCACCTCGGTTTTTATACAAATAAACTCATGGCATTGCAGTCAAAACTCTAAACTTATCCCAAGATATTCTCGGAGCAGTGCGTCGCGCGTCGTAGTTCGACTTTTGGATTACTTACGACAAAGATTTTGTAATATAATATGATTTGGAGATTGGGAGAATCAGTGCAAGGTGCAGAGTTCATCCTATTTCAAGTTGTCTGATTACAACAAATTGTCTTTTTCCAAAAATTATTATTTTTACAAGCTTTTATTTAACTTGCAATGTATGTATGTATCTATGTATGTATGTTTGTTCGGGTGGAATCTTGCAACTCAATTTTGAAGCAGATATCTTCAACCGATAGAGCTAAAATTTTGTATACATGTTCAGTTCGGATGGCAATGCATGGTTAATTGTGTGACGTCATTCTAAATCCAAGTTGGCGGCACACCCAAGATAGCGGACTAACTATTTTTAATGCATTCCTACAATATGGGTTTCAAATGAAAGGGCTTGCTGCGAATAAGTAACTCGAAAAATAAAGTGATGTCACTCTAAATCCAATATGGCGGACAAAGTTTTTGAAACATGTCCAGCGATAATAAAAAAGTAAAAAATTATTTAAAAGTAATAAACCTTTTTAAAAAAACAAGCTTTTATTTATATATTATTAGGTACTACACACAAACCCAAGAGGCTTAAGTAGTACCCCATATTATAGAAGTAATGTATGTTTTGATTCCGATAATAAATAAATAAATAAAAAAAAAATATGCGCTAAAAAGAAAGAAAACACGTTTACTATCAACTTATTACGTCATTACACCATTTACGTATGATTAAAAGCTTGTCGCGAGATTTAAGTACTCGTATTTACTTAGATTGACAACCTTTTATATCATATAAACTGTGTAATGTACGTTATAAGTTGATAGTAAAAGTTGTAAAGTAAAAGTTTATATTTTTCCTTTTAGCGCATTTAAATAAAAGCTTGTTTGTTAAAAAGGTTTTTTACTTTTAATTTTTAAAGTTATAAAACTGTAAATGTTATGTCAAATTTACATTTTGTTGTCAACTTAAATATTCTTGCCGTAACTGACGGATCATTCTTCTCTCCATTCATCAATTCATCAACAGATCAATCATGCGTAAATCATAAAAATGTCTTTGTTAAACATGATTGATAGTAAAACAGCTCGAAAGTCATTTACAGACGATTGTTCCGGTCTCTATAGGAGGAGAAACATAATTTTCCTTTTACATTTTTATTTGAGGCTACAAAGGAAAGGTGCTTGCTCACTGCACTGTGCCGAGCGTAGTGGCACGTAGGGCCAGTCATGCTCTCCTCACGGTGCTCGTGGAGCGTCTCAGAGGACGCTACTTGATATGATTAAAGAAATCCGCTGCCTCATGCTTTTGTTTTACGACAGCTTCGGTTCCAATAGGTTATTAGTTGAGATAAAAGTAACACTGACATTATTGCATCGCGTGATAAGGGAACTATTTATAGAGTTTTTTGGAAAAACCATTCTAAAAAGGTTGCAACTGATTAAGTATGCAATATAACTGTGTCCACAGTAGTGTGGCAGGTTTAATGCTAGCTCCGTAGGTAAGTAGTTGGTGATGTTAACAAAGTAGTAAAGTAAATAAATAGTCTATAACAGTCCACTGCTGGGCAAAGGCCTCCATCCTTAAAATCAAGTCACCGTTACAATTGATGGGTGATAGCTTAATTACCACGCTAGGCAAATGCGGGAAGGTACAAAAAATCGTGGCACAATCCCGGGCTGTGCATCGAAAAGTCCGAAACACACTTTGCTCACCCTGGGAATTGAACCCGGGACCTTCGGGTAATGAGCCGAGCGCTTTGCACTCGGTCACCGAGGCGTGATGTAAACAAAAGGCTTGCAAAACGTTTATTGGGGCATTTTATAACTACACAGAACTGTGTTGCAGCCGCTAGCGCCTACTTATTGTATAATAAAATATACAAATTTGAAAATGGTGTTAAAAATATTCACGAGCGCGATTCAAACCCGCATCCCATAACATACCGGGTCAGGTGCACTAATAACTACGAGTATGCTATCGCGGCACTGAGGCATGTCTGCACTCCGTGATGTGGGGAAAATAGCGGGGCGGTAATTGAATTGACTGACCGACGACAGACAGAATGAGTGAATATATGAATTATATTTTTTTTAAATATTATTATTGGATGCGTTATTTATTTACACATTAATAAAAGTCAGGAGAGCTAATACGCTTGTCTTAGGTATGATAATCTAACAGAGCTTTGGAGATTGAGTGACGGTTCCTCGCAGTCAAGCCAAACATTTATGTTCTGCTACCTGCACTTCTTACTATGTTGGGTATCGTTCGAACCACAGAACAAATTCCGTGGATCCAACATACTGTCATATATTAGAAGGAGGCAAACGAGCAGGCGGGTCACCTGATGGGAAGTAATCACCGCCGCCCATGGACACCCGCAAAACCAAAGGAATCGCAGATGCGTTGCCGGCCTTTACATATATATATTTTTCTATAAAATGGTGGTTCCTACTGGTTCCAACTATCCCGTACATGTTGTGAGACGCAATATAACAAGTTAATAAGTCACCTGCTGCAACACGCCGCTTAGTGCGTGGCGTAGATGAAAAGTTTACATGGAATGGAAGTGGCTCACTATAAAAAAAAAACAAATTCCATGCAACAACGTTCTCTTTTGTTATACGTAATACCTAATACGTACCTACCATATATAACCGTCTGGTACTTACTTAAACACAAGGTTTTATTAGAAACTAGCGGCCGCTCGAGGTTTCACCCGCGTGGTTCCCGTTCCCGTAGGAATATCTGGATAAAAAGTATCCTATGTGTTATTCCAGGTTATAAACTATCTGTATGCCAAATTTCATCCAAATCCATCTATCGGTTGCAGCGTGAAGAAGCAACAAATATACGAGCATACATACACACAAACTTTCGCATTAATAATATTAAGAGGATAAATAGAAAGAAAGAAAGAAAAACATTTATTGATATCACATTGGTAACAAAACACAATTTACATAGGTACCTACTAGATAACAGATTAAAAAAATAGGTATACATATTGCTCACTATTATGTGATAATAGCGCTCTTTAATTCACTAGTAATGTTTGTTGTAATTATTTATTTATTTATTTATTTGTGTTCGGGAGTCTTACAGCAAAATAGTCTAGTAACTAAATAATACACAAAATGTAATGTCGAAACTCGATATCGAAGAAATAGTGGTCGAGCCTAACGTTATCGCTGTAATTAAGACACATAGGCTTCGCTGGTTCAGCCACGTAGAAAGGATGAAAGATAGTCGCTTTGTGAAACGCGCATATGTTTGGCGGCCAGTAGGGCGCAGACCAGTAGCGACGTTCTTAAACTTCAAAACACTTCTGAAAGATCTGAAACAGCTTCAGGTGGACAGCTGGCAGGAAGCGGTTCAGAACCGGGACCAGTGGAGCCGACTAGTATCAGAGGAAAAAGTTCACATGGGGCTAGGGCTGCCATCAGCTAAATTACGTATCCAGGACAAAAACTTCAAAAACCCAGGACATTTGGGCGAAATAAAGATATTACCCCGGACTCTATCGAAAAAAAATTACAATAAAATAAAAACATAGCATACTTTTATTTATTTCTAGAAAATAAACTTAATCGACTAGGGAGGTCACGTCACGTCACGAGACTCACGAGTGCGCGGATATATTTGCTGCACCGAATAACTATGAAATGCTGTAATTTATTGCTAATCATTCCATTCTATCAAGTTAATCGGATTTCCCCTGACATAAAAAGTGCCCGGGTTTCACCCGGACACTTTTTAGAAACCCCGCCCGGACGCCCTCCAAACTAGGACAAATCCGGGGAAACCCGGACTATTCTTATTCTTGACATGGGGCTACAGCGCCAGAACTTTAAGTAATTTTGTTGTACACTGTAAACATCAACGCCATCGTTACAGTTACTGTTAGACTTAGCATGTATAATCCCATTGTTGGGCAAAGGCCCTCCTCACGATTTTTCGCCACCGTTTGCCAGTCCTTTTCAAAGGCGTCATAACGCCATCGTTAGTTACCTAATTTTATAGCGTTATAAAGTATTCCTTTCAGCTACACAATACATATAGCCTTTACGAAAGATGTACCTTACTTGCGGATAAGCCAGTCAGTCCAGGCTCGCAGTGTTCGTTATGAGTAAGTGACATTTTATACAGTCTGATAACTCTTACCTATAAAAAAATTTAAATTGTATATTTTGCGAAAGTGTACTAAATGCGAAAGCATCTGAAGAAGTCTAGATAAGTTTGGGGGTTAAAGTTACTCGCGTCCGTAGGTTTACCCTTGAGACCCTACACGTGACCCCTGGGTGGTGCTAAATGAGTAACACTGTCTGAGTGGTAAAGCCACGCTGCGTTGCAGCACAAAATGGGCCGGCTCGCCCGGCGTAATACCACCCTCTCACAGAATATCGGCGTGAAACAACGGCACTCGTTGCTGTTGTGTTTCGTCCGGTGAGTGAAAGTACCGGAGGCCCATCTCTCACCCCTCCCCCCTCCCAATTCCTACTCCCTCCTCAAGATCCAACTCATTCCTCAGGGTTGGCAACGCATCTGCGATAACTTTGGTTTTGCGGGTGTCCATGGGCGGCGGTGATTGCTTTCCATCAGGTAACCCGCTTGCTCGTTTGCCTCCTCTTACCTAAAAAAAAAAGGTATTAATTTGCGATAGGATGTATCAAGTATTTAAAAAGTGTACTAGAAGAGAAAGTGTATAAAATGCGAATAAATCGCATTTTCTTCCGTCCAAAAAACAAAAAAGCGATCTGCTTTATCTCCCTCTTTTTACGAATATACAAAAACGTGACTAATTCCATAATGTTTGCTAAACAATAAAAATTGTCACATTTCTTACCATAAAATAAGTGTTATAGGCAGTTATAGGACGTTATAGGACAGTTATAGGCTTACCAACTCGTCGTCAATGCTTTTTGAATGCCCCTTTCTTGTCTGTTCCATGCGACTGTATATCTTTGGGGGAGGGCCTTCTTAAACAAACTTCGCAACACTAGCTTGAATATGCAGACGACAGGTGGCACGACGCCGAACATACATTACTGTCACAATCTGCTGCCTTTCATCACATCACCTAATTAATTCAACAATCAACCAAAATACAACCGACACGTAGATTTATTACAATTAACCATTTTGATTAATGAAAGACGCCGGCTAAATAGAGTAAGAAGCAAGTACTTCTTAAAAACAGTATAACAGTATACTTAATACTTAACTACAAAATAACGAGATGTAAAACGGTTCTAGATCGATTAGATAGAGCAGACCGGATAACGAAAAGTGTAAAGCGAATAGCTATGTGAACAGAAACATATAAAAGCATTAAAGCAAGCAAGCAAGCATTTAATTTTTCAGTACCACCAATCATGTACCCATATTTGCAAATAAAAATATCTTTATCTTTATCTTTAAAGCTATTTCAAACACAGCTACTTTGTCTAAACCGATTTTTACTGTTGAAATATTTAAAGGCCGGTACACTACCCTGCAGACCGCATGTATTAGTACACATAATAGAACCTAACCCGTATTATGCGGGGTTCTAATCCTTAATTATTCCTTGTCTATTATACCATAAAATAAAAGGAAACTGTAAAATATATCAGACTCTAGGTTAGACGTGGATGATATGTATATGTATCATCATCACCATCATCATTACACATCCAAAAGAGATCCACTGATGGACAAAAGCCAAGGATCTCCACAACGACCAGTTTTGTGCTGCTCGTATCCATCGGCTACCTGCGACCTTCACCAGATAGTCGGTCCCCTTTATATGTATTTGTCATAATGTCATAATACTTAGTCGAACTATTGACATAATATACGTAGGCCATCATTAAACAGATGTTGAAATTAATATCACCATCATTACGTGGGGGTAATTACAACAAGTTTTTATGCACCCACAGTTCGCGGCCGTAACTGCAGTCTGGCGCAAAGTTATTTGAAAGTTGAGCCGAGCGGTTTAATGGGAACTACACTGTGGCGGGGAATTTGAATTTTTCGGCCGTTACCTGCGCCTATAAATCAAGTGTAAAGTCGCCGTAAGCTCTCGCGATCGCTGCCTCAAACGTTTTAAAATGTAAATTGCCACGTCTCCTCACCGGGCTTATAATTTGTACGTAATGTGGGTGTGTAAATATTTTGTTCCGAGTTAATAGCTTTGTTGGCTTCTGGCTCACTCCTCTCCTCTCTTAGTTGAGAAGTTTATTCGGTGTCTAACTTAACCTAGACATTAATTAAGGCCTTACTTGGGCCGCGGCAAATTTTGCTATAAGGATTGTACTACTTCTCAAGAATTTATTCTTTACCTGGAAAAGTTTTTAAGTTAGTAAAACTTTAATGTTAAAATCTAATAAGTTTACATTGTAATTACACAACTTATTTCAATAACATTTAACCAACTTTTACAAAAAGAAACATAACCTACATAAGAAATGAATTTAAAATACAAATAAATAAAGACGTCCTGTGATGGCATATATGACATAGAAAAGGTCCCATAAATGCTAACAACCACCTAGCAACATTATTTTGAATGTCAGGTTAACACGCTGCTATCAGATAATAGTTAAACAAATTAAAATATCGTATTAAAACTATTTTCGCGAAACGCTTTCGTGGCTGAATGGCAAAGAGTTCGGCACGCTCTGTCTGGGTTCAATTCCCGTCGGGCAAGGTGCGTGGTCAGATTTTACAATCCCTAGCCAGCGTTTGTGGTAACCAACCCGCATTTTGCAAGCATTGTGATTAGGTAATCCAATACTTTAAATACCATCAATTGTAGCGATGATAACTTGATTTCTATGATAGAGGCCTCAGAAGTGGGACAGTAAGTAGACTAATTGCTAACTAATAATATAATAAACATTCGCAATTACTAACTGTAACACTTTAACTGTTCCTTAGACGAGATTAAAACAATTTAGCCTTCGTTGGAATGTAATATTGACTCTACATTATAGACTCTACAATTATATAAACAGCGCTCTCTAGTTTATAGCACTTTTACTAAATCTTACTTTCCCTAACGTATAGCAGCAAAGCCAATGTCGTAGCAAGGACTCGTGTAGTAAAGCGCTTTGCCGCAAGATGGCGCTCAAGTGCTTCTGCTTTCGAAAACACACAACACATAGCATTGCTTCATGAGTGCTTTTTGTAATAGCAAAACAGTAAGCGAAAGACAAAAATCTTTTTAAAATCTTACTTTTTTTATTTCAAGTAAAGTAAATACAGTACCGGTAAATCCAGATAATCGAACTATAATAAAATTTCATTTCCTACACTACAGACCTTATGTTTTATTAACTTGTGAATTTGTGTCTGCACTGCATTGTGACTGTAGTATTCAAAAGGTTCAAGGTGTCAAGTGCGAGATTTATTTCCCATTTGATCACGTTCATGAAAATTGTTATCGTAATATTGCAACTTACCTCGTTTGTTACCAAGAGGCGCTGCTTTAATGCCATACATAGTTATTATATCATACTAATATTATAAGCATCATGAAGAGCTCGATGGCGCAGTGGTTAACGCGCCCGGTCTGCGAGTGCTGAGGTTAAGCAACTTTCGCAAAGGTCGGTCATCGGATGGGTGACCAAAAATTTATCATCTCGAGCTCCTCCGTGCTTCGGATGGCACGTAAAGCCGTCGGTCCCGGCTGCATTAGCTGTCGTTAACAACCACCAATCCGCACTGGGCCCGCGTGGTGGTTTATGGCCCGTTCTCCCTATCCATCCATAGGGAAGGCTCGTGCCGCAGCATTGGCAGTGGGGACATAAAATGAGCTGGTGATGATAATAATGATGAATATTATAAAGAGGAAAGCCTTGTATTTTTGATGTTTGCAACGAATAAACTCAAAAACAACTGGACCGATTTAAAAAATTCTTTCAGCATTAGAATGCTACAAAACATTAGCGCTGAGTAACATACGCTATAATATTAAAAAATAAATGTCCACCCGTGCGAAGCCGGGCCGGGTCGCTTGTATTATATATTCTCGTTACATGATCGGGTAGTACACCATGCAATAAGAACTCTGTCGAAAACTCACTCCTTTAAACGTACCTACCATTAGCTTTCTGGTGGGTACATATCCTATATTTTAAATGAATCAATTGGTTGACAGTTCATAATAATCTTTAAAAGAGAAGCAGAGGTGGTCTGTATACACTTGTCGCTAGTCACAAATCAGTTACTGACACCTATATATCTTTATGCAAATATATAAATCTTCTGTGCGTGTGTATGTTATTGAACTCGTTTTAAACGACTGGACCGATTTCGTTGAAATTTGTGTTCAAGTGGATTCGAGAATGGTTTAGATTTACAATTGGACCCGGTGGCGCCACCGGTGGCGCTGCTATAGGGGTCCCATCATGGGATACGGGTGCTCTTAAGCGGACGAATGATTTGTTTGTATGGATGTCATGGAAACTGTCAAAGCGGTACGCATACAGTGCCTTCATCACACCGGATGTTAAGTGATGATAAGGCCAATTGTGGAAGCGCACTTCACCCGGGATCCATCGTGCTCCTCAACTACCGAGGCACTGGCTATCTTATCTCTAGCTGTCGGAACATAACAATATGCTAAAAAAAATATGTTATGGCGACATATTTAGATAAGATGGTGGTAGCTACTAGCTAGCCGGGTGGACAAACAAGCCCTACCACAAACAAAACCGAGTACACAAACAAGTACCCCCCCCCCCCCCCGCTGGGAATCGAACCCGGCACCTCTGGGTCTAAACCGGTGGTCTTAACCACTAGACCACAGAGGCGGATTTCGCTATTTCTAATGATTACAGGATAAAAATCGATCCGTGGTTCCTGTCGAACTCTAGTGACATTACCTTGCTTTCGAAACTACGGTTAATCTTAACGTATGACAGCGCACCACTTCCCTATAACGCAATCGTTAATCCTATAATATCTGAAGCTACAGCAGCTTAAGGCGACGACCGACGCACCGCTAAACAATTAATCTAATACGGAGCGTTTGCGCCCCCTACCATAAGAAAAACTCTTTTTTTTCCTTCAAATTAAAACTACAAATTATTTTAAAAAAATGAACTAGCATATTGAAGTGTGTTAAGACTAATCTACTAAGAAAATTTAGATGCTTAAATCGGTCTGGTTTGCCTGTAAAATGCAAATCTATGTTTTAAAAGAGGTTACTTTGATATTTTTTCTCTGATATAAAAGTTGACAAATCGTGTTTCTGCAACTAGCAAAATGAAGTCAATTAAATGAAAAATCATGTCATCAAATATCACTTTCATATGTTTTGTAATTGTTGGGAAAATTCAAGATCCCCGCCACGTAAATTTCCAAAAAAACTTTGAGCCAACGATTCGTCACTCGGTATCACGATCAACGGAACCGAAATAGCCGCGTGTGACGGCAAGTATTATAAAAAGTACTCTGTGGTGACGGCGCAGGCGCAGAGGCAGAGTGATGGCTGCCGTCAGCCATGATAGCAACGCACACACTATATTTGGCCACACTTCCTCCGTTACCGGCGGCGTGTTCCACCTGACAGTATCATCTGTTGTGTAAAAATATAATGATGCCAAGCGCTGCGCCGTAGGTACATTATTTTTTTTGCTGTTGTAAGTTGCTGGATTGGTAACTTTTTTTAAAAGATACAAGTTTCTCCTTGTTTCGGCGGTTAAAAAATTCAATATGAAAAATCATTTATTCAGTTTGGCTACAAAATTTGCTCCTAAGAATGTCACTATGCCATCGGTTCGTAAGTCTTTACAAGTCGGGAGACTTTGTAGATACGGAGAAGAACCGGCAAGAAACTCAGCAAGGGCCTTTCTATTATCTTTATATTATCCTGTCTGCTAAAAGTTAATCATCGTAGGTCAAAATCCACCCACCTTCATTGAAGTATAGTGATATGCTAGTTTATAATAACGGAATTGTTTAGAATACTTCAATTTAAGTAATGACATTTGTTTAAAAGGGTTAACAAGTGAAAATAGTTTACTTTTTTTACGTTCTTCGTATTGTAACGTTTTTACCGACGTTGATCGACTGATTTAAGTGAGATGTGTAATGAGAATAATAAGTTTATATTTTATTTAAAATGCAGTAATCAAGTAATAATACGAAAAGCACAAAAACATTTTTGCCCAGATTTGTGATGACCCTAATTTGGTTTGTTTACATTTATTCTTTATCTAGTTTGGCTAGAGTATAGGTCGGTCGTAGAGTGGTAATAGTCAGTCAATATAACTTATAATGCGAAATTGAGTGTTTGTTTTTCTCCTTCAACCACGCCCAAGCCGCTAACGGATTTAACCTTTTTACCGCCAACAACTTTTATAGAAGTTCGAGTCCAAGTTCGAGTCCGAGTTCCAAAAGATGGAATAGTCTACCAGCACACGTTTTTCCTCCTTCCTATGACATGGGGTCCTTCAAACGAAGCGTGAAGAGGCACCTTGTGGGCCGGCAGGGTGAGGGTGACTGATGCTGCGTTGTTTTCTCGCTGCATCAGTTGTCCTTACGTCTGGACTCCATTTTCACTTAACATCAGGTGGAGTGGAGTCATTTGCCGAGCTATGTATGTATAATAAAAAAAAAAAATGCGTAAGGTAGTGGCACCAGTGGTCGACACTTTCACTTCAGTGTTCGAAACAGTTTTCGTCGTCAAAAAATAACATAGATTTTCATTACAATTTTAAGCGATGACAGCAGCTAGGGCCACACATCATCACATCAAAAATGTGTTAATATAAATACAATAGACCATTTGACGTTTAATAACAATGATATAATAAATGATACCGAACAAATTGCATCTATATTTAATAATCATTTTATTAACCTTTTTACCGCCAACAACTTCTATAGAAGTTCGAGATTTTCGTGCCGTCCACGCCAGCACTTCTATAGAAGTTCTTCTTTGTACCTACTTTATTAAAATACATTTATACGTTGGCGTACAGCGGGACATCGCGTGCAGGATAGTTGGGCGGTAAAAAGGTTAAATGAAGTTTGCTACACATTATATTACACCTTATCTAGGATTATCACGTAGGTAGGTCCAATACTCCAGATCCCGGGAAAACATAATACTACTTGGGTAGTTGACACTTTGTGACAATGGTTCAGAAGCTAATATGCTTTTAAATTGATTCAGCGGTGCTCTCTTTAGCTGATTGGTTTAAATAGCTATTTAATTCTGACTTATGTCCAAACCATGTGTTCAATTATATATGATTTTATTAAAGTTGATTAGGGTTATCGTAATGTCTATTACAACATGCTTGTTTTGATAATATCAAAATAATGAATATAGTATTTTTGGTTTATTTTTGTAGACATGTTACAGATTTTTGTATAGATTTAAGAGCGTTTACGCCGCACACTAGCGCCGCCAATGAAAAAAAATAATATCTAGTAATTAGAGATAGAAAATCAAATTATGCTCAACAAATTATCTGAATGAAGTAATTTTGCATTTTTACGTCACCTAATGAACACCTGACATGTTGTGGTTTAGTTAAATATAGCGTTATAGTTAAAAGTGGCCGTAACGTCTTATTTAACTAAACCATAACATGTGAGGTGTTCATTAGGTGACGTAAAAATGCTAAATTACTTCATTCAAATAGTTTGTTGAGCATAATTTGATTTTCTATCTCTAATTAGTAGATATGTTTTTTTTTTCATTAGTGGCGCTAGTGTGCGGCGTAAACGCTCTTAAAATATTGAGAGTTCATAGGTACCTTTATGGATTAGCGTTGGTAGGCAGTAAGTACTGAAAAGTATAACTTCCTTAAGGAAATGAATAGAATTTCTCTGGTACAAAATACAAATTCAAGACATAGGTACCTAAATTCTCAAAACAATTTTTTTTTTAACTTTTGGAAAACAACAGTGGAAAGCTATTGTACATAAAAGGCCGGCCACACTTTTAATGCGTTTTCGTACTACGAATTAGGGTCGTACGAGTACTCTAGGTTGTTACATGATGCACGAACCTCTTTGTTATTTGTTCAAAACTTTAAATAAAATTAGTGACATGTGTCCAACTGTCCAACTCCGTATTCTTTGACTCCGTATCGATTGACAAATAAACAACATACTCGTAAATCAATCACTTGCTGCGATTAAAGCCGAAAAGTGTAAATGTTTTAATACTTAGACTTAGGAAGGTAAAGTACCGCATAACCACATGAGTAAATACCCGAAATTACTTAACGTCTGACGCCCCGCAGGTTCACATGTGAACCTATAACAATTGGTTTTCAATTGTGTCTGGTTTTACGGTGCCTGACTGATTAATAAAATATGTATACGACAAAGGTGATGTAATTATAATATATTAAATAAGTAATTTAATATATTATAATATTATTATTATATTATTATTTTATTTTATTTTTTGGCTGAGATGATGATGATGATGATGATGAAATAAGTAATTATAAATATCATTTATTAAATACATTACAGGTATCCTTATACATTGTGCTGGTAGACGCTTTAACGGTAACAGGTAAGAAAACTACTTTACATAATATTAAACTTAAACTAAAACTTTCCTATACTCACACCAATTATCTAGCCCAAGAAAAGCCTACGCCGAAATATCGGATACTCAGAGATAATATCGTTAATACCTAAGTACTGCAACATAATTCAATGAATTTATAAAATACATAAAAATAGGTATTGAAAGGAAAAAACTAACTAAATCCGTAAGAAGTAAACATAATTCCACATGAAACACATTATTTAATCATAGGTAATTAATGTATAATGTGTGTTAAACTTACCCGTATATTACTATTGCACTATAATTTAATTGATTTTTGTGTTTTTAAAACAACTAAGTTTCCACATTATGTTATCTACCTAATTTGCAACAATTTTAAAACGGAATATATCTATAAGTCTAATGTTTAATTTTCTATTTATTTATCATTTATTGCACAAGTTTTCTGGAGCGACTCAGAATCGGTAAGTAAAAAACTTTGTCATAGTAACATGGGTTGAAATATGTCAAAAAATTTTGGACTTCCCATACTTTAGCGAACACTTGATTAGCCTGATTTTTGAAGTCTCAAAAATTTTGACATATTTCAACCCATGTTACTATGAGAAATATTTGTACTGTTACAACCGGCGTGGTTGTAATCTTTATCCTAACAGGGGCGATTATTCAATTCAACTCATAGAGCGTTTTATCTAATATATTGCTATTTCAAGATAACTTAGAATACCTATAATAAAATAGGTGTCGTCGTAGCCGCGGATGACAAGGAAGTCCACCTCGCTTGTTTCTTTCTCTCCTTATCTTCATAAACGTCGACTACGTTCAAACGCAAAACGCGAGTCTCGATCACACAGTACTCGCCGATTCTGAGTCGCTCCAGAAAATTTGCGCACTGGTAATAAAATTATCCTGTATAGCACAATATAAATTAGACATTAGATAGAAAATGTGAAAATAACAAAATCTAATACATAGGTACTCGCAACACTGTTGTTATATATATTTTTTTACACTACACACCCACACACACATACCACATACTCACACACTCACAAGCTCAAACACTGCTCGGTGCGTGACACTGTTTTTACTGTTTTTACTGCTTTTCTGTTTTATTATTATTATTTTATTTTTATTTTTTTTGTATTTAATCCTACCCTTTTAATTTATTTGTCTTTTAAATTGTTTTTGCCGTTTCTAAATTATTGTGTTGTATGTCTGTTTTGCTTTCTAATTCGCTTAAGCGACATATTAAATACTAGCGGCCGCTCGCGGTTTCACCCGCGTGGTTCGCGTTCCCGTGGGAATATCAGGATAAAAGTATTCTATGTTTTAATTCAGGTTATAAACTATCTGAATGTCGAATGCCATCCAAATCCATCCATCCGTTGTAGCTTGAAGAAGCAACAAATATACTCACATACATACACAAACTTTCGCATATAATATTAATGTGATATAGTTTTACAAAGTAGGGATACAATGTAATAACTTAGTTTAAAAAGTGCTGTAGATTCTATGTTCATAAATAAATAAAAAAATAAAAAATAAAAACACGAAAATGTAATTATCGGCGACATATAGCGCGCTGTCAATGTCGATGTCGTCGTTGCGAAAAGATGCACATTTTTTGTATAGCAAGTGGGTTACGTTACGACCCAAAATAAGTATACTGCAGAAGGTGAGCTTATACAAACGCGCTCGAGCTACTTACGCACACATAGACAACCTCTCACGGACACGGGATCTCGCTACAGCAGCGCCCGGACTGTTCCGAGCTGTCCCGAGATCCGTGTCCGTGGGAGGGTATCACTAATTGCTCTTTTCATACTTTCACCCAAAAATGGTTTTTCTTAACTGATCTTTAGTATTTGTAAAAATATTATAATCGGATGTTAATGACGGTACTTAGTTGTTGACATTGAATGGGCGCCTTTGACTTTCAAAGTAAAAAGTAAATAGTGTTAAATAATTTCGGCGGGCTGGTTAGAACCACGATAGCTCAATCGGAAGAGCACCTGACCCGGTATGTCAGAAGGGTGCAGGTTCAAATCGTGCTCGTGGAAATTTTTTCAACATTTGTGTTTTTGTAATTTGTTCACAACAAAATTTGCGTTAAAAATTATATAAACAAAACAAAAGAAAAACATTTTGGTTTTTCGACATTAACATGCTCTCCAAGGTTTTATCTACATTCTCTGCAAAAAAGGCATATCGATTCTGTATATTTTTCGAGTATATGAGTACCGTCTACACTGTTTATCGCAAAAAGGGCACGTAAACACTGCTCACGTGCCCTTTTTGCTCAAATTTACAATACAAAATATTCGGGTGGCCGACAATAGTTCAGCGAGATGAACGAGTACCTACATAATTCATAATTTTAAGTTTTTGTACTGTTACTAATAAGAAATATAATAAATATGATTACTTCTTTCATAAAAATTGTAGTTTGAATTTACTTAGTTAAGTGGAAAAAGGGCTCATGTCAGCAGTTTCTTGCAAAATGGGCACACAAGTCCATAAAATATAACAGCCAATAAATTGTAGATTGTAATAGTACATAGGTATCTTTATTTGTGTCACAATAGGTTCCTATTAGACACATACAACTATTGGAAAACAAAACGATAATAAAAAAAATTAAATAAAAAGATATTAAATATTTTATAGTTTCTGAAAAGTTTACACTCCTGGATAAGTGCCCTTTTTGCAATTAGTGATTCGTTTATGTCTGCGTTGCCCAAGCGCGTTATGTATTAAAGCCCACCTTCTGGTGTCTCTTTATTTTGTAGTTAGGACGTTACGTAAGTGCGCAGAAGGGCGGCTCTGCGTCGCGGCGGGCGGCACTGACGCCGCACCGCCCGCCCTTGACGCTCGCGCGGTTCCACCAACCCATATACGTAACCAATTGTTCTCGATAAATAGAGATAAATCAACAAATTCGTTATAATAACGAATTAATTTTGTGTAAATCGAAGCTTTACAGGACAATAAATCAGGTGAGTGGCTTTCTATCTTCTCTTTATCACACATGTTTTATAAATCATAGATAATAACTCTTTAATTTTAAGCATTAGCTACCCTAGGCTTCCGACTTTAACAAACCTTATGGTAGTCATCTTGTGTAACGAATACCGATTTTATATTAACGTTAACACAACAACACAATTAATATGTTTGTTTCTTATCAACAAAGCTTTACTGACACAAATTGAACTGTTAATTTCTATTAATAAGTAGTAATATATTGTGTAATGTATATAACTGTATATGCAGAGTGGGGAGTAATTTCAAAAACTTACATAAAAAAATAATGTATTTCGTAAATTGAAACTGAGTGGAATAAGGAGGGCTTTTACGCTTGAGAGAGTAAACATTATTGTCACTTTATTAATGTAGGCAAAAATAAGCCTTTTATTTTTATGTTGTGGTAGACGACATTTCGGTTGACTGCTTAGAGCATCTAATGCTCTAAGGTCGACTGTACCTGACTTGGATCGTAATAAAGGAGGGTTTAAATATTTTGTAGAGCAACCGCTACTAACTTCCGTCCGGTGCACTTTGCTATTAAAATTATTATAAAGCAATAAGGTAATACTTTGATATACTACTGTAAACATTACTAGCGACCCGCCCCGGTTTCGCACGGGTGCAATGCTGATACACGCAACCGCTATGTCCCTGCATTTTAAATCTGTAATATCATCGAAAATATTCATTTACATTACATGCTGTAAAGGGCCATATTGATCTATATTAAATGCACAATGTATTTAAGGTACTTACTTAGATAGGATTTATGCTGTATTGCTTAAAATCGCTTCGTAAATAAACCATTATTTCTCGTAAAAAGTAAAGGATAAAAAATGATTGTTGTGGGTTATCCCTAAGAGATAGACATATACCATCGCGGACTTTTTTGTAGACCTTCTTAAGGTGTACAATACTGTAGTACATTATTTTGATCTATCTTGTAGGGTTCAGCCAGCGTTTGCAATGTAAGTGCAAAAAAATGTGAAACCTTTAAAATTATCAGTGTTTCTCTACTATATTATGCATGTATTTATACATATAAACCTTCCTCTTGAATCACTCTATCTATTAAAAAACCGCATCAAAATCCGTTGCGTAGTTTTAAAGATCTAAGCATACATACATACATAGGGACAGCGGGAAGCGACTTTGTTTTATACTATGTAGTGATGTCCTATATAGTAGTGTCACCAGTATTTGTCGCCAAAATCACAGAATAAATAATAGTTCACTGATAACTGGGTGGCAGGTGGAGGTCTATATTCTATGTTAAAGTCAAAAGCCAGTTGCTGACCCCTATTTTTAATGATTAAAGGTAAAAATGTCGATCACTAATTTCTGTCAAACACACTGGTGACACTACACTACCCTACAATTAGTATGAAGCATTATTTGGTGTGCAAAGCTCTGGCAGTTTTCTTACTAATTAACTAGCGGCCCGTCCCGGCTTCGCACGGGTGGACATTTTTTTTATATTTTTTTTTAATATAGCCTATGTTACTCAGTGCTAATGTAGCATTTTAATGGTGAAAGAATTTTTGGAATCGGTCCAGTAGTTTTTGAGTTTTTTCGATACAAACATACATACAAAAATACAAAGCTTTCCTCTTTATAATATTAGTATGATTGACATGTTATTTTTTTACTTATTATATAATATATTTTAATTAGGCATATAAAGTTTATGTCTATAATATTGACGCTGCCCATACATAATTATTATGCAATGATAGAGGTAAATGAAGACTTTGTGATTTTAATAAAATAAATCTATTTGTTTGATTTAAATTTAAACTTTCTGGATATGATTTTTATCGTACGTTTTATAATATATATTGTTACATAATGTTTAAAAACGATTAGATATCTCCCATACCGTAGGGGGCTAGGGGCGGCAGGTCCCAAATGGAGGCTTTAGCGGTCCTCGAAGGATTTAGGTCAACGACCTCTCGTTTGGTCGATGCGGCGCGAGCTTCTATTTACGTTTCGCTGCCGACTGAAGCTATAATGAATATCCAAAATAAGTTTAAAAAAGGTTTTGGGAGAATTAAGCCAATTTATATCTAAAATATACTTTTGTAAATATTCTAAATGTAAATAACTGCGTTATTCGCACATTTTAGCCAATGACAATGGCAAAGTTCAAAAAATTACGAGCTCTCATTCATACCACAATTTAAATTATATGAAATGATTCCTTAGAACTGATTTCCCTACCTTTGATAGTTTCGGAACATTTCTGTTGGCAGCCTTATGTAAACCTATTTATTTATCCAGCCAAAGTTTTTAACCAAGTATATATTTATGGTTATATACCTATCAGACGATGCGGTTTAATTAAACCCCGCGCACAGAATTTTTTTTAAACTCTTTTCCAAGATAGTTGATTGATGTAACATTAGCCAGGCTGGAGTGCGTTACACCGTTTGTTATGGTAACGGCGGGTCACGCAGCCGAGCGCGGCGGTCACCTCGCAGTCGCAGCCACTCCTCAGCGAAGGAGGTTCTGTCACACTTGCGCAAGCGTGACGCATTCAAAACGATTCAGGCTGCAGCCGGGCCCCCACCGCACCGGCCCAAACGCCGCAGCACGCTCAATATTACGCACTTTGTTTGTTTTATCCTGGTCTACTGGCCGTCCTCACATTTGGATTCTGCTTCTATTTATTATCTTATCAGGCAGAGCAGAGTCAACTAATAAATAAGGTCCCGTTTCTACCCTTTGGGTACGGAACTCTAACAATAAAGCTGTTAAAACTTCGAGGTGAATATACCTATATATTTTGCTTACCCTACCTACACAAGGAAGACAAATAAAGAAGTGGTCAAAACCAGAAAAGGACTTCCATATAAGTGGTCCTAACAAGAAGTGGTCGAATCCAGAACTGGTCATTATAGAAGAAGACCAATTAAGAACTGGGCACAGACCGCCTGAACGATTTGACAAACTTTGTAGGTATATAAAAATAATAATAAAATTGACACCCCTGAGTATAATAAAATAATAATTAATAGTATTAATATTAATTTATTAGTATAATTATAATTTATATGATATAAAGGTTGTCAAGAGTCTTTGAAAAAAAATAACTTAGTCTTAAATGAAAGTTTTGAAGTTTGATTTAGAATGCTAGAGAACACATTAAGGTGAACAGGAGCAGGAGTACCTACTTGAAACTGGCATTTTGTTTCCACAACAGTTGTTCTCTAATTTTATGTAGGAATATCCAAGCAGGTACAGTTACTTTGACATAGTAGGTATAGTTATGTCAAACGCACCGTTCCCACGAAGATACTTCATGCACACCCATCGCTACTTGTAACACGGAATACTAACTAGTTGGAATACGCGCACCTCGTTTTAAATTCACATTTCGTCAAGAATTCGTGACAGTACCTATAGTTCTAGGTTATGTTAGGTAACAAAATTTACTGTGTGGCCTCTTTTTACGGGACTCTGGTTTACAATCGAATTCTAATGACATTCGTGTTTTCCCATGAGATCCAGAAGATTTTTTAAGAATCAGAGCATTTACACCGACGTGATTTTCGCAAACAGTACACAAATAGTTGGAGGGTCCGAGACTCCGAGAGCAAACAAAATTTATCTCGATTTTTTTTCCGTCGACTCGCAATGGTTTCCCTGACACATTGACTTTCACGCGTGCGAAGGTGCGGCCGTAAACTAGTGTAGAACTGTTTCCTTTTCGGCACTAAAATCAGAGTGCCTAGTGCGAATTTTAATCGCCGAGCGATCACGTTAACGAAAATGAAAATTTGTAAGACTAAGCCTCATCATCGTCATCACTATTTTATGTCCCCACCCCACTGCTAGAGCACGAACCTTCCCTTTGTATATGTAGGTATGGATAGGGAAAACGGGCCATAAACCACCACGCGGGGCCAATGCGGATTGGTGGTTGTTAACGACTCCTAATGCAGCCGGGACCAACGAGTCCAACGACTTTACCTGCTTTCCGAAGCACGGAGGAGCTCGAGATGATACATTTTTGGTCATTATGTCATTTGGGGATGACCAAAAATTTACTCGCTTTACATAAATACATACTCTCACGTCCTTCTCTCAAAAAAGAAGCGCCCAGTCGCGACTGGGCGCGTTAACCACTGTGCCATCGAGCCACGCTCGCCTGAGAGAACGAAACACGTGAGAAACGAGGAGAATTGATTTTTTTCTGTTCTCTCTGATGCTCTATCTAAATTTTTTTGAGAGAAGGACGTGAGAGTATGTATTTATGTAAAGCGAGTCATACATAGTGCAGCATTAATTGCTGAACGGTAAAAAGCCGATGGCCCAGTCCGACCTCACTTGTTTTAGCCAGCATTTATATTAACAACCTGAAGCTGTTGGCATTCATCCTTTGTCTGTAAGCTCGTTGTAATTGCTTCCCGGCAACAACACCAATTTAACTTTAAATGTGTCTTGGAACTCAGAAAAGCTGTAAAAAGCACAATAAACGAAACAGATCTCTTCAACTTTTATTGCTTTCGTTTTTGGATTGTCTGTTTGATTGGCTATTGATAATTAATTCTCGGAGAAAACAAATTTGATGAAACAAAACATGATAAATTTTTAGCGCATTTTTCATTTCAAGCGCATTACCGACGCTTGTGTTTCGTAGAACCTTAGTGTAAATAAATATTTGATATGTTACAAATTTTACAAAAAAAAATGATTATCCAAGTAAGAACTAAGACCAAAATTATGCTTGAACCATAACAATTAATTTCAAATTTAAGTCTACCTACGAGTACCTACACTCGTAGCAAGCTTTCTTGGGCTTTAAAAAACTATTCTATCAACGGAATGAAAGTGCTTGCCATACACAAACTCATAAACGTCAAAATGACGTTGTTACACCCGACGACCGTCAAACGTTGCATAACTTTGTTTCAATGTTATTTCATATAAATAACAGTAAACCGCAACAGTATAAATTGGTACGGTAAACGCAACACGTAAGGCTTGTAACCACCAATATTTAAATGAATTGTGGCCAAACTGCAGATAGCACCACTATTTAGCGTCGTAGTGGGAAACCTAAAAACAATAACAAAAGTTACGTAAGTGGTCGCGGCTTTACACTCGCATGCCACAAAATAAAGAGACCCACCGAAGATAACCTTCATACAAACGCTTTTTTTTTGACAGAAATTGCTGATTGCCTCAAATGGCATTTTCAGCGTCACCGGGCTTTTTTGGGGGAGGCGAGGTACGTAAAGGGTACCTCAAGCTGTTTGAAGCGAATCACCTACGGAGGTTTACTAGAGGGAACGGCATCGCACACTTAAGGTCACTCATCGGTCGCTCATTAGACCCACCCGGCAACCGATCAGCACAGCCTCGTCACTAGGCGTCCACTCGTTGTCGACAGGTGGTCAACGAGTGGACGAGTATCGGCTTCGGGTATCGATACCAAGTACCTATGCGGTATCGAGGGACAAGTATCGATACTCAAAAGTATCGGTCCTAAAGTATCAATACTACTCAGTATCGAGTATTTGCGGGAATCAACTAATTGGACTAAGCTAGCGTATTAGTAGTAATTATGTATTACATACTTAAGACCCGTGCGTTGGCACCGAGTGGCTCACTCGCCGTCGGCGCGTAGACAGCTTGTGAGCGGGGCGATCCGGTGACGATATGGAGTTGATATAATGAGCGCATATCCATAGAAGTCCATATAAAGAATACTAACCGCTCGAGGCGAGGCGGTGCTGGTCGAATGCCGGGTGGGTATAATGAGCTATGACCTTGTGCGAAAAGTGCGTGTCCCCGTGCCCTACTAGATTCTCCGAAGGGTTCGGATCGGATCAAATCATACAAACGCGGTCGGGGAACGCACACATAGACAACCTCTCACGGACGCGGAATCTTGACACAGCTGCGCTCGGACTGTTCCGAGGTGTTCCGAGAGGTTGCTGATTGCCTCAGATGCCATTTTCAGCTCCGTCTGGCTTTTTTGGGGGAGGGCGGCGAGAAACTTAAAGGGTTCCTCAAGCCGTGTGAAACGAAGCACCGTCGAGGTTAAGTGTGCGTCGGCGGCGTCGCGCAAGCACAGTAGGTATTTAAGCTTACCTTCTGGGGTGTCCTTATTTTGTGCGCTTGCCGAGCAAGCGGCCCACTCCACGGACGGAACACATTTTAATACACGGAGGAGAGCAAAACACACGCGTGCTCGATGCGTAGACGCACTCACATCGTTTTTAATAAAAACATAAATATTTTGAACATAGTATAAAAAATAGGTACCTACATTAATTGAGAAATTTAATTTCGTTTCTTGGAAGTAGGTTTATATACTGAACAGTGTTGGAAATTGGAAGTGACTGGTTTTGTTATACCTACAAAATTATTCAAGTGAGTTTTTGATTTAATTTTAATTTTAAGTATTATTATTTTACATTATAGGTAGGTACGCGTTTGATTAAGTAATTATAACGCGAACTTAAACTCAAACTCAAACTCAAACTTTTATTTGCAAACTAAGTGGTACATAGATGGTGTTTACATTGATAGTGTCCTTATTACTTAGTCACCTTGTACAGGTATAACAAATAATACTTATATTAACTATAATATGTAATACAATATGTTATAAAAATATATACCTATATTTATATTAAATTGCTATTAAAGCTTAAATTATATTGTGAATTGAATTGTATAATAAATCAATAAATTGTATTAAATTGTATTATATTATATTATATAACCCAGACCGCCAAACGTAATCACAAATCATCATATCGCATGGTTAAATATTCCTCTACAGTGTAAAAACATTTATTAATCAAAAACTTTTTTAATTTTGTTTTAAAAACTTTGTAGTTTGGTTCATTTTGTAATTCGATCGGTAATTTGTTATATATTTTACAGCCATATGATGTGGGCTATGATTTAACATTTTTATTCGTGAGGGTGGCAAATGTAGCCTTCCTTTGTGGCGAGTGTTAATGTTATGGGTGTTCTGTACTTGTATAAATTTTCCGCTATTGCTTTTAACAAACAGGCAAATATCCTGTATATATAGTGATGGTAGCGTAAGCATATTAAATTTTATAAAATAGGGCTTACAGCTCTGCGTGTTGTCGATTTGGGAGAGAATTCTGACACATTTCTTTTGCAATATAAATAGTTGGCTAGCATTTACGCTGTAACCCCAAAGCATCACTCCATATTTGAGCCACGAATGTGCATACGCGTAATAGGCGGTTAGTGCCGTTTCTGCGCTTGTACTACATTTAATTTCAAAAAGTGCATACGTAAATTTTGACAATTTTGATTTTATGAGTTCGATATGACTTTTCCAGTTAATATTAGTATCTATATTTAGGCCAAGTAAATTAAACGACTCTACTGATTCTATTTTGATGTTTTGTAAATTAATATTTAGTTCTAGAGGTGCTTTTTTGTACGATTTGAATTGAATTACTTTTGTTTTATTATAATTTATCTCAAGATTATGCTCTAATAGCCAGTCTGATATGATATTAAATGTGTTACAGATATCTATGCAAGGGTTATAATTTTTATCATTTGTATCATTTTTTACAAGAATGGATACATCATCTGCAAATAGTACAGGAAGTGTCTTGTCTCTGTTTAATATTTTCGGCAGGTCATTGATATAGATGAGAAACAACACACAGCCAAGCACGCTTCCTTGAGGAATTGAACATGTTAATTCTCTTTCACAGGAATGTACTTTGTTTATTTTACTATTTTTATTATCGAAGTATTCTATTTGAACTATTTGTTTCCTATTACTTAAATATGATTTAAACCAGGAATGAGCAGGGCCCCTTATGCCCGATCCATAGAGCTTTAATAATAGAATATGATGTGAAACTTTGTCATATGCTTTTGTCATATCTAACAAAATGCCTGCTGTATGTTTATTGTCATTTATTTGTTGTAGCGCCGTTTGGATGTATTGGAATACAGCCAATGTGGTTGATCTAGACTTCCTAAAACCATTTTGACTATCATCAAGTATGTGGTATTTTTCTAAGAATGTATTAAGTTGGACACACATTGCTTTCTCAAATATTTTTGAAAATGTTGATAAAAGTGCTATCGGTCTATAGTTGTTAGGTGAAGTTTTATCACCTTTTTTATGTATGGGTTTAACCAAAGACATTTTAAGGGACTCCGGAAAAGTACCTTCTATGAAGCTTTGATTTATTAAAACCGTCAGAGGTATGGAAAGTTCCTCTGCACATTTTTTTAATAATATCGCTGGAATATCATCTATGCCGAAACTGTGCTTATTTTTAATTTTTCTAATAATTTTGAATGTTTCTTGTTGATTTATAGGGCGGAGATACATTGATTGTGTTGGGGGATTGATCACAGGCCGTCCAATTTTTTGTATAGGACTTAAATTGTTTTCTCCTATTTTAGCAAAGTATTCATTTAATTCGTTCGCTATTGTCAAAGGACACGATGTAATTTTGTTATTAATGTTTAACTCCAGATTTTTGTATTGTTTTTTTATTATTTTATTATTTTTTGTATTTATAATTCTCCACATAGTTTTAACTTTATTATCGGAGTTTTCCATTTGCCTTGTATATTCCAATTTTTTAGCTATTTTAACACTGCGTTTTAAAATGTTACTAAATGCATTGTAGTATTTTTTAATTATTTCGCTTCTCGTTTTATTAAGTATTATTCGTAAGATTCTTTTATGTATGCATGATTTTTTTAAACCATTTGTTAACCAACTCTTTTTATTCTTATTTTTTATTGCTATTGTTGTAAATGGTATACATTTATTTAGGATATTTGTTATTGTTATTAGAAATTCATTGTAGTTATAATTTATATTTTTATGTTCCATAATAATATATTCCCAATGTATTTCTTTTAATAAACTTTTAAAGCTGTCCAAATTTTTATCTGTAAATACTCTTTTATTTATATACCATATTTTGTTATTAATTAATAAATTGTTTTTTCTTATTTCTATACTAATCGCACTATGATCAGAAATGCCATAATCTGTTACATATGTTTTTTTTATAAGTGGGGCATGGTTTGTAAATGCTAAGTCGATGCAAGTTGATGTATTATCTGTTATTCTTGTTAGCTCGCTAATTAATTGTTTAAAGTTAAATGATTTCATTATATTTAGAAATTCTATAGTGGTGGGATTTTTTTTATCTAATACGTTTATATTAAAGTCGCCTATGATAATTATGGTTTTATTTTTATCTTTCGTATTTAGCCTATTTAAAATGTTTGTGATTTGCTCATAAAATATATTTATTTGGCGATGTGGTCTATATACACCGATAATTACACAGTTTTCTTTCAGAATTTCTATTGCACAAAATTCTGCTATAAACTCTCTGGACAAAGAAACAATGTCCTTTCTTTCTTTGTATTCTAACTCTTCCCTAGTTATTAAGCCTACTCCTCCACCGATGTGTTGTTCGCGACAGAAAGTTGATGCCATCTTATATCCCGGTAATGATACACTATTGCAGTAGTGTTGGTTCTTCCATAATTCTGACAAGCAAAGTATATCCATTCTTGAGTCTATTAATAATTGCTCTAGTAAGTGTTGTTTATTTCCTATGCTTTGGATGTTTTGGGCAGTAATTATTAAATTATCAACGAAATGTCTGGCATTGATCAGGAATTTCATTATTACTATTCTGTGTATTTCGTGCATTCTGACTTTTTGTTGCTTTTTGTTTGTTAAAAACTTCTATGTTTTTTCTGTGTGGTCCTGCTAATATTCAGTTATTCCGTGTTTTGTATCTTGTACTCTACTTATTTTGAAATAACGTTTACATGACAGGAACAAAACACGAAATAACTATTCGGAGCTTATTCTTTATTTATTTGTAAGGCACATACTGTTTGAAATGAATTTACGAATTTTATTCACTGTTATGTAGGTATCTAGGTAAAGTCAACTTTAACTAACTAACATCTGTTCACTGTCACATTAGATGTTATCGCCAGATATCGCAGACATATGACATTAACATAAAAGTCACACAATGTAATAATCTACTCGTGTTTAATTTTAAAATATTATTTTATTTTATCCTCGCGCTATGAACCCTATTGGGTCCATGGTCAAATTGGACAAAGGGCAAGTAGATTCATAAAAGTGTTTTATTTAAAAGTATAGGTGGTGTTCGCGCAAACTTCGGTCTTAAAAGAGAACACATAAAGTATCTTATACTCGTAGGTACATAATATATGATATTATCGTGTGCTCTACTGAAACATGTCAAAGCGTCGAACTGGTAAATGGGACGCCGCCACCGAACCGAAGAGTCTGGCCGCCCTATTGACCTATTTACAGAAAATCATTGTTTCCCTAACTTTGTCAAGCTTCACTGATCTAGATCGCATAACAGCTAATCTGAAACTACGAAGCGCGTTGCTCGAGTTTGGATTGAGTTGGACGTACCTACCTAAAGCAAAGCAACAAGGCGACCTGCACAAAAATGTTCGAGCGACGAACATAAACGCTCACGCTGTTAGTCTTAAACGAGCCCTAAAGTTAAACTTGGTTAAAAGGCTGTATTTGCGATACGCAGTGTTTCAATGAAAACAAATATATTTGATGATTAAACGAACTTACCTGTAAGTGAAGTTCTATCATAATTATACGAAGCGCCTCGTCCGAAGAGATTAGTAGTTAATTATTTTATATTGTTACTTGTAGTATCGCATAGATGTCACCACTCCTGCACTATCGTTGAGATTTAGTTTTTTTTTTTTTTTCTTTTTGTTGTGGGTATCCCTATCTTTCTCTATGGCGCCATTGCCTCGCGTTCGTCATTTAGTTTAGAGATTCAGGTTTTTTTTTTTTTTTTTTTTTTTTTTTGATGTATTTCCCTAGAGATTAGTAACGGGAATAATGGCAGAGTAAGGGTGGGTGGGAGTTACTAATCTCTTCGGACGAGGCGCTTCGTATAATTATGATAGAACTTCACTTACAGGTAAGTTCGTTTAATCATCAATTATACTTCGCGCCTCGTCCTCGAGATTAGTAGTTAATTATTTTATATTGTTACTTGTAGACTTTGAGAGTAGTAATAATGTGGGAAATATCATCAATGGAAATACTTTTCGAATTAATGTAGGTTTATTTGTACACTTAATTAAACAACATTATGTAGATCAGTAATTTAACTAATATATAATTATTCTTGTAATAATCATAACAGTTCCTAATTTAAATTTTTCAAATCAATCAGTATTGTAATTTGCTACATAAAATACCTAAGCATCAAAATAGAATGAGGTAAAGATGTACAATCGTCGTTCAAAACAGGTCTATTATAGAACCGTGCAAACACAATGGAGTTGCCGCCCCAACCAGCGGTGTTTCGGATTTAGTAACATAACAAAGTTTTACCAGGACATATAGTGGGTTTATTATTGAAAAAAGGTTTTTTGTTATTGGCAGTTTGCAGCCTGGTTTTGATGTTTTAATTAAATCGGAGATTGTAATAGTAATACGGCTGGATGATGAATGTATATTCTTAATATTTATTTTTGACAAGGTCTGAACTCTATGGGCAGTTGTAAGTGACAGTAATGTTATTGTCTTTTTGGTCAATGTTAGGTCTTCATTGGGGTACGATTGACTCAATTGATCCAAAACGCAATTTGTATCCCAGGTAACATTATACTTTGGTAACGGTGGTCGGAGACGAAATACACCCAATCTTTTGATATGTTTGGACCCAGTAACAGCGACAACGCTGATCGGCATGAGTTCAGGGTGCCATATTGACAGGCTTCATTATATAACTGGGTAAAATATACCACAGTAGGGACTTAAGCAAATTTTTGATAGCGCGTCTCGGATCCACCAGGGTAATGGATTAGTGTATCCACCGAGAGCTGGAATGGGAAATTATCGTGCGTTTATGAGGTGGAAATGTTATAATTCTGGAGACCACAAGGGCTTTAAATACGGGATACCATGGTTGCGTATGATGGCATAGTGACATTCACAAGAGCTACTTGTAGCCTAAACTGAATAAATGATTTTGATTTTTGCGTAGGTCACGAAGGAACAACCATGATACCTTTTGCTTTGTCAGAAATTATTTTCTTTAATACTTTTAATATAATAGAGAAGAGACGAAACGCATAAAAATTCAAACCACTCTATGTTATGGTGAAAGAATCAATATTTATAGCATCAGGGTCTGTATGCCATGAGATATAATTTCACACTTTTTATTTATGCGGCTTGCGAACAGGTCAATATCAGCAATACCAAATGATTCTATCAAGCATTGAAAAGTCCAGTTTGCTAACTCCTTTAATGTCCCGGTGAGATTTGCGTGATTCCGCATCTGCGATGACGTTATCGCTTGATTTGATATAAGATGCGAAAATGAACAGCTTACGATCTTCACACCACTGCCAAATTTCCCTGGTTATCTGTGTAAGGTGTGGGAATTGGATCCCACCCATTCGATTTGTGTAGGCAATTGCAGTAGAATTGTCTATGAACAGGAGAATTTGGCAGCCTTGAAAGCCTTTTGCAAACGTTTTCAGCGCAATGAAAGCAGCCAAGAGTTCGAGATAATGTAGATGTTTTAACCGCTCATCATTAGAACATTGGCCACTCGCTGTTTCATCTTGACAGGCCGCACCCCACCCCTTCGTTGAGGCGTCAGAATAAATTCCAGTGCTATACTCGTCATTCCTAATGCGGCGCACTGAGTGACCTATGTTGTTTAACCATCATTGAATATCGGATACAGTGTAACAGGAATATTCATTGTTTTATCATAGTCGTCGTCATTTCTCAGGTTAAGAAATTTACAGCGTTCTAAATCCTTAGTGTCAAGTAGCCCATACAATACAGCTGGGCATGGTGATACTAACAAGCCAGTGACTTGGGCGAGCTTCCGGACTTTACAATTTCTTATCTTCAAAAAGTTTTCCAATTCTGTTATAATTTGCAATCTTTTATCTAAAGGTAAGTTAATCTTAAATTAATTTCGTGCGAATTGAATGATCGTACCAAATTTACAAGTTACAGAAGGTTTAAGAACGCTCTTTTCCTCGTTGATAATGAACCCAATTGAAGTTAATAGGGTTTTAGTAATTTTTATGTTTGCTATACATTGCTGGTAAGTTTGACCGAATAGCAGCCAGTCATCAAGATAAAGTGTGGAAATTAATCCTGCAGTTCTTAGTAGTTTTAATTTTTTAAGGTTAAAGATAAACCGCATTTTACCGTTAGGTTTCGGCGTTAGGAATATACTTGATATAAACTGGTTTTTACAAGGTTCGCATTCAGTTCAATATCTACGTAATCACCAATAGCTTCGTAAAAAGAATATTATTTTCATTACTTTTAACCGGAGTGTGTGGGATCGAATCTTAAAATGCTGGAGCCGAGAAAGGGATTTTATAACCATCAATCCAAGAAAGAATTGTTCTGTCTTTCGTAATAAGGAACCATTGGGTTTTAAAGTAATGTAAACGGCCGGCATACTCAACTAAATTTAGTAGCGACGACGTGCCTGTGTCTGCATCAGTGCCGGCAGCTGTTGCTGACGCAACGGCTGTCTCCATGAGTGCGCGGGCGGCGGTGGCGGAGGTGGTGCGCGGGGGCCTACAGGCTCGTAGCTCCTCGGCGGTGGGCCCGGCTGCCTGTATGCTGGACCAGGAGCTTTGCGGTTTAAATTCTTCTGGTTTAGTGTCTTCGCCCGCTTAAGTATATTTTTATGGTATGATGCATCAGCCTTTAATTCGACTCCTGATTTAATAATCGATTTAGCTGTTTTATTTGTCTCAGCTAACGTTTCGCTAATTAAAAAGGTGTCAATCTTAGTATTGCTAAGGTGTTCTTTAAGATCCTTTTTTAATGAAAAAGGATGAAGTTTCTTCTTGTTAAGAAGACCCCATGATGAATATCGCATAGCCATCGGCTGAGATCCATAAGCTTTTAAAGCGTTTCTTTGTCCATGTCCTTTGACGTAAGTTGGGCAGTAATGATTTCTCCTAGGCAGGAAATAGCACTTGCTATCTGTTTTTGTTTGGCTTCTATACCTTTATCTCGCTTAACAGTGTTTTCAGGAATAGCCACTTTGATTTTGGTATTTATTTTTGGGGGGTTAATACTCAAGCAATTGGCGGGTATCGAGTATTTCGAAATCAACTCTTTACGATCCTCTTTATTAAGACCCTATGTGGATGTGTGTTCAAGTCGGCAAGCAAGCTCTTGCCGAATGTCTTTGCCAAGTTTTTCTGTGAGCAACGGATCGTCACCCAGAATTTCAAGGACATCAGTGTCCAAATTACCATCTTTGTTGGTAGTATCAAGGGCTGGAGCCCTCAAAGACGTACAGGGCGCTTCTGGGGGAGTCATTGCATCTACAAGACTATCGTCAGCAGGTGCCTGTACCTCATGGGTAAAGCCAACTAGCTCAGCATTATCGAGTTCTTCAGACAATCAATCAGATAATTGCGGCATAGGTGTGGATATAAGACAACGTTAATACGTTATACTTAACTAGGTACGAGCAAAAACGCGTATTTAGAAAACATTAAATAATGGCATTGCACTTATATTAGATAACGATTGTTATCTTGTCAAGGTTAAGTAAAAATCCCCAATGGATTCAACGCCAACCGTTTACTTTTGAATGCGTCGAAGAAGCCCCGACGGTTAACTCTGGTTGCATTATGTATGTACCAAAATTAGTTCAGTTACATATAAGACAACGTTAATACGTTATACTTAGCTAGGTACGAGCAAAAAGTGCGTATTTGGAAAACATTAAATAATGGCATTGCACTTATATTAGATAACGATTGTTATCTTGTCAAGGTTAGGTAAAAATCCCCAATGGATTCAACGCGAACCGTTACTTTTGAATGCGTCGAAGAAGCCCCAACGGCTAAATCTGGTTGCATTCTGTATGTACCAAAATTAGTTCAGTTACATACATATAAGACAACGTTAATACGTTATACTTAACTAGGTACGAGCAAAAAGTGCGTATTTGGAAAACATTAAATAATGGCATTGCACTTATATTAGATAACGATTGTTATCTTGTCAAGGTTAGGTAAAAATCCCCAATGGATTCAACGCCAACCGTTATTTTTGAATGCGTCGAAGAAGCCCCAACGGCTAAATCTGGTTGCATTCTGTATGTACCAAAATTAGTTCAGTTACATACATATAAGACAACGTTAATACGTTATACTTAACTAGGTACGAGCAAAAAGTGCTTATTTGGAAAACATTAAATAATGGCATTGCACTTATATTAGATAACGATTGTTATCTTGTCAAGGTTAGGTAAAAATCCCCAATGGATTCAACGCCAACCGTTACTTTTGAATGCGTCGAAGAAGCCCCAACGGCTAAATCTGGTTGCATTCTGTATGTACCAAAATTAAGACACTGATAAGTTAATAAAACACTCGTTACCTGAGTTTACGAGTCCGTTGTTGTGTGTTAACGGCGGCGAGTCACTTGCCGGGCTTCCTTTGTCACGTATTTAGCGCTGTAGCTTGCGCATTTTTTCATTATATGTTCAAGTTCTTCTTCACAAGTCTTAGGATTTTTACGTTACGGCATTTTGCGTACGAAAACAGTCGATTGAACACGGAAGAAATTTAAAGTGACTGGAGTGGTCGAGCACTAAAATGCGAATGACGAACGCGAGGCAATGGCGCCATAGAGAAAGATAGGGATACCCACAAAAAAAAAAAAAAAACTAAATCTCAACGATAGTGCAGGAGTGGTGACATCTATGCGATACTACAAGTAACAATATAAAATAATTAACTACTAATCTCGAGGACGAGGCGCGAAGTATAAACATTATTAATTAATATAATAAACCTTGACCTTCATGTTGCACCGCTGTCCCCTGCTTCTTGATGACGACGACACCGTATAACACGTTATTCACGTATTTATTAATTGTTCGTTTCATATAAGTAATATATGTATTTAGAATATCTCGCACAACCAATGAAACCATGAAAATAAACGATTAAAAGGCCTTTTTACCGCGCACGGACCGGCGCGGGCGGCCATTAGAACACAAGAGAACTGAAAAAAAATTATCTACCCTCACCGAACAAAAGCTGAGTTGTAGTTTTGTTTACTATTTACGTGTTCATTCGATAACGTTAACAAAAACAAAAAATTGTATGGCTTTGAGGCAATTAGCGTCTGTTGGTGGAATACGAGAAAAGTTAAAATTTTGCCACTCAAATTCTTATGATTATTTATTGAATAAGTAACCGTTTTAATTAAATAATAATAATAAATAAAAAATAAATAAATGATGCCTCATCCTGTTTTGATTATGATGAGAAACCGGATAACTGAGGTGAATAGAGAAGCAGTGATGATTCGAGAGAAAAAATTGCAAGTGCGATTTAATTTTACCACAGAATATACATTTTACTAACATGAATATAAATTACTTATTACCAACATAACAACACTTGATAAAATTGTAGGTAGGTATTCATTCAACGTTAAAATTTATTTTAATGTTTTGTCTCGATTTTCATCAGGTTTACGGTAGTATTCATCAAACGTCAAACGGTGGTCTGCGTATTGGAATAAGAGCTGTGATAAGAGCGAAAGCGTTTACTTGATAACAATACAATTAAAAAGTCGTATGTAATCATAGCTAAAATTACTAAAGAGGACTAGTTACCCTTTCATCCAAATTTTATACGAATTTCATTACATCCGCCGCGTTCACTAAAGCATCTCATCTTTTGTATAGAACTTTCTCAAAAGTCACATCTAGTTTTCAACCCACGCGGGCATCTTCCTACGAGGCTCTTCGCGGAAGTGTTCTTTCCTCCAGATACCGATCTGTTGACGATTCATGCTCCATACTGTTGCGATATCATCACGACAGCGCTTTTACTGTCAGAAAACAACTTTTACAAATCCATTGAAAAATAAGTAGTTTCCAAACATTGTCTTGAATGTTTAGTAATACCTATCAGTGTTTTGTATTAGAAATAAGAACGGAAGTTTTTTTGTGAGCGGCAGCTATGCATTTAATGAATAGCTGTCTGTACACAAAATTAGAATCGTACGGGTCCAGACGTCAATACCTACCTCGCAAAAAGACTATGATGAGAAAAGCCTACAACGCGAAACTACTGTTATTTTTATAACAGGGTGCCTTTATAGTGTGAGTTTGATTTGACATTCGATCATATTAACGAAAATGGAAATTGGCATGGCATTTAAGCAGCGCCTCCTGGCGACATAACAGAAGAGCCAAAATTTTGCCATACAAAACGTAATCGAACAAATACGGTACCTAACTAAACAAAACTACGGCGAACACTACCCATTGAAATTCATTTTACGAATTTACTCACTAATATTTTTTATTTTATCTATTTGATTCTATCCTGACGTTTTAACGGTCCGTAGTCACCGGGAGAGAGAAACGTCAGGATCAGGATGATTCAATTAATATGTAAAAATTAAACACGATAGTAGATAAATAGTAGTTCATCAAGTCTATGAACTATACTAAATTGTAAAATTTCGGCAAAAGAATACTGGCTAGTCCTAAGAATTATTTTAGTAGAGTGATTGCTGATTGCCTCAGTCAGACGGCATTTTCAGCTTCACCGGGCTCGTTTGGGGGCGCGGCGAGAAACTTAAAGGGTTCCTCAAGCCGTGTGAAACGAATCACCTTCGGAGGTTTTCTAATAGGAACGGCATCACATCACGCATTAGTGCGTGTCCCCGTGCCCTACTAGATTCTCCGAAGTGTTCGGATCGGATCGGGGAGCGGAGCAACCCGAGGGCGCCGGAGACCAGGTCGTGGTGGTGGAGAGAAGCCAGCCCAGGTACATGTCTGTACCTGGTATAGAGCGCTTGTCAACCGGCTCGTCGTACCCTTGTTCTACGAGTATGGTGTCTTGGGCCTAAACTAGTGTGCATGTTTAGTGTATTCTGTAAATGTGTAGTAGAGGATCGGGCGGGTTCTAAGTATAAGCTTCAAAAAGTCGTATACTGATGTTACCAACAGTGCCATAGTGAGGTCAAACAGTTTGATTACACACACCGGTCAGCAATGGCTTTATCATTTGATTGCCGCAACCATGTCACGGTCGCCCAGTGTCGCTAAGAAGAACCGCTCAATAGCCAGAGATATTGGCGAGCTTCCAATCAATGATGAGTAGATACAAGTAGGCACAAAAACATACGAAATTGCTAGATTTACTAGGTTTGCATACGACTTTCATATAAAAGACGTACCTACGAACATAGTTAAAAAAATGCTTTTGATGTCTTCCTGTTTTTATTTATTTAAAGCAAAATCACGCTCTGGATAAGTTAAAACCAATTTTTGTTAGGTCATTTGCGTTATTTTATAATATACTTAGGTAGTCAGGTACCTACCTTTCTTTTGCCAATAACATCTAGGTACGTTGATATTTATACTCGCTTGACTAAAACTGCAGAATATTGTGAGACTACTGCCATACGTTTATGTTGTCGAAAATATAAGTTTTATAGATTTTTCAGTGTGCCGCGTGACTATTAGGTAATGCTCGTCCTAGTTTTTATATGGGTCAGCGCGACGACGGGCTCAGATTACAGGATGTATGCAATGCGCATGCAACACATAATCTAATTCGGCCATTTTATCTACTTACCTACTTTTGCTGATAAAGTTATCATAGTTCAAACACACATTTTTTATGCCTAGGTACCTACCTATTTGGTACCTACACATGATAATAAATATCTTGCTAACATTGTTCTTACAGTTTATTGTTAATGCACTTTCAATTCTTTTTTTAACTCATTCTAAATTGTCAACGTATAAAATAAATAAAACATTAAATGAAATGTTGTAGTTAGGTACCTAAGTACCTACTCGAAAAATTATTAATACACAAACTGTAACTTTTTATTAGGAATAGTAAGAAAGCTAATTTGCAACTTCAAATTATCTATAAGAAAAACTTTAACAAACTTTATTTTTGAACCATTTGCAACTAATGCTATTAAAACTTGTTTCACTTTTTATCTAATAAAAATAACTTATTATTAATCATGATTAAAGAAATGTTTCCTTCGCTACTGTTCAATTTAATTTAACAATGTAAAACTTAACTTTGTGTGGTTTACTTAGGGTCAACAGCTTCGCTTGACACCATTTACAGGGTACGTTACAGTAAACAACGAAGTACCCATTGTTTCGGTCATGCCACCGACGCGTCGTACCACTCGTCGTACTATAATAAATTTAACCTTTCTACCATACAGTGACCTTTCCACGTCGCAAACGTTCAAGCTGGCTTAATGTCTTTTTTCTCAATATAAGCTATGTTGATGTACATATTTCCGTTTATTTTTTTATTTTTATTTCGTGATTCTCAACTCCTTCGTTTGTGTGTTCAAAAGCTGTTATTATTATTCTATGCTGTTATTACTATTTTTCTTCTTTTTATTCGGTTGCCCCCGACATAAAAAACACTTACCCTAAATTTTTATTAATAATTTAATTATCTATTTATTACTTAAGTACTCTCAAGTTTTTTCCACTACAACTTTTATTTAAAATGAGTCAACGGTGCTTATCTCGAATTAAAGACTTAGTATACTTAAATATATTAAGTATCAAGAGGCCCTTACTTCTACATGCTCACTTGCACATTTTTTTGTCACAGAATGACCTCACCAGCGATCACCAAGTCGCCAGAAAACCAGAAAGGTGATAAGAAGTCACCAAGCCACTCTGCAGCAGAGGCAGACCGGGCGCCATCACGCGCGGATACCCCCTCCGCGTCCGCTTCCGCCCCGCACCAGCCTGAGCCCTTCAGCTGGCTGCGGATTTTCAAACTCGCCGATCTCATGATGAAGCAAGGTTGTTAAACCTTACAAATATATACTGCCATAATAGCAATCAATTTTATTATATCTTAATTATATTATTATGTTGAATAATTGTTGAAATGTAATAGCAATAACACTAGTAACAATAAAATATATATAGTTACGTTAACTTATAGCGAATTATTTTGAAATAATATAAAAGTGAGAGACAATCATTTAATTATGGTTGTAGAAGAAAAAATGTTTTAATTATTATTTGTAAAGGATAGATAGTGTGCATGCGATAATATATAATTACCTACGTGTATTGTTTCTAGTAGAAAATTTAAAAATAATTAATAAACAATAAAGTTCCCATGTCCTTGTAACAATTAAATAGTGTGTTAATACTTTTTTTAAATAGATAGATGTATTAGACTGTTATGTTATTAGTTAAATAGAAGAAATTAAAAAATTGTTCATTAAAAATATATTAGCATGAGACATTATGAATGACCCTTCGCAGCCCATGATAAACTTAACCGTCGTCGTTTTATAGTTCAATCACGTTGGTTTTTGATTGAACAAATTCCGAAAATCCGGAGCTTGAATATACCAGTCATAAAGACAAGATTTTATGAATACCGGGTAGTTCGTACAATTCTTATTTGGTACAACAGTATCAGAAGTTATGAACAGGCCTGCATCATCAATATCACCTATCCAAAATTGTCAAATTAATTAATTAAT
This sequence comes from Eudonia lacustrata, assembly GCA_947562085.1. NCBI lineage: Eukaryota > Metazoa > Arthropoda > Insecta > Lepidoptera > Crambidae > Eudonia > Eudonia lacustrata. The sequence continues at coordinate 12,523,015 of OX387325.1, read as the reverse complement.
TATCTTTAATGGCTTGGCGTTTAGCATTTAGCCAATTTCAAGTATTTTTTAATTATTAGTAGTATGTACATAAGGGTACAATAAACGGTAGATAGAAATTAATATGGAGTCTCACAACACTTGTTATTACGGGTTCTACAAGAATTTTTCATCCTTGACATAGACAGAGTTCAGTCTATTGACAGTTCGTGGTGTTCTGGATGTGTAGGCGCGTGTACCTCTGTAAAATGTTATTGATTTCAATAACAATACGGACACATGCGACAATTTATTGTACTTTCTGCTTACTATGCAAGTGATGTTTTCCTGCGACATTAATGCGCATACAACTACTGAGCTAAATAAATTTTATAAATAACACTCAAATAAGGTTATAAATGCTAAAGAATAAAAACACTTCTTATGTAATATTTTTTAATAGTATTGGTAGGTAGGAGGTACATAACACGCAAGAGTCTGGGTTGTTTGGATAAAGGGAAGTAAAGATACAATACTATTTTCAATATGTACAAAATATACAATTATCTCTATATCCTAGCTTTTATAACTATAATTATGATCACAATATTTTTATATTCTTACACTTTGCTAGAATTGAAACCAACTTCCAGAGATGGCGCAGAGAGAACGAACGGATCAGGACGCGATTGTTGCGTTATAATAACAGTCTAGTCCACACTTTCACTTTTGCTGCACACTTGAGATCAAATGTTATTTTTACAAATATTTAAACTCTAACATTTCGCACACCGGCAACAACCGCCCCCCGAGGCGCCTCGCTGGGCATTGCCATTCCGTCCTCAGCCACCGGTCCGAAGCAAGGTTGAGAACTGAATGACAGCAGACCTACTCCAACCAAAACGCGTCGCTGCGACGCCCCCGGCGTACCAAGTCGAAGGCATCACCACGAGGCAATTAGATCAGTTTCAAACATATTGTAAAACAAAACTATATTATACTTCTCACAATAGTTAAAACTATTAAGTCTGCGTTAACTTACGACTTAACCCCACTGAGGAAACTAACTATAAATATTTCAGTTTTATTAAAGAATTACGGAGCATGGAAAAATTTACGAAAATATGAAATATTCAGTAATTGACATTTTAATAGCATAAGGTGCAAATATTTCCCGGGCTCAAGACTTATTGCAGCTTGCCTGGGAAAGTATTGTACCTTATTTACAAATAAGAAAAAATAGTAAATACGAATTTTACCACCATAAATACATATCTTTTATAATCCATTTGTTTCCTTATTTCATAAAGTTAATATCGAGTCTAAATACTGTACTGCTATTTTTCATGAAGACAATAATATTTACATTGAACTTCCTTTTTAAGGAATTCAACTTAGAATATATATAGTGTACATCATTATCGGGCCATCTGTTAGCTAATAAAATTATACTTTAAAATTAATGGACGAAGTGATGAGTTCGTTAGTGTTCCTCCTAGCCAAGTCGAGAACTGTTTGCGACGGAAACATGACAAACAATTATTATATTATAAATTTTTACACTCTACATTTTTAATCCTTAAAAGAATATACATAATAATATTACCTGTGCTATTATTTTCTATATCGTAAATATAAAATTACAATGCATAAAATATTTTGTACTTTGTTTTTACGTACGACAGCACAGTCGCACCATTTATCTAACTAGAGATGCCAGTAACTCGAAACATTAACACGATATTGTGGCTTACTCGCACTAGTTAAAAGATTAACTTCATGCGTCACGGCCGAAACTTATGAGAAGTACAATATAATATTGTTAGTTTCCACTGTATAAATTATTGCTATCGAAAAGGTTAAAAAAAACACTATAGAAGTGTGTGAATCTACTACTTTGAAGGACATTAGTATCGAGAAGCGAAGTTTTCTTTTTTGGCAGGTTTTACAACTTTAGTGGATGGTATTTAAAGGGGAATGATAACGGCAAATGCATAAAGGTGGGAAATAAATTTTGGGAAGTTCAACTATGGGGTATTACAGAACATTGCGATGAGTCATTTTCATTTGTGTGCCTCTTATACACCGAAGTTATAAGATATAATGCGCTTTTTTAACCCAGCATAGAGAGCACGAAAGCAGCGCAGCGCTCTGTATCGGAACAACAATGCAGAAAATTTGTCCAGTAACTATATCCAGTGGTTTAAGTACCGAAACTGATAAACATAGAGAATGTTACTAAATCATCTCCATAATATATGCTTTACGACCAATGTTCATGTTGTAAAATGTCCATCTACACGAAACGGCTTATTAACAAAGCGTCCAATTATCAATATGTCTGGTTTTGCTAGTTGGAAACTTCTGCTAATTAGATGTTTCGCATAGTTGAATGTTTTGCTACTAAGATGTATGATCGTAAAGAAAAGTATGATACGACCACAACGTAAAAATTAATAATATTGAATAGGTACTTAATTCGTATAAGTGGTGCAAAGATAATTAATTAAATACAAAACCGAAAAGTTACATCTCAAGAACAAATAACGCTTTGTTTAAGTGTTTTTTTTTTCAATTCACAGTACTTGAGCTGTAACTTTGTACCTTCTAACAGTAATTAATTTTAAAATACATAATAAAGAGAGTTAAGTTGCTGCTATATTAAAATAAATTCAAATGAACAAAGACAGTAGTTTCTATCTAATATTTTTACATAAAGAATAAATTGCTGGGTTGACATACATGAATGGAATTTTACCGTACTGTTCTAGAAACCCTATGAACTGAGGATTGTTTTCTATGAAAGGGCTTTGGGGATTACTGTGTAGAAAGAGTTGAAAGAATAACCATTACTTCATAATCATCCAAATACATTTTCGTCGACAACTAGCTATCATAACAACGTATTATTGAATGCTGCTGAAAGCGGTCCTGCACATGCCATTCCCGCTCGGCGACATTTACTCGGGGTTCCACAGGCCTAGTCTGGATCTACTACCGAAAGTTAGGATTAAGTAAAACTCGCTTTAGTATCAACTATTAAAATTTTGTACATCCCAACTAGCCCTGCGAGTACCTATTGCCCTTTATGCTTCATAAGACTACCTACAGTCTATATTAAAAGTCAGAATCACAGTTTATTTTCCACGTGTTTTCACTTACTGTAATATACGCTTTACAACTATCATATTTTACAAAACAAAGAGTTTTTATTCGACCCAGTAATCATGAGTTTTCCATTACCTACCGTAATGACTTAAGCGAATAAATCGAATTTTAGTATGAATAGATTCGGTATTTACAGAATTTAAATTACTTTAGACCTAATCGCTTAAAACAAAATAACAATTTACACTAACAATAAAAAATGCTCGATAGATCGCCAGTCATCTAATCGGAACCCAAAATTAAAGATACTTTTATTAACTGACTTTGCCATTACTTATCATATTTTTTTATAAATTTAAACTCCGAATAACGTCGAACCCAGTCGACTATAACAAAAGTATTTTACAAATAAGCTATAACTTACGGCTAACACTTAAATAAGTGACGGCTTACCTAGTTATGCGAGACTTTATACAGCGCGCGGGGCGGCCGCATCGCGTGCGGGCCGCGCCGCGCGATAACAATAAATAATCTAACGTTACATCACTATACGAGAGTTCGTTTCACAGAGGTAATCCAACTCAATTCCGAGCAGTCATCGAGCTAGGATCGAACGTCAGCGCGGCGGTCACTTCGCGATCCTACCAGGTCGACCATTACACTAGTAAAATTAAAACGTTTTAAAAAGTTTCACAACCTGGCCGTATTTATAATGCGTTAATGAATAATCGTCAGAGCGTCCGTATCGGGTCGCGGTCACGTCCGGGCAGCGCGCCTCACACCGTGGCGATCACTATGAGCAGGTGCGCGATATCCGCCACGCGGTGCATCAGGTCGGGCGCGATTCGGTTCAGGTTCTCGTTGGCGAAGTCGCACGACGGGAATATGTGTACGGTGTATAAAGCCTGTGGACCAAACATACGTTTTATGGCTTACTGTAGAAATAAACAGAGTAATAGTTCGAAAATTTAATCAAATTTCACGTGTTAGATCGGTAGCATTTGTATGTTTTTTATGTTTTCGTTACCATCAGGTAATGAGAATAAGGCCGGAGGTGGAAGTGTATTTTACCCGAAATATTTATCAAATGAGGCTCTCTATCTCAAACTATTGTGAAAGTAACTAGGCCCCTCTAAAGTTATCCGATCCGAACCCCTTGGAGAATTTAGTAGGGAACGGGGACACGCCTAGTGCGTGATGCCATTACCTCTAGAAATAAATAAATAATAATAAATAATTATTATTGGACAACCTCACATACATTTTTCTGATCCCAAGGTAAGTAGCTAAAGCACTCGTTTTATGGAAATCAGAAACAACGACGGTACCACAACCACCCAGACCCGACACAATATCGAAAAGTTCGTTTTCGACATTGACCCGACCGGGAATCGAACCCGGGACCTCAGAGTTAGCGCCGCCCAAAGTCCAGCGTACAAGCCACTCGGCTGCGGAGGTCGTCAAAGAAAACTTCTGACGGTGTTCAGATTACACGGCTTTTGGTTTGGTTTCTCGCCGCCCGGCCCCCAAAAAGTCCGGTGATGCTGAAAATGCCGTTAAAGGCAATCAGCAACCTGTTAACAAACATAATGATGGTGGTAGGTGGTGGTACCTGGTGGTGTCCGGGCGGGGCGACGTTGACGATGCCGGCGGCCTGCTTGCGCTGCAGGTAGGTGATGAACCCGCCCGTCAGGTTGGTGGACTGTTGGAGCACGTCCATGTGGTCGCGCCCGCATGGCAGCGCCAGCAGTATGCAGTGCTCGTTTTCCAACTGAAACAATATGGAAACAAACCATTACACAATTGTATGATTGACATGAAATTGCTTTACCACCTTAAAAAAAATGTTGTTTGCCTATCATAAAACAACAAGGTCTATAAGTGACAGATACATTGACATCATTTAACTATGAGCCTTAGCAAAATTTTATTATAATGAAAGTTTTTGTCCAAAGTGGTAAAGCAATATTATGGTCGAGAATTATAACATTTTATTTTTATTTTTAATAGATTTAACAGACGCGTAAATAGCCCACAAAAGATGACAAAAAATGTTAACAATTAATAAAGTAAAAGATCAAAAACAAGATTTTATTTTAGATACAAAGAATTTAATTTAATTATTGAATAAGAAATAGTTATAAAAATTGATAAAAACAGAAAAAATCATAACATTACTATCTTTGTTAATGCCATAAAACGGTGTAGTAATACGAGGCGGGGTTCTTGTCAGCACGAACAAGAAGATCTAATATATTAAAACTAAGTAAGCAAGCCGTAAATTAATAATTGTAGGTTTTTTTTTCTCCGACCAAGGATCCCATACGCATGTGCCTTTTAGGTCTTTATGTAAACCCGGTAGTGGTAGTTGACTGGTAGTTTACCTTCATTTTGCGATGCACCTGGTCGAGCTGCGCGGGCTCGAGCCGCATGCGCTGCGCAATGCGCAGCAGCGGCGTGGAGCCGTCGGCGAGCCGCGGCAGCGTGTCGCCCGCCACCACGTGGTTGCCGCCCACGAAGTGCATCTGCACGGCGGCCGAGTCGTTCTTCAGCGCCAGCAGCCCTTGCCACATCACGGGGTACCGCTGCACGTATAATAACACGTTAACACATTAATTTACTGTGACTGTGTATAGGTAAATTAAAACAGCAATAAAATGTCTTACATAGTTAAAACTATGTAATATTACGGTTTTTTTCCAGAAAATGATGATAAATTTAATAAACATTTTTTGTATATTATGCAAAAATTCAAAATTCAAAACTTATTTCCAATTGCGGCAACTCAATTCTTTTAATCAATGACTTCAGTAATAGTTGTATTCGATGTTGCCCCTGACGGTATTACTGTGACAATTGGTCGATGATAACTGAAGTATGTTACAAGAGTATGGGACATAGCATTATCAAGTGCTATCAAGTTATTGTGCTGACGGCACAATATCTTATAGATACAGCATCTATACCGTACACACTATTACATATTGTGGACTGTAATATATACCATCGCATAGCGTGGCGCTGGCGACGCCACGGCATGCGTCGCCACGCCAACAATCGGTGTTACCCGCGGCTATAGATGTTTCACATCAAAAAAGTGTATTGGTTGGTTGGCACACCGGTTTTCATGGTGTCATCTCCGAGGTCCAGGGTTCGATCCGCGGTCGGATCAATTTAGAAATACCTGTTTTTCTAAATTGTTTCGGGTCTGGGTGTTTCCTATATTAGTATGTATTTGAGTATATTAAGTATGTTTATCCGTTGTCTAGTTAACCATTTCTCGAGTTTTTTAAGGAAGCTCTTCTTGGGGCTAGATAATTGGTGTGAGTGTGGGAAACTTTTATTTATTTATTTATTTATTTATTTATTGGTTGAGAGTGCGTAGGTACTGACCCGCAGCAGCATCTGCAGCGAGTCCGCCTCGCGCGGCACCTGCGACGCGTGCGGCGGGCCGGGCGCGGCCAGCGGCGGCAGCGCGCCCGGCAGCCGCGACGTGCCGTGCGCCGGCGGCGGCGACCGCCCGCACCCCACAGCGTACACTGCGCAACCACCACAACCGGACGTTACCACACAATACACATACACTTGGCACATTTCATACATTATTTACTATATGTTACAAATGCTACTATATGGTACAAAACGATGGCTATAGTTAGACAATGCTTAAAACAGATGTTGTCACTTTTTAGCTAATATTTTTAGACAGAAACACAATATTTTAAACGTATATAGCAATTGTTTAACTTTAAACACTGTTTTATAGTACAGGGGATAGGGGATAGGGACAAATAAACAAAGAATAAGCTTCGAATAAATTATTCCATGTCTTTTGTTAAAATGACGTTTACATGACAGGAACAAAACACGGAATAACTATTTGGAGCTTATTCTTTGTTTATTTTTAGGGCACATAATACATAAGAACGCCTCAATGGCTTGATTCGAAAGCCCTGGGTTCAATTCCTAGGTCGGGCAGTGTTTCAAATTTTCCATACATAGCTCGGGTTTGTGATCACCAACTTGCATTTGACAAGCGTGGTGATTAAGCCAAACACCATCAATTGCAACGATGGCTTGATTTCTATGATGGAGGCCTTTGCCCAGCAGTGGGATAGCATACAGGCTATTTACTTTACTTCATAGGAACAGAGTTTTTAAATGTAAGTCTGAAAACCTTATATCGTAAACAACTTTCAAATAACAATTATAGGAAAAGAAAAAATAATCAAAAAAAGTGTATTAGTTATGTGAAGTGCTAAAGACACCTAAGCTAAAATGTTGTTAGTTAAGGTTCCAAGAGATACTGACTGATGAGGCGGTCGGCGGGCGCGGGCGAGTGCGCGGGGCGTGGCACGCGCGCGGACGCAGGTCGGCGCAGCTCCAGCGGCGGCGTCGGCGCCTCGCAGCCCTCTGTTTCTAGACTCCTGCGCACGCGACACAAACTCATATTACATACATAGATAAACGCTATATACAGAAAACAAAAAACAAAATATTTAATTTATAAAAGTAGGCAATTGCTTAAACCTGTTCATTTTGGCACGCACCGTAACTCGCTCATATAAATAAGATTTAACATAGACTCATCTATATTATTTAAAAAAAACTAACCTGGTGTAAGGAGCAGGTGAAGCCCTTTTCTCATGTTGTGTTGCACGGAAGTGCTGTTGATAAACCTGATAATGTTGGTGTGAGAAGTGAGGATACATCCCTTCGCCCTGTGAAACAATCTTAAATTAATTATACTTGTCTTGCATCAAACATACCAAGCAATGAAAAAAATATAAATCGAATTGAATTCAAACGACATCTATAAAATTACTTTATTATGTACCGAAGCTACTGGAGAGGTCTGTTGATGAGCCGGTGGCGGGCTTCTAACTAAATCCGTCGACTGTTTCCCGGTCAGCATGGACAGAATTATAAATTACACAGAATTGAAATAAACAAATTTAAAAATATTATTATTAATAGTTAAATAAAGCTCACCAATCCAATTTGTCCTTGTGGGCTGATAGCCGGCACACTTGTAAGAGTAACACGGGAAGCAGCTCCTGAGAAAAAAAGATATATGTGTTAAGTTTCAAAGGTAAAGGTGAAAAATTACACAGAGCGTCACAAGAATGCGCTTAGTAAATTACTTTAACAGTCGGATATTCCAAAAAAGTATATTCTTTTATTTTTAGTTTTTCTTATTCTTTTTAAGTGTGACGTGACGTTTAGAATAAATATACCATAAAACATAAATCAAAATACGCAGCGTTCTCACTACTAGTCTGTAATAATCAATGTAAGCCTAAAAGCCCGACCTGCCTAACTAGAATGCTCGATCATAAAGTTTAATAATAGTTGTTACTCAAGTTGCAATAAAAAATAGCATAGCATGACTGTAATATTCAAAACCTGAATATTACAAATTCGTTATTCCAGCACGATGTCCATTTTCTATGTGAAATACGCTGGGCTCTGTCCTTCGATCAATAATGTATAACCCCGCGTAAACTTCTAGCTCGCTGTGAACACGAGGCGATTCGCGTCGCAATAGCACAATAATGGGTATCAGCGGGACGTAAGCGGTTGGGGGGGCGGAGCACACCCCCGCTCACTGACGCGCTGCGCTGCACCGCGCTCGCTATGTTTATTCGTGTGTTAGTGTGTGCAGAGTCCTTCTACGCACACACGTTTGGTTTAGCAGTGGAAAGTACAGTCACGAGTATATTTTATTTGGTCGCGTCGCGATATTAGGTTTTTGTTATTGTTTGTTGATTTATGTTTTTTGTTTCTTACTGTTATTGTATTAGGGGTACTGTTTTGTTTTTGAAAGGCTGTTAAAATGCCTAAACGTAATACCGTTTTACGTCGGCAAGCAAGAAAAAATATTTATAACGTATCGGAGTTTATGAAGAAAGAAGCTGACAAAGGTATACAAATTGACCTTAAACATGTACAAAAATGAATTTCGGCTGCTACTGGAGTTTCAGTATGGACGGTGCGCAGAATTAATTCAGAAGCAAATAAGTCGGAGCTTTGTACAGTTTTCTGTACTCCCGGTAAGAAGAGGTCGGGGAAGAAAAGGGTAACTGGCATTGACAACTTTGATCAAGGCGTAATAAAAAGATGCGTTCACAATTTTCATATCACACAAAAGGAATTGCCGACGCTAAAAAGCATTTTAAGGAAATTACAAGCAGACATAGATTTTAAAGGTTCCATTACCAGTTTGAGAAGGATATCAAAAGAATTAGGATTTGCGTGGAAAGGAACAGAGGATAATAGAAAGCTTCTGATCGAACAAACAAACATACGCTTAAAACGTATAGAATTTTTGGAAAAAATAACAGCTTATCGCACAGAGCAGACCAATTATATACACTGATGAGTCGTACGTGGACTGGACGCATACCAGCTCAAGAGCTTGGGCCGATGGTACGAAAAAAGGGCTGAAGAAAAAGATTTCTAAGGGGCAACGAGTGGTCATAGTACATGCGGGTTCAGAAGCCGGTTTTGTGCCCAATGCTCTACTTATGTATAAGGCTGGCACAAAATCGGACGACTATCATGATAACATGAATTACGCAAACTATGAGATATGGATACGAACGCAAATGATGCCAAATCTTCCCGCAAACTCCGTGGTAGTCGTCGACAATGCCTCCTACCATAATACACTTGAAAATCACGCCCCAACATCCAATTCACCAAAATATGATATGCAGACGTGGCTTCTGAAAAAGGGATACCTTTTAGTCCAGCGATGCTAAAGCCCCAACTTTATAAATTAATTATGTTAAACAAAGAACAGCACAAACAATATAACATTGACCGCATTCTCAGAGAGAACAATCACACGGTTTTAAGACTCCCACCATATCACCCCGACTTGAACCTTATAGAGATGGCCTGGTCAGCTATCAAGGGCTATGTTGCTAAGAAAAATGTAAATTGAAACCAAGTCATGGAACTAGTGAGGGAAAAAGCTAACATGATGGGTGAGACAGAATGGATGGGTTTGTGCGCGAAAGTTAAAAAAATCGAAGAAGAGTACAAAAAAAGTGATCACGTCATTGACTTATTGACCGACGAAATAATCATTCATGTTGAGAGCTGTGAATCTGAAGACAATGAAGAAAGCGAGAGAGACATAGGATGATAGCCAAGAAACTTACGACGATGATAGCGAAGTCTTGCCGTGCTCAAGCAAATCATTAACAGACTATATAGAAGGTTTAAAACCACTGCAATGTTAAACAATGTTTTCACAGCTTCTTATAAATGTATTTTTTTTAAATATATGTATGCTTATTTATAATTTAATTGTTGTTATTAATTTATCCTGGTTAATTTTGGGTATTAAAAAATAAATAAAACGCCTAATTTATAAATTATCATGTTATGTTATTTTATAATTATAACGCTCTAATTATAATGTTGCTAACTGTACACTTGCGTCACTAGCAAATTTATAAAAAGAAAAATGAAATGCTATTTGTTGGTAAGCGCATCACTAGAGAACAGCTGAACGGATTTGAAAGAAATAGACCATGATTTAGACTAGGAAATAGCATACTTTTTATCCCGGTAATGGTGGGATAGTTTAGTGCTCGCCAACGAAGTCGCGGGCAACAACTAGTTTCAAATAAACAAGCTGACGGACGGTGGAGCTTCATGTGCTGTGTACCAAATGAAGTTTTTTTTTCTATGTCTACATAGAGTAGATATACCAAATAAGGAGACTGCCGAAGGTAAGCTTCAAATATCACGCAACAGTATCAACGCAGCTGTTGCATGATATTTTATACCTAGCACGGCAAATGACTCCATACATGTTCATGTTAAGTGGAAATGGAGTCCAGACGCAAAGACAACTGGTGCAGCGTGAAAACAACGCAGCATCAGTCAATCTCACCCTGCCGACCCACAAGGTGCTCTTAACGCCTCGTTTGAAGGACCCCATATCATAGGAAGGAGGGAAAACGTGTGCTGGTAGACTATTCCATCTTTTGGAGGTGCGACAAAGAAACGAGTCACCAAATTTCTTTGTGCGCTATGGGATATGTGTGACAGTGAAGCGATGACTCCGGAGAGCAGCACGTGTACTCCTATGGAGGAAGGGAGAAGGTGGGATCAGGTCAAACAGTTCTTCAGAGCACTCGCCGTGGTATAAGCGATGGAAACGCTGAGTGACTGAGTGGCTGAGTGAGTGACGCTAAATTTACGCCCAATTTATTTATTTATTTATTTACTACGCAATTGCAGGGGTCCGAGAGCATTAGTGACCTCTGCATTGCCGATAATAGTGCATTGCTAGAGCGCGTCCTGTATGAAGCTTACCTTGTGCGGCGTCCTTGCGTTGTGGTAGAGACGTACCCTGGTTGAGGCGGGGGCCGACGACCGCCATCTGCTTGACGTGCTGGTGGTGCGGGTGGTGCGGGTGATGTGCGCCGCGCGGCAGGCTGGCGGGCCCGGCGTAGGCACCGCGCACGCGCGACCCACCCGCACCCGCCGCGCCCACGCCCACGCCCACGCCGCCTTCGCCATCGCCGCCTCTGTTGACGACACACAAAAGGGCAATGAATAATTTGTATGGAGTGTCGGTGCCCTTCTTGCGCACGAACGGATTTTTTTTATGAATAGAGATCTTCTAGACTTCTAGACTCTAGTCTAGACGAACAATAATTGCTTTGACAAGTTAGCTCGATACCACTCGAAACCTTTCGGAGATATGAGCGAATTTATACTGGATGCATTCCAAGTAAATAACAGATTTTACTGACTAAAAACTTAAAAAAGTAAAAACAGCTCTAAAAAGCAATAAATAATATTGAAATCATATTATTAATTACCTAGATACGCATGTCAGTTTTAAAAAATGTCTATTGAAGTCGGGTGGTTGGCTGGGAGACAATTTTGTTTCATTTAAACTTTGATAGTTGTTCCATTATTTCCACTTTTTTATTCTAAAAGCCCCACCCGACTTCAGTAGACATTTTTTTAAACTGAAATGCGTATCTAGGTAATTAATAATATGATTTCAATATTATTTATTGCTTTTTAGAGCTGTTTTAACTTTTTTAAGTTTACTGTTTTTGAAGTCGGTTTTTTTTTGTAAAAAACATTTTATTTTACGATTTTTAGTGATGGGTAGACGTAGACCAGGTATTATTTTTGTACGAACTAAACATTTTGGCATATTGAACCGTATGAAGTAAGCCCAACAAAAGGTAACTGCTGTAAATCGTTGAGGAATTCCCTCGACTGTCTATGGTCTCCATCATCAGACCTGAAATGGCACTTATAACCCTTATGGGTGCAAAGTTCTTATCAATACAAATGAATTAAGACCAAACACAAGGTAGCTACTGTAAAACGTTGAGGAGTTGCCTTGACTGTCCTTCGTCTTCACCATCAGACTCCTAATGGCAGTCACAACCCATCTAGGTGTAAAGTTCTCATCAATACAAATTAATCAAGCCCAAACACCATGTAATTGCTGTAAATCGTTGAGGAGTTCCCTCGATTGTCTTCCGGCTCCATCATCAGATCGACTCCATACCTTCATTAAGTAGTAGTGCTTTAAAATACTTAATGAAAACATTAACAAACGCACTAGTCGCCCCTACAATTTTCGAAAGTTCCCCTCGATTTCTCAAGGATGCCATCATCAGATCCTGGTTTCCTTATCATGGTACCACCCTTGGGATATCTCCTATCCAAAAAAAAAGAATCATCAAAATCGGTTCATAAACGACGAAGTTATCCGCGAACACACATAAAAAAAAAAAACATATATACGAGTCGAATTGAGTAACCTCCTCCTTTTTTGAAGCCGGTTAAAAAGTAAAAAATTAGTCCCTTCCTTTAGATTGACATTTGACATTACTTCATGGTAAATTAAAACAGGGTGGTTTTTTTTTCTCAAAATACCAAGTTTGTTTCCCAGCAGGATAAATATTCTTTCTAAAATCTAATGAAGTATTTTATTTTGTATCAAAATCGGCTCTAAGACTTCATTGAGTATTTTTTGCTATTTCTCATAGTTTCGGATTTTCGGATTCGGATCTTACAAAAACATCTTGCATAATATAGCTCATATCTTGAAATTGCTACGGTTTAGGGCTATGCTGTCATATATATTATGTGTATAGATGCCCAAGAAGTCCCTTAATTTGACTTCTTCAGTCTGGTTATCAGCCTGCAGTCTAGAGAGAGCAGTTTTGACATCTCAGAAGACCGAAAACGGTTTTTCTTACGAGTCAATATTGAAAGTAAAATTTGCCTCCTGCCACGGTACTCGAACGCTATACAATACTCGATTCGAGATCAAAGCAATTATAATGTGATAGGCTAATTAGTATTTTTAATTAAGAAAGTACCCATTTTTTAAAGAATCTACCCAGACTTACACCAGTAGTACACTTATAAACTAAACATAGTTTTGTACACTTTTTAAAATGTTATTTTTCAATGATATTATGTTTCATATAAACAATTAGAATGTAAAGAGTTTAATTACCGCATGAGTATGGGTGTGGGGCGGTCGGCGGCTCGCGGCGGGGCGGGCGGGCGGTGCGGCAGCGCGGGCGACTGCACCCGCGCGTCCGTCGCCTCGGTGGCGCCCACCGGGGCCATGTGGCCGGGCACGTTGTCTACGGGCCGCCGTGCCAGCGCCGAGCCGTGAGGCTCCGCGGACTCGAGGCACAACGCCTTCTCGCCCACGCCTGGCGGACATTACACAATTAGTCGTATGTTTTGACTGAATACACCTAGTGCTTCAAAATTTTCTATTGTAAAAAGATGGTTTACACAACAATATGATGACTGATTTTGAAAACCTGTACTATAACATTCTAATGCACCTAATATTTCCATAAAAAATATTATTTTTGTGAAAAACTAAGATTTAAGAGAAAATTTTAATTTGCGTTAAAAATAATATAAACATAACAAAAACATTTTATAAATAGCTTGTCTACTTCTTAACTGATCTTTAGTATTTGTAGAAATATTATAATCTGATGTTAATGACGGTAGTTGTAGACATTGAATGGGCGCCTTTGGCTAAAAAAGTAAAGTGTTGAATAATTTCGGCGGGCTGGTTAAAACCACGATAGCTCAATTGGGAGAGCATCTGACCCGGTATGTCAGAAGGGTGCAGGTTCAAATCCTGCTCGCGCAAATTTTTTCAACATTTGTGTTTTTTTATTTGTGTTTCTAAAAATTGTAATTTGTTCGCAACATGATTGTTAGGTGGCTTTGTTTGTTTAATTATATTTGTTGTGATTATTATTACCTTCCGCCTGGGGTCGCTGCATAGCTTGAGGCTGCTGCGCCACGCAAGGAATCGGCATACGTATCGACGTCACCACTGCAGCATCGAACGCACCCCCGAGCTTGGCGCTGATCTCAGATATCATTTTCTTCGGCGGTTTCATGATGGGCGTCGCGTTTGGTGTCGGCGGCGGTCGCGATATGACCGGCTGAACGACCGCAGGCTGGGCAGGCGCGGAGTGGAGCACGGTCGGCTGGGTTACGACACTCGTTACAACTGCGGGTTGGATCAGAGCAGGTTGGATCACGGCGGGTTGGATCACGGCAGGTTGAATAACGGCGGGTTGAATCACGGCGGGTTGGATCACGGCAGGCAGCGGAACGGGACGTGAAACTACAATCTGAGGTTGCGGCTCGGCCTCGGTCTTCGCGTTTGTAATGGGTTCCGCTAGTCTCGGCGCCTTAGCTTCCCTGTTGTCATCTCGACGAAGAATCTTCTCGTCACCGCTGTCGATAGAAGCATCCGATAGACTGTCTCTTGTTCGCTTGACGCCACGAGGCGACTTCCGCGCATCGGCTCCGACCGCTTGATTGGTCTTAGCACCAGCTTGACGAGCCGGCCTCTTTTTGACAGATTTGGTGCCGGATCCTTTTCCTATTTCCTCAAGTGAATCATCGATGTTGGTCTTTTGAACATCCTTTTCCTGCAATCTACGCGACTTTCGTGTGTTGAGCGAGGGAGATACAAAATCTTCAGCCTTTTCTTCTTTGCCTGTTTTTTCGATGACTTTGTCTTGCTCCTTTTGTGTTATGCTAAGAGTCGATGTCGGACACGCGTTATTGTGACCAGAGATGGGACTTTTTATCGTTAATATTAACCTTGGACGAGTCTCTGATTTATTAGGTGACGTCGACTCATCTCCAGAATCTTCGTGAAAGTCGTATACATCTCCAGGCATATTAGTCACATTACTATTAACTATATTTTTCATTTTCTTGTCGACTTTAGCTCTTCCACGCCCACGTTTTACGGATGTGCCTCGGGCTGGTTTTGATATTTGACGAGTTTGTACTCGATCTTGACCTTTCTCTGTCTTTTTACCCCTAGCACTTCTTCCACCTCTTTTACTTGCAGTAGTTACAGTTTTTAAAGGGCTTGTATCCTCTTCATGGCTACTGGTCTCCATGGAAGTCTCAGTTTGTATTTCAACAGCAGGTTCGGGATTGAAGAGAACTTTAGGATTTACTTCATTTGAATTTTCTTGAATCGATACATGATTTTCAATTTTATCTTCAGCTTTCTCTGTAGCTTCATTACTGTCACTACATAAAGAGTCTACCTTTTTAATAACAGAGTCAATGTTCACGTCTTTTGCACTCCAAGAATCGTTTTCATCCAGACTTCTCAAATTACTATCATTACTTTCAGATTCGTTATTTAATAATGCAAATATGTTTTCAGAGTTAGTTTTAATAGATTTTCCAAATTCTTTTTCATCTTTATTTGGTATATAATTAATTGAGGAATCTTTATTAATGTCACCTGGCTTGCAAGCTTCGATATTTAATTTAGGTTCAATAATAAAGTCATTCACTTTTTCTCTTTCGATATTCAAGGTTTCTCTGTTTTCTTTATCTAATTGACTATTTTTTACTTTGTTATGGTCTTCACTGTGACGTGGAAATGTAACATCTAAAACAGAATTTTCGGCAACTGGAATACTTTTACCAAAATCTTCTTTCTTTGTTCCATCAGAACTAATTTTTCTTTCACGATTCGAAGCACTGATTAACGTAACTGTTTTCCCCACATTAATCTCCAATTTCTTATCAGGGTCATTGGTAACTTTTATTTCATTTGTGGTATCCTTTAGCAGCTCCTCAAAGTCAGTTTCCCCTTTTGCTAATGCTTCAACTTGTAAGGTTGAAGATTTGTAGAAATCCTTTTGTTTTTCTTTTGAATCCAAAGGGAGAATAGTAACTTTATTATCGAGTTTTTCGTCTATTTTTAATTCGGAATCTCGAGATACATGATTAGGTAAGTTAGGAGCTACGTGATTTTCAGGTTTTTCTTTATCGATTTTGCTATTGTTATTGAGTAAAATGGCACCAGGTGAAGAACTTGTTTTTAATAAAACTGGTGTCATGACCACATTTGTTAGACATGTGGTTGTAACTGCCACTGACTTAGATTTATCCAGCTTAGTTAGTACAGTCGGTGGTCTTATGGTCGCCATAGATAATACAGATGGGGGTCCCTTGTTCGGATCAATTTGTATAACATTCGAAATTGGCGCCGTTGTTAACAATCTTTGCGAGTTTAAAGTGTGTATGACATTAGAACCTTGGCTTCTTACGACATTGGCTTCTTTAATTATAACTGGTTTGCTACCACTCTGGATATGAGATGCTGATGAATGATTCACTCCTGCCACATGTATTATAGGCGTGGTTCCATAAGGAATATGGCTCAATTGGTCTGACTTTTGTATTTGGTTTTCTCTTTTGTCATTTATATGGTTTAAATTATTTAACAATAATTTGTTACCTAAATGCATGGAGGAATTTACATTACCAACATGGACAGCATGTTGCATATTTATCAAGCGGTTTTGAGCCATTAAAGTAGGATTGGTGGTTTGTGCCAAGCTTGTAGGTGACAGTAAGATTTTAGTATTGTCATTGATGTTGTCCATTCCAACTCTTTGATCATTTTTTCGAACGTCTCCAGTTAAAACTTTTTGTTGTTGTATAGTTTGTGAGGCACTTACGGTTATTGTTTTTGGGTAAACATTGTTAACAGTTAGCTGTTTAGAAATAGGAGCTAATACAGGCGTTACCGGTAATCTATTAAAATGTATTGGTGCTCCCTGAGTTTGTACTAAGACTGAATTAGGTCTATTTGGAGAAATCATGGCTCTTGCACCATGTGGCATGTGCATAGCTTGAATGGGACTCAATGGTGGTTGTTGCATTCGAACGACAGTAACTTGGCCTGGAGATCTTTGCTGTAGTGCATTAGGAGAAGCTAATCCAACGGAATTCAAACTTTGCGGAGATGTACTCAGTATAGATAATCTAGGAGAAGTCATTGATTCTCCTTGTGAAGTAGGTTTGGGACTCTGCAGTCTCGGATCACTAGACTGCATTCTAGGTGATATTACGATGCCTGAAGGTTTTTGATACAGAATATGTGGTTCAGGAATCTTGATAGTAGGTGGTTGCATGTTTGGAGATTGAGGTCGAATCATTTGATTGATTACTTGATATGGTGCGCCAACTCTATTGGGATTGATGATAGGTCTTAAAGTATTATTGACAGTAATATTTTGATTTTGATGAGGTTTAATCTGAACAATATTAGCCGTTATGTGTGTAGGCTTGTTTTCATTTTTGTCTCTATTTGATAATGGGTTTGTTTGAATGTTCACCATTTTTGGATCCATCAGTTTATTATTTGCTAAAGTCCACGATGTTATGACAGGTGTCGCCGTAGAAGTAATAACTTGAACATTTTCTCGCTTTATGAGTGGTATTTTGGTTAGCTGTTCTTTAATTTTGATATTGGTTTCGTTTACGTTATTAGAAACAACTTGAACAACAGTTGTTTTAGGTTTAGCAATAATTATATTTGGAATGTCAGAAGATTTCGGTTGTTCAGTAGTGACAGTTGAAGACTGATTATTATTAGTAGCAATAATATTTATAGGTAATCTTTCTATGGTGTCCTGAGTTGTTTCATCAGCTTCTTCAGTATCGGTATCAATAAGTAGTAAGTCATTATCGGAAACAGGAGTGTCAGGCTTCATTTCCAACTCACTTGCATTTAAATTTTGTACTGCTCGTCGCATTTCCTCTGCATCTTCCTCGGGAATATTTTCAGTTTCTATGGTAGAACTTTCAATCTGAGTTTGGCGATTGGAATTAGTTTCAACTTCTTCATAATCTGGAAATGTTACTTTTCCACCAAAGCTTTCCCCTAAAAGTGCTGCGACTGCATCTTCAGTTTCTTCTTGAGATATTATAGCTCTTTGTTTTTCTTCTACCTTTTTGTCAACTTTACATGGTGGAGGCGAGTCTACTTTCTCACTTTGTTTTTCTGTTTCTGTTGGTAAATTGGATATACTACGAACTGCACTCTCACTGTTATTAATATCATCGTTAAATTTCGCAACGAAAGGTTCTCTTTTAGGTTGTGGCTCAGCAGGGGGATCTTCTGGTAAGGGTACTTCACTGATATCAATATTTTCAATAGGTGGTGGCATTGGAATACTATCTACTTCTACTTGCTTTGTTTCAGGATAGTCCATGTCCATGCTCACGTCGAAAGAAGTTATACTTGGGCTATTGTTCTCACATTGATTAACAGAAATATCAATGTTCTCTTGTTTTTTAACTGGAGGACTATCTGTCAATCTGGGCAAGCTGGGTGATTCAGAAAGGGATTTACTGTCATCTGATTTATCTATTACACTTATTACTGGTGTGTCACTTGGTAGTGGTATATCTAACAGCTTTGAAGATATATCAATAATCGGTAGTTCACATAAAAGTTCAGATTTATCTAATTTATCATGATGGTAAAAGTGATGGTGATCTTTTCGGCACTGTCTATCTTCTCTATTTTTCTTCTTTTTCTTCCTTTTCTCTCTGCAATCTTTTTTCACCCTGTCACTGTGCTTGTCGCTTTTATAACTATCTGGAAGTAAATTATCTTCAACATGCTTTAATTCGGTTTGTTCGATTTTTTTTATATAGTCCGGCAAAGTATCTAATGCGGCACGATTATCATCATCGGTTATTGATTCTGCAAACAATCGTGCCTCAATAGCTTTACTAACGGCATCCACATCTAAACTATTATCATCTTCTTTAATAAGGTACCGCCTTTCTTTACGTCTTTTCTCTTTTCTTCGTTTGATGTCATCTCGGTCTTTAGATCTTCCATCATCACAATTTGTTTGTTCCATTATAGCCCCTATAGATGATTCAAAATCTTGCGAACCAAAATCAATTTTACTCATTTGAGACACTCTAGTATCTCTATCGGACTCGTCTGAAAGTGGTCCAAATATATCTTCCATTTTACCCTCTTTTTTAGAAATGTTGTCTGGGAGAATGTCATATGAACTATTTGTAATTTTCTTATCTCTTTTTGTTTTCGTTTTATCATCGCGAGGTTCATCTGTATCTATGCTCTCCCGTATCTTATCCTTTCGTTTCTCTTTCTTATTACTATGGCGACGAACTTTTTCAGAAATTCTATGCCGTGTTTCATCATGCGTATCATTTTCAGTTTTATTTTCACTGTCCGAAATTGAAGTTTTGTGTTTCTTTTGTTTCTTTTTGTGTTTTTTGCGAATTTCTGTTGCATTCCGATTGTATGTTGTAGTTTCACTTTCAGAAGAGAAATCATTTGGTATCGTTTTGCTAAACATCGGCTGGTATTCCATATCAGTTTCTAAACTAGACTTTAATTTGCTGTCATCACTATCGCTTTTACCAAACAAACTCAATAAAGAATTCTTTTTAATTTTATCTTCACATGAATCCTTCATATGAAATCCATCATCTCTGGTTCTATTCATAGATTCAGGGGTTAACATAAAATCCTTTTTTCTTTCATTTGCAAAATTTGGGCTCTTACTTACACTTCGTTTCGAGTTTTCGTCATCAGATGTGTCCGACATTATACGCGTCCTCGAATTTTTTCTAGACAATTTATTACGTAAATCTTCTTCCAAATTGGGGATGTTAAAATATTCATTTGTTTTATCTTGATCGTAATCAGGGCTCGAGCCATGCTTTTCGCGTTTTTTATTATACATCATAGCATTATCGTCATCTGTAGAGCTATCCATCGAAGCTTTTTTCTTCATGTTATCTTGTTCAGAGTCACTATCTTCATCCCAGCTTGATCTTTTCTTTTCTTCCCTTTTAGCTCTGCTCTGTTTTAACTGACTGAACTTTGCTTTAATTTTTTCTTGTCGTTTTTCCTCTTCTTGCTTTTGCATGTTTTTACACGACCTCGCCTTAACCTTATCATACATTGATATATAAGTAGGGCCGTCATCGATGATGTCAAAAATTGAATGTTTTTTTGGTTCGTCAGAGTCGGAGCTATCAGTGCTTTGTTGAACATGTTTTCTATTTTTGCGTTTCATGTTGTCAATTTTTTCGTCTCTGCTCTTACGATCAGTAGACAGGCGTTTGTCTCGTGCTAACTCTTTCCTCTTTTCATCATTGCTTTTTAATTTCTTATCATCCTTTAATTTATTATGTAATTCTGCTTGTTGTAAAGCATCTTGCTGCATCTGAAGCTCGTGTATCTGCTGGAGTTGTTGAATTCGTTTCTTTTCTTTCATCTCTTTTCTTAATGCTTTTTGTTTTTCATCTTCTTCGCTCGACCTAAGCTCTAAGGTTGCAAGAAAATCGACATCGTTACGTAAACCTTCATTTTGCAGTTCCAGGTGTCGAGGTGACTTTTCGTCACTTTCCAAAGGCGAACTCTTCTTTAAAACTTTCGGTTTATCAGTACTTGGTTTCGCATCTTTATGTTCACCGTCTTTCACTTCGAAATTATCATCTGGTGGCTTAACTTGATTTTTTTTATCATCTTTAGTCTTACTTTCAATTAATTTAGCAAAATGGCCTTTACTAAATTTTGTTGTTTTATGTCTATCCATGTTTCGAGAATCTTTTGAATCTCTACGGTCGATACATTTAGGTTCATTTCTCGATTTCTTCAAGTCTTCATTTAAGAAGTCGATACTATCTTGAGAAGACATTCTTCTTTTATGGCCAATATTTGATGGTAAGCTTGAACATGAGTTTAAGCGTTCTTTGCGTTTAGAGTCAACGCTAGGTGAATCAAGTGAATAGTGCCTTTGTTTTTCAATATCTCCTTTTATTTTTACGGTATGATCCGATACATGATCATTTTTTGTTTTAACTGGTGGTTCAATGTCAGCTTTTTCTTCTTTGCTTTCTACTTTAACCTTCGTAAGAGGTTCCAATTTTGCTGGGTCTATGTTTTTTAATGATGTGTCTTTATCTATTTCCTGTTTGCTACTTATTTCAATGTAATGTTTCACCTTAGGTCCTATTTCTTCTTTAGTTTCACTAACATCGATCACGTCCTTCAACTTTGTTGAATCATGTGAAGCTCTAGATGTTGATGAGTCAGTAGAATCTTTTCGACACAAATCTCTTGACGACTCATCCCTAGAAGATTTTCTGCTTTTTGATGATTCACCATCTTTTTTACTATCACGTTTTACATCATGTTCTTTTTTCTTGTCGTGTTTAGGCCTTTCGTCTTTTTTTGACTTTGAGTCTCCTTCAGTTGAATCTTTTCTTTTATCTTTATCGTTTTTTTCTTTCCTATGGTGGTCGTGGCGAGTTGATTTCTCATCAGAATGTTTATTCTTTTCTGATTCACGGTCACATTTGTCTTTGTGAAATTTTTCACCTTCTCTATGACTTTTTTCAGACTTATGTGCATGTGTTTTATCGCTACTATGCTCATCTCTAATCTTTTTATCCTTTTCTGAAGTCTTGTCATGCTTACTACTTTTCGTTTTTTCTTTTTCAGTTTCATGTTTTTCTTTTTCATGACGATCTTTTACGTAATGGACTTTATCACTTTTCATTCGATCATCAACGGTTTTCTCGTTTTCTAGAACTCTTCTTTCCCCAAAAAAACGTGTATTTAACTCTTTTTCGATACATTTTTCAAACTCAATGTTTTCTTTTTCAAGTTTAGTATTGTGCAAGGCATCCAGCACAATATTTTGATTAAATCTTTCTTTACCATTTTTTTCATTGTTTTTAATGATCTCTTGACTAATTTCTGCAATTTCTTTATTAGTTTTCAATAAATTGATAGAGTTTAAATGATTTACAGGAGTTTCGAATTCCAGAACTTCTTTCTTGATGTGATTCGATGTAAAAAAATCCGGGACTTTATCAACATCATTCATCGAGTGGCAACCTAGTTCTAGTTTAATTTCAATCTTTAACTTAGATTTTATTTCTTCGTCAATATGAGCGGGAAGTTCAGATTTGATGGTGTACTCGTCGCTCGATTTAGTTTTTCTATCTACAAAGGATTCGCTTTTAATCATTTCATGCATGCTTCCGATTCGTTTTAAAAAGTTATCATCAAGGTCACGAGCATTATTGTCTTCGTTGCGATTCGTAATGGGCACCTCGAATCGTTTTTCGTCATTATGCGAAAATCCATCTTTTCTTTCGGAGATGGACGGGGCGGTCTTTTCGAGGATAGGTTCTTGATTCCTTCCTATCGATTGTCGTCTCTCGGAAACTAACGTTTTACACTTGTCTCTAGCTCGGTAATCGAATTCCATTAAATCCGAACGTGACGTGCCCGCATCCACGTCTGGGCCTGCGTCCAAACAGGCTTTGCCGGCGCCGTACAGAGAATCTCGCCTTCTCCTTTCAGGAGGTGTTCTAGGTTTCATGTCGGGTTCCGTCTCAGTCTTAGGCTTCGTCTTGTCGCTCATATCGGGCTGCGACCGGTCCGTCGAAGGTGTTCTCGGGCGTACTCGCGGTTCAAGTCTAAAATCGATTTCGTCGAACTTGCCGCACCTGTCAGCCGCGGGTGTGGCTGGCGTGGAGGGCGTGCCCGGCGTGGCGGGTGTGCCGGGGGTGGGGGGCGCGCGGTGCAGGCGCGGGTCGACGCGGTCGGGCGCGTCGTGGTCGGGGTCGCCGGGGGCGGGCGCGGGCGCGGGCGGCGGCGGGTGCGCCGGGAAGGGGTAACGCAGCACGCGCGGCGTCAGCGGCGGCGGGCGCGCGCGCGGGCTGCCGGCGGGGCTCGGAGCGCGCACGGCGCCCTCCAGTCGCTCTGAATCCTCGTCGAACACAGACCGCTTTGCGAGCAGCGACCGCACCACCTCGGAGGGCTTCACCTCGTTGATGTCTACTTCGAGGAGGCGATGCTTAGGGCGAGGCGGGTCAGGCGGGGCTTGGCGTGACCCGCTCCACCTCTCGTACTTCTCGTCGAGGCTGCGGATGCGCTCCTCGAGCGAGGGCGAGTGCGGTGCAGAGCCGCCGCTGGAGGAGGAGACGGAGGGCGGGCGCGGCGGGGAGTCGGGCGCGGGTGCGGGCTCCGGCGTGTGCGGCAGCGGCTGCACGGCCTGCCGCAGCAGCACCGCGAACTTGGGCAGCGGCAGGCTCATGGGCAGCGGCGGGCGGTCGCGCGGCGGGCGGCGCGGCTCGGTGGGCGGCGCGTCGGGCTCGTCCCGAAGCGGCGTGCCGGCGCGCGAGCCCGAGCCGTCGCGCCGCCGCCGGTGCCGCCGCCGCGCCGCGTGCCCCGACCCGCCACGCGACCCGGACCGGGACCGCCGCGATGTCAATGCGCTTCCCGACACGGAGCTTCCGCCGACGCTTCGGTGCCGTTCCTGCTAAACGGGATCGCGGTTAAAAAGTGAATCATCACCAGCTCATAATGTCCCCAGTGCTGGGGCACGAGCCTTCCCTATTTCCTAGGGAATACCCTAAACCACCACTCGGGCCCAGTGCGAATTAGCGGTCAAAAAAGAGAACACCTTTTTTAAACTTTGATTGACGATAAAGATTATTAGAGTGCGGGCGAATTTAACAAATTAATTCGAATAGACTCTTCACCTTTGAGTGTTTTCGGTCCTCGGGACTAGAGTCGCGTCGATGCCGACGAGCACGGTGAGGTGAAACGACGACAGACTGCAATCTGTCTTCGAACGGAGTGTCTTCGGTCTGTGGACTGGAGCCTAATTCATCGTATACCCTGCGAACGACAACAGATTGATTTATTTAAAAGCTCTATTTGAAACTAGTTTAGAAACGCCTATCGAACGACAGGCATACGCCATACCTGTACCTCCGTTCCGCAGTGTAGTCAGCCCCTTCGTAAGGGTCGAGCGCGGGGTAGCGTGGCGTGCGAGATGACGCCCGGCCATAGCTGGAGGCGCGCGACCGCGACCCGCAACCGTCATACCTGATACAAAATGATGTATTAGTAACACGCCCTGCACATTTCATTTCCAATAAATTGTATTAAAAATGACGTCGTTTTCTTATAGCCTGTTGTGGCTGGTCTGCTCTTGTTTACTTATCTTATTTTTATTATTATTATACTCGTATACTTTAAACTTTGTTTTTCTTAGACAATTTTTGACTCATATTAGTACCTAGTTGTAGGTACCTGACGTAATTTAAGCAAACTTAGATATTTTTTTATTTTGTTGTTTTTTTGTGTTGAGATTGTCCTTTATTTTTTGTGTGTTTATTTGTCATGGAAAGTGTCATTTTATGATAGGGCATTTTCAAATATTTTTGACGCCTGTAATGGGAGAAAAGAGCTTGACACTTGCAGAGTTTCTTGCCAGTTCTTCTCAATACAAGATCTCCCGCCCAGAGTAGACTTACGAACCGATGGCATAATGACGTTGATAAGAGCTATTTGTAGCCTAAACTGAATAAATGATTTTAAATTTTGAATTTTATATTAAAATGCGATATTTCAGTCAGGTGTTACCTTAAGGGATCGTGTCTGGTGGTGGACACGTAGCGGGCGGACGACACCTCGCCGGTTAGCCGATCAAGCCCATTTAGTGAACTGGAACCGCCATGCTTCTCCAGCTGTTCGTAGAATGCTTCCTATCAAACAAACGACAATTGTCAATCATCATACAAAATTCACAACAGTTAAAACACATTAATATCAAAATAGGAATAGAATAATAATGATAAAAAAACTGTATTGCACAAACCCATACACCATAATGATTGTATATTCTAAACATGTAGGTATTTATTCATTCATAATGTTAAAGACATACTTGACCATAATAAAATGGAAATTATATTACTTTAGACATTCTTTAGTTCGTAGCTAAATACCTCGGTACATGCAGCGTGTTTGTATATTGTCAAGCTTGCCAATCAATGAAACGTACAAGACTGAGTACATACTTAGGAGCGAAATACTTATTTAATAAACAAATGGAAGATTTGGAGATCATTGGATAATAACATAAAAAGTAAATAAATACTTTCTTAAACAAAAATGGATAAAGATAAATAATAATAAAAAGCTAGAATAAAAAAAACAGGCAAGAGAGTATGCATACTAATTGTTTCGATCGATAAATGCGATTTTCTAAGTCGACAGATGTAAGACACAAGTTTTTATCCGCCAAGCGTTCTACGGCGAAGCAATTATTCGTAAAGTCAATTAAGATTAGCAATCATCGCTATGAGGTTCGGCAATTCAAACGACACTCGTTTCGATATACATACTCCCCTATTCGTTAAGCGGACTCCCGCTTTGTCGATAAACAAAATATAAAAAAGGAAAGAAGAAAAGGTCAGCGAGAGCGGGTGCCGGAGGAGTTATCGAGCGCGGGGTCTGGCGTACCTGGCACTCGCGGGAGGCGTAATCGACGCAGAGGCGCGGGTGGTCTGGTTCAGCAGGGACGGCAGCGGCGCCGACGGTGGCGGCGGCGGCCTGGGCGGGGGCGGTGGCGGGCGCGGGCGCGGGCGCGGTCGCGGGCGCGGGTGCAAGCGCGGGCGCGGGCGCGGGGGTGGGGGCGGGGGGCGGTGAGCGCGGCGGCCACGCGGCGCAGCTCGCGCACGGCGGCGCCGGCGGCGGCGGCCTGCTCGAAGTGCACCAGCGCCGCGCCCGCCGCGCGGTCCACGCACACCGATGTGGCCGCGCCGCACCGCGAGATGGCGCCCAGCACCTGCGACACCCACGCTCTCGATTCGTTTCCTCCACTCTGACCGAACCTTCCCTCGCTTAGTCGACACTGATCGCTCTCTCTGGGCCCGTAAACGTAGAAAGCGGGTCGCCGGCGAGGAACTCACGGTGCGCGTACGGGAGGCGTCTTCGCTCCGTGCAGTCCTCGTTTTGGCTAGTTGTCCACTAGGGAGCGACAGCGTCGCTCCCGCGCCATTTTTTGCAAAATTCTGCTTTCCGTCGACGATGTTTCGCAATTTTGCAAGCAGGAGCAGCGAGCAGGCGTCCGACAAGAGTATAAGTGGACGTGCATCTTTAACGCTTGCGTGGACAGTAGACCATAATATTACGAACCTGCACCGTTAACTTTCGAAAGTATGGGTTGTACGTGGTTCAGTGTTGTCTTGCATCTGTATGTATGGTTTATTCAGCGAACTAATTGTTTTTACCAACCGTTTCCCAGTGAGCCCATACCTAGTGAGCACCCGCTTTCTACTTGCATCAGCCCTGTCTGCCGGCATAGGATCCGCTCAGATATTGTTAATATGAAAAATTTGGCGAAAGTTAGCTAAACTACTAATCTAAACCGCTAAAGCTCCTAACAAGTCAGCGTTCTTTTATAGTATAGGTATATTCACACTGTAAAGATCCGATACTGAAAGAAAAGGGGCAGCCACTTTAAGTCTGCGCTTTTGACATCGCGAAGCGGATAAAATAATAGTATCAACGATACCGAAAATGCGGTAGAGGAACAATTTTACAATTCAGTCGAGGAAAAGTTCCGGGCTCGATAACTGTGCATAATTCAACTCAAAAAGATGTCATCGTGATTGGAAAGAGACGCACCTGTTTCTCGGTATGTTCCGTCAGGCCGTCGACCCAGACGCAGGTGGTGGCGACGGGCTTGCCGAAGCCGAGCTTGACCCGCGAGCCGCCAACGTACTCGCCGTCCATGGCGCGGATGGCCTCAACCACGCTGGATATCGAAGCGTACTGACAGAACGCATAGCCGGCGCCGCCGCCACTCCCTTTCTTGATGTCAATCTCAATTATTCGCCCAAAGTGTTTAAATTTGTCTCTCAATTGTTGTTGCGTCACATCTTTTTCTAAGTTACCGATAAATAATGTCCTAGTCGCCTGTAACAAAACAAAAATTATTAAATATATTTTAGAATCAGTTAATTTCTTTGTACCTATAATAAAGAATTAATTTTATTAATACTGTGTTGATAAAAAAATTGCAATCTGAAACATTCTAAAATACAATTAGAACTAAAAAACGACGACTTACTTTTGGGTGGTATTCATCGATATCAGTCTCGTAAGGTTTCGCCGAATCGGCATCTTCATCGCAACTTTGGTGAGGTGCTACTGAGATCTTGCATCCAAAAAAAAGTTTGTCTTGAGAGACCTCGAGCGCCTTTTCTACATCGGACGGCTTCTTGAAGCGAACCACTGCATACCTGTCGGCATTCTGACCGACCACCTTGACCCACACCACCTTCCCATGCTTCTTGTACTCGTGGTAAAGACCATCTTTGAGTGAACTATCTGTAGATCGCGTAGGCAAGTTTCGTACACAAATAGCTAGCGGTCTACCACTCGCCGTCGAAGACCACTAGAAGAAAAAACGTAAGGTTAATATTAACTAGGTGAACACTACCCTAAGATAGACATCGATGTTCGATTTAAACATATTAATGTTTGCAAATCAGAATAAGTCAAATTTATTTTTAAGGGCACCTAGCTCACTAAGCCAATAGGTGTGCGTTCGAATCCCGCTAATTGACATATTACTTAAGTGGTTACTTATTAAATATTTACAGTTCTTACTTTACTTTATTGTTTAAGGCGCTCAATACATTTAATTTCTTTGTTAATATAATACCTTAAAAACTGTGCACAAAAGTACTTATATTATGGTTATAAATGTTGAATTCCATAGAAAACTAGCTCTGCTAAACGAAGACTCGACATAGAGACACTAAGAATGTCTATAGCAACTGTTTGTGCCCAGCCCGCGTCCAGCAGCTTTTTGTTACATTTAGCAGCTGCTCCACCTTGTGCTACCTATGCTATGTGCTGTGCAATCGTATACACGGCACCCACTCTAGAACATGTTTTCTAACCTTTGAACCGTCTGTCGTCAATTAACGTACAAGGAATATCTCTCCCTAATAAGACTAAGAGTACCAATCTTAGTTCACTAGTGAGGATTGTATGTAAAATATGTGTTGTGGAATATGTGGAACTATAAATCTTATCTTCACTTAACATCAAGTGAGATGAAGCCCAAGCCATAGCTTTATAAAACGGTTGTATCTTTGTCTTTTTTACGTCGATGCAGAGGTAAAAATTGGCGTGAATGTTCCGGAATGATAAGACTCTTCGAGTGCTTTAATATTAAGACTTTTATAAGCAGGAAAAAACATAACATTATCCCAAACAAGCGTCTTAGACTGTGTCGTACCTGGTGATGATGGGAAGGGGTAGAAGGTTGGCGATGGTTAGCGTGCGCGAGGGAGGCCGGCGGCGCCTGCGGTGTGGAGGCGCGTGAGGTGTCGCTGGGCTCAGGAGAGGAGGACTCGGAGCGCGACGAGCCCGAGCCCGAGGGTCGCCGCCGCCGCCCGCCCTCCGTGCCGCCGCCCGGCGTGCTCGGCGTGCTCTCGCCACCCGTCGCACCACCGCCGCCCCCGCCCCGCTCCCCGCTCGCGTACCACCGATGGTGAGGAGTTGTTCTGAAATATTGAGTTACCTATATGTTTATAAGTTTTATTACGGCAAGAAACAATATATTTTTCATTCCATCTATTCGAAAAGGATGACTTGGTTCGCCTTTAAGTGCACCCAAAGGTGCAAAGGTGGTGTTTTCTTAATGAAATTTTTAGCGGGCAGTAATGAGTTTTTAATCCTCTTTATAAGTGCGCCGCAATTATCTTTGCCGCGCACTTTTTGAATTTGGAACATCATAGGGTTCAGCGCCAAAGAAATCGGACGCAAATATTGTTTGAATAAAGACTGGCTGGTACCTACGACGGCCTATAGTCGCGCCGCCGCCGGCTAAATAAAAAAAAGAAATCAAATTAAAAACGCGCGAACTACAGCCCGCGTTTTCGTCAATTTTCATGGATTGTTAGAAAATTATGGTTTTGTTTTAAAAAATGAATTCTTCAAGTGACAGTGAAAGTATATAATTAACTCCTGAAAGGATTAGAACTGACGCAAGAAATGTGATGGATATAATCTATTACCTGCAAAATCGCGGGAGAAATATAATATGAAAGTCTATGGTAATTTTATTGAATGGAGAAATGCAAGAGGCGCTAAAAAATTTTCAAAATCTGTGTTTTTGGCCTACTTCCAGTACTTAGCCAAAACTAAACGACCTTCCACTCTTTGGAGTACCTACTCAATGCTAAAATCAACAGTCAGTTCTAATAACGACGTAAATCTGGACACATATTCGAAATTAATAGGGTAACTGAAGAGGAAGTCTGATGGATTTAAACCTAAAAAATCCAAAGTGTTCTCAGTCAAAAACGTGGAGACTTCCTTAATGAGGCACCCGACAAAGTCTTTCTTGCCGTAAAAGTAAGTAACTATGTATATGGTGGATTAGTAAAGTATAACCTCTAGATGAATGATAGGTAAGGTATAACCATAGTGTTTTAAAATGCACATTTATTGTAATCTGTACTTCGATAGATACTTGTCTTATTCACATTCGGTTTTGTTACAGGTGGCTTTAATTTTCGGAGTACCTACATGGAGCTTGTCGTGGCAATGAACTTTTAAAAATAAATGTTGATGATGTCGAAAATCTCTCGGATGATTTACTGTTAGTAAAGCTGACAGACACAAAAACAAAAATGACCGATCCTTCGTAATCCGAGGAGAATACAAAACTATTGTACAGAAATACCTGGACCTGCGTCCTGCTGATATGAAGACCAATCGGTTTTTCATCCGTTATCAAAATGGCAAGTGCTTCAAACAAGTTATGGGAAAAAATAAAATTTCTAACATGCCACAAGAAATCGCTACTTATTTGCTGTTACCAGATATCTAACTGTATACAAGACATTGTTTTCGTCGTACTTCTGTTACCCTTTTGGCAGATTCCGGAGCGGACTTAACTTTTCTCAAGCGACATGGAGGATGGAAGTCGAGTGCTGTAGCAGAGGGGTATATAGAAGATTCCATTGAGAATAAGGCGAAAACATGTGAACGCATCGTGGAAAACATTAAATTGCAACCATCAGTTAATCTATCCATGCCACTGTCGCCACGCCCATCTACATCCAAACAACGAGATTCACCGTCACATTTTCCTCAAAATGAGCCAGATTCAGACATTATTTCAAACACGCAGAATATAAAATCTACAACAATCTCTATTCCTAATAAAACTGTAGGTAACAATAAATTTTCATAATTCCGAAAATGTCTCAAATGTAAATATAAGTTTTTAGTTGTTTTATTATTAGATACTATTTAATTAATAGTTGTTTCTCTATGTTTTATTAAATAATAATATTACAATAAAATATGAGGCGCCTTTGTGATGAAAAGAAGAGTGTATCACTCGGGCGCAAAACATATTTATGGCTCGGGCGACGTACTTTGAATCCGTCGCTACATTCAGGATTCTATTCTAGAATCCCTCACTTAGCTCTGGTTTCAAAAAAACGCCCTCGCCGTAAAAATATTATTTTGCTTCCTTATGTATGATACAATCTACTATTTCTAGCCTTATGAATTTTAAAATCTTTTCAAAATAGGCCCCCGAGCTCCATTTCTTTTTTTTCTTTTTTCTCATAGTTTTGGATTTTCGGACTCTGTTCATACAAAATCTTCCTATAAAAAACGCTCAAATCTTGGAATGGTTACGGTTAAGGAGTAAGCTGTCATATTAAATGTCATTCGTTTAAAAGACCTCTACACATACATATAGCAAAGTCTTTTATTCGTGCGTAAACATTTCAAAAAAGGTAATAAAAGTAAACCTAAACTTTTCGGGTATTTCGATAAAAACTGGTACCTTTCTACGTTGGAAGGCGGCGTGGAGTAGGGTGCATTAGAGTTGTTCCGCTGGTAGCGACTGTAGGCGGCTGGTGTGTTCCCACGACGGCAATACTCGGACGCGCTGTCGTTGGTTCCGCGCCAGTTGGCGGGCGCGGCGGCGGTAGCAGCTAGCGGGCATGCACTGCCCGTGCTTTCCTCACCACCACTACAAAAAAATAGAAAACACATCTTTAAAAGATTTTTATGCTATTCTAGTACTCTATAAAATGAAATAAAATATCGACTTTGTAGTTCGTGTCTATTCTTGCAGCAGACATGGTATTTTAAAACAAAATTAGACATACAGTTTGTTAAATATTGTTTCCATTCGTTATGAAAATTACTTATTTATTTTGATTTAACAAATAAACAGTATTTACAAAAGTTTAAGCTTCATAGGACTCAAGGTCCATAATTTCGGGCTGAAAAAATTTATACGGACAGATAAGTGAACACTCATCAACGTTTGTTCTAGCAGTTTTCATGAAAATCTTAAATTTTTGAAAAAAAATTGTATGAAGCAAAACTGAAATATATTTTGGTCTCTGGATCGATTCCCGGTCGGGTCAATTAAGAAATTATTGTTTTTCTAAATTGTCTCGGGTCTGGGTGATTTCTAAGTATTTTAAGTATGTATTTAAGTATTTAAAGTATGTTTATCCGTTGTCTAGTAACCATTTAACGAGTTTCATAACGAAGCTTCTCTTGGGCTAGATAGTTGGTATGAATGTAGGAAAGTTTATTTATTTATTTTACGTTAACGAAAACGAGAATTTCTATGGCAAAATTGTAGCTCTTCTCGTATGGTGTCGCCAGGAGGCGCTGCTTCAATGCCATCCTATTTTTCGTTTTCGTAAACGTAATCGAATGAATACGGATAGTAAACAAAACTCACACTAGGCACCCTGTAAAATAAAAGTAGGTACCTATCGACCTTCTTATCGACATATCGATTTTAAAAAATATGCACATTGTTTACGTCCCATGATAAACCTAACCAGATGCAGTTTCTGAATTATTGCTAAATCTGCTATTAAAGTTGAATTCATGGCTGGTTTTCGCTGCAAAATGGTTCTACCAAATTTTATTTGTATTTTTATTCGCTTATCAGTTCACATTCGACAAATAATATATTAAAAACATACCTATTGAAAGTCAATATAAGTCAATAGACCACACACTCATTATTTCTAATAATCCAAAGCATTCGTGCAATCTACACAGAAATACTATTAAAATCTGAAATAATTATGAGATACTAAGGCAATCTTATTGTCATAATTGATCGAAGTTATTGCAGTCGATACTATTATATTAATACGCGAACAAGTCAAAAATATCTAAAACGAACTGTCAGCTTTTAAATCAAAGTACTTCTGAATTTGGCCGGGAAGAGGGCCTCAGAGATCGTATTTTGATAGTGCTGCACTTTAAGCAACACAGAAATTCCTCACGTTATCCATAATCATCTCAGCCAAAAGACGTCCACTGCTGGACAAAGGCCTCCCCCAAGGATACATGAGGGGATTTGCCATAATCGCCACGCTTGGCAGGCGGGTTGGCGATCGCAGTAAGTTGAGACTTAACCTCAGAGATATGCTGCTGCCCATCCTCTAGAAAGGTCCCTTAGTCGGCTTTTACGACACCCACGGGAAGAGATGGGGTGGTGCAATTCTTTATCCCCGGCACCACACAGGGAAATCCATAAAACCAGACACAATAGAAATTGAATCGTTCTATGGCTCCATATGGAGTCACTGGTAGATAAAAGATTAATCGAATGATAAAATTCGTATATCACTTCACAAATTCATGAACAAACCGCCTTGTAACAAAATTAATGCTTTCTTTTCAGTACCGCAAATCCCGCGGATTCGCGGGATTTGCGGTACTGAAAAGAAAGCATCATATCCATAAAAACAAGGCATCTATTGAACAGCATATTAACACGGATGGTTTAAAAGACAAAAAACTGCAGAACTTTTTAGATTAGAGTTAAATAATCAGCTTTCAGTCCTCCACGTAGAGAGTGATATTGACGAAACCTGGGAGGAAATCAAAAACACGGTAAAAGATGTGGGTTTGAAAGTACTAGGCGAAAGGAAAAAATATCATCGAATAAAGTGGTGGACAGAAGATTGCGAGAAGATAGTGGCAGAAAGAAGAAAGAACAAGCTCCTTGCGCAACAAGACCATACCTAGCAAGGAAAATACGAGACCACCCGGATTGAAGCAAGGAATGTGATTAGGGGAGCCAAACGAAACCGCAAAACGCCGAGGGAAACCTTGTATCCGATCCGGAATAACTGAAAACTATGTGGCTGATATACTTCCAAGAGCTTCTCAACTGTCCAACCACTAACGAACGTTTTGGTACCTAATGCTGTGAATACCAATGATACAAATGTGACCACTGCACACGAACACAGCTTCGAGAAGGTAAGAGACGCAATCATGAGGTTAAAAAACAACAAAGTACCCGGAATCGATGGTATACCTGGAGAACTCTGGAAATACGATGGCCGAGGAGTACAATCTCGTCTATACGACCTCATCGTAACGATTTGGGAAAGGGAACAACAGCCTCGGGAGTGGAATATAGGAGTTATTTGTCCTATACATAAAAAAGGATGCAAGATGACCTGCGCTAACTACCGAGGAATTGCCCTTTTGGCAACGGCTTACAAAGTCCAATCTTACATGCTGCTGCGACGACTGGAACCATACGCGGAGGAAACCATCGGAGACTACCAGTGCGGCTTTAGACGAAACCAAAGCACAAGCGATCAAATTTTCCTCTTGAAACAAATTATGGAGAAAAAGTGGGAGTATGCGCAAAATGTTCACGCATTGTTGTGGACTTTACAAAGGCATGCGACAGTATATATCGAGACGCGCTTTACTCGATTCTAGAAAACTTCAACATCCCTAAGAAGTTAGTCCGACTGATTAAAATGGCTACCGAAAACAGTAAGATGAAAGTAAAATCGAGCGGCGGTTTAACAGCGGAGTTCGATGTACTAACAGGCCTTAAACGGGGGGATGCCCTGTCACCAATGTTGTTTAACCTAGTTCTGGAACACATCACAGTACAGTACTACAGTCAGATGGTGGAGCACAACTCAACGGGCAGCATAAGGTCCAAGCTGATAAGCAGGAATACTAAGGTTCGTGTCTACAAAACTGTAATCAGAAAGAAAGCAGACTATAAGTGGCGGAAAGGTAGATCTTACGGAAGATTCTTGGACCAACCAAAGGAGAAGACGGCCAATGGAGGAGAAGGAAGAACATGGAGATCGAAGACCTAGTGTCCGAGCCCAACATTATCGGAGAAATAATATCTACCAGACTCCGTTGGCTTGGGTATGTGAAGAGAATGGAGGAGGATCGGCAATGAAGAAAGCCGACATGGGACGGCCGGCCCATGTAGGCTTTCAAGCGGGCGACGTCCGGTTGGGCGTCCCGCGGTGGAGTGACGAAGTGGAGATAGACCTACTTGGGCTCCAGATCGACAACTGGTCTGAGATGGCCCAAATTAGGAAAGAATGGCGTCTTGTTGTGTCGGTGGCCAAGATCCACTACGGGTCGCTGAGCCAGCGGGTAAGTTATGTTATATCAAATCTTGAACACGCTTAGTTTTCGCAATAAGATTGGTCTTAACCCGAAATTGTTGTTTTTTTTCGTTTTTAATCGTTTTTTGCGTTCTTAGGTAGGTACGTAGGTAGGTATTAAATAAAATAATGCTATTATTACTCAGTTCATTAGGTTACATATCAAACAACCATACCATATTAATATTGAAGTATCTCGGTGGCGCTGCGGGCATGTAGGTACTGCGTGCCAAGCGTCCGAGTTCGGTTCCCGGTCGAGTGAATTTAGAAAAATAAAAATAATTGGGATCGATCATCTGGTATTACAGTAACTAGACTAATATTTAAGTAGATGGCGCAGCAATTATTTAACAGATCCGGGCTAAACAATGTTATAGAACATTGTAGGTCTTCGAACGAAAGGCCTACATAAAAGATTGAGATAGTATGTGCCTATCTAATAAAACTCACAAAAATCATTCTTATTTATCACAGAATAGTAAAAACGGTAGGTTATTTGCGAAGCTATTTTCTCCATTTCATTATTAATCTTTAATCGGATAAAGATAAAATATGATAGTCACCTTGGGCATTTAATTAAGATTAAAATTGTCTTTTACACTATATCATTCAAATAAATATTTTAGAAGATATTTACCGGTTCAAAATTCCGTGCAACCGAAAAAACTTTTTTGTGTTTAGAAATTTAATAGTGTTTTTTTCTTTTGTATTTTATTCACGACAATCAATTGAACAAAGACTTAAGACATTTGCACAACACTTTTTTACGTAAGTCTGAGTCGGAGCTGTGCTGACGCTACGAGCGCGCGTATACGAAGCGAGGTACAGCATACACGAGCTTAAAAATTCTGCTCTCTCCTTATTTTGTGATTATATTTTGATAATTCTAGTCGAACTGTCAATTACGATTTCATTTGTTTGTAAACAAAAATATAAAGTTCTATTTTAATACAATTAAAAACGTAAGTTGCGAGAGCGCCAAAAAGTATTTTTAAAAACTAATTAAAACTATTACAACTCGAGATTTAATCCAATTGTATTTCCTAAGCTAATCTTAACTAGGCGAGAAGACGTGACGAGAGTTTGATCGTCTACGTACGACTTCCGAAGGCTTACATTTAGATTAAACATTACAGTTCGGTTATTACATTTTGAAATGATGACTTAGCGTCTGAGTGATGTCCTGTTAGTGTTACAAACACGCTATGTCAGCAGCTAGTTCTTAGAGTCCAAGTGCTTAGTTTACAGTAGTACCACAATACACATAATATACAGTAGTTTTACTGGGCCGTATTCTTGAGTTAAATACCTACGGCTAGGCGCAGCGCTAGGGTTGGCGCCTACAAAAATAAAGCTGGCGTGTGTAGATTTGTAATGTAAGTACCTATGTGTGGAGTTTTAGGTTCAGGAATAAAACATAATGTACATAATAACATTTAATAACATATTTATTTATTAATTACACTATTTATAAGTTTGTAACAGAAAAGTGTTTCAGCAGGAAGTTCAAAAAATTACATTGTTGGTTCGTCGTCGGTTCGGCGTCGATTCTGGCGCTTAGTATGAAGTCGAACTACTGTATATTATGTGTATTGTGGTATTACATTGTTGCATGGGAAAAGCAATACATAGTCACGGTGATCCAAACGTAACTACGTTCCTACTTTAATAATAATTGTTGTTTTGGATCGTGATTAATGCGCGCTCATGAGTAAATATTTGAACAGAGTCCAAGCCAAGAAAACAGGTATGCGCGTTCACGGCAAAAAAAAAGTCGCCATTCCTACCCCTTCCCTCTCTTCAAGGCACATCACTCGGCCTGCAGAGCAGTATTAACATGCTTGGTATGGAGATTCGCTGCGATCTGAACCAGAAGGACTATATTGAAGCCGTGATAAAAACAGCGTCACGTAAACTCGGTGTCCTGAACAAGGTGCGGCGATTCTTCACGCCGGATCAGTTGTGCCTTTTGTACAAGACACAGTTGCGATCTTGCGTGGAGTATTGCTCGCACCTCTGAGACGGTTCCGCAAAGTATCTTCTCGATGCCTTGGACAGATTGCAGCGGCGCGCTATACGCATTATCGGCAGTGCAAAGGTCACTAATGCTCTCGAGCCCCTGCAATTGTGTAGAGATATAGCGTCACTCAGCGTCTTCTACCGCTTATACCACGGCGAGTGCTCTGAAGAGCTTTTTGACCTCATCCTACCTTCTCCCTTCCTCCATAGGAGTACACGTGCTGCTCTCCGGAGTCACCGCTGTACTGTCTCGAACATTCCATCGCGCACAAAGAATTTGGTGACTCGTTTCTTTGTCGCACTTCCAAAAGATGGAATAGTCTACCAACACACGTTTTTCCTCCTTCCTATGACATGGGGTCCTTCAAACGAGGCGTGAAGAGGCACCTTGTGGGCCGGCAGGGTGAGGGTGACTGATGCTGCGTTGTTTTCTCGCTGCATCAGTTGTCCTTACGTCTGGACTCCATTTTCACTTAACATCAGGTGGAGTGGAGTCATTTGCCGAGCTATGTATGTATAATAATAAAAAAAATGCGTAAGGTAGTGGCACCAGTGGTCGACACTTTCACTTCAGTGTTCGAAACAGTTTTCGTCGTCAAAAAATAACATAGATTTTCATTACAATTTTAAGCGATGACAGCAGCTAGGGCCACACATCATCACATCAAAAATGTGTTAATATAAATACAATAGACCATTTGACGTTTAATAACAATGATATAATAAATGATACCGAACAAATTGCATCTATATTTAATAATCATTTTATTAACCTTTTTACCGCCAACAACTTCTATAGAAGTTCGAGATTTTCGTGCCGTCCACG
Organism: Eudonia lacustrata; assembly: GCA_947562085.1. Lineage (NCBI taxonomy): Eukaryota > Metazoa > Arthropoda > Insecta > Lepidoptera > Crambidae > Eudonia > Eudonia lacustrata. The sequence continues at coordinate 12,485,418 of OX387325.1, read as the reverse complement.
CCAGCACTTCTATAGAAGTTCTTCTTTGTACCTACTTTATTAAAATACATTTAACGTTGGCGTACAGCGGGACATCGCGTGCAGGATAGTTGGGCGGTGAAAAGGTTAACATCCCAAAAATTTGCCCAGATTCTGACTTGAAAAACTATCCTGGAATAATAAATAACTGTGTTGCGACTCTTTTCTTGACACCCACTGATAATGTTGAGATAGAAAAGGTTTATACTAACTAAAACTATAGGCCGATTACACTCATCCCTGTACTATCAAAACTATTTGAAAAAATATTTTTGCACGAAATTCAAAATTATACACCCAGAGCAACATGGTTTCCAAAAGAGAAAGTCTACGTCTACGGCATGTTACCATGTTATGATAACCATTACATTTAATCTTTGATGGACAAGCGCATTCCAGTTTCCATGATTCTATCTATATTGATCTTAGTAGAGCCTTTGCTCGTGTTATCTTGATAAAAGAATACAAAAAGTAGAACTAAGCAAAATTGACAAATCTTTTCATTTATCGTGTTATCACTCTAAGTACTCTAAAAATAACTACGGCGTCCCCCAGGGACCTCTGTTATTCATTCTATATGTAAATGATCTCCCATCTATCACTGGGTATCGATGCACGCTGTTTGCAGATGACATTTCAATAATAATTAATAAAACTCCAAACTCCGACTTTGAATTTGAAATAAATAATACAATTATTAATGTAATAAATTGACTTACTCATAACAATCTATTGGTTAACATAGCTAAAACTAAATATTTACAATTTTTTAACAAAAATGCGACATCCACAAAATGTTTCTGTCACGCATGATGGTAAACAAATTGCAGAGTGCTCTCTACTGCTAAATTTCTTAGCTTTTATTTAGACGTTCATTTGACGTGGTAAGAACATGTCGCCAGTGTTTGCCAGAGGATAAATAGATTTACTTACGCTTTGTATCGCCTTTCAAAACTTAGTTATCAAAAGACAGCGCTTACAGCTTATCATGGCCACGTATGCGCTACTTTAAGATACGGCCTTTTTAATTCAGAAAAAGTGTCTTAGGGCTATGTGTGGTGCTGGGCCCATGGATTTTTGTAGGCCGCTATTTAAAAACCTAAATTTATTGACATTGCCATCTTTATATATTTTTGAAGTAGGTATGTGTGTTTACCAAAAATAACTTACATTTATTTAAGCATGAGCTGTGTACATTTTCAGCTAGGTATCCAAATCGGTTGGTGCTGCCATCGTGCGCCACTACCAATTGTCAAAGAAATTGTTTTGTTATGTCTATTAAAGCTACATAATGACATGAAAGACATGCACATCAAGAATTTCAAATCTTCCCTAGAGTTACTGAGTAAGAAATATTTTTAATAGTATAAATGAATTTATTGTGTGCTATGTTTTTTATTTATGTTTTTTTATATAGATTAGGAAAAGTGTAACGGTAGCCCTGTGTTTTTTTAGAAACCTTACGTGTATTATATATATCCTACTAATATTATAAACGCGAAAGTTTGTAAGTATGGATGGATGTTTGTTACTCTTTCACGTAAAAACTACTAAATGGATTTGGATAAAATTCGGCATACAGATAGTTTATAACCTGGATTAACACATAGGATACTTTTTATCCCGATATTCTCACGGGAACGGGAACCACGCGGATGAAACCGCGAGCGGCTGCTAGTAATATTATAAATGTAAAAGTAATATATCAGTTTTAATATATCAGTTTGTTTGTATGTTTACTCTTTCACGCTAAAACTACTGAACGGATTTTTTTATTTTATTTTTCTCATCTGTTTGTATTTGTGTTTGTGTCAGTAAATGTTTCTTATTTTTATTATTCTTATACTTTAAGAAACAGCCCCAAAGAAAGTGGACATGGCAGAGCCCCGACACTATGACTAAAATGAGATCGTCTTTATCATGACGGACAAATAGCACATCATTCAGAGACGTCTCAGTGATCAACAGGTTTAATACCGGCAGTGATCACCGACTGGTCCGCTCGCTCTCTTTCTCTCTCTGAATATCAATTTTAAGCTTGAACGTGTCCGCTTGATGAAGTCCAGTCTCCGTCCTAACCTGCACTAAACCATCGTAAAATCTGAAACATTCCAGTCAAACCTGGAGAACCGATTCTTTGCCGTGGAAACCACAATTGCAGTTGATGTCAACCAGGCACTCGAAAATGTGGTTAGAATCCTAAGGGAGAAAGGTATGAGATTTTGCGAGATACAACGGTTAAGGCAAAAAAAAGTCGAAATTGTTGGAAGTAACCCTTAGGCGCATGAGGAAACGACGTGAGGACACACCTGTCACTTCGACCGAACAACGGGCTCTTAACAAAAAGATTGGTAAAATGGTGCACTACGACCTCCGATGCTCCAATACACGCTCGATTGAACGAGCAATTAAGCAAAACCGGGGGTCGAAAGTGTTTGTCCAGTCTCTTGGGAGAAGCCACTTGACGAAGTTGACTACAACCAATGGAGTAGTCGTTGCCTTAAGGCCAGAGGTTCTTTCGAAAATCTAAAACTTCTACAGCCAGTAATACGCATCGCATGCATCTCAACCTGATCCCAAAAATGAGGATACCAGAGCCACATTGACCGCAACTTTACCGAAGACTTGCCAGAAATCAGTCTAGGTGAAATTGAAATGGCTCTAAAACGAAAAAGCCCCTGGCGAAGACGGTGTTACATCTGACTGAGCTCCTAAAAGCAACCTGTATTAAAGGAGCTCTAAAACATCTTTAACGCCGTCTTTTCGATGGGAGAACTCCGAAGGCGTGGAGTAGGAGTGTCGTCGTGATGTTCTTCAAAAAAGGAGACAAGACCCTACTGAAGAACTACCGACCCATTTCAATCTTAAGCCACGTCTATAAGCTGTTTTCTAGAGTCATCACAAACCGTCTTGACGAGCGCAATCTCGACGAATTTCAAAACCGAAACGTGGACATTCACGGTAGGGCAGGTTCACAAATTTAAAGTCGCTCAGCGAGCTATGGAAAGGGAGGTGATTCGACAGAGAACGAAAGTAATCGACATAGCCCATCGGATCAGCAAGCTGAAGTAGCAGTGGGCCGGTCATAATAGCCGCAGAACCGACAACCGTTGGGTAAACGAGTTCTCGAGTTGAGACCGCGCATCGGCAAACGCAGAGTAGGACGCCCTCATACTAGGTGGAGCGATAATCTTCGCAAGGTAGCTGGCAAGAGCTGGATGAGAGTAGCCGCGGATCGTGCTCGGTGGCGTGCACTTGGAGAGGTCTATGTCCAGCAGTGGACCAATATAGGCTGATGATCATGATGATGAGATCCCTATCCAAAAAAAGTTTTTTTTATTATTATTATTATTATTATTATTAGCGACCCGCCCCGACTTCGCACGGGGGCAATGCTGATATACATATAAACCTTCCTTTTAAATCACTCTATGTATTAAAAAAAACCGCATCAAAATCCGTTGTGTAGTTTTAAAGATCTAAGCATACGTACATACATAGGGACAGACAGACAGCGGGAAGCGACTTTGTTTTATACTATGTAGTGAATATAATCTTTATTTATTTTAAATTTTAGATTTAGGTTTTTTATAAAAATTATATAAAGAGTAAAATATAACGAACAAGAACGCCGCCAGCAGCGGAGCAGGACTCAAGCAAAGAAAGAAATTTCCTGACAATGCGTGCCGTGTCCAGGAGTGTTGCCTTCTGTATCTGACCCTTGATCCAGCCATCCAGCGAAAGCCTCTTGAGATGTTGGTCGAGCGAGACTCTTCGCTATAAGGCCGCAATATTTTATTGTTTGTATATTAAAATATTCTTAAAACTAGATTTTTACAATATTTTAATATAGGTACAAACAATAAAATATTTTAAAAACCTAATCCTAGAGTACCGCCAGCAGCGGGGCAGGGCCCAAGCTACCGGTGGTCAGGGCTGCAGTGAGGAAGCTCCTGACCATACGTGCCGTGTCAAGGAGTACTGCTTTCTTTTCTGTCTTTCTAATTATTTTTATTATTATTATTATCCAGCTCTCTTATTTAGTATTCAATGCAAAAACTAATCACAACACAACATGTGTACTGTTCATCATGAACTAGTTCTATGAAGTATTTTCAAAGTCTCTAGTTGCGGTTGATAAAATGGTATTACGGACACAAATCGCTTAATGTATGTAAACTATTACATACATTTTAATGGCTCCGCACACTAGGCGACACGCGACAGCGACAGCTCGGCGACTAGACGCGACGACAGGCTGCGGCCGACAATTTTCATATATTTTGTTCAAAGCTCCGCACACTTGGCGTCAGTCGCAGAGTCGCGACGACAAGCTAGGGGAGTCACGAAGCTGACGCTCATACACAACTGTCGCACGGCTGTCGTCGAGTGTGCGCGTGCACAACGCGTCTAGACGCGGCGACTAGACGCAGCGACAAGTCGTCCAGTGTGCGGAGCCATTTAATCGCAAATGCACTAAGTCCCGTACGTCCCGTCACGTAATGTCCGTAATACCAGTTTATCAACCTCACTTTTTTCAGTAATAAGCCTGCGGAATTGATAACCTCCTCTTTTTTGAAGTCGGTTAAAAAAGAAGCTACGCATTTATTATTTCTTGGCTTACCTATTGATCATGAATTTTAAGTGGATGATTCATAGAACCTATGTAAAAGAATAAACCAGTTTAAGCAAATAAAAATGTCAATAACAAAAAACCCGCTATTACCACCTATCACGCATTATATCTGTTACGTGGCATCTGGCCAAAGCCGTGCAAACAAACTTCTGCCAACCCTCGCGCTGCCACCACTAAGATGCTCTGATTCTGACGGAACTTTAGCTCACAAGCCGCAGGAGAAGGTCAATCTCCTGGCCAAACTCTTTGCAGCTAAGTCCCGAATCGATGACTGCTTGAACCCGGATCTCTAAAATAATTGCTGCGCCACTTACTCAAATATCTTGTCTAGTTACTGTATAAAAATATCAGATGATCGATCCAATTTATAACATAGAGCTTTTTCTAAATTGACTCGACCGGGAACCGAACCCGGACTACTCGCTTGGCACGCAGTACATGACCGCTGCGCCACAGAAATACTTAAATATTAATCTGGTATAGTTGTTTAACATTTAACCTAATGAACTGTGTAATTAGGTAAGTAGCATTATTTTACGTAGTACATACCTATAAAAACGCAAAAACGAAAAAACCAACAAAATTTCGGTTTAAAACCAACTTATTGTAAAAACTAAGCGTGTTCAAGATTTAACCGACAATATATAAAAAATGCCCTGTCCGATCCGTAATTAGGTATCGAGATTAGGTTCTATTGCCGTAATCTTTTTAAAATTATAAGTGAACAAACTTTACCCCGATGAAAATTCAACAAAATTTTATTAAGTGAGGACTATACAAGCGACGCGGGTGACGCGGGCGCTTACTAACAGGTAACCATAGCATAGGTTACTGCATAGCAATTAGCAAGTAGCAACGTCATAAATCATAATTCACGAGCTCAGTTGTTGTTGGCCATCTTCTTTTAACACTTTCCATACTAGCAGTATCACAACTGTACCGATTAGTATTACCTAGTTGTTGTCGCGCCACAGAAGGATCAAGTACCTACTTCGGGTGACGATAAATCAGTTGTAGGTGATGTTTAGTTGATGTTTGCATTGAGGCTAAGAGAGGTAGGCATATACAATTTGTAAAAAAAACCCTGTCCGATCGCAAAGGCACAGTTTTAAAAGCATACAGTTGAGCATCGAATGTACTTTCGCAGGGCAAGGGAGGGGAACCCGCGGGGAAGCGGGCGCTGCGGCCAGTGTCTCACAAACAAGCGCAGTTTGTGGGAGCTACCGTGAAGGGCAGCCACGTGCGCGTACTGCGAGTTTTAAAGGTTTTTTTGAATTTACGTTCAGTGATTCCTATTGAATATAATGGTGCATACACATCGTTCTGTATACGGTTGTAAGTCGACGTCGAAACACAACAAGAATTTTAAATTTTATACTATAGGTATAGTTTCCCCGTGACGCAAGGTAACGGCGGCGCGTGTTCATGTGGTCGGACAAAATTACTGATATTGTACTTTATAATAACGATTAGGCGCTTCCTAATACGTTTAATAAATAGTGTTGTATGCATCGATATATATGTTACACTAGACTGTGTTAGACTCAGGTGTACTGCAGTCCGTACACCTTACTTTAGTGTGACTTTGACATTCATGGTGCGTGGGTGCGAACGGAGCAGCGTTATAAATTCGAAAAGTCGATAAATCAAAGTGAATTATGAAGAGAAAAAAATAATTTTAGTCCAGTAAGTAAAACTACTTATTATTCAAGTGAATAAATAAGTAATAATATCGTAATTCCACAATAGAAATAGTAATTCATTTAAATGCGACGCCACTGATGCCTTCTACAATCTTAGACTAAAACATGCAGATGTTCAAATCGGTTGTAGGTAAAATGTAACTGAACACAGACTTGACTTGTGTTTTGATTTGTTTAATTGTTTTATAACCAGTTTGACATTTTTAAATATATTTTTTATGGTCTTTCTTTTTAGTACCGTAAAGTTAAAAAAATATGACGACGTGCGTATTTCGACACTGTAAAGGCTTCGCCAAACAGAACGCGCTATAGCGCGGCGTCAGAGCGTCGCGTTTTTTTTTACCGACTTCAAAAAAGGTTACTCAATTCGACTCGTATATATGTTTTTTATTTTTTATGTGTGTTCGCGGATAACTTCGTCGTTTATGAACCGATTTTGATGATTCTTTTTTTGTTGGAAAGGAGTTATCCCAAGGGTGGTACCATGATAAGGAAACCAGGATCTGATGATGGCATCCCAGAGAAATCGAGGGGAACTTTCGAAAATTGTAGGGGTGACTAGTGTGTTTGTTAATGTTTTCATTAAGTATTTTAAAGCACTACTACTTAATGAAGGTCTGGAGTCGATCTGATGATGGAGCCGAAAGACAGTCAAGGGAACTCCTCAACGATTTACAGCAATTACATGGTGTTTAGGCTTGATTAATTTGTGTTGATGAGAACTTTACACCTAGATGGGTTGTGACTGCCATTAGAGGTCTGATGATGAAGACGAAGGACAGTCAAGGTAACTCCTTAACGTTTTACAGTAGCTACCTTGTGTTTAGTCTTAATTCATTTCTATTGATAAGAACTTTGCACCCATATGGGTTATAAGTGCCATTTCAGGTCTGATGATGGAGACCATACACAGTCGAGGGAATTCCTCAACGATTTACAGCAGTTACCTTTTGTTGGGCTTACTTCATACGGTTCAATATGCCAAAATGTTTAGTTCGTATAAAAATAATACCTAATTAAGATTGAAGTTTTACATAGGAATACCACTACCTACTAGGCCATCGTTTCCTCATCCGAGAAGCATCTTTGTTAGGTCTACGTCTACCCATCACTAAAAATCGTAAAATAAAATATTTTTTTACAAAAAAAAACCAACTTCAAAAAAACAGGAAACTTAAAAAAGTAAAAACAGCTCTAAAAAGCAATAAATAATATTTAAATCATATTATTAATTACCTAGATACGCATGTCAGTTTTAAAAAATGTCTACTGAAGTCGGGTGGGGCTTTTACAATAAAAAAGTGAAAATAATGGCACAACTATAAAAGTTTAAATGAAACAAAATTGTCCCCCAGCCGACCACCAACCACCCGACTTCAATAGACATTTTTTTAAACTGACATGCGTATCTAGGTAATTAATAATATGATTTACCTAAATATTATTTATTGGTTTTTAGAGCTGTTTTTACTTTTTTAAGTTTCCTGTTTTTTTGAAGTCGGTTTTTTTAACGTCGCGCTCTTTGAAGTCACACTACGCCAAACAGAACGCGCTATAGCGCGGCGTCAGAGCGTCGCGTTATTTTGGAAAGTTTAACTCGCTATTGAGATGTCGAGTGATTCAGATGTGGAAGAATTGTTACTTTTATACGCTTTATCACGATCACAGAGAAAAAGAGTATGGGTTCACGACATCAATAAAAAGAGAAACGAGAGAATATCATCGTTTGTGTCGCGAGCTTTCATCACATGAAGATCGTTTTTATAAGATTTCTTTATTACTATGTTTTTATAAAAAGTATCCTTTATATTAATAAGCAGGGGTGTTTTCGAACCGTTTCTAACAGTAACAGCGGGTCAGAGCGCTAGCCTGACGTCGCGGCTATATAATAATAGCATCGAATTGTAATGTACTATGATGGTAGGTAGACGCTGTCAAACAAAGCACCGGCGCTAGCAGTACGCAACGTTCTGACCGCGGCGCTAGGACGCTCTGACGCCAGGCGTTGTATTTTTTTACAGAATTTATTTTAGCGTCCGACTGATATATTGCATTATGGCTGAAAATATGTCTAAAAAACTTATAGAAATGGTTCGAAAAAAAACCCCTGCTTATATAATATAAAGGATACTTCTTATAAAAACATAGTAATAAAGAAATCTTATAAAAACGATCTTCATGTGATGAAAGCTCGCGACAAAAACGATTATATTCTCCTAATTGTTAATGTCGTGAACCCATACTCTTTTTCTCTGTGATCGTGATAAAGCGTATAAAAGTAACAATTCTTCCACATCTGAATCACTCGACATCTCAATAGCGAGTTAAACTTTCCAAAAATAACGCGACGCTCTGACGCCGCGCTATAGCGCGTTCTGTTTGGCGTAGTGTGACTTCAAAGAGCGCGACGTTAAAACGCGACGCTCTGACGCCGCGCTATAGCGCGTTCTGTTTGGCGTAGTGTGACTTCAAAGAGCGCGACGTTAAAACGCGACGCTCTGACGCCGCGCTATAGCGCGTTCTGTTTGGCGTAGTGTGACTTCAAAGAGCGCGACGTTAAAACGCGACGCTCTGACGCCGCGCTATAGCGCGTTCTGTTTGGCGAAGCCTGTAAACTATTGCTAACATAAAAATTTGAGCTCAAATAATAATAAATTTCTTTTCTTTTCAACTTTATATTTTTTATTTATATCATCATCTGCTCTCTTTATATATTCATTAATATATTTTGAAATAGAGTATGAATTCTAATGAAGTTTTGTAGGTACAATAGCCGTGTCACTTCTGTGGTGTAAAATCTATAGGACCGACTCTTGTTACTTTACGTTGAACGAAACGCGTAAGCGCTTTGAAGTTCACGGCGCTTACAACGTTTTGGTCGCGAGAAAACTAAACTCTATTAGCGATCTAGCGCTGTATGTTTTTAGTTTGGTAAAACGACATAATAAAATGTTTTAGCGCTGCAGCGAACTTTAGTTCTAATTCCCAGTATTTGAACAAATAGTTTACAAGAACGTTCTTGTCTATTCAAATATAAGTCAATGGTTGTATATTTATTACCGTGTCTTTATAACTTAATCATACATACCTACTAAGTTATTTTTATTAATTCATTCTACGTATAAAGTTTTACTCACGTTATTTATTTTGGGTTTCCCAAAGAACCTAACGTAAGGGAATAATGGATTGACGTTACCGGTAGAGAAAACTGGATTCCGACAAAGTCGAGTTCTGTTCCAGACATTTTAATGAAAATGATTAGGTACCACCACATGCAAGCAATTTCTTTTTTTTATAAACGTTTCGTCGTCATTCGTTAATATTAAACAAAGGGCCGGGCGGGACGAACTATGGTCACCTCATGTAGGGCTGCCATCAGCTAAATTACGGACCCAGGACAAAAACTTCAAAAACCAAGGACATTTAAGTGAAATAAAAAAAAATCCCCGGACTCCCTCGAAAAAAAAAATTACATTAAAATAAAAACATACCTAGTTATCATATTTTTATAGAAAATCAACTTAACCGACTTAACAACCTCATGCAAATAATTTTTTTTGAAAACGGTCCAGCTTCTATTTTGTTGATAGTACACAATATCATTTTTCATTTGCAAAATGTTAACATACACAAGGCGCTTCGCTTAACAAACAAACAAAAGTGTGTTTCGGATTTTTCGTTGTATAGCACGGGTTCGTGATCAGTTGATCACTAACCCACATTTGAGAAGCGTGATGATTAAGCCAATACACATCAATTGTATCGATCGATGACTTGATTTCAATGGCAGAGGTCTTTGCCCTGCAATGGGATAGTAGGTATAATGTAGGTTATTTACTTAGGTATATAATTTAAGTTCCAAACCTACTTTTAAATTAGTACAACGTATAAATTCTTTGTTTACAAAGTTTGTTAGACATTAAAATTGATATCGATATTCAATATTCACAACAATTCATCATGTCCTGTGTCAATCACTAGTGTAAATGTGATTTTAGTTGTCTTTGCACACTACATACCTACGCAATAAATCTATGTATGTGTGAGTGACCTGTAGGGTGCTATGATTCGCTCCTTTTGAACTTACATGTCCTGTGAAGCGCTATGATTCGATGCGTTTTAACTTGCGTATGTATGCGTAAGCTTGTGTGTATTTAGTCAGGCCTGGCGCACTCCGCGCTGTAGGTATAAAAATTCACCTACGCCGCGCGGCCGCCAGCATGGTGGCTAGGTAATTCAGTGTGGTGTCACGCACGCGCGTGCGCTTTTTCGCAGTTTCTATCGAGTTTTTGTTTAATTATTATGGCCACGCGTTTGGCTTTACTCTGTGTTCTTGTTTTCAAAATTATCTCTAAAACTGTTTATTCGATTACGCATATACGCCACACTAAGATTTAATAATCGACACTTTAAAGACGGGAAAAAGGGGTTAAAAATACCTTAAAAGTTAAACATTTGTAATAATCCTGGTATTATAATATCGATTAATAACAAAGGTAACAGCAGCAGGTGTTTAGAACAACATAGGAACTTTAATTATGTTTTTATTTTATTTTTTATAGTTTTACAAAACTATAAATCGTAAATCAATTACGTAAGACACAATATACCCTCATTCTAAAATAAATAAATAGGTAGCAACTCTATACTTGATACCTCTGACGACAGCTGAAACACGAATTTTGTCGAGACATTAAGAACAATATGCACTGTACGCTCGCATCTACGTCATGAGTAAAGTCCCTAAAAATACGCTGGGGATTTTAAAGTCAGTCCAGTCATGGACTAATATTATTAATCCATGGTCCAATACATAAATTGAGATTTTAAGATGATGTGTTCTATTGTTGGTTATTAGAAACTTAGACCTTTGAAAGTCAAATGACACAATATGTCCCATACAATAACAATGTGTCATGTTCATAATATCAATTTTAAATTTACAAAACGGCGCGCTTTCGCGCTTCCCCGACTTCCTATCACACTGTTACACCTACTTCCGTCACATTTCACGAAATCACTCCCACAAATTGTATGTATAGAAGGTCAGCGGAATGATGTTATACATCAAAAAGTCAGAACCTAGTACCTACTACATTAATAAAAAACCTAATTTGCGTCGTCCACCCCCGATTTTACCTGTCATAATTTTACCGCGAAACAGCTGAAAATTCAGAGTGACTCCGTCGTTACTATGTTGAAAAACGTTGGCATATACAAAGGTGTAGGTCCAGATGGTGCCCCACCAATACTCATTCGTATGTGTATGCTTCGGCACTGGTCGACCCGCGGACTTTGATTTATATTATAACAAATCGCTTAGCGAGGGTACTTTTCCTGCATTATAGGTTGATGATTTTCCCTGTCTGCGATAACTATCAATATTCAATGTAATTAGAAATATTTCACGTTGTATTCAACATTGCTCAAATTGAATTCTGCGATCGTAGAGCTTGTTTTTTTCTTTTCAGTTTTTTCTCTTTTTTAGCAGCAGTTGTTTTAGCAGTCGGGTTTTTTGTTTTAGTAAATAACCAAACATTTCAAAACCTACATAAAATAACTATATTAAAACTTACTCTTTTAAATAGCAAAGTCATACTTAGCGCATACACCAATTGGCGTAAAAACAAAACTGTTGACGTCTAGTACTTTTGACTGACAAATTCTTTGAGTTTTTTTAAACATGGGAATAAAATCAATCCATAAAACATTGCTGTACCTAAATGAAAATTATTAACTACACCTAAGTCCATAGAAAAATTGGCCATAATCCTTTAAATTCCGTAGACGTTGTAGTTCGTTTAAAAAAATTTGATCTTATGGTCGATCTAACAGTTTTTTGGGGTCAAGACTACTAATAGCTAACCCGGCCAATGATTTTACTTTTTTTTGTTTTTATTTTTTATTTTTTTATAGCCTATGTCACTCCCACAGTCAAAACAAATAAACAAATACCTCATATGCTAAAATCCACCATGCCTATTGGGCTGTAGGGCGTGCCAAAGACACAGAGATACTTACATACATACATACATAATCATACATCAACATACATACATACATACCTCCTTCTGACGCAGTCGGGTAAAAGTTGAAAATTCGTCTATGTTGTGGTTGTTCCGTCACTCTGACATTTCAGCTTGCGGGAATTATAAAATTCTATTGATTTATTTTTAACAATATGTATTACAGTTTGTGTTATTTATTACGTATTCTATAAATTACAAATAATAAGTGAGATTGTTCTATTAGTTGGAAAAAGAAGAAAAGGAATTTAGGTACGTTAATGTATGAATGTCATAAGTGTCATATTATTGTTTACGAATTTTAGAGTCTATATCGACGACCTATCATTTATCTAAGAACAAACCAAACATAAACACAAGTGAAAAGATTACCTTTTGAGTTTGGTTTAATAATTTCTTCATCACCATCTCATTTTGTCCCCACTGCTGAGGCACTAACCTTCCCTATGAATGGAATTACCACATTGAGCTTTCAACCACCACGCATAAATAATATTACTCACTACGCGGGCCCAGTGCAGATTGGTAGTTGTTAACGACTGCTAATGCAGCCGGGACCAACGGTTTTATGTGCCTATCGCGAAGAGAGCTCGAGATGATAAATGTTTGGTATTTTATGTTTTTATATTTTGATTTATTACAGACTTTGAAGAATTAAGATTCTTTAAACTTCGGGGAAGTATCATACATAATACCTATGTTAAAATGAATAGCTTTCATGTTAGAGCAAATGAGAGACATGAAAAGGAAAATGATATTCGAATAAACATTTTGGCTGAACTACATAACCAAGTCAAGAAAAATTTACACAAGAAAATATGAAAAATATTAAATCTAATAGGTTGGGGAAAAAACTTCTTCGCATTTTTTAAGAAAATTCAAAACATTTTTTAATATAGTTTATTTACATTTAACTAAAGTATGTTGGTGCCATTTTGTTCGATAACTTTTTGCCATCTTATAGGTAGGGACATGATCCCATTGCTATAGAAATTTTGGGGGCTTCTGATCAAAATACCGCGACTAGTGGTATTGGCAGTCCTCTCGTGATGTTAACCTGACATTGCCTAAAGAATTCTGAAGAGACCTAAACAGGTGGAAATCTGAAGGTGCAAGGTCAGGACTATACGGCGGATGCATTAACAACTCCCAGCCAAACACTCTTAATTTTTGCTGAGTGGCTAAAGATGTGTAAGGTCTAGTGTTATCATGATGAAAAATCACACCCCTTCTGTTGATTAATTCCGGCCGCTTTCTCTCGACTTCTTGCTTTAATCTCATCAGTTGTTCGCAGTAGAGTTCAGAATCGATGGTCCTGCCTGGTCGTAACAGCTCATAATGAAAAATGCCCTTCCAATCCCATCACACACAGCATCCTCACAACACCTTGTTGCGAGTTAAGCCGGGTTTCGCCACAGTCTGTGAAGCCTGACCGGCCTTTGACCACAACCTTTTTCGCACGTTCTTGTCGTACGTGATCCAATTTTCATCGCCAGTTATCAGCTTTTTCAACAATGGGTCGGTTTCATTACGTCGTAATAAAGAATCACAAATGAGTTCACGGTTCATTAGGTTTCTTTCAGTGAGCTCGTGAGGTACCCAAATATCGAGTTTTTTTGTGTACACCTAGTTTTTTTTCAAATGCGCCAAAACTGTTTTGTGGTCAACTCCCAGTTCTTCAGCTACGTCGTAACTGCTGATATATGCCGATCTTGCTCTACTTTTTCAAAAATGTAATAGGTAAATAGGGCGACCAGAGCGACGTGCATTTTTGACATCAAAATTTCCGGATTGAAAACGCTTAAACCAAATTTGTGCTACTTTCACAGACACTGCACTAGGTCCATAAAAATCGCAAATTTTGGTTGATTTTGGTATCATTAAAAGTTTAAATTTTAAAGAAGATAATTCCAAATTCAAATTATTAAAATGTGTGATTTTACTAACAAATAGTACTATTTCTTACACTATCAATCATCTCACACAACACCTCAGACATTATCTGTACACTTCCCTTGTCAGCAAACAGATCACACAATACCTAGTGATGATACTAGGAAGAGCTAATATAGTGCCGAACTAAAGACTTTTTTCCGATTCCGGCAACTGACACCTCAACACGTCTTTGGCTGTGCTCTCGTATAAATTATCAATAAAGTTAATTTAAAGCAGTATCAACTGAGTGAATTACCTAAAAAACTTATAATAATGGCAAAACGTATAACGTGGTCAATTAAAACCAAGTGATCATAAGATTTGTGAATTTTCGCCTAAAAAATCATATCAAATTTTCGAGGTTATAAAAAAAAGTGAAGTGACAAGTTACGGATCTAGAACTTGACAAAAACAGTCTACGTTCGGAAACATACTACGAACGTTCCATTTCAGTTTCACATCTTGTTTCATAGTACAACAAATAAAAGCGAAGTGTTGGACCGACAGTTTACAACCATAAACAATAAAAATAAGAGACAATTATTAATATGCGAACTGTCTCGCTACAACTAATATCACAAACTATTAACTAGGTAGAGATACTAAAGCTTTAGTTAACTAAGAATAATAATATTCTGAGGATACTAACGTATCAGACGGACATCTATCGTACATTTGGGTGAACCTTTAGATGCTGGTCGCCATCTTGCTCTAGAATGATGTGTGACAGTTGTTTTTTTTAAATCTTTATTGCTTTACAAAGCAAAGACAATTAACTTTATTCAGCCAAAACCCAATACACACCGGGGGGATATTTACCTATTTATTTTAATTTGATAAAAAGGTATATCAGAGTAACTATTTGAACACTAGCAAATTTTGTGAGATAGTGTATCTTGCAAAATTTGTTAGTGTTCAAATAGTTACCCCTTGAAATAAAAAGAATCAGAATCAGAAACATTTATTGCTAGAAACTGTGTTACAAGTTTGGTGATAACAATAACTTTCTTATGTAGGTATCTGTTGATACATTTTCTAATAACCATTTTTTTAATTAGTGTTTCACCACCACCACCAGCATCACCCAGAAGACGAGATTTGGAGGTCACAAATCTCTTTTCAAAATGTTTATAACAAACAAAACGTTTGCTAAGTTCATCAACATTCAATGCTCGCAGAATCTCACTGTTAATGCAGTCCAGCCACTTAATAAGTCTATTCAAATTAGCGCGGTAGGTAATTAGCGCAAATTTTTTGATATTGATATTTCAAGGAACACATTCTGGATACTTTTATTAATAATACTTGCCGTGTTCTTCAAAATGATGGCCCAACACTTATCTTGGGGGATTTTAACTTGGGTAGTATTCTTTGGAGAGCATCTGACTCATCCCATTTTATCGGTTCTTCTAGTTGCAATAGTAAAATGAATGACTGACATACTTTTGGATTTTATATCATTCTTAAACTTAAATCAGTATAATTGTATACACAATAATAACAATAAAATCTTAGATTTAGTTCTTTGTGACATTCCATTGACTGATCAGAAGCGCTGTGCCGTACCTTTTACAAATGTAGATTCACCCCCCCCCCCTACTCTTTTTTTTTTTTTTTTTTTATTGTGACACGCCATAATGGCTTCACCCTGCCTGATGAAAAGCAGCCAGTGAAGCAGTTAGTTAGTTTTGTTTTTAACAGCAGCACTACTACTTTCAAATTTTCATGTGATAAAAGTTATAAAATATATTTTTTTTAAAGCAGACTATAAAAATTAAAAAAAAAAATTCAAAATTCAAAATCATTTATTCAGTTTAGGCTACAAATAGCTCTTATGAACGTCATATTATGCCATCGGTTCGTAAGTCTATCTACTCTGGGCGGGAGATCTTGTACAGTTGTATAGTAGTATAATTGCTCACAAAAACCTATTGACTGGTGTGAATTATTCTGTTTATCAGGATGTTGATGATATGGTTGACAACATTTACATTTATCGCAAAATAAGCACGCTCTCGAAAATATCCAGTATGGTTTAACAGAGATCTGATACGACTTTTAAAGAAAAAAAATAAACAGAATACTTTACTCAAAATACAAGGACCCCCTAGATAGAATTTCATATCAAATAATTAAGTATAGATCTACGAATTTGGTTAATTTTTGCTATAAATCATATATTCTCGCTTATTGAAATTAATATTAAATCTAACCCTAAAATTTTTTGGTCTTTTATTAAACAAAAAAGGTGTTGTAGGAGTACGTATCCATCTCGGATGAGTTTCAATAGTAAATCTGTAACGGGTTCTAAGGATGTGTGTAATCTTTTTGCAGAATGTTTTTCTTTAGCTTAGGACAATCCTAATGATCTATTGAATAATAAGAAATATGTTTCCCAAGACCAAAATGTCACTTTTACTCTATACCATATTTGATTATGACAATGCAACCGGTGCAATCATGACATTCTGAAATCTAAATTGCAACTTGCTAACTGGGAGGAGCTGCTTTCATCAGACGACATTAATGAATGTGTAGACGTATTTTATGATAAAATAAATCAGATTATTTCGAAGAACACGCCACTTACAAGAAACATCTCTAATAAATACCCCATTTGGTACAGTCGGGCTTTAATTCGTTGTATAAATAAAAAAAAAATATCATAAGCGCTTCAAAAACAATTCCAACACCCAAGACTATGATACCTTCTCTTTGCTGCGGAGTAGATGCAAATTTCTAATTGCAAATTGTTATAAAACGTTTCTGTCTTCAGTAGAAGAGTCCTTATGCGATGATCCTTAAGTGTTCTGGCGGCATGTCAATGACAGGAAGTGTGGTTCTGCTATACCACACACTATGACTTTTAATAATAAAACTTACTCAGATGGTCAAAGCGTTTGCGAACTTTTTTCTGAATACTTTGGATCAGTTTTTGATCTGCCTTCTAGCCCTCAATCTCTCAAGCTAAGCAATATGCCCCGAGCTAGTAACCAGTCTTTACACAACATTAAAATAAGTCAACGTGAAATTTACCTTAAAATAAAACGGTTAGACGTGCGGAAAGGTCCAGGTCCTGACGAGATCCCACCGAAATTTATAAAAAATTGCTCAGAAGAGCTATCTTTCCCGTTAGCTATCCTGTTCAACAAGTCTCTAGCGTCCGGCATTTTTCCTTTGCGTTGGAAGATTGCTCATATTATCCCGATATTCAAATCTGGAGACAAAGCATCATGTACTAACTATCGGGCAATTAGTGGAACCCTTTCTGTTTGTTTGTTTCTTTTGTTGTATTTATAAGATTTTATTTTGTATCGCTAAGCTATTTGAATCTCTTACTTATACTTCACTTTATCATCACCTAAGTAATTTTATATCAGACAAGCAACACGGATTCGTCAGAAAAAGATCTACGTTAAGTAACCTTTTAGAGTTTAAAAACTACCTGTGTTAGGTATTCGCTGCTGGAGGTCAGGTCGATGCAATTTATCTGGACTTCAGTAAGGCTTTTGACAAGGTCAATCATTGTCTGCTCAGTCTCAAACTTGAACACTATGGCATTCATGGGTGACTGTTTAGGTGGATTATTTCTTATTTGAGTAACCGGACTCAGCTTGTTACAGTCAAGGGTTTTTCATCGTCGTCTGTTCATGTTTATTCAGGCGTTCCGCAGGGGTCCCATTTTGGTCCACTTCTGTTTGTCGTTTTTATAAATGACTTGATCAGCCGCTTATCCTGTACCTCTCTTCTGTACGCAGACGATCTCAAAGTTTTTACTGATGTCAAGAACTTAGCTCAGCGCTTGGCACTTCAAAATGACCTAAGAGTTATTTCTGACTGGTGCTTGGCCAACAATATGAGTCTTAATGTGCAAAAGTGCTGTGTTATCTCATTTACAAGAAAGAAAAATAGGCTACACAACGAATACTATACGCAGGGTCAATTGTTGAACAGAAAGGACATAGTAAGAGATCCCGGAGTTCTTTTTGATGAACAATTAAGTTTCCGTCCTCATTACTTGTACATCACAAAGAAGGCTAATAAACTCTTGGGATTTATAATCAGATCAACTAAAGATTTTAAGAAACCTTATAGTATATTGTGCCTTTTCTTTAGTTTAGTCAGAAGTGTACTAGAATATTGCTGTCCGATTTGGTCCCCTTACTTTAATATTCACGTTGATGCGATAGAGGGAGTGCAAAGACGCTGCTTGAAATATGTTACGCGTAAATATAATTTTGGTCGATCGCTTAATAGCTACCGTAACAGGCTGTCTAAATTTAGTATGATTACATTGCAAGTGCGCCGGAAAAGATACGAACTCATTTGTCTTCACAAAATTGTGCATTCTTTCATTGATTCACCTGGTTTGCTCTCCTTGATTGACATTAACACCAGGCATAGGTCACGTTGTCCGAATGCGTTCTTGATTCAGGCTTTTAAAAACAATACGTCTTTTTATAATCCTATTGTAAGAATGTGCCGCACCTATAACGAATTAGTTCGTGTTCATAACGATATAGACGTAGGTATTTAACAATGGATTCTCACGGGTCTAGGTCACGAAATCGACAGTCACAACATCGACGGTCGCTGTATCGAAAACGTTCCATCGACGGGTCACTGTAGCGACAGTACACCATATCGATGGTACGCTGCATCGACGGTACACCATATCGAAAGTACGCTGCATCGACAGTACACCATATCGATGGTACACTGCATCGACAGTACACCATATCGATAGTACGCTGCTTCGACAGCCCGATCCAAGCCAGACACAAGTACAAGTTAATATATTAGTTTAGTTGGTTCACTCTGTGCCTGTTATTAACATTTTGAAAGCTTGTAAACTTATGTTTTGTGAATTTAGATTTATAATCTTGTTGAATTTGTTTCACTCTGAACTTGTCAAGATTTGTTTTGCTCCGTACTTGACAACTTTAGTTTTAGTTGCTTGTTAACTAGCTTTCTATTAATTTCGTTAATACATGTTAAATTATTTCACTCTGTACAAGTTAATAAGAATATTAGTTGGTTCACTCTGTGCCTGTTATTAACATTTTTAAAGCTTGTAAACTTATACCTACTTTGTGAATTTAAATTTATAATCATGTTGAATTTGTTTCACTCTGAACTTAGGTATTTGGATTCTGGTTGCATAGTAATACATGTTGTGGCAGCTTATAAATAAGACAACACTATAGCTTGTAATTTTGAAGTGTATCAATGCATTGTTTTGGTGTATGTTCTTGCTAGCTGTCCTTAAATAAATAAATAAATAAAAGCGAGCAATATACAATGTTATTTTTAGTTTATACGAAACCTGAAAACTAATATTAATGTTTTGATTTGCTAGAATGAGTATTTACTGCGTGGTTCACGTCTCGCAGATCACATTATTGTACATAACAATAGTATTCACCATTGTTATAGTTTTTAGGCAGCGCATCGTCGGCATTATTATTTCTAATTGTATTCGATTGTATGACGTTCTGTCCAAATATTGACCAAATAAAATATTTCATAAAGAATGATGAGTCAAAACGGGCGTAAGTCCAACAGAGTTAGCTTTGCTTTCAAAAAAAAGTTTATTATCTATACATATAATAAGAACGCAGGGATAAAAAATCTGTAATTGCAAGATATAAAAAAAAATTACACAGGTTGCCTTAAAATCACTTACGGAACACGATAAAATAGTTTAAAAAAAAATTGTTTGTTTGTTTGAAGTCGATAAACTCGAGAACTACTGAATGGATTTTGATCCGGTTTTTACCAAAATGCTAAGAAAAATCCGGAGAATAATATAGGCTACTTAAATACTCGAAAAATACAGGGTGTCTCATTTAAATCGGTCAGTATGGGAAAGTCTGAAACTATAAGACATACGAAGATCTGTCCTTAGGAACCATGTCATCGATTTTAATTAGAAGAAAAACTGCATTCATACATTTAAAGAAAACCTGTACTCAACTCGGGAATCGAACCCGGTTGTTTTGAAAAAAATAAACTTATACTATTTCTATTTAGATATCGATTGTGTAGGTCTTAAGCAGTAAATAGCTCTTTGAAACATGATGTCTAAAAAGAAAAAAATGCATTGTTTTCACGTACTTTAATTTATTTTAGTAGGTGTTCGAAGTGACCACCGTTACATTCAACAAGTTCAGGCATGTAAAATTGTCATTATGGTTGTTTGTACCTCTTTGCTGGTTTTGTAATTGTAAGATCGTTACCTAAACGTGTTGAATATTGTATTGAAAAAAACGGTGGTCACTTCGAACACCTTCTAAAATAAATAAAAGTATGTGAAAACAATGCATTTTATTCATTTTAGACATCATGTTTCAAAGAGCAATTTACTGCTTAAGACCTACACAATCGATATCTAAATAGAAATAGTGTAAGTTTATTTTTTTCAAAACAACCGGGTTCGATTCCCGAGCTGAGTACAGGTTTTTTTTAATGTATGAATGCAGTTTTTCTTCTTATTAAAATCGATGACATGGTTCCTGAAAACAGATCTTCGTATGTCTTATAGTTTCAGACTTTCCCATATTGACCGATTTAAATGAGACATCCTGTATAATAAGAACGTAGGGATAAGAAAATCTGTAATTGCAAGATATAAAAAAAATACTTTAAAATCACTTACGAAACACGATAGAATAGTTTAAAAAGAAATTGTTTGTTTGTTTGTTTGTTTATTTGTTTGTTTGAACTCGATAAACTCGAGAACTACTGAACGGATTTTGATCCGGTTTTACCGAAATGCTAAGAAAATTCCGGAGAATAACATAGGCTACATAAATACTAGAAAATTGTTAAATTTTGATTTGGTCTAAACCGGGATTTAATCCTTGGTTGCTTGGCAACTGTTGTTTATTATGTAACATGGGGATTTTTTTTTAATGAGTTTTACGGCTCTGGCATTCGAGGCTCTAGCTCACTATTGCTATCGTGTTTTACGGCTCTGGGTTCTTTGCCCTTTTGAACCTGTCATTGATATTTGTTGCCATGAGAATACCGATTTTGATGCGGTTATCACCAAAATGCTTAGAAAAATTCGGAGAATAACATACAAATCGAAAAATGTTAAACAAATTTTGATATACGTATTTACGCGACCAACTGTTAGATACGTTCGTTGAGTTATTATTTTAGAAAAGTTTGTTACTCTCTCAAGTTACCTACCCTTTATAAATCTGTGAGGCACCTAAGCGAACATTAGCACCGCAGTAGTAAAGCGACGGAAAATAAAAACAAGCTCAAAATCACGCTCATCATTAAACTTGGCTGTACATAGGTACACCTTTTGTTTCATTTTCCAAAATAACCAATAATAATATGGCTATTTAGTCGCGCCTGCGCGCGGCGCTTATTGCAGTTTTCTAATACACAGAAATGTTAAAAGTTAAAACATTACCTATATTTGGCGGTATAAACCTCTGTGTCGTTGCCCAAAATAATGTCTCTTTTTTTAGTTATGCATAGAAATGTTACCTACTCATTAAATTTGGCTGTATAAAACTTTGTATCATTGCCCAAAATCTTGTCTCTATTTTTTAAATATTGCACATAGAAGATATCTTGGATTACATAGCTTGGCTGTATAAACCTTTGGGTCGTTGCCCAAAATAATTAATGTTATTTTTTTAAATCTATTTGGTGAAAAAACGCGAGAACAGGAAAATTTTAAAAAAAATTGGCGCTCAAATTTTGAAACGAACAAGGAAATTTTGATATTTTGGAATGCATTAAGTACCTATTTTTATTTTGTTAATAATTTTCAAATTATATTAATTATTCATTGTGTAAAAGTTTTTTAAAACATTTTATGCAGGTACGTTAAATATTTCAGTACTTATTTAGTTCTTATTAATTTTCAAATAAGATTTATTCATTGTGTAAAAGTTTTATGAAACATTTGATGCAGGTAAGTTAAATACTTATTTCAGTACTTATTTTACATGTAAGCGGTTTCTTACTTTGGTTTCTTAACATGTTTATAGGATAAATCTGTGTGCAATGATACAATATAAGTAAGTAAGTATCATAACAATTTTAATATCATAAAACCTATAAAGAATGAATTTTGTACATACTTCTAGATTACAGAAAAATGGTTTTTCCATTCTTCTATCGCATAAGACGGTGGCTACCTCTGGTATCAGAGTTGCAAAATTTTTTAAATTTGCAGGGTACAACTGCATTAGAGGCACGGACTTCAGTTTTTTTTTTATTAGAGGTAACTTCTTTCTGTGTCCTGTGATCTACCTCTAAAAAGCTACCTACCTAACAAGATGCCACGAAGAAGTTCAAATTTATCGCAACTATGTAACATAAAATACTATACTGTATTACCTAATAGACAATAATATAATTTATTACAGTTCTCAATTTATTGATATTTTGTATCTACGAATAAAAACATAGTTGGTAAATAGTTTTTTGTGCCTTCTGGCCGACAACCAATAATCCTGGACCGCTACCTGCTACTCGATATCCAGCTTCGGTTGGACAGTATAACAGTAGACACATCTTAGCTAAGATACACCAGTGCCTAGGACGACTCCGGACGAGTACCTGAGCTGTAAAATACCAATTTTAATAATTGAGCGTCAGTAAACCCATTTCAGGTTTGTATGACGTAGCAAATACGCGCAACCCACCGAGAAACGGTGTTGTATACTGAATGTATGTGGAGGGATAATTGAAACGGGAAACTGAGTGAGAATCTGTATGAATGGGACGATTCTGTGCTTCAAACTGAATATATGTATGTACATGGCAGAGATGATAGTCGAAAGAATAAGAGATAATGTATGAAAATAATGATGGACGTAAAGGAGACACAGGAAGTATGCCAGAACCACACTAAATGGAGATCGATTGTCTTTGTCTATCTCAGCATTCCCAGCTGAAAGGATATTAAGAGTGAGTAGATGTACGTATGTCGGTAAATACAATGTCAATTTTCTAAATTTGCCTATAATTTTATTATACCCTAATAGGCTTAAATAGGTACCTACATAAAAATTAAACTGTACAGACTACAGCCTTTAGCTCACGCGGACGAAGTCGCGGGCAACAGCTAGTTAATACATAAAATAATATTATGAAAATAAGTGTCAAAGTCACCGGAGAATTGAGATATTGGTAATCGAAAAATCTGTAATATTTCGACGATTATTCAAAGTGTTTTATGTAAAAAAAAATGTAATATTGTTAATGCAGATAAAATGTATGCTTTTGTTTATCGACTAATTCACGTCACGAACCATTAGACGAGTAGTCACAAAATACGTTCAAGGTGGGGGTAGGTGCATTTTTATCGAAACTGCGTCAGCGTCGGTACGCTTCCCTCCTTTGTTCGTTGCTCACTTGTTGTTTCGCGTACGAAATCTTCATTTTTCGCTATCATCAGTTCTTTTTGACCCCTGTTAACGTTTATGGACTACCGTGTGCATTTCATTGGATTGGATTGCTTGTTGATATTAATAATTGTAATGGAAGAACGTCGTTGTGTGATGTGTCCACGATCTGTCTATCGACAAAGGCGACACGTATTAGAGGAAAACATTCCTGAGCATCAACCTGAATTGGCAGCATATATACGGGCACATGCTTTGGTACAAGTAAGTATAAATTTAGATTTTTTTATTTTATTATGCAACGGTAGGAGTAGATCGTGAACCTGATGGTTAGTGTCATGTTTGCCCATGGACAGGTGCTAAACAAGTAACTAAGTATTTACTGTCTAGTACTGCCCTGTGCCCGCCACACCGAGACGAGAGTTGTTAAGTCTCATATACGTAGTAATTACACTAGCTACAGTGCCCTTTCTCCGAAACAAAAGTGCTTACACACTTTTATTTAACGGTGACACTGCGGTG
Source organism: Eudonia lacustrata (assembly GCA_947562085.1). Lineage (NCBI taxonomy): Eukaryota > Metazoa > Arthropoda > Insecta > Lepidoptera > Crambidae > Eudonia > Eudonia lacustrata. The sequence continues at coordinate 12,461,201 of OX387325.1, read as the reverse complement.
GTACCCACCTAGACGGCCCAGTACAGGAACTTACCACATGGTAGAAATGATAATGACCTGCTTGCGATGCGTATTTCTGTTTTTTTTTAAGTAAAATAATACAAGAAAGATGATTCACTTTCACGTTAACAATAAAACGATTTGAACAATAATTATTGTTGTATTTTTACCAGCCTACCAAATACCAAGGTACCAGTTGGTAGCCGACTCCACGCAGCAGAAGCAGACGACGTGTCGTCGCGACACTACTGGTTTCTATGTATTTCTATGAAACTCCCTCCGTAGCTAGCGACATGAAGCTAGCGACGACACGTCGTCAAGCGGCAGACGACACTGTCGGCCGACCGACAGATCAGATCAACTGGATGCTGTCTGCTGTTGCCGTCTGCAGTCGGGTTCGAAATCATGACTGCAGCCATGTGGCTGCAACGCAACGACGTGTCTTGGCGACATGACGCGACGACACGTCGTCTGCTGCTGCTGCATGGAGTCGGCTACCAACTGGTAGCTTTAGTTAACTATAATCAGGGCTCGTGCTGAGGCTGGGGCCTAGTTGGCCACTTTGTCTTTCGTTTTCGTTTTTTATTATTAAGCCCGGGCTCGACCGCAAAATGTGCGAGGATATTAATCGAAAAAATCGATCAAAAATCGATTAAAAAAACTGCAGTCATCGATTACAAAAATAATCTGGCAAGTGGCAGTAAAGATCATAATTAAACATAAACGTATTCTTTTGACAATGTACGAGTACTTTCAAATGATATATTTATTTATTATATGGTATGATATGGCTGTCTGCAAGCTGACGGAAACATTGCGAATGCGCAGTATACATTATGTTAAGACATAATCACCATAGTGATGTAGGATTGTGTGTGTATTGATTAGGAAGGAAATGTTAATGTCAATCTCTAACTTTAACCTCAATTTCTACAACAGAAAAAAAAATATATCTCGTGAACCTGGGTGAATAAATTAAAAATGTTTTATAATAATGAATATAACGTGTTTTTTCTACAATATAGATACATCAGGGCACAACAATTTTAAACAATTTTCTTCTTGAAAAAGAGTTCGTTCGCTTTATTTTTTGAAATATTATAATGAACAGTGGGGTTGTTTTGTATGGATGTTCAAATAGAAGAACGAAATCTAAATTATCCTTTTTTCGTTGTATATGTGTTAGTTATCACAGTAAAGCATGGACTAATATTATCATGAAATAATATTAAATAAAACAATTTTACTTTTTTTTAAAGTGTAATTGCTGCATTGAAACTGAATTAAATATTTATAAAATAGAGTGAAAACTGTGCCGCTAAAAAGCACTCAATAATTTTAAAAAAAGCAGTTAAGAAATTCAGTGCTTACGTCAGCTTTCCCGGTAGCATAATGGTCAGTGCAGGCCCCCGGATTGCGGGGAACCAGGTTCGATAACTGACTGACTGACTGACTGACTGACTAACAGGATGCCTACCCACTGTATTTAATTAATTCTTTGGGGAGCCTGATCCCTATAGAAAACGTCCCCAGGTGGCGGAGGGGCAAGCCCGTCAAGTATCTCAAAAGACACCTCGGGGCAGGAGAAAAAATAAAAAACCTCTCGCGGACCAACAGGCCGGAGAAGGAAACTCCGATATCAAACCCCTCACCGCAGACTACTCCGACTTATTTAGAGCTTAGGCTGCAGTGGGTGCTGTACGCTAGGCTGGAGCGTGCAGAAGTGCTGCGGCGGCGGAAGAATACCTACGGGGTCAACAGTGCAGCACGGTGGCTTCTTAACAAGAGTCACAGCCAGGCTGATTAGAGCTTATGAGCGGTAAGCTTTTTAAAGGTCAAATCAGTTCGGTTGATATTAAAGTAGGATATTGACCTAGGCTGGCTGCGCAGCGGAAGAACATAATATGCAAACGTCAAAGGCGGCAGCCCTGAGCCGAGTTAGAAGCTCGGATCGGAAAACCCATTCATAGCGGTAACCCTTATAAACGGTTAACAGATTAAACATGTTATTTCAGTAACCCATACAATAAGGGTTGTTAACCCATATGCAAAGGCATTTGATTTTATGCGCGGCATAATAATAAATAATTTCCACGCGACACTCACGTACACACACGCAAGGCATGCACATCAATCTAAACAAAAACTCAAGCTGGCAATGTGAGCGACACCTCGCTATACGTATTGTCTACTTGTCTCTGTTTGTTCTATGTAAGCATTTGTAACGGAAAAGATATAGATGCGCGGCGAATGCGACGCCCGGCGGCCTATTGGTTGAGCCGCGCACCGCACCCGCGACTGAGTGACGAGAAATGAAACACGAACTAACATGCAAAAACCTATTAACGATTCGGTTAAGGTTAACCGCTATTATCCTGTAACGGACTTCCTGTTAACACATTTAATTCTGTAATATCTTTTTATGTTAACCCAAAATATATGTTAACCCATTGGGTTAATAACAGATTATTTAGGTATATTCCGGTTAGGATAACCCTAACCGGAATATACCTGGCTTAGAAGGCTTACTACTGACCCACCAACCCGCAGTGGACAAGCGTGGTGAGGTAATAGTCTAACCCTCTCCAATAAAAAACCACTATGAAAAGTACAATAAACTACAGACCCCTAGTGCCCGGCGGCTCCAGCGGCCCTGTCGATGACGGTAGACAGATTAGCCTTGGGGTTCGGGGTAAGGTGAATCTCTAGGCCGGCAGGGATCGCTCCTCCGTCAAACGACCCTCGTAAAGCGCAATACGGATACTGATTACTCGCTGAACTTGATCAGCTATAACGTACGGACAATGAAGTCTGACGATAGGTTATTTGAACTTGAAAATGCACTGAAAGACGTGAATAGGTCTGTGTGAAGTGCGTAGAGACGGCGAAGACACAATAAAGTAGTAGTAAACAGCCTATAATTGTCCCACTGCTGGGCAAAGGCCTCCATCATTGAAATCAAGTCATCGCTACAAGTGATGGGTAATGGCTTAATTACCCCGCTTGCCAAATGCGGGTTGGTGATCACAAACCCGGGCTATGCATCAAAAAATCCGAAATACATTTTACCCGACCTGGGAATTGAACCCGGGACCTTCGGGTATCGGGCCGAGCGCTCTGCCACCGAGGGAGACACAAAAGAAAATAACATATTATATCACTACGGACAGACAAGGGGCCAATACGAAGTTGGTTTTCTAGTGGCAAAGAAATGGAAGAATAATATTTTCTAATTTTTAGCTTATTCAGACAGAATCGCCGTACTAAAATTTAAAATCACCACAACGAAATCCTTAACCGTAATCCAGGTCTATGCGCCGGGCAACGACAACATCCCACTCAGACGACGTAGAAGAGTTCTACGATCAACTAAACCAAGCTTGTCATGAACATCGCAGTCACTGGAATGTAGTCTTAGGAGACTTTAACGCCAAGATAGGGAGCAAACAAGAATTGGATAGCGATTATATGTATACTGGGCCCCCATGGTCTCGGTGATCGGAACGAACGGGGTGCCCGTCTCATCCAATACGCATTTGGCCAAAACTTACGAATCTGCAACTCTTTCTTCATCAAAAAACCTGGACGGCGTTGGACTTTGATTTCTCCCGATAACCGAACCAAAAACGAAATAGATTTTATTCTTGCGTCAAACAATCTGTCTGTAAAAATGTTCAAGCATTAAATAAATTTAAATTCAGTTCTGACCAAGACCAATTAAAATTACATTTGTTTAAAAATTGCATCGGCAGAAGATCATCACTAGAAACATCAAAAAATTCACCAAAGAATCACTAATAATAGGTATATGCAAAGAAAAATTCAATTTAGACTTAGAAAATACTTTTAGCTTGTTACCCAATAGATACAGAAGATGCTCAACAACAATTTAACGTAAAAGAAACTAGTATTCGAAATGCGTGTAAGAAAGTAAGACCAATTAAAACGAAACACTGTAAGCTGACAGAAAAAACTATAAAATTGATTGAGGACAGAACTGAAACTAGTAGAACAGATCCACAATATAGAGTAACAGGCGAAAGATGTTAAAAGAAACATTAGAAAAGATGTTAGAAATTATAACACAAAATTATACAAGATAGCTCTAGACAAAAATCGTTCCTTGAAAACAACCAAAGAGGGCATATCTCATGGAAAGTCTTGGATGACTAGTTTGAAAGATGAACATGGAAACAAACATCAAAACAGAGACAAAATAATGGATATTTGCACCAAATTCTATAAAACTTTGTACACAAATCTCAATGAAAATAATTTACATCCTGAAAATGAAAGCTTTTCTTGCCCTAATACCATTCTTTTTATAACTGGATTTGAGGTACACAATGTTTTAACCCAAATGAAATACAATAGGTCATCTGGTCAGGATGGTATAACTACAGAAGCCCTTAAAACAAGCGAATTAACATTACTACCCTAATAACTAATCTATTTAATACAATATTAACTACTGGTAACTTCCCTTATAACTTCTGCCACTCTAATATAATGTTATTGCTTAAAAAGGGGACATTTGACATAAACTATTATCACGCCCAATTAGTCTTATTTCCCATCTTTGTACGTATGTATGTTGTAGTCTTCGGCCCCTGCTTTGGGGCCGGTTCGGATCGCGAGTCCCATCTTTATAAATGTTTCATAAAGGTAATAGAAAATCGTAGGTATTTCTGACAAACTTAGATTTAGAACAACCTCCTAAACAAGCTAGTTTTCGTCGAGGATTGTCCACAACAGACCACCTTCAAGTGATAAACCTGCTTGTCGAGAAACACCACGAAAACAACATTCCTTTATACTTGGCCTTTGTTGATTACACAAAAGCATTCGACAGCATAACCCACTCCGCTATTTTCAATGCTCTTTGAAAGCAAAATATTGATCCGCCATACGTATCCCTAATCCATAAAATATATTCACAAAGCACTGCATCCATACAATTAAATACAACAGCTACCTAACATTCAAAATAACAAAAGGCGTGAAACAGGGAGACCCGCTTACTCCAAAGCTGTTTACCCAACTAGTACCCTTGAGGAGGTGTTCAGAAAGCTGGCGGCTGGCTGGGAAGAGAGGGGAATTGACATCAGTGGAGAAAGGAGACTTACAAACCTCCGCTTTGCCGATGACTTGTTCTCTTCTCTTCCTCAGCTTCAGAGCTACAAATAATGCTACAGGACCTTAGCAATCCAAGCCTTGAGGTGGGACTAAGAATGAACATGGCAAAGACCAAGCTCATGACCAATGGTGCCAAAGTCAAGGTCAAGGTATATGGGGAGGAAATGCAATATGTCCAAGAATACATCTATCTGGGCCAAATAGTTTCCTTCCAGGCACGACAAGACAAAGAAATTGAAAGGCGGAGTGAAAATGCCTGGAGGAGCTATTGGTCTATGAAAGAGATGATGAAAGGAAACCTCCCCATGTCACACAAGCGTAAGTTAATGGATATGAATATCCTTCCCATTCTGCCATATGGCGCACAAACTTGGTCCTTAACCAACATCCAAAAGTCTAGGCTCAGGGTTTGCCAACGTGCTATGGAACGCAGATTATTAGGTGTCAAACGAACAGATCGAATCCGAAATACCGAGCTGCGCTCTCAAACAAATCACGTAGCTCTGAAAGTAGCTCAGCTGAAATGGGATTGAGCTGGTCACGTCTGCCGCATGCCAGAAGTGTCATGGGCCAAGTTGGCAAAATTTTGGAAGCCAAACACAACACGGAGGCGCCGCGGTAGACCGAGAAGGAGATGGCGGGACGAACTGGATAAATTTAACCAAAATTGGAATGAAACAGGTAAGGACCGCAATGGGTGGAAGAAGTGGAGGGAGGCCTTTGCCCAGCAATGGGACAGTAAGGGCTAATAATAAATAAATAAATAATAATCAATTTTATAAATATTTAAAACAATTATAAATTACCTTCAGTTAAGAAAATGTTAGTGGGTATTTTAATTTAACCATTTCGACAACACTACCGAACACGCATGTAACTTACGCGTGGCCTTTTCTTTTAGACGTTTAAATACATTACTCAGAGTTGAGCGTAATCCAAACATAAACTACCAAATATAAACTACTTTTGTAATTAGATTAACCCATCAAAAACTTAAATGTGAAATAAGAGCCAAGTTCAATATTATGATAAATCCCTTGGTTGTTGACTTCAACGACAAAAGAAGTGAGATCTAAATGGGTGCCAAGTTCAATGGTCAGTCCTGAAATTTATTTATAACAACATAAAATATTTTATAACAACTTAAAATACAATTTCTTCTTATAACTTAGGATAATATTGAAGCCTAAGGTCTGACTTGGCTAGTTCTCATATACGAATTATTATTAAGTACCTACTAAAACAGTCATGGAAGAGCCCTGTGTTCGATCGATGGCTAGTTTCTACCAGCCAGTCAAATTTCCGGAAGAATAAAATAAGAACTTACAGTTTTAGAACTTGTAAAGGCTATAATATTATTTTGGACATGTTTATGTGAAATAGTTTTTGAGTTATAATGGGGTCAAAAGTGGCTCCAAATGGTTAGGTAACATTACACGCGGTGCTGCTCGCTAGTTCTGTTAGCTTAAACTTGGCTTGACACGATTACATTAATCAGTAATCAAAATTACATGATTATTCATTTAGATTTACACTTTATTTACAGTTTAATATTTACGATTTTCGATACCATTGCTCGCATAATATAAATAATTTTTAATCTAAGTGAATTTGAAAAAGGATTTTATGTCCTCTCTCGAATGTGGAAATACGATTTGCTGAGAGTTTTTCGACTTCTTCCCGGAAGGTATCTCAAAATGCAGCAGGTTACTGCAACATGATTTGAGAAATGGATTGCTTGTGCTAGTAGGTCTTCACAACTATATCGTCTTCGATTACGATTATTAATTAATAATCATTAATCATCGAATCTGATTACTTACTTGATTAATATAATTGATGATTAAACGAACTTACCTAATTATACGAGGTCTTCATCCGAAGAGAATAAGACAATTTGTAGTGTCACGTAACGACTCGCTAATCACACTCTACATCTAGTTAAAAAACACATTTATTTAATTTAAAAATAAGAAAAGGGTATTTTTACTTTTTTTTTTACAATTTTTAAACTGGTATCACCAAGGCTCTCCCCGCTAAGAGGATACGTTACCTCGTCGTCGTTACTTCAATCAAATCATTCCTCATTTAGTTGAAACAGGAGAACACACCTGTATGACAGCAACACAAGTATTTTATTAAGTAATTGGGCTATTATTACGAGGAGGGTGGGTTCTAATTCTAATCTCTTCGGATGAAGCCCTCATATAGTTATAATAGAACTTCACGTAAGGTAAGTTCGTTTAATCATCAATTATACTTCGTACTTCATCCTCGAGATTTAGAGACAATTTGTAGACCTTGAAAAGTAGGTATCGAAATGTTATTTAAATAAAATATTAAAAGGAGAATGCACATTCTTGGTATCGTCCTTGTTCGAATTCCTCCACCTAAATTAATATCAAAAATCAAGTTTTTTATTTTCATAAAGCCCTGTTAAATAGTTTGCCTTAACTTCTACGACGAGAAATCCCCATATTATTTAGTAATTAACTTCACTTCCTTTTAATTTGATTATGTCGAGTTGTCGTTGTCTCCTCGGTGTTGCCATTTTGTAACAAGCAAATCGATTTATCAAAATACAATCGATTCACTTGTAGTTATTTCATTTAAAAAACGAATTTGCTTATGTTTATGTGTCAATAATTCAATATGATATGGAAAATATATTACTATTATCTTAGAGCATTCATAACTGGAGTCGCGATGCCTAGGCCACCCTCTCTGCCGAAGTATAAGTAAAATTTTACCACTGCACAATAAAAACTAGTTTAGAAATCGATTTGTAGTCATTTTCACAAGTAATTGCTTTCACAAAGGTAAGAGCTCCAGAAAACATGCCCTCGTGCGCTGTAATTAACTGTAGTAGGAATTTTGCCACGTCCAGTCTAACCAATGATGGAACTACATTTCATAAGTAAGTATATTTTTTCCATTTATCTCAAATTTTTCACTTTATTTATAATTTATAAATAACACGACATTGAATCGATTCAATGATTCCACCAAAAGATAGTTCGATTTATTCGAATTTGTTGTAAAAACTATCTCATCGGTCTAAAAGATCATAACCATAATTATTAGTAACACAATTTAGACTTTATTTTGAATATATAATTCAACCCCCTGGTCAAAAATCGCACTCCCCACGAGACGAGCTCTTTCTATTGGTTGAAAAAAGTTAATTCCATGTGTAAAAAATCGTAACTAAAAATACTTATCATACAAATATTGACCTTATGCAGCTTACTTAGCATACATAATTGCCGAATCGTGACGTTACGCACTCCTCATGAGACTACAAAGTGTAGCGAGACTAGCAATAATTTGCAGGGAGTGTATGCAGTAATGCCGATATCGATAAAAAATCTGCGTTTATTGTACTATTTATTTATAATATAAAACATATTATTTATTATATATACAAAACGTCTTCAATGCTTAAATTATCACTATCACTACATAGCACTACATAGTATAAAACAAAGTCGCTTCCCGCTGTCTGTCTGTCCCTATCATTGATCGGAATAGGCAGTTTTTTGTAGTACTTGCATCATAACGTTATCAAAGTATGGATAAGCTTCCGGAATCTGGAATGTAAGATTAAATTTTCGTGTTTATATGATTTTTAGATTACACACACTGAAATGAAACACTTTTTAAACAGTTATTTTTTATTGTTTGGAAGTGTACGTTACAATTTTAACACACCATTGAAATTGAACAAAAAAATACATTAAATATGTGAAGCGCAGGTATATAATGCAAACTAGAAATGAACGTTTCTATTAGAGAATTTCTTTTTATTTCATTTTCACTATTTGCATGCCTATCTTGCACTGGTCTTAGTACAAGAATGTAAATTGTCGTTACAGTATTGGATTCGAAAAAAATCTTTGTACACATTTATTTAAATCACTCACTCACTCACACACACACAGGTAGATAGTTTTCATTTGAAATATATTTAATAGAGGAGCTCGTTGGCGCAGATGGTTAGCGCCTGCGGGCGCGATTGTGGTGGTTAAGCAACTTTCGCAATGGTTGGTCATTGGATGGGTGTCCAAAAGTTTATTAACTCGAGTTCCTACGTGCTTCGGAAGGCACGTTAAGCTGTTGGTCCCGGCTGCATTAGCAGTCGTTAATACCCACCAATCCACATTAAGCCCGCGTGGTGGGTTATGGCCTAGTCTCCCTATACCTATATATTCTGTGTCCATCCATAGGGAAGGCCTGTACCCCAGCAGTGGGGGCATTAATAGGCTGTTAAAGCGAAGAAGTGAAAATATTAAATAAATGTATTAATGTTTATATAATTTTTAACGCAAATTTTGTTGCGAACAAATTACAAAAACACAAATGTTGAAAAAATTTCCACGAGCAGGGTTTGAACCTGCACCCTTCTGACATACCGGGTCAGGTGCTCTTCCAATTGAGCTATCGTGGTTCTAACCAGCTCGCCGAAATTATTCAACACTATTTACTTTTTACTTTGAAAGCCAAAGGCGCCCATTCAATGTTAACAACTACCGTCATTAACATCCGATCATAATATTTTTACAAATACTAAAGATCAATTAAGAAGTAGGCAAGCATTTGTGTTTTTGTAATTTGTTCGCAACAAAATTTGCGTTAAAAATTATATAAACAAAGGCTTTCAAAGTAAAAAGTAAATAGTGTTGAATAATTTCGGCGGGCTGGTTAAAACCACGATAGCTCAATTGGAAGAGCACCTGACCCGGTATGTCAGAAGGGTGCAGGTTCAAACCCTGCTCGTGGAAATTTTTTCAACATTTGTGTTTTTGTAATTTGTTCGCAACAAAATTTGCGTTAAAAATTATATAAACATTTATAAATAGCTTGCCTACTTCTTAACTGATCTTTAGTATTTGTAAAAATATTATGATCGGATGTTAATGACGGTAGTTGTTAACATTGAATGGGCGCCTTTGGCTTTGAAAGTAAAAAGTAAATAGTGTTGAATAATTTCGGCGGGCTGGTTAGAACCACGATAGCTCAATTGGAAGAGCACCTGACCCGGTATGTCAGAAGGGTGCAGGTTCAAAACCTGCTCGTGGAAATTTTTTTAACATTTGTGTTTTTTTTTTTAATGTATTAAGTTTACCGGATACCGGAAATAGCAAAATCTATATGGGCATATCCATGTTATGCAAACGTTGCAAAAGTACATGAAAAAACTCTACCTATTCCGATCTATGGTCCCTATGTATGCTTAGATCTTTAAAACTACGCAACGGATTTTGATGCGGTTTTTTTAATAGATAGAGTGATTCAAGAGGAGGGTTTATATGTATAACACATGCATATAATTGGACCCGGTAGGTGGCGCTGCTATAGCGTTTTATAGGATGCGGGTGCTCACTCAAGCGGACGAAGTCGCGAGCGGGCCGCTAGTATATTATATAATGTATGCATTAAAGACGTTTTGTGGGTGAGATAGTCATGTAGTAAGTAGTGAATTGTCCTTCGTAATTATTAATTAAAGAGAACTAGTGGATATCGTTTTAAACTGACTTTAAAAAAGAGTAAATATTATGTTCAGTTTTCGCGTTTAGCGTTTATGACTGATTTCTCAATCGGTTTTAGTAATTTTTGTATAGTATGACAATGTATGGTGACCATGTTATTCGAGCGCCACACCGTTGTTTTTGGTGTACTCCAAGATGATACCTACTCCAAGTAAAAGGAGGTTTGCAATACGATTGTATGTTCTATGCGCCATAACAATACGCACATTTTCTTAATAAAATTTAAGGCCCGCTCGTTTTTTTTTTTTTCATTTATACTGAGAGATCTAACGATACGACAGTAGTTTTCCTATTTTTTTTTTGTTTTTACACAATTGTTTACCACAATACTTTAAAAAATATTAACCAAGTTCAGTATCAAAATAAAAAAGTAAAATATTAAATAGAATACCAAGAAATACTAAAAGCACAGTAAAGTTTGACCTTTGATGTACATTCAATATCTATTGATATGCATCCTAGTAGTAAGGTAAAGTTAGAGTGATGTTTATTTAAATAAAACCCAAAGGAAAATCATCGACTTAAATATATCGATAGTAGTCCCATCCCTTCAAATCGGTTACAGATCGAATAAATTTTACAAGCGTATTTTGTGTATGGATAAGCTGGGCTTGCATGTATTGTATATGTGTTTGTAAAATTAACATGTGTTATAAAATTTCTTATGTGTGCAAGCATAGTGACACAACTCAATATTGTATTCGTGTGCTTCCGTGTTCTTGTGGTAGTGTCTTTTCCCCCGCAAGAAGTGGCAGAAAATTTTGTTTGAAATTTTAAGCGTATGCCTTCTCCAGTTAATGTTGGAATGACAAGAAGCTTAAAACGTTCTTTTATCCGACGGTGTAGGTAGAGCATGCGTAGCAGCTAATGGCGGCCACTTTGAACATTTAGTTTAATAAATGCAGGAATAATTAAATAAATGGTTGATTTGAGAAGAATGTTTAATTTCATAACCCTTTGTAAAATGACTTAAAAGTAAAAAAAACTTTTTGATTGTGTCTAAAATACTTTGTAAGTTCTTAAACGAAATTGTGTTTTTTTTATAATTCAGCTTTTATCCAGTTTAAATTACCATAACTTTTTTTTTTTAAATAATGGTACCCGTTATTATCATACAATTTTAGAATCTGCATTTAGTAGACAACTTACTGGAATAATGGGCACCAATAGTGTAGTATATTTTTTTTACACCATACGCACCTAAATTGATATGATTGGCTAAACGTTTAACTTTAAAGAAAAAAAAAGTGTTTGGATATGATAGGCCATGTATTTAGCATTATTAATCAAAAAACAAAATAAAAATATGATGGCATTTGTTGAAGTTATGATGATGATGATGATGATGATAAAAGTTATAGCCAAATTAGTAACACAGGGTGTCTATTTCCAATTTTTATTTAATATTTAAATATTTTTTTGGTACCCCTTGTTAAAACTGGTTCAAACTCCGGTAAGAATGTGGAATGAATGTGGTGAATGAGTGGCGTAAATAGTGGTCCAACGTAATGGTGTAAAGACACCATTACTTTGGACCACTATTTAAGCCACACCTGTATAAGAGCTCGCCTTTTCATTGACTCTGAGAACTGCAATTCACAAAGCACTTGGGCACCATCAAGTAGCGGTTTTCATTAGCGGAATCTTTATGCTCCGAATTAATAATTTCATTTAGAGCCTCTCCAATACAAGAAATAGCTGATGCGACTTGGTTCTGCTTATACTCAGCACTCTTGTCGTTGTTTATCATATGTTTCCATAAGGCAGCTTTTATTTCCAAATTTAATATTGGAGGGGACAATTTAGAACAGTTTGCTAGTACTAGTAGTGCTTATCCAAAAGTTCTTTCTTTGTATTTTTTTGCGAGACCTGATGTGGCAACATGTTCCCACCGTAGCGCAATATCTTTTTAAATATTGTTTCCCATCTTCTTGGATTTATTTGGGGATGCGCCTAACATTTCGGGAATGTCATCATCTAGAGGACAATCCTCTAGTTCAACCGAGGCCTCTGTAGATGGCCCTACGATTGGTTCTACAATCTCCAGGTCCACGCCTTCGGCGGGTAGGCCGTGTATCTCAGTAGGAGACACCATTTGGCCATCTGGGAAGTGCATAAAATGGCAATTTTATTATTTGCACTTAAATATCCAATACTAAGATCATCATACTGGATATAATTACGATAACAAATTTATTCACAAAGCAATAGTCGTTATGTATTTGAATATTTTTTACCAAACACGTTTAAAAGAAACCAAATTTAAATACCTTCGGTTATTGACGGCACAGGAGATGTATAATTCGTACTGTAGGCTTAGCCAAAGTAACATTAAGAAAACGATAGCGAAATTCGAAAAGAATAAAATAATTTTTAACAAAAAAAAACAAACTTAAAAAAACAGGAAACTAAAAAAGTAAAAACAGCTCTAAAAAGCAAGAAATAATATTGAAATTATACACTGGTCAGCAAAAATAACGGGTCATTTAGAAAAACCGCGATATCTCCCAAAGTTATTTACATAGATCCCTCGTATAAATAATATGTTATAGGCAGATCTGCCGCGCTAACAGTAAGAGCAGTAAGTCGATTTTTTTCAAAAATGAGTTAAGTACATATTCTGGATCGCCACGTAATGCTCTATAAACTGTTCTTACTCTCGTTTTTCTAACTTCACTGGAACCTAAAAATACCATTAAGCATAACAGCAGTAAGTCAATGAAATGATTTTTTTTACTTAGCATAAAAGCAGGAAATATACTTACTTCACGGTAATTAGTGTACCTCCGACATCTTTATTCTATTTTGCTACTAATAAAAACAGTAAGTGAACATACTGTTGTGTAAATGAGCTTAATAAAAAACTTTTAACTATTGGATACTTAGAATGTCAGCAGTAATCACACTTACTGCTTTTATGTCAACCATACCTTGCAAGCTGATTTACCTTATCTCAAAGTTTATAAGCAATAGCCCCACGTACTGCTGATATGATAGGCATTTTTTTACTACTTTTTCACTATCTCACTAATAATATCAGCAGCAAGTACAGAAACTAGTAATAAAATAGTAATATGGATGGATAATTGTTGCGCCCAAAACAAAAATTGGGCTCTTTTTAGTCTCTTGATCATCATCTCAGTCAAAAGACGTTCACTGCTGGACATAGGCCTTCCCCAAGGATCTCCACAACGACCGGTTTTGTGCTGCTAGCATCCAGCGGCTTCCCGCGACCTTCACCAGATCGTTGGTCCACCTGTTGGAGGCCTGCCCACACTGCGCTTTCCGGTACTCGGTCGCCACTCAAGGACTATTCCGCCCCAGCGGCCATCAGTCTTGCGAGCAATGTGCCCTGCCCACTGCCACTTGAGCTTAGCAACTCTTCGGGCTATGTCGGTTACCTTTGTTCTTCTGCGGATCTCCTCATTTCTGATTCGATCACGCAGAGAAACCCCGAGCATAGCCTTCTCCATTGCCCTTTGAGTGACCTTGAGCCTTTTTATAAGACCCATAGTGAACGATCACGTCTCAGTCCCGTATGTCATCACCGGCAACACACACTGGTCAAAGACTTTTGTCTTGAGACACTGTGGTATATCGGACGAGAAGTTAATTTGTAGCTTACCGAACGCTGCTTAGCCTAATTGGATTCGACGATTAACCTCTTTGCTGAAGTTGGACCTACCTAGCTGGACCGTTTGTTCCAGGTAAATATAATCGTCCACAACATCAAGGGCAGAGTCCCCAACCTTCAGAGGAGTGGGTACGACACGTGAGTTCGACATAACTTTCGTTTTCTCCATGTTTCTTTTAAGACCCACTTGTGGAGAGACTCTGTTGAGGTTACCAAGCATTGTGCCGAGGTCTTCTAGGGTCTCAGCCATGACCACTATAACGTCATCAAATCGAAGGTGAGTGATGTATACGCCGTTGACGTTGATGCCGAGTCCTTTCCAGTCCAGAAGCTTGAAAACATCTTCTAGTGCAGCAGTAAACAGTTTCGGAGATATCACATCTCCCTGTCTCACTCCTCGCTGCAACTGGATAGGTTTCGAGCTCTGGTCCTGAAGACGGACTGACATAGTGGCGCTTTCATACAAACACTTCAACACTTCGATGTACCGGTAGTCAATTTGGCACCGCTGGAGAGACTGTAGCACGGCCCATGTTTCAATCGAATCGAAGGCTTTTTCATAGTCCACAAACGCTAATCAAAGAGGCTGGTTAGGTTATACTCTTCGGTCTTCTGTATAACCTGCCGCAGCGTATGCATGTGGTCTATGGTACTGAAGCCTTTTCGGAAACCGGCTTGTTCGATAGGCTGGAAGTCATCAAACCTGCGTGCGAGACGATTCGTTATGACTCTCGAAAACAGCTTGTAGACGTGGTTAGAAGTGAGATGGGCCTGTAGTTTTTCAGCAGGGTTTTGTCGCCCTTTTTGAAGAACAGTACCACCATACCTTCGTGCCACTTCTCTGGCGTTCTGCCCCCTAGTACGACGGAATTAAAGATCTTCTAAAGATCTACGAGTACCGGTCTTCCGCCTGCTTTCAGAAGTTCAGCCGTAATTCCGTCATCACCTGGTACCCTGCCGTTTTTGAGCTGTTTGAGAGTTACTAATCTCGTACAGGCTGATGTTCGAGATGTCTTCGGTATAGTGCCGGGTTAACTTGGCTCTAGGGTTTCAGTTTCTTGGTGTTTATTATCAGTAGCCAGCATATAAATGCACATGCATTTTCCAATACACTGACTTATCTTCGCTTCGATACGTCGAAGTGAACCAAGAGTTCACCTTAAAAATATAATGGTGATAATAGCAAATCGGGGCGAATACCAGCTCAAATATAAGCTCGATCTTAGCGCGGAAGAAGAACAATGATTGGAGTTTCTACAAACAAAAAAATTTTTAAACATCAAATGTTCCCGGAATATAAAAAGGTATCTCCTAGAGGAATATATAAAATAATAATAATAATTAAAAAAAAGTGGCAGCCTAGGTATAGTTTTTTATAATATTTTATATTGTAAATATGTTTTAGGTATATAAAATATTGTAAAAAAAAGATCTTAAGATATATATTTAATAAAGAGAATAATAATAATAATACATATTTTATTGAATATAAAATATAGTGAGTTAATTACAAAAAACCAAAACAAAAATGCTTTAGAAATTTAACGGTATTCACTTTAATTACATACTTTCAGAGCCTTGTAGAAAAAAACCTATACGTAATTTATTACATTTCAAGGTATGTATAGATTTCTCACTATATGATCTTTTAAATGATATATAATTATTAATACTATTTAGCTAACATCTTAGTTTTTTTTGACCCCAAAGTGACACGTAATTTCATACAAAGTATAGATATCCTATGTATGGAATACTTAACATTAAAGCAGTAACTATAGTACTTACTGCGGTTATTCTAAGCAATCAGTATAAATTTTAACTCGTACTAGCACTAATAGGAGTTCTCGTCAATTAAACATATTATAATAAATAAATAGCAATTATTAAGTATGTATCATGAAAGAACTCCATTTAAGCTACATTTTGAAAAAATCAGACCTACTAAAACTTATAAGCTAAAGTAGAAGCAAGTAAAAATTTAATCGAAAACTTTTACCGCCATTTTCTCAACTTTGACATTTTCGACTTACTGCTCTTACCCTTAGCACGGCAGAGATTTGTGACGCTTATTATACATATCAAAAGAGGTTGCATTTGAACAAGTTACAGCTTCAAAAAAAGAAATTCCGGTTGTTGAAAAATATCAAAATTCAAATTTTTGGAATAGAAAATTTTCTCGCTTTTGTTTCAAACAGAACTGTCATCATAAACAGTTTTTTTGGCTGGTCACAGTATTTTGTGCATCAACCATGCACCAACATGTCGTTATCTACTTAAGAATGTACACGACTTATCACCATGGTACAAGAAGGAAGGAGTCAGCGGAGCACTGCTAGAACAGTAGGTGTATCTTTATCCACGGTCCAAAGAGTACTCCAGCGATTTCAAGAGACCGGCATGAACATCACAACATCAGCAGACCAGGGAATGGCAGGCCAAGGTGTACAACTACACGAGAAGACCGATTCATCGTGAGCACTATGTTAAGAAATCGACATCTCACGGCTGTTCAGGCTGTTCAGGTCCGAAATAGCCTTCAAGAAATTCACCATAACAATGTAAGCTCTGACACGATCCGGCGGCGACTTCGGGAAGCTGATATAAAAGCCTTATAGGCCAGCAAATGACCCTAAATTGCTCAGAGAACATCGAGTTGCCAGGTTGCGGTTTGCTCGAGAACACGTCCGATGGACAGATGAAGATTGGTCCAGGGTTGTTTTCCGATGAGTCACGATTTTGTTTATTCGCACACGATGGGAGACGAAGAGTATATAGGCGACCAAATGAACGTTATCGTCAAGCGTGTTTTGAGGAAAAGGTGCCATTCGGTGGAGGATCAATAATGGTTTGGGCTGGGATATCTTCAGAGGATCGTACGGAGTTAGTAATTATAGAAAACGGTTCTCTGACAGCTCCCAGATATGTAGAGGAGATTTTAAATGAGCATGCTGGTCCTTTCTTGGTGAATATGGGCGCAAATTCCATTTGTATGGACGATAATGCGCGACCACATACAGCACATTTGATCAACGCGTATATTCAAGACGTCGCACAGTGTTTCGCATAGAACAAGCTAGGTGGACAAAATACATGACACGATTTCCAGGAAATGATAATTAACTAATGATAAAGACACCTCAAAACACACGATTCCAGTTTTTGTTTTGATCTAATATTCCAGAGTACTGAGTTATAGGGTTTAGAAGCCTTAATGAGAGTAAGTGCAAAAATTAATAAATAATCAGTTGCATTTTCGCGACACATTCGTTTTTACGTTTTTGTAATTACCTATGATTTTGTGGAAGTTTGTTGTAATGGATTTTATTTCCGAGGGTGAGTACTATATTCTATCATATGATTTAAGTTCTTTATCGTCTACATTAATGCTATATAATTTTTTGAAATATAATGAAAATTTAGTATTATTTTTTCTTTGTTTTCTAACTTTAAACGTTCAGGAGGAGCATGTTCCCGCTTGTTTCCGGGCTAAATTTTAGATATATTATATGAGCAACCTTTCTCTTCACAGTGTTGTATATTTTAGCTAGCACACTGGAGTACAACATTTTTTTTATTATTTTTTTCCATAGAAGGTTCACTCTTTTTCAAGAAAAGAGTTCTTCGAGGAGTGACTAAAGCACACGAAAGACGAAAGAAACTTGCGTCTTTTTGAATTTCTTTCACATAGATTTGATTTTGGCGATATTACTGAAGATTGTCAGAGAGCAATTAAGTTTTTCGAACAAAATTGCTGCAAAAATGGTTGGCCGCAGGAAAGTCAAAGGAGCGATTTTTAACTACAAATAAAAGTTGGCTAAATGCTGAGGACATACAATTTAGCGTACGCACTACCCAGCCAAGACCTTCTACATCATTTCAAGATGTGAGTCCAGCTGGAAGGCCTCGAAAAGACTTTGAGGATTCGTCATTTAAGACAAAGAAACTTAAAGAGAGCAGTTTATTTAGTTGAAGATTCCACTGAAGAGTTATATTTATTTTTTTATTTAAATATTTATGTTTCTTTTTGTACATAGTTAAATTATAAGAGTATTATTATAGGGTATGTTGTAATTTGTTTCTACGATTTAGTTAAGGGACAAATAATTATACCTATATATCTTTATCGATATAAATCTTCTGTGCGTGTGTATGTTATTGAACTCCTTCTAAACGGCTAGATGAAATTTTCTGTGTGTTTTTAAGTGGATTCGAGAATGGTTTAGATTTACAATTGGACCCGGTAGGTGGCGCTGCTATAGGAGTACATTATGGGATACGGGTATTCTTAAAGCGGACGAATGATTTGTTTGTTTTGTTGTCATGGAAACTGTCAAAGTGGTACGAAGTCCGCCGGTCAGCTAGTATTATATATTTATTTTAGGATTTTCGTCTTTTTTCTTGTTTTTAATACATCATCATTCTGTAATGTTGATAAAATTATCCAAATGGTCATTAAATTAATGTATCAAGGCAATGCTACACAAAAGTGACAAAAAATAATTTTGTCCACCTAGGGTGTTCTACGCGAAACACTGTGCGTCGGTATCACCCGCATGGAGTGGCCAGCTCGCAGCCCAGACTTAAATCCCATAGAGCATTTGTGGGACGAGCTCGGGAGATGTGTTAAACAACGCTCTCCAGCTGCAGCTAACTTACGTGAGTTAAGAAGTGCGCTAGTAGAAGAATGGTCAAACATAGACCAAAACCGTATTAGAAATTTGATTTACAGCATACCACATCGTCTTAATGAAGCGATATGGGCTCGTGGAGGAAATACAAGATATTAAATTTACAGAAAGCTTTCATTTTGCAGATTAACTGTTTTGTATATTTTTGTTGTCAAAAGTTAGAAGAGGTTTTTTTTGTATTTTTTAGTACTTAAATAAAATTATACAGCTTACAAACTTGTTATGTATTTTCTTTTATGTATAAGTCAGTCATCTATAACATACTACAGTTTCACTAGTTTGTCTTGTGTAGTTAAGAAACTATCACACTTTTTATAAGCGACCCGGAATTTTTGCGGCCCAGTGTATTATTGATTACCTAGATACGCATATCGGTTTTAAGGAAGGTCTATTGAAGTCGGTTGGTTGGTGGTCGGCTGGCCTGGGGGACTAATTTGTTTCATTTAAACTTTTATAGTTGTTCCATTATCTCCACTTTTTTATTGTAAAAGCCCCACCCGACTTTAAGACATTTTTTAAAACTGATATGCGTATAATAGAAATTTTTTTAAATGTCGGAATCCACTTCAGAGCTTATCTTCCAATGAATGGCATTGTTATCTATTGTTAAGTTTGACCGCTAGTGCAGCAGTGCACAACGAAACGCGTAAACAACAAAATATTTTGTGTTAATAGCAACTTAACCACCTAAACAAAAAGGCTCAAAGGACATTTTTTTCATTTCCGGCTAGGACTTTGGACCTACACTATTTGTACTAATAGTTAAAAATATTGTAAAGTCATATAAAATATTAAAATTCTCATTATCTTTCTGGATAAATGGTACAAAAATAAACTTTAAAATAAAAATACTTTGCCATGGTCACACCACGGTCGACACTGGCAACTATATTTAAATCACGTTCAGAAACATTGATTAAAAAAATAAGTTAGAAATGTTTCGGACTATCTTTCCTTAGTCTGTGTTAAACTGTGGTTTTAGAAGTGTTTTTTCGTGCATGAATCATTTTTTCTGTACCCTTACGAGATGTATGCGTAAAACATTTCAACATTTAGAATAGAATTATTTCGTTTCGCATGTATATTTTTTTTACCAATGACCTTAACATGTTTCTGAACAAAAAAACGATAAAAAAAAACTGATGATAATCAGTCAAAATGTCAAAGCTCGCTGGCCTGCTTGTGTGTGTTAGTTTTGTCATTCTTTTCTTTCTATGATCGGAAATATCGGAATCTCCTGCGCGTACGTTCCTCGATTTCTTTGCTGTGTGTATTTTCGGTTTACTCTTAGCTGCTAATTCTGGATTTGTGATATCTTCTATAAATGAAAACTCTGCTTTGGTTACAAATTCTATAAATCATCGACACAAGTCAGAAACAATGACATGTTTTTTTTAATGTGAGTATGACGTTTTACCGCCATATTGAATCGGGGTTGCATAATTATTACCAGAAAATGCTTTTGTACCATCAAACGCGTTAGCTTATTGAGATTTAATTAGTTTTTAGTTATAATATTTATTTTTGCTTGCCTATGGTATAGTGTACAAAGTCCTAGCCGAGGCTCCATACAAAACTGAAAAATATCCTTTGAACGGCAACGCATTTCAAATAGTACTTTTTGAAATTGAAAGCGGCAGCCAGGTATTATTTTGTGTGACAGTTACAGGGTGATTAAGTAATGGCTTTCGGATCTTAGTATTATAATAGAGTATAATTTCAAAAAGTACTATCTGAAATGCGTTGCCGTTCAAATTTGAGCCTTTTTGTTTAGGTGGTTAAGTTGCTATTTAACACAAAATATTTTGTTGTTTACGCGTTTTGTTGTGCACTGCTGATTAGCGGTCGAACTAAACAATAGATAACAATGCCATTCATTGGAAGATAAGCTCTGAAGTGGATTCCGACATTTAAAAAAATTTCTACTATATCTAGGTAATAATTAATAATATGATTTCAATATTATTTCTTGCTTTTTAGAGCTGTTTTTACTTTTTTAAGTTTCCTGTTTTTGAAGTCAGTTTTTATTTGTAAAAAAATATTTTATTTTACGATTTTTAGTGATGGGTAGACGTAGACCTAACAAGGATGCTTCTCGGATGAGGAAACGACGGCCTAGTAGGTAGTGGTATTCCTATGTAAAATTTCAATCTTAATTAGGTATTATTTTTGTACGAACTAAACATTTTAGCATATTGAACCGTATGAAGTAAGCCCAACCAAGGTAACTGCTGTAAATCGTTGAGGAATTCCCTCGACTGTCAATGGTCTCTATCATCAGACCTGTAATGGCACTTACTTATAACCCTTATGGGTGCAAAGTTCTTATCAATAGAAATTAATTAAAACCAAACACAAGGTAGCTACTGTAAAACGTTGAGGAGTTCCCTGGACTGTCCTTCGTCTTCATCATCAGACCCTTAATGACAGTCACAACCCATCTAGATGTAAGTTCTTATCAATACAAATTAATCAAGCTCAAACACCATGTAATTGCCGTAAATTTCCCTCGTCGAGTTCCCTCGACTGTCTTTCGGCTCCGTCATCAGATCGACTCCAGACATTATTAAATAGTAAAGCTTTAAAATACTAAATGAAAACATTAACAAACGCACTAGTCGCCACGATACGATACGATTTTTGAAGGTTCCCCACGATTTCTCTGGGATGCCATCATCAGATCCTGGTTTCCTTATCATAGTACCACCCTTGGGATATCTCCTTTCCAACAAAAAAAGAATCATCAAAATCGGTTCATAAACGACGATATCATCCGCGAACACACATAAAAAAAATATATAGTATATATATATATTATATGAGTCGAATTGAGAAACCTCCTCCTTTTTTGAAGTCGGTTAAAAATGTATGGGATTGACATAAGCCGCGCTAAATCACGTGGTCAATCTTATGTCAATCCCATACATTTTATTCTTTTCGAACTTCGCTATCGTTTTCTTATTGTTAGTTTGGCTACCGCCACTACTGGCGCCACTATGAAATGAAATGAAATACATTTATTGGCCCACACTACAAAATTGAGTTAGCGTACCACCGGTCAGTTTCCTTACTCGTCAATTTCACTAATTCACCAGTTTACTCTTTAGTCAGTTTAGGTAGGTTGACAATTTTCTTATTTGCCATTTTTATTTGCTATCAAGTTGGTTTCCTAGTTCGCAAGTTTCCTTGTTCGTCAGTTAGTTTAGATTGTCATTTTTGCTATTTCGTCAATGTATTAAACGTCAAGCGTTATAAAGTATGCCGCCGGCCAGTATTATATTTTATCATAGAAGAGAAGACTTAATAATATCTAAAAAGGTCAAAAGTCGCAGTTTGTATGCATCTTGCACAAGTGCATTATCATTTGGATTACATCTTAGATGAAGTATATCTCTATGGATTACATACATATTGTTATTCGTCAGACATCTTTACTGGGCCTGGCAACCAGTGAAACAGACGAATATGGAAACTAGTGCAGATGACAACCAAACTTATCTACCGAAGAAAAAGTAAACTAGTACACAAGGAAACTAGCGAATTATCGAAACTGACATCCTAGCAAAACTAGCGAAGAAGGAAACTGAAGAATCAGGAAAATGTGTAACTAGCGAAATTGTCAACCTATCGAAACTGTCTAATGAGTAAACTGACGAATCAGGAAAATGCCTATCTAGCGAAATTGTCAACCTATCGAAACTGACTAATGAGTAAACTGGTGAATTAGTGAAATTGACGAGTAAGAAAACTGACCAGTGGTACGCTAACTCCAATAAAATAGTAAAACGCTTAAACACACAAAAAAAACAAAAACAATAAATAGGACTCAGCACCACTACTGCTGGAGCTTAAACGGCGAGAGCGTTTCTTACGTTTGCGTAGTACCTTTTCAATTTTCCACATCTTGCGCCTTATGTACTCGTCACGTCACTATTCTCATCACTATTCCTTTTCGGCATTTTATCGAAGTACGATGAACGGAAAGAAAAGACGTGTTGACTAACGAAGCACTAAAACGCGAATGAGGAATGAATTGATTGAAGTAACGACGACGAGGTAAGGGTAACGTATCCTCTCGGCGGGGAGCCTTGGTGATTGATACCAGTTTAAAAGGCGTAGTCGATAAATGCCTGATTCTTGGAATGCCTAGCAGTCTACAAATGCCTAATTCTTGGTATGGCCAATTCGAAAAAGGACTAATTCTTATAAAGACTAATTCGTAAAAGGACTAGTTCTTAAAATGGCTAATTCGCTAAAAGATTAAATATAATGTAATATAATACATTACATATGGTTTATTGTGTACAATTTATAAATGTTTGTATCGTCTACAATCGATAATGACTTTAAAAACGATTACATTTGATTTTTGACAATTTTGTAACATTTAACTTTCATATGCATATCCTATGAGCTGCCCTTTCCAAATCGGTTCAACAGTTTTAGCGTGAAGAGATAACAGATAGACAGACAGACAGACAGACCTACTATCGCATTTATGATATTAGCATGGATTTTTTATGTTAAATACATATTTACAGACAGACAGACCTACTATCGCATTTATAATGTTAGCATGGATTTTTTATGTTAAATACATATTTATAAAAATGGCCTTTTTAAGAATGAGTCCTTTTAAGAATTGGTCTTTTAAAGAATTGGTCTTTTTAAGAAATTGGTATTTCTAGAACTAGGTATTAAGCGAATTAGCCATTTTTTACGCTGTTGCCGGAATTAATCAACAGAAGGGGTGTGGTTTTTCATTATGATAAAGTTAGACCTCACGTATCTTTAGCCACTCAGCGAAAATTAAGAGTTTGGCTGGGAGGTGTTAATGCATCCGCTGTATAGTCCTTCAGATTTCCACCTGTTTCGGTCTTTTCAGAATTCTTTAGGCAGTGTCAGGTTAACATCACGAGAAGACTGCCTAAACCACTTGTCGTGGTATTTTGATCAGAAGCCCCAAAATTTCTGTAGCAATGGGATCATGTCCCTACCTACAAGACGGCAAAAAGTTATCGAACAAAATGGCACCTACATACTTTAGTTAAATGTAAATAAACTATATTAAAAAATGTTTTGAATTTTCTTAAAAAATGCGAAGAAACTTTTTCCCCAACCTATTATAATTTCTGAGCACAATGGAATTGCGCTCTAGTGCAAGTAGTGGTATGATACAGTTTAGAATGAACGCTGTGCTCTGCAAATTGTATAGGATAGGCTATTACAATGGCGGCATTCCATCAACAACAAAAGAGTGTGTTCTTTCTTCTGAGGGCCTAGTGTGAGTTTTATTCGCCATTCGATCACGTTAACGAAAACGAGAATTTGTATGGCAGAATCTTAACTCTTCTCGTATGTCGCCAGGAGGCGCTGCTTCAATGCCATACAAATTTTCGTTTTCGTAAACGTAATCGAATGAATACGAACAGTAAACAAAACTCACACTAGGCACCCTGTGCTAGAACTACTTTCGCGTATCGTCATCTCCTAAATTAATAAAGTTACTTAATGATGATCCTTAATATTTAGGATCAACTTTTATTTTTAAATATGCTTTTATTAATGTCTGGGATAGTACTCGACTTGTTTCGACTGTTTTATGATGTTTCGAATAAGTATACATTATTTTATTTTTATAAGTACCTAAATTGTTCCAAGAAGTACGTACGTACGTACCCAACTACGAAAAAGAAAGAGATAAAAAAAATAAAAAGGTGGAATAAAGGTACAAGTCCAAGACGGACCGCAGACCGCAAATGCAACCGCAAACACTACTGGCGTGCAGGCGCGTCGCGCGGCCTGCCATTGCACCATGCATTGTGCAGCTTCGCGGCATGAGTGACACCCACCACGTTTGGAATAGAGGCGACCGCGACCGCAAGCAGCACTGCTACTGCAAGCCGCAGTGTCGCCTGCGGTTGCAGTCTGCAATCCATCTCGGACTTAAACTCCATTTGGTCAGTCAGAATTGTAGTTAGTTAAGGATTCAGAGTTAACACGCCCCTCCAGGCTTTACCTATCACTTACCAACCACTGCATCTTCGTCGAAAACATCAGAATCAAGTTCTAAAGTTTTGCTAAATCTAGCATAAAGTACATACATACAATTAGGTTAGAATTTTGACCAAATCCCAAAAGTTCTACTCTAAGACGAGAAGTTTAATAACAAAGAAGGCCGCAATATTTATCATAATTAAATAATGCTTAAGACAAGACAGTGATTCACATAAACACACAGAGTTAATCACAAGTGCACAAAAAAAAGGAGCCGCCGCCAGCCAAGTGACCCTAACAAAATTATACTATGGAATTCACTGCACTCCTTTCTTCCTCACATGGCACTGTTACTAAGGCACTGTCACGATTTATCACTGCACTTTTCCGGTAGTGTTTTGCACTGCAATCCAAGGAAATCACTGCAATCCATGAGGCAATCCATCTTGGCTAGTACAGGCGGCGGCGGCGGCACCGAATAAGTGCGGGAACTAAGTTAATAAACAACATGCTTTCTTCACACGAGTTAGATATATCACAACAATGCAATGAAGCAATGTTTACAGTCTCGTCATTTAGTCTTAGTGAAGACGTAGACCGTAGTACCGCGTATTGGCCGACACTGTTTTAATTACCAGTCTATAGGCAAACTAACAGTGACGGTCAATTTCATCTTTAAGAAGCATTAAGGTGATTGCACAGAGCCGAACAAATTCCGGGCCGCAGATGAACATCGTCCTTAACATATTGTATTAATTGACTCAAAACATTATGTTAACGGCGGGCGATGACGCACGAATGTAAAGTGAATGTATTAACAGTGCTTTCAGAAGGTGGCACGGACGCGGACAATCGGAAGTTCGGTGCATTGACCTTTAATATGCATATACCATGTTTGTAACAGTATTTAAACACCAGCAACATGCAGTTCAATAATTTGTGAGGACAAACCTAATTAAATATCAGTGATGGAACATCTTTCGCAACAATTATTATTAATATATATATTATAGTACACAGGGTTTAATGTTGTAGTCGTAATTTGTATCTTGTCTTTGCATTTATGCACTTCTATTAAATATCAGTGATGGAACATCTTTCGCAGCAATTATTATTAATATATACTCGTATGTATAGTACACAGGGTTTAGTGTTGTAGTCGAAATTTTTATCTTGTCTTTGCATTTATGCACTTCTTTCAAATGGGTCTATGTGGGAATCAACTGAACCAGACCTGACGTTTTTTGCACGACTCCAACTAACTTTAAATACAAAACAGATTCACGATGGTGTTCCAGGGTAGAAAATAGTGTTTAAAATTTTTTGATAAGCACATTTAGATGCTTAATCGTAATATTTTCAGAGATATGCATGTGGGTACATGACAGAAATTGATGCTTAGTTTAGTTAGTTTTATTTGGGTTTGACGCAGACCGTCCCATTGGCATTTCGTCACGAATTCAAAGTTGGTCCCATTCGCATTCGGTCCCATTCGCATTTGGTCCCATTCGCATTCTGTCCCATTCGCAATATGGTCACTCAGATAAAAGTTGCTTAACATTTTCAACCTACAAGTTGACCTATTGTTTCAAAAATGGTAGGCTTGAATATAAAAACATATAGCTTTAAATAATTATGTTATATATGTTATGTGTGTTATTGTTTCAAAATCAACATAACAACATTTAATATTTCAAAATCAACATTCACAAGACAATCAAAAACGTCCTATTCATTATAGAAGTGATGATGATATATTATTTTGCCAACTGTAGAAATGTAATTTTTTTTCATAAATTGTTGCAGAGTTACTGAATTACGATTCAGTTTTGTTAAAGCTTATTGTATTTTTTATCAAAATTAATATCTTATAAGTACTTTCTGTTAGACCATTTAAACAAAAACCGGCCTTTACCAACTATAGTATGACCATTTGCGAATGGGACAGAATGCGAATGGAACCAAATGCGAATGGCACGGAATGCGAATGGGATCGAATACGAATGGGACGGAATGCGAATGGAACTGAATGCGAATGGGACCATTTTTGAATTGGTGACGAAATGCGAATGGAACGGTCTGCGTCAAACCCGTTTTGTTTGCCAATCACGTTAACGAAAAAGAGAATTTGTATGGCAAATATTTTCT
Source organism: Eudonia lacustrata (assembly GCA_947562085.1). Classification (NCBI taxonomy): domain Eukaryota; kingdom Metazoa; phylum Arthropoda; class Insecta; order Lepidoptera; family Crambidae; genus Eudonia; species Eudonia lacustrata. The sequence goes on along the minus strand of OX387325.1, from coordinate 12,434,046 downwards.
CCTCGTTTGACATCAAGATCAGCAAAAGCTAAAATGTAAAAATATCTGAGGAACATAATGTACAGTTTTAATTTTAACATGAATTTTCTTCAAAATAGAAAACCTATTTCTAGAAGTCATTTGTAATTTTTTTTGTACATATTAAACATTCAAAAACATAAAGATTTTAAAAAAGGTGGGAATTCTTGTTTTAGGTAATGTTTGAGCCTCAAAGACCAAAATCATTCATAGAGCTAAAAAAAGAGCTCACATTGCGTCGATCGTGGTCACTGTAAAATAGCTATGACGCGTTGTGGCAAACACAATGACCATGACGCGTTTTGAGTTCTAGTGATGCAACCACAGGCTGGCAGGTTATAAATTGTCGCAGGTTAGAAATCGGCTAGGGTACAGTCACGAGCATAAACTGTAAACTTATGTAACTCTTAATACAATGATATAAGAGTCAAAACCAGTCATAAGTGTATAGTGTATATGTTAATGCTCGTGACTGAACAACATTGCATTGCATTAAACACTTCGACCAAAGTTGTTTATTTATTTCGTTTATTTCTGAGAGTGAAGGAACATCAGAATTCTGTGCGCTAATAATGGCTTATAAAAAAGATGTTTTGATAAATTACCTAAATAAAGTTGTGAAAACAAGCAGAGATCGAACACCTCCAGAATATTTAAAATAAAACTATAAAGTTTTTTTTTTATTCATTTTAATAATAAACAAACTTTTTTCAGAAGCACTATTTTAAAAAAATCTGTAGCTCAGAACGCTTCATAATCAATCTGTGTTTGACACAACCTCAAGGCGTCGTGATGGCTGAGCCGAGCCATTTCACGGGATTTTGCGTTGTTGTTGCTTTTTACAGTGAATGACGCGGTGAGCAGTTTTTTGCTCAATGAGTGATTTTGTTCTTTGAGTGAGACATACATCTAGAAACTTAATATCGATGTATAAGGCCCATAACTTTTCGAATTCATTAATTCATTCTTCATTAGTAGTCGTTAACAACCACCAATCCGCAATGGGCCCGCGTGGTGGTTTATGGCCCGTTCTCCTTATCCATCCATAGGGTAGGCTCGTGCCCCAGCAGTGGGGGCTTAATGAGCTGATGATGATGATGAACTTTTTGAAAGAGGCTCTCAAAACATTATAAATGTTATAAATATACATTGAATGAAACATTGAGCGAGACCCTCTCTTGAAAAGATATAATTTTGCACTTTCGCCCGTAAACATAGGACCCATAGATATGGCAGTGCTATGTTGGAAGAGTTCAAACTGCTAAAAAGTGGTAGTGGTAGGTTCGAGTACCATGGAAAGCGATTTAAGCGAATCGATCAAAAAACTGTCGTAACTATTGCAAGATAACTAAAACCTTAAGACAATTTTGATAGAGCAACCTTAATTTTTCAAAATCAAAATCACTTCTGTTTTTGTAATTTACCAATGTTATTTTCATTATTTAGAAAGGTAAAAAGTGGTAGTGGTAGGTTCGAGTACCATGGAAAGCGATTTAAGCGAATCGATCAAAAAACTGTCGTAACTATTGCAAGATAACTAAAACCTTAAGACAATTTTGATAGAGCAACCTTAATTTTTCAAAATCAAAATCACTTCTGTTTTTGTAATTTACCAATGTTATTTTCATTATTTAGAAAGGTACTTTCCCTACAAAATGTTTAGTCAAACTTGTTTTGCTATATCTTACATTTCTAATCACTTCACCACTTGTATACCACCAAAGATATCACATTTAGTAATTGCCATGTCTGCTATGGAACGTTACGCGTAATCTGCGCGTTCGTAAATGCGTGGGTCTTAGATTATAGCCAATTAATTAATGATAACAGTCAAAAAGAACAACGTAAAAAACTGATATCCCATTATGATAAAAAAACATTGTGATTTTACTTAGTATTTTATAAACATGGTATATGCAGATTACTATGAAATATTGAAAAGACATCAATAAAAAAAGTTGACTCACGATAGATGGTAACGCGAGACGGAAGACGGTGCGGGTGTTGAGTTCACGGAGGACGAAGAGCCTGAGTAGCCTGAACCAGCGGGTGAAGATCCGGCCGAAGGCGCACCCGCTGCCGTCGGTATCGCAGCCGGTTCGTAGTACTCGGTGGTGAGAGTACGCTCGTCCAGCACGTGCTCCGCGTTATGTGCCTTCGATGCCGACTTGATGTCCATGAAGGCAACAGTTGCGCAAACTCCACTGTTTGTACCTCCACTTGTGATAGCAACTGTACTTCCACTCTCTGTTCTACCCAACAGCTTGACATTCTGGACTCGGCCATAGCTGTAAAAATAAATAAAAATAATGATAGGTATAAAATTGATTTGAAATTGTTAACTTCATTCAACACCTAAGTGAATTAGAAATTCGAACATGAATTCAACGATCGTGTGCTAAAAGGGAACATAGTAGCAAAAACATTTATAAGGAACCATTTAAAGCATAAAAGCAATATGACATAATTAAGATTTTAATTATTAGAAGAACCACATCAGATCACTTACGCTAAGAAAGTTTGGTGAATATACATTGTAATTCCATATAATATGATTGTCGCTAAGTAAGATTGATAATACACAAGTACAAAAAAATAAGGTGGACTGATAGTCTTCTACGTTTTAAAAATGTATTACATAATAATTATCTTTATGTATGGCTGCATGCAGGAAAAAAATGGTTCCCTGATTTTAGTACTTTGTTTAAAAAGTAAAAAAAAATTGCTTCTCTACACATTTTTATACAACGAATTTTAGTTTATATGTAGGTATTAACTGAAAGGTGTGTATGGATAGGAATCAAAAAAGGCAATGACGTACAATGAGCATAATAAATACAGAAACCAAAAAAGATTTTGAGAGACCTATCATATTTTTATTGCGAGCACAAGTCAGTGCATGCATTAAAAAGCTTGCGTTTGTTACTCAAAAGTACCCATCGAATAAGATTACATTCAATAAATAGAAACCCTAAATAAAGTTCCCTAAGAGTACGGGGCGTGCTGTTTATACTGCTCTAGATCTCGACCCTAGCTTCAAACGGAAGTCGAATGTGAACTATAAATTTTTCAGCAATTTTCGAAATACCATATAGTAGCATTGTGATTACCGTGACAGCAGCCGACAGCTATTCAACCGAGTAGGCAATCAAGCTAAGCCCGCCTAGACCACAGCATATTGGCGCTTGCAATACAACGAGTATTCGAATTGTCTAATTGGCAGCAAAACTATTGCTCTGGTTAAGTAAAACATAGCAAAAATTAAGTGCTATTTTAGCTAAAACCAAATTTTTTGATGTTTTTTTTTATTTAACTTTATTTTAATTATATAACGTATATTTATTGAATCATATCTAGGTCATTAAACAAACACACTAATTAATTATTTAATTGTTTAACTGTTTAATTATTTAATTTGAAGACATTAGCAGTTAAGCGATAAAATTCACACATTTACAACATATACTAAGGCTACGCGTTCGCATGCCGTACATCAGTACATCAATTATCTATTATGAGCGCTTTAACAGAGCGTTTACATTGATCTGCCTAACCTAAATTCACTTAGAGAGATCGGATAGTCGGTCCCGCCCGATCGCAGTAAATGAGCATATTTTTTCTCTGCAAACACATTTCGGTTTCAGAGATAAGATAAACTGCATTAGAAGATTTAATTATTGAATAATATGTTTAATAAAAATACTAATACAACGCATACGCCTTGCCAGACTCACGTCACGACTCTAGAGGTTTTTAAGACGCTAGTCCTTAAGCGCTGGACACACACGGGGGCACGACGCTTACTCGTCTTCGCCCTATTGTAAAACATACAGAAAGGACGGGGCATGGTCGCGAGCGGACGAGGGAGGGGAGCGGGCGAGACTCGCGCGTCGCTGTCACACACTAGGGTTGCCACCTGTTCTTATTATAAAGTATTGTACGTTATTTTTGGTAACTGTACTTTATACTTTATGAGAACAATAAAGTACGCGAAAATACTTTTCGCATATTTTATTTCTCTGGGTATCTTTTTATACGTCAACTACTTGGCAGTATTGGGCTTAATTTCCTTAGCCTTTCCCGAAAGGGATAAATTCAAAAAACAACAATACACGTCAACTTCAAATTTGTTGATAAATGCCACCGATTGTTAAAAAAAGTTTAATATAATTAAATAAATTGTTTGATTTTAACCAAACTAATTGGCTCAACCAATGCCAATTTCTGAATTTAAGCACGAAAATTGAATTTAAACAAATCGAGAGCATATTGGATCCTTTAAATTTTGTCACTAAATTAATTATTAATGTCAACAATTTGTTTTCAGAAATAATTATAGTTAATGAAATTATTTCAAAAATAAGCAACGAACAAATGTTTACATCTAAAAATACTGCTGAAAAATGGCAAATGCTTTTTAAAAACTCAGATACAAATTTAACAAATACATTTTGAATTATTATCTTTTTACTTTCCATACCTGCAACTTCCGCTTTTACGGAAAGATTATTTTTCCGTAATTAATATAAAATGGCGAGAAGAAAGGATTTATTTTAATATGGATCTAAATTGCTCAGATTCCTATAATTATTTTTAATATAATAAGACTTTGTTAACCAAAGCTAAGACTAATAACAAATACACATGGAAAAATAAATAATTACTTACTTAAAATAAATGTGTACTATTTTATTTCTTGAATTTCCCAATAGTACTATATATCTAGCAATGTTTCGAAAAAAATACTATTTTACCTTCAAAAAAGTGGCAACCCTACGCGTCACGTCCGTGCCTCGTCTTTTCTATAATGTTTTAAAAAGTCGCGACGACGCGACGGCGTCCCGTCTGCGCCCCGTTCGCGACTTACGACTTTTCTATGTGTCCCGCGCCTTAAAGGTTTATAATAAGACTTTTAGATTACAACTTAGTTTTAAGACTTGAGGTTAAAGGACTTCCGGCTCAAATAAGCATTAGTTTTAGTATTTTGACTCTTAAGCATTGAGGGTTAGAGACTAGTCCTTAAGGCTTCAAAAATAAGTCTAGTCTTTCTTAAAAGCCTTCAAAGGCTGGAGTCTTGCATCACTAATTGTAGCATTTAATTTTGTAGAATGGCATGGTGCGGGTGACAGGTCAATAAAACCTCAGCATAAATAAGTACATACAGTATTTTAACTCGACAGTCTTTGAAATAACTACCTATGGCACACTGTGTAGCGTCTTTTTCATAGAGACAGCGTGACATAAGATCCTTAAAATATTGATTTTCTTAAATTAGACGCCTTAATGTTTGTGTGAGTAACATATCCTGATTTTCCATTTCTATTGCCTAAATCCTAAGTTTAGGATTAGGTGATTTTTATTTTATTTAAAAAGTCACTGTCATTTAATTCATTTTATTTTATTGTCTGCTTTAGGTCACGGAACGTCAAGTCTATACTTGACGTTCCGTGTCTATTATATACTTACTTAATGTAGAACAAATATCTCTGATTTTGTATTCGTGATTGTTATAATATCAAGTACATCTGTGATGTTGATAAATCTAAACTATAAAAATCCACCTAAAAACTAGCTATTCGAGCTAACTAATAATAAGACCGAACGTGACGTGGTACCGCAACCAATCAGAAGCCACCACAATCACGCAATACACACAGAGCATGTCTAATGAATGATATATAAAATAAAGTAACCGCTTTGATATTTTAAAACTTGATAAATAAAATCCCTTCGACAAGCGTCTTCAACGATACCAGCTAAGTATCTAGCCTCATATCATAATAATACATGAGCTAATCCCATCTTTTTATTTACTTCCACAAAACATTTTTAGCCACCTACACACAAATAAAGATGGTCATCATTTGTATAAATATTAGGAGTACCTAGGTAGTTTATTTTTTGTCGGTAATAGTTTTGATGCGGAAAAAAAAATTGTAGAATAACATTAGGTATGTAATAAATAAAAAATGGTAGTTTATTTAACAATAAACTCTGTCCAAACTAAGAAAGAACTAGTAATTTAGAATACATTTAATTACATTATTTAATTTAATATAGGTAATTGTCAAGCTGGCTTTCCAGCAAACGCTGTGCGAGGCAGCGGAGGTGAACAATGAAATAACCAACAATAGGGTCGATTTATTATGAAAATGACCAATATTACTTTCTAAATTAAATTTCCGGAAAGTTATTCTAACTTATTGGTGAATTGTTTTAACTGCTTCGCATAGCTTTGATGGCGAGCTACCTTAAAACTTGTAATTAATATACCTTTTGTATTCGTTTAATTAAGTGGTGAAATATGTTTCATTCGTTTCAAAGTTATTGTTCTAAGGTTTCAAATAATAGTTTGGCAAAGAAAGGCAAACTTCTATCAATATGCAGGAAAAGACAACATTCAAGACCGAAAATTAACAACATACATGTAGCAGTAGGTATACAAACATTTCAGAAAAAAATGACTACTTACATAAAATACAACATTCGTTTTTTTTTCTTTTAAATAAAAATAAAGAAGGTTCTTATTTAAATTGTCCACCATCACATTCAATGGAAGAAACAATGACGTCAAAAGTCATTGTGATCTTTCCAAACAACAGCAAATATTATGAATTTATCATAATTACCTTACGGTTGCTGTGTAGCTCCAAGGGTTGTCCATCTCCACACATCACTATTCGCCCAACGCGTGTTAATAGGCCTAATCCTACGACATAAAGTGCCAGTTTCACCAGTTGCTTATTGTAAATGACTTAACATAGCATTTTGCATGTGCATTTTTTCTGACCTAGCCAGTGATCAAACAAAAATACACTATGAAAATATTAACTTTGGAATTCTTCACAATTTGTTTATTTCGATACAAACCATTCAATAATCTGTGTCAAAATAAAAATAGTCACCAGTGACTTCGAATACGAGTATGAAGAAGCATTGAATTCGGTTTAAAGAAGATTTATTTCTCATAAAAACTACAGTTTGCTTAGAATTAGATACAAACTTAAAAAAGGTAATATAAAACTAAATAATAATTGTTAGTATCATAGTGTGAGAATTTATTCACCGGTACAAAAACACAGCCCACACCACATCTTTTGTCCAAGTCACACGAACGCTATTATATTGTGATGATGATGAAAGAAATAATATCTATACTTTAGTCAAGTTTATAAAAAAAAATTAAGAAACCTGCCTTTTTCATATAACTACATTTTTTTTTAATTTTTGTACAGTTAGAAAAGTAAGTATTTTTGAGTTAACAATACTGTCAAATAATTACTATTATTTAAGTTACGTATAATAATACGCGATTATTAATTGTTAAAGCATTCAAGCCTTACTACCTACATTGCACAGCATTGGCATGGGTTGGTTTGCCATTGCCAGCACAGCATAGATGTCGCGACACAAAACTTGGATTATTTATTAGGTACTAGTTGGTAGCCGACTCCACGCAGCAGCAGCAGCAGACGACTGTTATTGTGCAATAACACTTACCCAAAAATAATATAAAATATGTTCGAATTAGCAGTTACTCAAGTGACCATTGCAAAGGCAATGAACCATCAGTACAAGAGATCATAATATTTATTATTTGGGCGGCTCACACTGGCTAGTTACAGAGTGTCAAGTTTTGTTCTATAAAAATGTGACGTTCATAGAGACTTTTTATTCATTGAGTATCTTTGTTGAAAACGCAACATATTTTAATTTAAAAAGTACTGCGTATTTTATGGGTGTCCTACGTAGTTACGAATGCCGCTCTTGCGACAAAGGTTGCCAGATGTCCGGGATTTCCGGGATTGTCCCGGAATTTTACGTATTGTCCCGTGTCCAGTAATTCGATCTATTGACCCGGATTCCGAAAAAATTAAATAATAAAAAAAATAACAACTGTTCTCAATTTATATCTTTTAACTGGACTAATATACGTATACATTTAAAAAATAAAATCAATTTTCCTAATAAATACAAATATAAAATGAAATATTCCGTAATTTATATATTTTTTTTATTTTTACATATTCATAGCCACGGCCCGACATGGAATTGTCCCGGACTCGGCAAGTTCCGATCTGGCAACCTTAGTTGCGACACACATTCGAAAAACATTTTCACTGCCTCATACGCTCGAATGCTTGTGACTTCTGAAACTGAACTTTGGAAAAACTGACTTCAAAAAACTTAAAAGTAAAAACAGCTCTAAAAAGCAAGAAATAATATTGAAATCATATTATTAGTTACCTAGATACGCATATCAGTTTTAAAGAAGGTCTATTGAAGTCGAGTGGTTGGTGGTCGGCTGGGGGATAATTTTGTTTCATTTAAACTTTTATAGTTGTTCCATTATCTCCACTTTTTTATTGTAAAAGCCCCACTCAGTTTATTTATTTATTTAGACACAAGGTAGCTACTGTAAAATGTTAAGGAGTTCCCTTGACTGTCCTTCGTCTTCATCATCAGACACCCCTAAGTGACACCAGTCACAACCCATCTAGGTGTAAAGTTCTCATCAATACAAATTAATCAAGCCCAAACACTACGTAATTGCTGTAAATCGTTGAGGAGTTCCCTCGGCTGTCTTTCGACTCCATCATCAGATCGATTCCAGACCTTCATTAAATAGTAGTGCTTTAAAATACTTAATAAAACCATTAACAAACGCACTAGTCGCCACTACGACTTTCGAAGGTTCCCATCGATTTCTCTGGGATGCCATCATCATATCCTGGTTTCCTTATCATGATACCAACCTTGGGATATCTCCTTTCGGTTCATTTCTAAAATCGGTTCATAAACGACGAAGTTATCCGCGAACACACATAAACAAAAAAATATATACGAGTCGAATTGAGAAACCTCCTCCTTTTTTGAAGTGGGTTAAAAATGGGTGTATTATTTTCTAAAATCATGTGTGCGTTTGCGTTTAGATCCAAAATCATTTAATAAAGAAGTTATGATTTTTGTCCTTTTACTCCATACATTCGATGCATTGTGCGACGTGTCGTCGCAACACTACTGGTTTCTATGAAATTCGTGAATGACGCGAGGACACGTCGTCACTGCTGCGTGGAGTCGGTCGGCTACCAACTGGTACGTTTAAAAAATTATAATTATGAAACATTAAATCAGTCATCTGAAAGTTGAAATTGGAACTCAAGTGATTTCACTAAACGGAACATTCTAAAAATGTAGGATATTCGAGTAATACGCCGACGAATAGCACTTATTCTCCAGTGACAGTTCGACAGACAAACATCAACAGACAAAACTGCTACAAGCTTATAGTCGATAACTCAGGCAACCACATTCGCTTCCGCAGCTGTAGCTAAGGAAAGCATATCGTTTAACAAATATTTCATATAATAATGCAGCCGGAGGAGCACTAAGGCGCAAGTCACACATAAATGGCGTCGGGCGCGGACGTGTCACGGGCGGCTTCCTCTTTCATTCAAATTTCATTCTAAGTGCATAGAAATAAAGCGAGTCGCGGGCGCCGAAATGGCGCGTCATACCACGTCAGAGCTACACATACCGTGTGTCCTAAATTGCGCATCACTATGGATGACAAACGGGACTGAGACGTGGTCACTCACTAAAAGCCACTTGGAACGTCATTAATAAAGAAACTTGTAAAGTAAGGTCTCGTGATCGTATATTTGAACTCAAAGTCGATAATGCTTACATCAATGGTGATACGGAAGTGGCAGGCGCGTTCGAAACATTTCTCTCAAAAATTCCACTCATTACATCAAATAAATTAAATTCTTGTAAACATCTTGCCCAGTCTCTTCTTGTGTAGAGTGTAAAAATATGTAATATTCCATTCAATTTTCACTATATTGATTCTGATATAATAATAAAGGCTTTTAGAGAACTTAATATAAAAAGACTGAGGATCTTTGGGGTATCTCCAATGATATATTAAAATCTATAATATCTTCTATCGCGTCTAATTTAGCAATAATCTATACTAATATTATAAAGCTGAAGAGTTTGTTTGTTTGTTTGTTTGTTTGAACGCGCTAATCTCAGGAACTACTGGTTCGAATTGAATAATTCTTTTTGTGTTGGATAGTCCATTTATCGAGGAAGGCTTTAGGCTATATAACATCACACTGCGACCAATAGGAGCGAAGCATCAGTGAAAAATGTTGCAAAAACGGGAAAAGAGCCTAAAAAATTGAAAATGCTGCCGAAAGTCACTATTCCACGCGGACGAAGTCGCGAGCACAGCTAGTATTTAATAAATGCGTTGATGAAGGTGTATTTCCAGATTTAATGAAGTACTTACAGTAAAATTATACCGTTATTTAAAACAGGCGATAAAAGTGACCCCATCTAATTTTCGGCCTATATCCATACTACCGGCTCTTAGTAAAATTTTTGAAAAAGTTATTTTTAATCAATTGCTGTCACATTTTACAGATAACCAGTTACTTCATAACAAACAATTCGGTTTCACTAAAGGTAGATATACAACCGACGCGGGAGTTGCACTCATTAAGCATATTTTCGATGCATGGGACTAGAAACAGGATGCGAAAGGTACCTTTTGTGATTTATCGAAAGCTTTCGACTGTGTCGATCATGATACTTTATTATTAAAAATGGAACATTATGGTGTCTCAGACAAATCACTTACCTTATTGAAATCATACCTCACTGGCAGAGTTCAAAAATTTAATATTAACGGTACTGATTCTTCTGGCGCCCCGTTACTTATGGGGGTGCCCCAGGGTTTAATATTAGGACCTCTTTTATGTAAATGATCTACCTTACTACACCGAAGACCTTTGAGAGATAGTATTATTTGATGATGACACCTTATTGATTTTTAAAGTTGATAGACAGAGCAATATTTGACGACGTAAGTAAGTAATACTCTCTCTCAAATATTACTCTAATTTACCACTAATAACCTGCTGCTTAATGAAAAAAAAACTAAATGTGTGAAATTCACGATGCCCAATGTGAAGCAGGTTAATACCAGTATCACTATGAACGATGAAATTGTTAAAATAGTTAACTCGACAGTTTTCCTGGGTATTTATTACCTTGGATCATAAATTACAATGGGGTTCTCATATTGCTGCCTTGGCAGGAAGACTCAGCTGAAGTCTGAAGAAAAATAAGGTCACTTACTGATGTAGAAACGGCAAGATTGGTTTACTTTAGTTACTTTCACAGCGTCATGTCTTATGGTATTTTATTGTGGGGCTCAGCGGCTGACATCGAAACCATTTTTGTTTTACAGAAAAGAGCCATTCGAGCTATTGATGGCCTTAAGCCCCGTGATTCGCTGAGAGAGTTATTTAAGCAGATTAATATTTTAACTGTAGCTTCACAGTATATTTATGAAAATATAATTTATGTTTATAAGAACTTAGATAAATAAAAAAAAAGTAATACTCTTATCTTTAACTCAAGAAATAAAAACAAACTTGCCGTTCCAAAACTTAAGACTCAATAAGGTTGGTAATTAATTTGTTGGGATATGTATAAAAAATATACAATAAAGTGCCTTTCACTCTAACGGAATTGCCACTACACAAGTTTAAGACAGAAATAAAACAAGGTCTAATGAAAAAAGGTTACTATAAAATTGATGATTATTTTAATGATAAGAATGTGTGGTGTTATTTCACATTGTTAGTAGTTACACTTTTTTATAAAAGGTTGGTTATAATAAAAAACACATTATACTCTATTTGTATCAATATACATAATAAGATTAATTTATATAATTTTGATACTGATAATATGATATCTTTATGAACAGTGTCCTACAGATAACAAACAGCGTTGCGTTAAATAGATCATTAAGTTTTTATTTAAAGTATCTTGAGTGTGTCATGCTCTCTTTATTGTCTCTGCGGTGGTGGCGTGTGCGTCGGGTCGTTACGTTCCCTAAAATATGGTTGAGCGAAGCGATGGCTGATTCATATGTCATACTCGTGAACGGGTGCCGCCTGTGGAGGCTGGTCTGCTCTTGCATACTTATCTTATTGTTAGTATCAATTACTATAGTTTGACTTTGTTTTTCTTAAACAATTTTAGACTTTTATTAGAGTACTGTAGTGGTCCTGTGGTACTGTATCACATTGTGGAAATTGAAACTTTTACCTGATGTAAACTTGATAACTTAGATTTTTTTTTTTTGTTTTTTACATGTTGTGGTTGTCTTCTATATTTTTTGTGTTTATTTGTAATGGAAAGTGTCCTGCTATGATAGGGCATATTCCAATATATATTATTTGACGCTGTAAGGGAGAAAAGAGCTGGACACTTGCTGAGTTTCTTGCCGGTTCTTCTCAGTACAAGATCTCCCGCCCAGAGTAGACTTACGAACCGATGGCATAGCGACATTCACAAGAGCTACTTGTAGTAGTAATGTAAGTTAATGCTATTATTTTTAATTTCATTAGCATGCTCTTTTTCATATGTTAGCATGCTACGCGCTATTGCTATGCTATTTGCTAATATGATTGTAAAATGCTATTCACAATGTGAATTATTTTGAATAGCTGTGATTAAAGAAATGCTTGTTTTTTTTAAATTTCGGCATTTTTGCGATTGTTTTCACCAAAGACCTAACCTATCGACCTATTAATTTTAGCAACTACGATCAATTTAATTGCTGCTAATGGACTATTAGCAATTAAATATGATTGCTAATGCTAATTATTCCAACACTAACTTGTAGCCTAAACTGAATAAATGATTTTTGAATTTGAATTTGAATTGGGTTATTTTAAGAAGTGTGTTAAATTATACCTCAATACTCGGAAATAGCCCTTATAATAATTTTTTTACATTTTAAAAATATTTTTCTTGATGTTTTTTTTGTTAATTTGTCTTTTTTATTTTTTTGGTATATGTTGTGCGTACCTATAATTTAAATATGTATACATATATACATGTTTTTATGATTATATAAGTTTAAATAAATGTTCTAATTACGCTTGTGCGATATTAATCATTTTCTTGACTTAATGGGAAAAATTCTAATGAATTAAACAATAATCCACATACAGAACCAAAGTTTTTCATTTGTAAAAAAAATTACAGCCAAAGAACATTCGGATGATTACTTTTGCCTCAACCGGTAGCCTTTCAGATAAAGGAGCTTCAGGATTTTCAAATAATGCATTTGGAATAGATAAACACCTAGATATCACTTCGTTTCGTGTTAAATGGTTGAAACCTAAATGAAATGGAACAAACTCGGCCAATAAGTCTTCTCTTGTTAGTTTCGTAGTCTTTTCAAAGGTCTTCCTGGTCATTTTGAAAACTAGATAATCTCTCATTTGACTCTCCAGTGTAAAGTTTAGCAAGAACTGTGGCAAGAGCTGTCCCCGCCTTTCGGTGTACTTTGCAGTGTCGTTGAATTGTTGTTTATAAAATCCAATATAATAACGGAATACGCTATCATGAATTGACTGCAGTTTGTCAAAGTCTAAAAAAGGCTTGCGTTTTTTTAATATATCCATCATATCTTTTATCATTGGCCAAAGGGAATTGCAGGGTTCTTATAGACATTGAGCGCTGATATAACAATTATAACGTTCGAAACCGTACTTATACTGAAATGTGTAATATAAAACAATTAATACGGGACTACTTTTTATTTTCTTTTTTATCAAATATCTCAGTTCCGATACACTTTAGCCAAAAATGTTATAGGTTGACAAAAATGTTTTACTTTATACTAACGACTGGTGCAAGTTCCATAAGTGGCCGCGGACTTTGAAAATCAAGCCACTTTTACCCAAACCCCTTTTTCACATTATATACGGGTACTCCGATCCCTCGCTTTAGTGCAGAAATCAACCTTTTCCACCTTGTATTGGCAAGTTTTGTGCTTGTATTATATTCCGGCAACCCTAGACAAAGCCTAGCTTTAAATTTCATAGCCTTTCTTTCTTTTAATTCCATTAATTCTTCCTGTAACCGCCTAGTAAAAGTCAATTCTTATGACATCGACGCCATTCGACTAAAATCTATACATATAATAAGAACGTAGGGATAAAAAAATCTGTAATTGGAAGATATAAAAAAAAAATTACACAGGGTGCCTTAAAATCACTTACGGAACACGATAGAATAGTTTAAAAAAAATTGTTTGTTTGTTTGAACCCGATAAACTCGAGAACTACTGAACGGATTTTGATCCGGTTTTTACCAAAATGCTAAGAAAAATCCGGAGAATAATATAGGCTACTTAAATACTCGAAAAATACAGGGCGTCTCATTTAAATCGGTCAGTATGGGAAAGTCTGAAACTATAAGACATACGAAGATCTGTCCTTAGGAACCATGTCATCGATTTTAATAAGAAGAAAAACTGCATTCATACATTTAAAAAAAACCTGTACTCAGCGCGGGAATCGAACCTGGTTGTTTTGAAAAAATAAACTTATACTATTTCTATTTAGATATCGATTGTGTAGGTCTTAAGCAGTAAATAGCTCTTTGAAACATGATGTCTAAAATGAATAAAATGCATTGTTTTCACGTACTTTAATTTATTTTAGTAGGTGTTCGAAGTGACCACCGTTTTTTTCAAAAGAAGTAGGCAAGCTATTTATAAATGTTTATATAATTTTACTTAATTTTACTTTTGTTTTTTCAACATTTGTGTTTTTGTAATTTGTTCGCAACAAAATTTGCGTTAAAAAATTATATAAACATTTATAAATAGCTTGCCTACTTCTTAACTGATCTTTAGTATTTGTAAAAATATTATGATCGGATGTTAATGACGGTAGTTGTTAACATTGAATGGGCGCCTTTGGCTTTCAAAGTAAAAAGTAAATAGTGTTGAATAATTTCGGCGGGCTGGTTAGAACCACGATAGCTCAATTGGAAGAGCACCTGACCCGGTATGTCAGAAGGGTGCAGGTTCAAACCCTGCTCGTGGAAATTTTTTCAACATTTGTGTTTTTATACACAGAAATGTTAAAAGTTAAAACATTACCTATATTTGGCGGTATAAACCTCTGTGTCGTTGCCCAAAATAATGTCTCTTTTTTTAGTTATGCATAGAATTGTTACCTACTCATTAAATTTGGCTGTATAAAACTTTGTATCATTGCCCAAAATCATGTTTCTATTTTTTTAAATATTGCACATAGAAGATAATATCTTGAATTACATAGCTTGGCTATATAAACCTTTGGGTCGTTGCCCAAAATACTTAATGTTATTTTTTAAAATCTATTTGGTGAAAAAACGCGAGAAAAGGTAAATTTAAAAAAAAATTGGCGCTCAAATTTTGGAACGAACATTAGGAAATTTTGATGTTTTGCAATGCAATAAGTACCTATTTTTATTTTGTTAATAATTTTCAAATTATATTAATTATTCATTGTGTAAAAGTTTTTTAAAACATTTTATGCAGGTACGTTAAATATTTCAGTACTTATTCAGTTCTTATTAATTTTGAAATAAGATTTATTCATTGTGTAAAAGTTTTATGAAACATTTGATGCAGGTAAGTTAAACACTTATTTCAGTACTTATTTTACATGTTTATATATTTTACAGGTTTCTTACTTTGGTTTCTTAACATGTTTATAGGATAAATCTGTGTTCAATGATACAATATAAGTAAGTAAGTATCATAACAATTTTAATATCTTAAAACCTATAAAGAATGAATTTTGTACACTTCTAGATTACAGAAAAATGGTTTTTCCATTCTTCTATCGCATAAGACGATGGCTACCTCTGGTATCAGAGTTGCAAAAATGTTTAAGTTTGCAGGGCACAACTTTATTAGAGGCACGGACTTCAGATTTTTTTTTTATTAGAGGTAACTTCTTTCTGTGTCCTGTGATCTACCTCTAAAAAGCTACCTACCTAACAAGATGCCACGAAGAAGTTCAAATTTATCGCAAGTATGTAACATAAAATACTATACTGTATTACCTAATAGACAATAATATAATTTATTACAGTTCTCAATTTAATGATATTTTGTATCTACGAATAAGAACATAGTTGGTAAATAGTTTTTTGTGCCTTCTGGCCGACAACCAATAATCCTGGACCGCTACCTGCTACTCGATATCCAGCTTCGGTGGACAAGGCAAGAAATATTTTGAAGTCCGTGGTTGGACAGTATAACAGTAGACACATCTTAGCTAAGATACACCAGTGCCTAGGACGACTCCGGACGAGTATCTGAGCTGTAAAATACCAATTTTATTACATATAATTAAGCGTCAGTAAACCCTTTTCAGGTTTGTATGACGTAACAAATACGCGCAACCCACCGAGAAACGGTGTTGTATACTGAATGTATGTGGAGGGATAATTGAAACGGGAAACTGAGTGAGAATCTGTATGAACGGGACGATTCTGTGCTTCAAACTGAATATATGTATGTACATGGCAGAGATGATAGTTGAAAGAATAAGAGATAATGTCTGAAAATAATGATGAACGTAAAGAAGGCACAGGAAGTATGCCAGAACCACACTAAATGGAGATCGATTGTCTTTGTCTATCTCAGCATTCCCAGCTGAAAGGATATTAAGAGTGAGTAGATGTACGTATGTCGGTAAATACAATGTCAATTTTCTAAATTTCCGATTTATTATACCCAAACTTAAATAGATACCTACATAAAAATTAAACCGTACAGACTACAGCCTTTAGCTCACGCGGACGAAGTCGCGGGCAACAGCTAGTACCTAATAAGTTTGTTTCATAACTTCGTAAATATAAACAATTTGGTCAAATAAATGTAAAACAAATTGGTTTAAAACAATAAGTTAGTCATAAAACATGTAAAGCAAAAGTAATAAATAACTTACAAGCCGATATACTTGATTTTCAATGGCGATGATACCGTATCAAAAACTTCCTCGAAAGCTCGCGCGGGTGACATGCGTCACCCACGTACTTTGTGGAACGATCCATACTCGAGGACTACGTGAAAGAACAGCACTGTAGCGCGATTCGTTAAATTGTCAAATATTTTACCCAGAGGGTATGTCACCCGCGCGAGCCCTCTAGTGTTAAGCTTTTGCTAAATAGATGAGAGTTGCACAGTAAATAATGGTAAAGCAAACTCATAAAAATTGTAGGTAAGTATTTCATTATTAACTTTAAACCCATTGCAATAAAATAAGAAGAAACTGATTTCATAAATTCAAAAGTAAAGTACCCAATCTAAATCTGCTGAACCGTCTATAAGGAAGTGCAGTTTTCACGTTTACTTTATACCAAATCGATTGACGCCATTGAGCTCTAGTTTTTCGGTGTGGTACCTATTTTTACGATCACTTTTATGAGGGAAACTGGGTATGTTACATAAGCAATAAAAAACAAACAAAAATGAATCGCATTCTAATAGCCTAAACTTATTATTAATTTTATCTAACTGACTTCTAAAAACTAAATACATAGGCTACATAAAAACTACCTATCCGATCCGACCCTTTCATGATTTGACTAAAGCAAAATATAATACAATATTTTATTTTATCCATTCCGATATGTTATTGTAAAAAATACTTCAACACGTCTGACCGGACGAGAAGCGCGCCGCGGCATGACTCGTTTCTTCAGAGCGCGAGCGCGAGCGCGAGTCGGGCGGGTCATAAAAAAATGCGCAGTTGCCGCGTTGGTCACAGTATCGGGCAAACATGCGCTGTTGCCGCTCTGACAGACTTGTTTTATCTACCTACGAATATGTATGACGACAGAGAGTACTTTATATTGTTGCAGCCGCCGCGCCGCCGGCCGCCGCCCGCCCGCCTCGCTGGCCGCGCTGCGCGCCGATATGTTTAGAAGATTTCGTCAGACAAGGGCAAGAGGCTGCTGTCATTTTTGTATTTTCCTTTTAGATTATTAATACAGGATAATTTTTTAATTAAATTTTCTGGAGCGACTCTGTAAACAACTTTCTTATAGTAACATGGGTTGAAATATGTCAAAAAAATTTGGACTTCCCATACTTCAGCGAACACTTGATTAGCCTGATTTGTATGAAGTCTCAAAATTTTTGACAAACAACCCATGTTACTATGAGAAAGTTGTTTACTTACCGATTCTGAGTCGCTCCAGAAAATTTGCGCACTAATAAAAAAAATATCCTGTATTGTAGATGATTATAATATAGGTACCTATTACAAAAGACAAAGTGGGATACACGAATCTCCTCTTTTCTTTAATACAATATTCATAAAATACATAGCTACTTCCGTGAAGTTAGCGAATAACCATAATTCAATCCACAAACAACAGTTTCTACCAAAAATGTATAATATTAAACGTAGAAACTGGTTCCTAGTTCCCGACTAGAACGCATTTTAGTATAGGTAGACGAATACCTATATCAAGTAGGTAGTAAGTACCTACTAATTTGAAGTCTTTTAGGTTGTACAATGGTATATGGTTCATATACTTTACCTAAACGTACACTTTTTTTTTTTTTTAAAGTCCTATTTTATCATCGGCGTACCTACACATTCTTGATAAATTAATAATTACCAATTCTACATGAACATTGGCATGATTATTGTTTATCTACTATTAATATTTATTAAATTAAGTGCCTACCTAACTTATAGAAAATAACGAATTAATCATTTCTCCGTTAGTTAAATTACAGTCTTTATCTATCCGTTCGTAAATTTGACGTATATAATAGTTTCTACCTACATAATTATGAAAACGAAACAATAGGTACTAATAGATAGGTTATTTATCGGATATAATATTGAATGTAAAATTAGTTCCTAATGTCTAGATGGATTTAAAAATAATTGGCCATCACAAAATGATATTTAATCAACGGTACCAAAGAGTGATTAAATCGGTCGATGTCTGATGCGACGTTGCCACATTTACTCTTACAACATGGCCGCGCTCGCTGTACCCGTTTCCGTGTGAAACTTAACTCAACAACTGCGTCTGTGTGTTTGAGGTGGCAGTGGCAGTCAGCCGCGCGCTTCGAAGCGAGTCGAACGAAGCGGGTGGCAGGGTGCGAGGGGAAGGAGATACCGGCTTGGTGACGTCAGTCAACTTTCTGAATGTACCTACCTACATACAACTACAAAGCGTTTGGCTTGGTTGTTCTTTATTATCTTACTGTTTGCGGCTTCATATCACACTTAAGGCATTAAAAATAAAAAAATAAAACAATAGTCTTCAATAAACCAAGGTTAGAAAATAGGTACTGAAAAACTAATAATAAATAATAAGTAGGTATTATTTATAATGTGTACTATATTATAGTAGATAGGTACTTCGATTTCAAGGTTATCGTATTACTGTATACCTACAAGGCAGCGACCGGGCGGCGGCGGCGGCGGCGCACGAATGCTCATTTAAATTGTATGTTGTCATGTCAGGTAGGTATAGGTAAGTAAGTAAGATGTATCTTTATAATATAATATATTATATATATACTATATGTATAGTTTTTGACTAATTTATCAATGAAACGAATATGTAAAGGATACTATAAATAATTTATGTTTAATTTTCTTTACTCTTATACTCGTACTATTAGTATGTATGTAGGATATAACTAAAAATCACAACTCACTACCTAATGTTTTCGATTTGTAGACAGGCAATTAGTACCTAGGTGTCATTAAATGCATTTTGTTTTACATCATGTACCTATTTGCTAGACCATTGATGATTAAAACTTAATAAAATTATAGTCAAACAAGTAGATAAGTACTTTATTTATAAATTTTGTTATTTATCATTCGACCAATTGGTAATACGTATTTTTTTTTAGTTAATAATAACGATGAAGTACCTAGTGATAAAAAAATAAAATAAAAATGTTTATTTTTAGACAACTTAGATCCATTATGTTAGTAACAAATAAAACAAAGAAAACTAACCTATGTTAGTAGGTACTTAATAAATAATTTTTAATATTGAGCGCGTAATTTGGCACATGTGCTCGATTAGTCCCCACTATCGGCGATCACTAGCAGCACAGAATAAATAATAGTACCTAGCAGCCCAAATCTAATCGTAACTGATAAACTGAAACGAAGATTTTTATTTAGGTATTTCTTTAATCTTTTAACTATTAACCATTTTAAATAATCTCTTATATTTTAAGTAGGTATCTATTTTTTTATCTTTAAGTATCTCTTATTTTTTATATAAAAAAAAATAGTAACAACAACTATTTAAAAAATAACGCGATATAGCCCAACTTCACGCACCCACCTCATGCATGACCTCACGTATAAATGTAATAAAGTACAGAATTGTAGACCTTCAGAAAACTCACAGATTCCTTAATTTACGTTTTTAACAAATGATAACACAATAAAGCTCAGCTCCAAATGGAAATAATAAATGTTATCTATCATACCTTTTAAGTATAATTTTAATAATATCCCCCATATTGATAAATTGCGTATTACCATTACTCACTATATTGTGTTACTAACTCTGCGCCAATAACCACGAAGCGTATGTATACATAAGTTCATTGACCCAAGTAATCATCCACGTGAAATAATATTACAAAAACATCAAGTAGGTAGGATTTCAACTTTCACTGGGTTGTTTCTTGGCTATACCCAACATTGTTTCGTAAATTTAGCAACAACCGTACAGGTTCTACGCGCATCGATAAACATTAATGTCAACTAAGTTAGTCAAACCTTAACTAAACTAGAGTTATGTATTCAATAATTATAATATCTTAGTTATGGCAAATAAATAAAATTAAATGTAAAACCTATGAAGGTTATGCCGTTATGAAACGCGATAATTGTTAAAAGTTTACTTGATAAGACATTCAGTCATTATTAGAGTAATAATTATTAACGGGATTCTTACCATGTTTATTTTTATGACAATGCGATATTTTGGCACAGTTGCATGCGCCATAATAATACTCAAATGCAAGTGACCATGATAGTTAAAATAGGTATATCATCCAGTCAACTCATTCCATTACTCTTCAAATAGACAAAGCAAGTAAAGTTTAAGCATTCATCGTGTTTAATAAAACTTATGTTTCGCAAGCGATGTATACATAAAGTGAAAATCATTTCTCATGTGCAAGTCAGTATGGAACGGAGGGAAGTTTTAACAATGGTATTAATTTAGAAACTAAAGGCTTTCTGTTCACACGATGAACCATTTTAAAAGAAATGAATGCAGCAAATATGAAACTTCAAACTTGTTATTTTCAAATCAAACTTAGATTTCTTAAAGAAACCATATTCGATGATGATTTTAGGCAAACCACATAATTATGATTGATAGTTTACGAGATTATGAGCAACGCATTACATATGAAAAAATGAGCCACATTTTCTAAATAATATTTATATTATAAATCTTCTGTGCGTGTGTATGTTATTGAACTCCTTCTAAACGGCTGGACCGATTTGGATGAAATTTTCTGTGTGTTCAAGTGGATTCGAGAATGGTTTAGATTACTTTACTTACAATTGGATCCGGTAGGTGGCGCTGCTATAGGGGTTCATCATGGAATACGGGTGTTCTTAAGGCGACGCACCGCTAAACAATAAATCTCATTCGTTTTGATACGAGCGTTTGCGCCCCGTACCATAAGAAAAACTGTTTTTTTTTTCCTTCAAATTAAAACTACAAATTATTTAAAAAAAATGAACTACAATTTTGAAGTCTGTGTTAAGACTAATCTACTAAGAAAATTTTGATGCTTAAATCGGTCTGGTTAGCCTGTAAAATGCAACTCTATGTTTTAAAAGAGGTTACTTTGATATTTTTTTTCTCTGTTATAAGTTGACAAATCGTGTTTCTGCAACTAGCAAAATGAAGTCAATTAATTGAAAAATCATGTCATCAGATATCACTTTCATATGTTTTGTAATTGTTGGGAAAAATTAAGATCCCGCAACGTAAATTTCCAATACGTCGCCTCAAGGCGACGCACCGCTAAACAATAAATCTCATACGTTTTGATACGAGCAGCGTTTGCGCCCCGTACCATAAGAAATACTGTTTATTTTTCCTTCAAATTAAAACTACAAATTATTTAAAAAAAATTAACTACAATTTTGAAGTGTGTGTTAAGACTAATCTATTAAGAAAATTTAGATGCTTAAATCGGTCTGGTTAGCCTGTAAAATGCGAATCTCTTTTAAAAGAGGTTACTTTGATATTTTTTTCTCTGTTATAAAAGTTGAAAAATCGTGTTTCTGCAACTAACAAAACGAAGTCAATTAAATGAAAAATCATGTCATCAAATATTACTTTCATATGTTTTGTAATTGTTGGGAAAAATCAAGATCCCGCCACGTAAATTACCAATGCGTCGTCTTAAGCGGACGAATGATTTGTTAGTTTTGTTGTCATGGAAACTGTTAACGTTTTGTTTGTTTTCTGCCGCACAATTTATGAACGCAGTAAGTACAACTTACTGTGTTTGTGATTGTGATATTTGAGGTGCTGACGACATTACGATTATTTACGATCTATTTTCTCGAAACTGTTCACATGTTCTTTACTGCGTTTATAAATTGCGCGGCAGTTTTGTTGTCATGGAAACTGTCAAAGCGGTACGAAGTCCGCCGGTCAGCTAGTTTTTATATAAAACTTTTAACTTGAAATATACCTACGTCCTATGTGAATTTTTATTGCATATCGAGCTAGGGGTAATGACGCCGCGCGCCGTGAGTCGAATTGGATAAAATGGACTAGTGCGCGGTAGGGGTGGGAGGATAGGGGTTCAATTTGGCCGGGTCGGTGGCAAAGCCCGTACCCGCGGCCGCCTGGTTTGCCCGCGCAGGTCGATAGAGCGAGGGCCGTAGGTGGGGCAAAGCTATACTGCACGGGGTGGTGCTCTCGCTCTCACCCTGTGGACTCATCACCAGCCGGCGGCAGCAACAACTTTCGTATTGCATAATAATGTTACGACAACTTATGTCTGTGCTATCACCGCAGGTCAACCCCACAGGTCCCCCCTCCCATTAGCCTGAGCCATCATTACTTAATAGCTTTAATTTAATATTATAAACTAACAAATAGATTTCAACATTTCTCCAAAAATTTTATAATTTAAAAAGACAGCATTCACTTTTTAACTAGTTATTTACCAGTTTTAGGGGCATTCTTATTTATTATAAGCCATTTCTGCCCCACTGCTGGGCAAAGGCGCCCCTTTATGTCTTCCAGTTATTTTAAACAAATTATTTCACAACAGTTTTCAACCTGGTTAAAACGAATAATAACTTTTTTGTACATCCTTAAATTAACGACTTATTAATTAGGTATACGTAATCCGTTGTGTCATTGCCTATAAGATTCACTTTACCAGTAAGACATTTGATACCGGTAATTATTTCATATTTTTATCATTTTTAGGAGTGCTGAATTGATATTTTAACTTTTCAATCGTGGAATTTGAAATTTTTGGAATTTTGGAAAATACTACAATCAAATTAGGTGGTATTACAGCTCTATAATATTATCGTTAACCCTTCGTGAAGTCACCAGTGCGGATTGGTGGTTGTTTACGACTGCTAATGCAGCCGGAACCAACGGCTTTACGTGCCTTCCGAAGCACGGAGGAGCTCGAGATGATAAATTTTTGGTTACCTATCCGATGACCGGCCTTTGCGAAAGTTGCTTAACCTCAGCACTCGCAGACCGGGCGCGTTAACCACTGCGCCATCGAGCTACTCCTATATTAGTATTTTATATTTAAACACTACTTGGAGTAAAGTTCAGTTCGTGCCTGAACTTTTAGCTCGTGATCTTTGTAGACCTCGATATTCGAAAAGTTCAATAGATAGAAACCAAATGTCAAAGTTTCGCATTACTAAATTAGTACAAACGGCATACAAATCGATGCAAAGATAAAGACTTGTCAAAGGAGACAATTTTGTATGAGCTACAAAAAAAAGTTGTTTCATACATACAAAAGCTATTAAGTATGAAAAATGAGCAATTATAATCTTACAATTATTATAAAAAAAACGCAACGCTTGATACTTTTTCCTAGTTATATACTATTGCTGTGGTGGTCTTGATTATTGGTCTGGTACTGCAAGACTTGTTTTTAGTTTTAGGTATTCAAGACGTAATAGTAATTTGAACCCTACTTACAAATTAATAAAGTTTTCTGTATTACTTCCAAATATTTTATGAAAAAGGCTTCTGCCTCTACGTATAGCACCTTCTCCACAAAACCGTTGTCCAAATCCCATTTACAGCGACCGATCGTTATAAAGATCAAAAAAATATAGTAAAAGTACCCTCAATTCAAACATAGTTACAAGTGGAATTTTACTGCTTATTGTATATTAATCGTCGCGGTGATCGTTCAACATTGTTTGTGCGCTTACGTAAATATCATTTATTTATAATTTCTAAGTAAAGTAAATTTGTGTTTTAAGTTGTATTGGCGGATTTAACTTCTACAATGTGTTCAAAACGGTAAGTTTTATGAAATTGTTTGTGATTGCAATTAATTTTATTGATGTTTTTTTTTAAATTTACAACCTGTCTTACATAAATACATTAAATAAAATTTGTTTTTTGTAGGTACAATATTTAAGTATAAAAAAATGATGATAGATTTTATGATCGTTATAACGATCGGTAGTAATATGGGGGTGTTATTTTTAACTTTCAGGCCCAAGACATACTAAGATGTTGTCGATCAATAAAATCATCGATGAATTAGAGCAATTAGTTGACGATGCCCCATTTCCAAAAAAAAAATACAATTTTTCTGGTGATTGGTAACGTTTTTCTAGTGCGTTGACTTGTTGTAACATATTAATTTACATTTTTCTAGGTTCTCAGCTAAGAGCTCCTGCAGAAATTGATTACGGGTACGCTGACAGTGATAAAGACGTCGAACCTGTCTTCTTTGGCCAAAAGGCGTCGGACCACAGAGGAACCTCCTATTAAAGAACCAGAACCTGAGCCATCGACATCTAGTGCAGAACAAGTAATTAGCAGAACGTTATTAGCCATTCCTTATATTGAGCCAACTGTATCACATACCATAGTATGTAGTCATATACTTGGCGAAATCTTCATAACCCGCGCGACCAACAACAATGGGAAGAAACCCGTGGTCCAAAACACCTTCATATTTACTTCGAGTGTATGTTTGATGACGGCGTTATCGAATTGTTGGTCAAGTACACAAATGTTTACGCAATTAAAAAAAATAAAATTGGCAATGTGACAATGAGTGAGATGAAATGTTTCCTCGGCATACTTCTGTACAGCGGATACATCGTAGTTCCTCGAAGACAAATGTACTGGGAGAAATCATCGGATACAGATTTGAGATTTTGAAAACACAATAAAGCCTTTTTCATGAAAACAAGTCTATTTTATTTCATTCAAATAATCCTATTTGAATCCTAATCGGTAAACGGTAAACTGGTTCTTGTATGAGCATTGACCTACCCGCCTACTACTACTGATCGTTATAACGATCCACATTTTCCGAGCTTTCCAAAAAAAAATCATTTTTTTTTATTATTTTTCGTTGTTACTATATTATACATCACCTTGAAGTTTAATTAAAAAATCTTTCATAAAAGATTTAATTCGAGCAGATGACCATCGTCGACTCCGCAGAAGCCGGCTTGCTGCCTTCTGCCATCAAACAGAACAGGTCCTTAGCGCTCGCTGAGGAGCATTCCAACCACGTTCCAACACATCGGGGTGCCAGGCTAGCTCTGTGCGAGTTAGATTTACTATTGTAGTTTGCGTACATTGCCTACTATTCTGTAGCTTTTGTTGTCTAAAATCGATGTAGACATAGACAGACATAGACAATCATTTTATTTACTAACTATAACACACAACAATATTACACGTTTTATTGTACTAAGTAAAATAAAACATAACTAATAAAAATAACTAACTGTACATACGAGCACAACAATAATAATAAAACCACAAACCGTTGTGCGCCACAGCAGCAGATGGGACTGTCAAGTTTCTTTATAAATACATTTAGATACTCGTATGTCTTTTAGTTACAGACTTTCCCACACTGGCTAGTTTAACTATAGACAAATCACCATATTGTCACAGGGTTTGCTGACTTTGCACTGCCCTGGCACTAGCGACATTGCACTGATCTTATAGGTAGAGTTTGCCAATGTTAGCAAGTTCTGCCCGGCCCGGGTAACAGTAGGCGCTGTCATGTCAACGTCGTAGAACCACAGAATAGTAACTACTAGTTTTAGTAGAACTAGCGGTGTTCACGTCCATTGGGTTTGTTTAAACTGCCTTGTCGCACTTTAAATTTAGCATTATTCAATTTTATTTCATTCAATTTAGGTATTGCGATATTGGCAACTTTGCCCAGACGATCTGTAGGAAGCAGACACTGCCCTGCTGACTTCCAGAACACAACTAAAATACTTACACTTTTAGAATAATAACGTATTAATCTAAGCTTACATTATTATGACCACAGATTTATACAGGGCGTCCCACGGCCATGCCACATGGAGGGGAAAAAGTATCTTAATTATTGTAGATGGAACATTTTACTGAAAGAAGACTTTATTTTATTTTTAAAAATAATTTAAAATGCCTCCATACATTTTTAAATAATTGCCTGGTTGAACCGGGAATCGAACCCGGTACACGATAAAAAAATCACCTGTAGTTTTAATCATACCGATCGGAAGGCTTCATCATAAGGATTATTTTTTGCTAAATAACATAGCATCAGAAATAAAAGGAAGACCATGAATTTTAACATTTTTAATTCCAAATTAATCAATTTAATTTATCAAATGCTCAAAATGAGTCCCATTCTGTTGAATACAAAGTCGTACTATTTTAATTATTTCCTTCCGTCGGTTTTTTGATCATGTTATGGTGAATATTTAGAATAATACGTCTAAGTTCTGTTTGTAGCTCGTGGACACTTTCGGTTGACGGTTCTTATAAATATTTTTTTTTACATAACCCCATAAAAAAAATCTAACGGGGTTAGATCTGGGGACCTCGGCGGCCATCTTATTTGTCAATTTGTCCCGATCCAGGAAGGAAGTATTCATTGAGATAGTTCCTTGTTCTTGCTTGAAAGCCCCATCTTGCTGAAAAGTAAGATTTCGTCGTTCTGCATCCGAAAGATTATTTATCTAGCTTTTTAAAATCTCAAGTATTTCTAAATACCTTTCAGTGTTCAGATGTCCTTCGTAAAAATGTACTAAGAGGACCCGGTTTTTTACAATCCCACACCAACAGTTGAATGAAAAACGCACTTGATCATTATTCTCGCGGATACGTAAGGGATTCTCCCTGGACCAAATACGATTGTTGTGCCGGTTGTACATACCATTGTTGCTAAAGTTAAGACTCGTCAGACCAGATAATATTATTCAGAACGTACTGATCCTCTAGCATGAGCCTCTCGATTTCATGGCAGAAAATAAGTCGCCTTTCAGCATCACCCGCCCGTAATTTCTGTACTAAACGCCATTCAACGTAACTTTTGAATTTGTATTTTTTCAATACACGGTGTATTTTGTTGACGACCTTCTTGGTCGATTGGTTTGTACACCGGTTTTCATAGTATCGCCGTCTCTGAGGTTCCCGGGTTCGATCCCCGGTCGGGTCAATTTAGAAATTATCGTTTTTCTAAATTGTCTCGGGTCTGGGTGTTTTCTTTGTATAATAAGTATAACCTATGTTTATCCGTTGCCTAGTAAACATTTAAAGAGTTTCATAACGAAGCTTCTCTTGGGCTAGATAATTGGTGTGAGTGTATGTTTATTAATTATTTTTTATTATTATTTTGCTTTTCGAGATTCCAATTTCTTCTTTACCTTCTCTCATTACAAAGCTACCATACCGGTACCATTGCAAACCTAATGTTATGTTTTTGCGGTTCAAAAAGTATGCTTCCATTAAATCAAAATTATTTTGATACGCCATAGATAAGTAAAAAATTCACAATACAAAGCAAAAAAACTTAAATGAAAATAACTAAAACAAAAGAATAAACGTTTGAAAATGGAACACATATATTTTTTTATAATCAGCCAGCCACATTGTGATGATAATTACGATATCTTTATCACTAGGTATATCAAGCACTCAAATGAAATAAATGATGCGTACTTTTCAAGTGGGGGGTACTCATTAGTAGTAGGTACTTTAAAATGAATGTTAGTTTATGTCCTTACGGCAATATCAGCTTTTCATTTTTCTGAACATAATTTTATATTAAATGTTAAAATTCATGGTCTTCCTTTTATTTCTGATGCTTATGTTATTTAGCAAAAAATAATACTTATGATGAAGCTTTCCGATCGGTATGATAAAACTACAGGATTGAATGACTGATTTTTTTCTCGTGTACCAGGTTCGATTCTAAAATTTTTTCTATTTAAAAATATATGAATGCAGTTTAAATTGTTTTTAAAATTAATATAAAGTCTTCTTTCCCTACTTCCTTCCTTACTTTCCCTCACATGTGGCATGGCCGTGGGACGCCCTGTATAAGAAAAATGGTGATAGCTAAGCTAGACAGACGGACTTGGAACAAGAGCCATCACCAACTTAACCTTGTAGAATATGAGCCTTTCGCCTAAAATCGAACTTTGGACCTGATATACCAATACCTAGTATGCGAAAACAGTGAAGATATGATAATTGGTTAATACCAATTATCATATCTTCACTGTTTTCGCACTACTTTTACTTTTAAGTTTGTACTTTTAGTATAATTACTAAAAAGTAACAACACTTACTAGCTGACTGGTAAAATAAAATGTTAACTGGCCGATAATGATGCTTCCACTTTAGAATACCTATATTAAGTTACATAGCAAAATGAACATCGGAATAAGAATGCAGAGTTGTGGTTGAGCGTACGTACCCACCACCCGCATGCTCGGCGCAACGCCACTGTGCGCATTACCCCACCCCTCGGTCTGACAGGGGGCGGCGGGTGGCTAGCCTGGCATCGATCGTAGTAGCTACTGCGTCCTACAAGCAAACGGGGCCGTCCGTCGTTGATAGCTGATAGCCCATCGCGTCGTAGCCGTAGGTATTCCGAGAGCGCTTCTAATTCAGCTATTCATAGAATTGACACATTTATTGTTGACACGTTTTGTTAAAACGGCACGAGAGGGTGCTGTGTACGGTGACGACAACCGGGTACAGTAGTTGTCGGTTGCTAGAACTGGATACTTTCTTTGCTACTGGCACAGAATAAATAATAACCTACTGGACACAGTTTCTGATTGCTTCAAGATAGATACTTCAGGACACTGGACACAACAACGCGATACTTAATGTTCTCGGTCCAGCGCAGCGTCCTGTATCAGTCTGTATGCGACACAGATAACTAAGTGTACCATAAGCCATAACATTTTTACTGGTATAATTTGTATGGAAACTAATTATTGTTGCTTGTATCCTTACTTGTCTCATATAAAACTTTTGTGACTTCTAGTAGAAACTAAAAACTTTTCATAGTTGTTAACATGAAACACTTGGCTGCGTGAATTGGTTTTATACTTATTGGATAGGTGACTAGATAATCGATAGAGAATCTTTTTAGCAACTGTTAAACGATTTTTTAAAATAGAAATTGTATGGGAATGGCAAACTGTGACGTCACTATTTTGTTCCGTAAGTTGAGTGTTTCATAATAACTTTTTAGGTTGCAGAAATTCGTAATAAACCTTCGTTGTACGAATATGCATACAAAACAACCGCAAAGATAGTTCGAAATTTTCCGTTCGATACTAATTTTTTTTATAAGCTTTTATTTAGTTTCACCTGTTCCGATGTTTGTTTGTAATCAAATCTTGCAAGTTAAATTTGATCCACTTCTCGGTTACTGATTGAGCTGAAATTTTGCATGCGTGTGTAAATCGGATGACAATTCAAAATTATTATGACATGGAGCTGATATGATGATGGAACCGGAAGGTGGCCATAGGAACTCGGTAGTTAAGCGACACAACACCATCGAGTTTGGATTCGTTTGATCCGTCTTGACGAGTCCTTTGGTACTAGATGGTAACCAGGGTCTGATGATGGAGCTGGAACATGGTCATAGGAACTCAGTAATTAAACGACACAACCCCATCGATTTTAGGCTGGTATGATTCGTCTTGACGAGTACTTTGGTGCTAGATGGGTCATTCCATGTAACGGGTGTAACAGGTCGTACACTTTCAACTATATGGAAAGCATATTCATTTTATAGCTTAATTGATAACCTTTTAGCCTATGTAAAGTTAATTTTAATTTAAGTTTCCTACAACTTCAATGGATTTCGTGAAAATCAGTCGCAAGTACCGTAACGGGCATAACTTGATTTTGCCTCTCACTTGCGGATGGTGCGACATTCTGCGAATTACCCTTGTTTTATGAGTAAAAATTAATGTTAGGCTGTACCAAATACTCAATCCTCTATCTACAACATAAATTAAAGTAAAACAGGCGATAATTAAAAATTCACGCAAACATTTTTGTGCGTAACGAGTACGAATGAGAACCAAAACTTTATGAAAAATCTTTATTAAGTACCTATCTAAAACATTTTGAATCACAAAACAATCTAAACGATATAGGAATCAAAAATTGTACTTTGTACTTGTTGTAATGTAGGTACTTTATTTTAATTTTTATTGTTTACTTTTAACTGTTATTAAAATTGTAGTATGTTCGGATACCCTTATTTCTTAGCATTGGCTCCCCCCTATCCTTCGTTTTTTCGTTTGACATAAATTTAGAGCTAGTATTTATCTTCATAGCCTCTCGTCTCTTGCGATCTCTTTCCTCTCTTTTTGCAGGTGCTCGGCGGTACTTGGTCATTTTTCATTATTTCCCGATACTTCTTCATTATTTCTTTGGCTGAAGGCATCGTTTCGTGAACCTTCAATATCTAGACCAAAATATAAGCCATTATGCAAAAGACCCAACATGCAAACAAAGTTAAATAGCAACTAAAACTTATTTATGACATAAACTGTCTAAAATAAAAATTAGAAACCAAAGTGTTATTGAAATGTTACTTAATCCAGGTTTCCTAACATTATGCTCCTAAAAAGAACCGAATTCCCATTCAACATTAGGTAACTTAAAAGTATTTTATTTTGCACCCGCAAAACCTCACCATAAACAGTGTTAGTGTTACGTAACGGGCGTAACGCAATTTGATTAGCAAAATTATTATAGAGTACAAAGTTCAATATAGAATCTATGATATTTGCCATTTGTTTGCAAACATATTCTTACTTTCCCAAAGCCGTGAAGCTGTTAGTGCATTTAGTAAGCTACAGATTAAACTTTTGCCTTATTTCCGTAACGGGTGTAACAAGCGATGTCCCCTTTGTAAAAGTACTATAAACAAACGAAAACTTACAGATTTACAGAAAACTTTTAGTCAACCAAGCAGTTCATGTATCACTCATAAAGTTAATATACCAACGGAATAGAGCAACAAAGGGCTGAGCGAGCGAGATGTCACCAGCAGCAACACTGTGTGATAAAAAGAGATGTGTGATGCGACGTAACAGAACTGTTTTTGGGCAACTGTTTGACAGTTCGTCAGCACTTATCCGCACGCTGAGAATTTTAGCTGTGTTTTCTGATTTTACGAGAAATCGTGGATATTTTTGAGAAATAGTGCTTCAGAAACATGGTGACTTGTTCAGTGACTAATCGTTGTACAACACAGCGAAATAACCCCGAAAAATGTTCATTTCACAGGTAAATTATTCCAAATCGACACCTCCTGATCTAGGATTTATTTTTGCCAATGCGCTTCGAATCTTAAGCACTAAGTGTGATAATTGTCTTCTATAAATATTTATTTATGTAAGAAGCAAAGATCAAATACACATAATGCATAATTTACGAATATTTTGTGTAAAGAAATAATTTTCGTTTTATACTAGGGCTGCATCAAGTTATCGATATTTCGTGTCCACTGTCTACCACCAAAGATGAGTAACCACCCGGTAAAAGCCCGGGTTATGGGTTATAACCCGTTTTCACCCATTTCTTCCCGGGTTATCACCCACTTATGTAGGTGAAAATAAATTTATTTTTATTTAGGATTAAGGACGTAGAATGCACGAAGATAGCGTAGATTGCAAAGTAGATTAAACAAAATTTTTGAAAGTGTGTCGTTATTGCTATTACACGTGGTTTTCTGTGAACGTATAGTCAAATGGACGGGAACGGTACGTGGACGACGAACAGGCGAACCTACCCTATGGTAGGTTGCGATTGCGATTGAGACTGCTTTTTTAAGTTAAGTGACGATGATTAAATGATTTATCTCTTAAAGTTATGTATGTTACAACCAGCAACCGCATGGTTTCATTTTCAGGAAATTGCATTGAAACCTTAAAATACCTTTAAGAATGTATAAATAAGTTCAGCAATATATATAAAACTTTCATTAGAACCCAAAAATAATTAGGAAAGCTTGATGAAGGAAACAAAATTTCACATTTTTAAATATTTTTAAATTATGTTGGGGCGTTTTTATATTTTTTTCTTTTTGGAAACATCATCTCAGAAGGCAGATCTATCAGAAAAGCATCACTTCAAAACTGTAATAAAATAAGGGCCCAAAAAAGAACATCTCCTTTTAATAACATTCATGTAATCTGAAATACGAAAAACATGCTACGCTACTAGCGCGACTAAACAAAACGTTTGTACATAAAAAATATTGAGGTGGAAACTTGAAATCAAAATTTTCAACCAAATTTTAAATTCTATTAAATTTCTTCTTGATCTGAGAATATTCTCAATTAAAAGGAAAATTCTAGAATATTACCGATTGGGGAATATTCTCACTTGGAGAATTTTCTTGCGACCCATCCCATCACTACTCCCGCCCGCTACCCCCGCTGTACCCGATGTTGTTATTGCATCATCTAGTAAAGAGTAAGGCGCAGGCCACACATAACTGGCGTCGGGCGCGGACTTGGCACGGGCGGCTTCCTCTTCCATTCAAATTTCATACTAAGTGCATGGAAACAAAGCGCAATTTAGAACACACGGTATGTCGTAGCTCTGACGTGGTATGACGCGCCATTTTGGCGCCCGCGACTCGCTTTATTTCCATGCACTTGTATGAAATTTGAATGGAAGAGGAAGCCGCCCGTGCCATGTCCGCGCCCGGCGCCATTTATATGTGGCCTGTGCCTAAAACTTCAACACGTGTGTTTGTTTTAGTTATTTTTTGATTTTAT
The DNA here is from genome assembly GCA_947562085.1 of Eudonia lacustrata. Classification (NCBI taxonomy): domain Eukaryota; kingdom Metazoa; phylum Arthropoda; class Insecta; order Lepidoptera; family Crambidae; genus Eudonia; species Eudonia lacustrata. The sequence continues at coordinate 12,400,822 of OX387325.1, read as the reverse complement.
AAACATATTCGCTTCCCGGCAAGAAAAGTGTCACAATGCAATAATAGCTATTATTGCATTGTGACACTTTTCTTGCCGGGAAGCGATTATTTTATTATAAAGAATTCACTGTTGCAGCTTAATCTCAAAACAGCCACATACTTATATTTTGTTTTTAATTATTAACCATCTTTTTATCTACTGTTATAGGAAATAAAGCTAGTGTCAACAAAAACATAAAGCCTCACTGTACCTCATAAAAATAACACATTTAACACTCAACTCATACATGGCTCAATACAGTAAAAAGTTTGAGGACACTATGCCGAACATCCGGTAATTTAGCCGAATATTCGGCCGAATACGAATATTCGGTAAACCTGCCGAATACCGAATATAAAACGAATATTCCGCCCATCCCTAATATAAAGTGATAGCGTAATTTTGGTTGTTTTTTTTTTAGTGAGTAGAAGCATTTCGGGTAAAAAAAATATATCTCTTTCCGAAAAGGCAGAATTCTTAAAAAAAATAACAATTAATAAAAAGATTTATTTTTCAGTTTTAAGCAAATTACGAGATTTTTTAATGCTTGAAGCTTTTAAGGTAGGTACTTTTGAATTACGTATGTCATTAATTTGTAGATAGATAGAGTATAGATTTTTTTCACTATTTCGAGACATAAAAATAGAAACATCCATTTTTTTTCTTCTTCATTAAGAACATGAAGTTAACACAGGAGTTTAGAACATTCGATTCTAAATTAGTAACTCTATCGGTTTTTGTGATAAAAAGCAGGTGTCCCAAAAATCGGTTCTATATCACACCGTGGGCGTGGGGAAGCTTTCGGGGCGGTGTAGTAAGTAACGTATTTACCTTTTTTACTATGTAATATCATTGAGTGAAGCGAGTTTAGTGAGCGTGCCAGTGCCGGCGAGCGCGCCAAACTCATATTGTGTTTTCAAATATGATGTGATACAATGGCGGTCTCTACATTTTTTCATGATTATCAGTCGGCTGAGAACCAAGTATTCGTATCCTTGTAGAGGAAATTCAAATATTATTTAGTTTTAATAATCTAAATAGTAAGTAAAGCCTATAACTGTCCCACTGCTGGGTAAAGGGTCTCCATCAAGTGATCACTACAATTGTTGGGTAATTGGCAATTAGGCATAGCTTAATCACCAGTCACCACGCTTGCCAAATGCGGTATTGGTTATCGATCACAAACCCGGGATATGCATCGCAAAATCCAAAACAGACTTTGCCCGACCAGTAGGCTTAGCCAAAGTAACATTAAGAAAACGATAGCGAAGTTCGAAAAGAATAAAATGTATGAGATTGACATAAGCCGCGCTAAATCACGTGGTCAATCTTATGTCAATCCCATACATGTTATTCTTTTCGAACTTCGCTATCGTTTTCTTAATGTTACTTTGGCTACCACCACTGGGAACTGAACCCGGGACATTCGGGTATCAGGCCGAGCGTTTTTCTATTCGGCCACCAAGGCTTTTATATACATTCTAAACGTAAACACATTTTCTACTGTACACATTGAAAAGAAAGTAGAATAAAGAAGAAGTAAAATAAGATCTAAGTATATACCTTACCTATCCATACCAAGATTGATGCAATAATACATACATAACATACACCTACCTATATAAATATGACTAAATGATTATTGTGAATTATTAACAAATCATACAGATACAGAATAGTGTAGCGAATACCGCATTACTATGAAATACTGGTAGACTTCTACACCGAGCGCCTCATACACTAATGAAACGTGTTGTATAGCTACAGTAATAAATTTTATCTATGTGTCTATATTTGAATCACTACCGTCCCGTCTCGACTCTCGACTCGACACGTACAAAATACAAAATGCGACGTTGCCAGCTCTCTCGTCGGGCGCCACTGCCTGCCTACATAACCAAGGCGAACTGACTAGTGGTAGTGTGCGTGGATCATCGGTCGCCGCGCCGGTCGGACATAATAAGTGGCAAGCGAACCAATTCAACCCGTACCTGCGCCTGCGTAGTTTTCCAAACTAAAAATAGCAGTTAGGTTCACTTTTTTATATTTACTAGCATATTGCTTTAGCTGATTCTAATATAAAAACATTTGTGGCAATAACCGTCCGTCACTGCCTTATTTTGTGCGTGCACAAGCTTCAAAAATAAGTGCCTACTTTCATGTTCTGCTATTCCGCGTGTTCGCTAGAAGCCAGAAAGGTTAGGGTTGTCATTACTCATTACTATTATTATAATTAGAATAGTTATTATGGGGACAGTTTCAGATATATTCAATTATTGTTATTCAACACAACACCTACATACATTCAATGATGTTTTGATACGTTAACTAAGGTTAATGTATACAAAACAAACCGCCAAAATGGTATGAAATGTTTCGTTCCAATTTCGAAAGCAGCGGCAGAACAGATACTTATTTTAATTTCAACTAACATTTATTTTGTTTTATTTTCAAATGATGTAAAGGAGATTGTGCATTTTTGTATGGCGCTCGGTCACGAGCTCAGGATTTTTGTACATCCACATAAGCATAAAAATATTGCTAATTTAACGTGCTTTAAGAGATTTTTTATTTCAATAAAATCTACGGATTTTACTGTCTGTCTGTGTGTTTTGTACTGTCTGAACTGAGAAAACCCCGACTTTGAATAAGAAACATAAATTATGATCTTTATGCTCTTTGTATAAGAATTTATCGACTGGTTTTAGGTTGATTTAAATGCACTGGGCACTTGTAAACTATTGCAGCACTTTGCTGTCGAACTGGAAACGATACCGATATCGTCGAACTCGCAGTTTTATAAATAATTACTACAAGGCCTCATACAGAACATGGTGCCAAGTGCGAGTTTCATTCGCCATTCGAATTTGTATGGCAAAATGTTAACTCTTCTCGAATGCCACAGTTTTGTTTAAGAATAATAATCAATTGCGAATAAAACATTTAAATAACAATTTTGGTCTTTAATTTCAAATAAAACCTATTAAAGAAAGAGATGGGGGACAGATTTTATGTCGCTAAACTAAGATAAAAGTTTTGACCTGCTTTAAAAGTGTTATTCACGAAATTTTTTTCGTGAATAACACGACACACACAATCCTTTTGGATTTAGCCCTAATTTTTAATATCAGCCTGACTTGAGTCGAAGGACTAATTTAGCGATTTAGTAAAGTTTTTATTACGATTTTAATGACATTAGCATACCGTTTGAAAGAGGATAAACTAAAGAATTTTTGAGAGTCGGAAAATCCCGATCTTTTTTAGTTTTTTTTTTATAAAATATAAATTGGAATTTTTATTTCATGTTTAAATTTTCGGAAACTTTAGAATTTAATTTTAAAAAAAAACTAGATGGCAACTATCAGCGAATTTGATGGAATCTTACATCAATGCACATCAAAACAAAATTTTAATTTCGAGGCTAAATCCTATAGATCTTTTTTATTTAAGTTTAAATGCGGTATTTTGGATTTTTTGGTTAAATAACTTAAAAAGTTAACATAAAAATAACCGTCGGGCATGAAACGTGTTATGGGTGCTAAAAGTATAGCAGATGACCCTTTCTGTTGGCCAATTCATTTTGGCACACAATGCGCCAAACTATCTATATAATTGAAACTATTTGATAACTTACTGATAGTAGACGAATATTAGGAACTCGAGTCTATGTTTCGGAACACTTTATCAAGAGTAGTTTATTCTTTTTAAAAGTGCCTGTATCCTTTTAATCTCGCTTGAGTCAAACGTTTTCTTTTAAGTTTGTACAAAAAAAAAACAACTGTACTGTACTGTACTGTTTTATCAAACAGTACAATTTTTTTTAATACTTTGCATATATATTCGGTCAAATTTTCGTTAGTGTACAATTGAGCAATAAGTTTCCCCGATCTGCTCAATGTCCTTTATGGGTAAAAATTTGATAAATGGCTAAACCTAGTCCGCAACATTTTTAACCCAGCAAAATAGTTAACTTTTAAAATCAAATCTGATAAACATTTAGAATATTTCCTTCTTAATCGTACCATGTATGTTTAACGTAAAAAAAAAAAATTCGATATTCAAATTTCAAGGCAGAATATGACACGTCATATTTCCTGCCAGGCGACAATGCCATTTTCGTACCTTCAGTTCACTATAATTTAAAATAATGTATTATTCTGACCTGAATTCTGTGTTTAAAATAATACTATAATGTTGTAGAAAATAATGTAAAGACTAAAATTTAAGTTAATTTGTAAATTGGTACTATTTCTAAGGTGTTTATGGCGGCGAATGTAAAGGTAATCATTTTCCTGCCCGAAATAAAAATTGAAATTGCCGCGAATTTAAAAAAGTTACGTATTATGTTTGGTAGATGGCACTTAGATACACACTGAAGCTAGCTGGTAGTGGAACACGTGAAACCCGCCATCTTGTTAGTGACGCAACAAGCTTCGTCTAGTGCCGCGTGTCCTTACGTGTTTTATTGTATTGTCATTTTACAGCTTTGTGATTTTAACGCGAAATTACATAATTTGACCAGAAACTTCAAAGCTGGTATGGTATTAAGAAAGGTATGTAATATATGGCTCAGTAAATTAACCTTTAATCGTCAATTGCAGTGTTTACTCGACGTTATGTTAAAAATCTTCATTTTCCTGTCGTCATTTGTCTGGCTGGACAATAGCAGGATAATGACTGCACTGCAGGAAAATGACTACCTAAATAATTTTTGTTGTTGTTACATATGTTTTGTTGTTTATTTGCCACTTCCCGCACACCTTCAATGCCAAACGTTCGGTTCCTACAAAGATCAGTTCGTAAGGCTCTTTTTTCCCTTGATATCCATAACTCGAGTGGGCTTGATGTGCAGTTCCTCCCATTGTGCTTCAGACGTGAGCTACTGAGTTGACACCGGTTCTAACGCGCCTTTTCCGGTTCTCTTAAACTACTGACGTTGTCCTGAGTTCCTTGTCCTGACAGCCGTGTCCACCCGATTCTCAAAAAGGCGATTAGAAGCGAGGCGAAGGTACCCTGGTAATGTAAATTGAAGCAAATAAAATATTTCATTTAATTTCATCGCTCAGGTCCGTCCAACTACAAGCCAATAGCCATCATCTCTTTGCTCTCCAAAGTAATGGAGTCAATTACAAACTGCCAGCTCTTACGGTACCTAGAAGAGAATCAGCTACTAAGTGATCGCCAGTATGGTTTTCGTCGCGGACGTTCGGCTGGTGATCTTTTAGTGTACCTTACTCACCGATGAGCCGAGGCAGTCGAGAGTAAAGGGGAGGCACTGGGAGGTAGCTTTAACGTAGCGAAAGCCTTTGACAGGGTATGGCACAGAGCTCTTCTCTCTAAACTTCCATCATACGGGCTTCCTCAGAAATTGTGTTCGTGGGTCGCCAGCTTTCTTTCTGGGCGTAGCATCAGAGTCGTAGTCAACGGTCCGTGCTCTGACATGAAGCCCGTGAATGCTGGAGTCCCGCAGGGGTGTGTTATCCACTATTCTGTTTTTTCTGCATATCAATGACATGTTGCATAACAACAGCATTCATTGCTATGCGGACGCCAGTACTGGGGATATGCTCTACACCGGACGAGTAATTATTTCTCTGGAAAGCGTCACCGAGAGCCGGATTCAATTTGTGACTGACACCGAGAACATGTTAAGTCATGTCTCGAATTGGGGCCGACGTAACCTAGTCCACTTAAACTTCTCCAAAACACAAAGTTTTCGCATTTACCGCGAAAAAACATCCCTTCGTTGTACCTCTGAACTTTGAGGGAGCTCTCCTTGATACCAACCCGGTTATTGGGATTCTTGGCGTCGTTATTTCGAGTGACGTTCAGTTTCTGGGTCATTTGGAAGGTAAAGCTAAATTAGCTTCGAAAAAGCTGGGTGTGCTTAATAGAGCGGGTCAGTATTGCATGCCGGTCCACCGCTTACAACTGTACAAAGCACAGGTCAGGCCGCATATGGAATACTGCTTCCATCTTTGGGCTGAAGCACTCCAGTACCAACTCCTTCCATTTGACCGCATTTACCGCAGAGCTGCTCGAATTGTCGACGACATGGTCATTTTAGGTCGGCTCGATCTCTGTATATTGTACCGCATATATCATGGGGAGTGTTCTGAGGAATGGTTCGGTTTGATCCCTGCCGCTGATTTCCTTCACCGCACTACACGCAATCGACTGTCATTCCATCCACATCACCTTGATGGATGGCGGTCTACTACTGTGCGTTTTTCACAAAATTTCTTGCCTCGAACTACAATGTTGTGGAACCAGCTCTCGGCGGCGGTATTTCCGGACCGTTACGACCTTGGGATCTTCAAGAAACGAGCCTATTCCTTCCTTAAAGGCTTGCAACGCGTCTGCGATTCCTCTGGTTTTGAGGGTGTCCATGGGCGGCGGTGCTTACTGGTGATCCGCCTGCTCATTTGCCTCCTTCTTTTTAAAAAAAAGTTAAACTAATTAAAAGAAGAAAAGTTATTGGTTCTTTTATAAAAAATACTAGTTACTCGTAATTGTGGTAGAAGTAGTTGATTACATTGAATTTACCAATTAACAAGTATGGGAGTGATCATTATCTAGTGCCTTGTCATTCAGCTGTCAGTGAAAGTCATTTTCCTGTAGAACTGGTCATTGTCCTGGCACCCTAATTTTAAAAATCCTGTATTAAAGCCGTAATACCTACTTAAGTGTACGAAACGTGATTTTGTCGTTAATAATAGGTAAATAGCAAGTAATTTAAAAGCTAATAAATGCGTATTTCTTTTTTTATATTTTATTTCGTGTTTCATTTTAGCCACTTATCAAATTTTGACCCTTATAGCGTAATTAAAGTAATTAGAACGAAAAATAAGGCCAGTGTTCGTTATCGTTGCAGACTTCAATAGACCTTCTTTAAACTGATATGCGTATCTAGGTAATTAATAATATGATTTCAATATTATTTCTTGCTTTTTAGAACTGTTTTTACTTTTTTAAGTTTCCTGTTTTTTGAAGTTGTTTTTTTTTTACATTACCAACTGTTTTTTTTTTTTTTTGGAGAGAGTCTGCTGATTGCCGAGGGGCATTTTCAGCTTCACCGGGCTTGTTTTAGGGGCGGCGAGGTACGTAAAGGGTACCTCAAGCCGTGTTGAAACGAATCACCTTCGGAGGATTTCTAGAGGGGGTACGGCATCGCACACTTAAAAGTGCGCGTCCCCGTGCCCTTCCAGAGTCTCCAAAGGGTTCGGATCGGATCGGATTACCAACTGGTTGAGAAAGGGAGGTTTAGTGAGGTTTATTTACGGGATACTACCTACTTACTATATTTATTATTATGATATTATATTTAATAATTAGGTACTAGAACAGTTAACGTATCCTCGAATTACATATTAAACCTACTTTATTCTTCATACTGTCTTGTAGTAGGTCCTATGTCCTCTGCTCTATAGTAAACAATTTACTTTTGTATTTTAACAAAAAAAGGTTATTTATTATGAAATCGTGTTATTCTAGTATTGCACTTGTACTACCTATTATGTATTCTGTGGTATTGCAATTTAATAAATGTTTTAATATTCCGCAGCTAATGACTTCTTATAAATTTAGATTTGGTAAGCGATATGTTGTATTTTATAACTGGTTATTTAATAATAAAATAGTTTATTTGTCTTTTAACAAAAATACATTATAACAGGTTACTCATGTTTAAAAATTAAGACAAAACGGTTAAAAATAAAAAGAGTTGTTAATAAATAAGACAAGAAAAATTCAAATTCAAATTATTTATTCGGCGCAGAAGTTGGGCTTAGGTTCTAACAATAAAACGAATACCTACATAAAATTAAAATTAAAATGCTATGACGCGCGACGAACTGGACTTATCTTTAAAGCACAGACTTAACGTACACTAGGTAGGTATTATTTGTGTAACACTAAAACAACTTAACAAAATTTTATGGAGTTTGAAAAGTACCTAGCATTGATTAGGAATAGGGATTATTAGGTAGGTACCTAATTTACTTTTATTGGAAACGAGATGTTACTCAACTGTACCAGCCTCTTGTCTCTGTTCTTAAGGATGTTGTAGGTCGTGTTTATTAAACAATAATGTTTTACTTAGCTTGACAACCCTAATGTTCGAACGGTCCGGTCGGTCGTGTAGATAAATTCTGAATTGCGCTCTAGTACGAGTGGCGGTATGGTACAATCTAGAATGAATGATGTGCTCTGCTAATTGTATATGGCTATTATAACGGCGGCGACATTCCGTCAACAACAAAAGAGTGCAAGTTCTGGTACTATTATTTCTTCTGTGCCGTAATGTCAATTCACACAGTTGTCTGTATCCTTCTTCTTCAAATTCTGGTACTGTTCTTCCTACTGTGGTAATACTTATACAAGTCGACATTCTTTCTATGTACCTAACTCTTGTACTTGTCTGTCTTAAGTTTTTATGCAAGCAGATATTAGGCCACAGCTCAGAAAGAAACATTCGTATAAGTTAATTCATTTACGACTGTTGATTGTCGATTAGGTTTGTATTATTTTTATTGCACAAAAAATACATTAACAAAAAACATTGAACAAACAATGGTAAGCTAAGGTGGACTTATCTCTAAAAGAGATCTCTTCCAGTCTTATTAACCCTTAATTGAGCACGTGGGATATATTTTACCCTACGGAGATTTTAAAGTGTTGTAACTCATTTTTAAAACAATCGTCAAAGCGGTTTCATAGCTGCCTGAATATCTCCTATCCCGTTTCAGTCACAAACTCTACTCTGTCTGTCTTGTTAAGTCAAGAGGCCACGCCACGTCTGGGGGTATGTATTGTCCCACGCGAGTGTTAGTGTTACTTTTTTTGACAAGTTAGTTAAGTTATTTTTAATTTATTGAATGTGTAATTAGGTTCAAAATGTTGAGTTTTACAGTTATCACCAATTAAATTTGAGAGTACATTAAATTTTACGCAAATTATGTTGCGTAAAAGTAAAAAAATATATTTTTTAAACTTATTGGTACTTATAAATTTTAATTTCGACCACGAAATATCGAGAAGGGTCTTATCTTATCTTGTAGTTGAACAAACTCGATTAACAATACCGTAATTGCCACGAGTCATACAAAAACGTAAATTTCAAGGGTGAAAAGATGCTGGCTTCACGTCCAGAGGCAGTCCATCTTCAATTTATAAATGATGCCATATCGAATTATAAAAATATAACTTTTATGTGTGCAGCAGGTCTGCCATGGCCACTCCATCATGACATGTGATTAGATTAATGTACTGATTAAAAGTGCCTAGATGTATGGATTTATATTTTTATTAGTTTAACATAAATCTTGATAATGAATACTGTTTTCATTTAGCTTCTGTATGATTGCTAACAAAAACTTTATGAAAAGTGGTTAAAAGTGTTTTTAGTTATATATACCCACGCGAGTACAACTGTAACTTTAATCACGCGAGTAATTAAGGGTTAATTTACTTTTTTACACATATTTTTTTTAATTACAAATTACGTGCGATTAGTTTTCAGTCGGGATAGTGTTTGTACGGCTTTAATGAATATCTAGGCTTCAATGATTAAGGAAAAATATGCTCCAATGAAATCAACTTTGAGCGTTTTAGATACCTAATCATTATGATTCATATCACAAGCATTATACTGATATTAACTAATGAAGGTCGCGGTCAGAACAATGTAGGTATAATGTTTATTTAAATAGCATGGAGTTTTTAAAAGATATACAAAAACTTTTGTGCGCCAAAAAAGGATGCCATAACGAATTTTGTGTAGGTAATTGTTTACAATCAGTTAAGTAGTACATTTCATATCATGCTTCTAGTACATGAAAAAACACATTACCTATTTCATTTAAAAAATGATACTTTTTTAATGGACATTTACGAAAAAAATTACTATAAATATTATTTGAGCGTTATGCGGCGTTTAAGAGAGCAAATTCGACGAAAAAGGCTAGATTTGTGGAAAGAAAATACTTGGATTTTGCACCACGATAATGCACCTGCGCACAAGGCCATCATTGTGAAAGAATTTTTGTCCAAACACTCAACAAATACCATCGAGCAACCACCATATTCACTAGATATGGCTCCAGCCGACTTCTTTCTTTTTCCTAAACTTAAATTACCACTTCGTGGCACCCGCTTTCAATCGGTAGAAGACATAAAGGAGAATTCGCGGCGAGAACTGAACTCAATTCCGGAAACAGCGTTTAAAAATGTTTTGATGATTGGATTATTCGTTGGCGTCTATCGTTTCTAAAGGAGCATACTTTGAAGGTGATAAAATAAATTTGGATGAATAACAAACATTTTGTGTATTATTGATCTTTTCCCGGTACTTTCTTGACAGAGTAGTACTTATTATTATTGGTTTATCAATGTAATGTGTTCTAAAGAATTAATTTGAATAAAAATGGTACCTGTTTTATACATAATTAGTATGGCATAATGTCAAAAACGATAAAAAAAGATATCTAACCTCAAACCTTTCGAGTGTTATTTTTAGACTTCCTCGACCTTTAATAATAAATCTGACTTCAGATCTTTAAACAACTTGAGAGCATAACAATGACAAATAATGGTCACATTTTGCTATGAAGAGGATTTATGCAAGTTAACTCATTGACAGGTTTTCAAATATAAAGACAGTGGCCATTGTTCTTTATTTATTTCGTCTCAGCGCATAATGTCCTTTTCTTGAAATGTCTTTTCTTAAAATGTCCTTTCTCAATATGTCCTTTTCTCACAATGGCCTGTTTTGTTTCATTTAAATTACATAACTTACAAAAACTACAATTAAGAACAACATAAATTTTGTTATTATTTATTTTCACAGCTGTAAAACTAATCGTAAATCAATTACGTATGACACAATATTATACCTCCTCACTTTTTCCACAATTTTCCACTGTCTACTTGGTAAACAGTGGAAAATTTTCCCCATGCTTGAAGTCGTTATTATAGACGCCTGCCCCTGTGCCTGACTTCATTTTTGATTCGTGGCCCTCGTTTCCATTCGACCCTGGTTGGAACAAACTTTAAATTTCTTTTCGAACATGAATTATGCGGGATATTTTATCGCACCCCATTTTCATGATCCTGTCAGGAATGTCATTCTTACAGATCTTCAGCCTGGTTCTGGGCCACCAGACGATGCTGCCATATGTGACGATCGGTCTCACCATCGTCATGTAGATCCACCTAATGATTTTGGGGTTGAGTCCCCACATCTTGCCATATGTAGACCGACACATGCCAAAGACTCTGTAAGCCTTGGCTACGGTTGTGTCCACATGCTGTTTCCAAGTAAATTCCCTATCCAGCGTTAAGCCTAGATATTTCACTTCTTTGGACCAAGAGAGCCGGGTGCCATAGTGTCAGGTTACCCAGTCCCCACAGAAGAGGCGATAGAACCCCTCCTTGCGGGCATCCTCTGGTTGTTCGTGCAATTATACTGTCACCTAGCAGTTCAGAGTTGATAATTCTACCCTTTAACAAGTATATCGAGACAGACTGAGGCATTGTTCCCGTCTCATCTCGTAATGCCAACTTCGCAAAATGCCAACCGCTCGCAAAATGTCAACTTCTCAGAATGTCAACTTCTCACAATGCCAATTTCTCACAATGCCAACTTAGCATAATGCCAACTTCTCAAAATGACAACTTTTGAAGGGGATCTTCTGTTGTCAGACATATTCACTTTTAACTTCTTGCGTCTAAACACAGCCACGACCGAAATGCAATGACAAAAAGGCGACGGAGTCGCGGCGCGGCGCCTCCGCCGCGACTCCGTATGTGAGCGCACTGCCATTTATTTCTTGAGGAAACCTAGAGGCAGCGGCGCGCCGCTTGTGCGCCCGCGCCTCGACTCGACTCGACTCTCATGTGAGCATCGCGCTTAACTTTAAAATTTCCTGCCTGCTGATCGAATACAATCATTGTGCGCGTCTAAAATCACGATTTCACGAGTTCAGGCAAAAGACGTCTATTGCTGGACAAAAGCCTCTACCAAGACTCTCCACTCTCACAACAACCAGTTTTGTTTGTACTGCTCGCATCCAGCGGCTACCTGCGACTTTCACCAAATCGTTGGTTCACCTTGTTGGAGGCCTGCCTACACAGTGTCTTCCGGCGCGCGGTCGCCACTCGAGAACTGTTCCGCCCAGCGACCATCAGTCTTGCGAGAGATGTGCCCTGACCACTGCCACTTGAGATTAGCAACTCTTCTGGCTATGAACTGTGACTTTTGTTTTCTACGGATCTTCTTATTTCGGTTTCGATCCCATAGAAAAACCCCAAGCATAGCTCTTTGGGTGACGTCAACTCGAACTCAGAACCTCAAGCGTTAATTTTCAATGTCTATAGAACCTAAACATTTGACTTCCACAATTTTGCAAGCAGGTTTTGTATTCATCTTCGGTACTCACCTTCGGTTTGCTGACGATATAGTGGTCATAGCTGAGACCCTGGAAGACCTCGGCGCAATGCTAGGTGACCTCAACAGAGTCTCTCAACAAATGGGTCTTAAAATGAACATGGAGAAGACGAAAGTTATGTCGAACTGACGTGTCGTACCCACTCCTCTGAAGGTTGGGGACTCTGCCCTTGAAGTTGTGGACGATTATGTTTACCTGGGACAAACGGTCCAGCTAGGTAAGTCCAACTTCAGCAAAGAGGTCAATCGTCGAATCCAATTAGGCTGGGCAGCGTTCGGTAAGCTACGAAATATCTTCTCGTCCGATATACCGCAGTGTCTCAAGACGAAAGTCTTTGACCAGTGTGTGTTGCCAGTGACTGATGACATACGGGACTGAGACGTGGTCGCACACTATGGGCCTCATAAAAAGGCTCAATGTAACTCAAAGAGCAATGGAGAGGGCTATGCTCGGGGTTTCTCTGCACGATCGAATCAGAAATGAGGAGATCCGCAGAAGAACAAAGGTAACCGACATAGCCCGAAGAGTTGCTAAGCTTAAGTGGCAGTGGTCAGGGCACATTGCTCGCAGGACTGAAGGCCGCTGGGGCGGGATAGTCCTGGAGTGGCGACCGCGTACCGGAAAGCGCAGTGTGGGCAGGTCTCCAACAAGGTGGACCGACGATCTGGTGAAGGTCGCGGGAAGCCGCTGGATGCGAACAGCACAAAACCGGTCGTTGTGGAGATCCTTGGGGGAGGCCTTTGTCCAGCAGTGGACGTCTTTTGGTTGAGATGATGATGATTATTTGTATTCATGACTGAATGAACTGGTTGTAATAATAAAGTGGTAGATAGGCAATCTGAGTCTAGATAAGGCAGCATTCCCCAACACACATTTCATCCTATGAAAATATATAATTTATTAATATAAACTTTTGTCATTACCTAATCCATCTATCTTTCAATCTGCGGGTCGCGACCCTTAGGGGGTTGCGGAGCCTTACTCAGGGGGTCGCCGGCAAAAGGAAAAAGGCAAGTTTCTACACTACAATAAAAACACAATTTCTGTGTTCTCACTGAAATGGGCTTGTTTATTTTTTTTAAACTGCCAAATCGTGGTGCTTTTTTTGATAATATGTCTAGTGCTCGTGTTAACTTTAGAAAATACCATCATAAACGTAGGAGTATTTTAAATTACAAATTTTTCGTCTGTCTATGCCCAAGGAGGTCGCCCGACTATTTAAACCTGTAAAGGGGTCGCGTATTCAAAAAGATTGAAAAACACTGCTAATCAATACATTTAAAGGTAAGTAAGAGTCACTCCTACTTAGGCATCTAATTAAAGCCTAATTTTCACTCACCTCACCAATTAAATAATGTGCACTGCACTTAGAATAATATACCTAATCTAAGGCACTGCACATGAACAGGTTTTGGAAATTAATATGTAGGTACCTAATATAAATGTATTATATAAAAAAAAATGTTTATTTTTTTCTTTTCTTTTTCAGAAGTTTGGTTAAGTAATGTAAATAGGTACCTAGTTGCCATAAATAGGTACCAAAAGAGGTGTTTGTAAATAAATATGTACACTGCCGAATGTTTCAATGATATTTCAGAATTATCCACACCTTGTTTGTTGTTTGAATTACCTATGTATCAACTAAATTGAGTAAAATTATGTAGGCATGCATATAGGCATTATATCTAGATGAACATAAAAAAAATTAATCATGAGTATTTCTACAAAGCATGTCTATCAGTATTACAATTGCATAAAAATGTATAGGTACCTACTAACTACTTTGCATACACCATACACCTAAAATATTAAGATTTTGACATGATATAAATATGGATTAATTTAAGGATAGATTTTTGTATAATTGCCATATCATGTCAAAAAAAATGTCACAGTACAATAAATAAATGCATAAAATATAATATTCATACAAATACTTTAAAAAAAAAAAGTGAACAGATGTTACATATTTATGTTAACATACCTAGTTATGATATGAATGACAGCTAAGTAAAACAAGATGAAAGTAACTACCTACTAGTTGCAACTTTACTACAGGTCTCATAGAAAAGTAATTTATTCTATAGCCAAAACTTTTGGAATATAACTACCTACTTACCATGTATAGGTACATATTTATGGCTCAATTGTAACTCAATTTAGAGGTTATTAGCCAAACGAAATGCAAGTAATTCTGAAACATAATCGTATTAACAATTACATAATTTGAAACATTAGGCAGTGTAGGTATAACATATTAATTAATGTAGGTACCTACGTGACTACCGTTTTTGTTGAAACATGACTCACGTCATCACCATTAGAACGTTTTATGGACATTAGGGAACTAACTAACCACTGTCAGTTTGGTGTCAGTAAATAGGCTAAGAGCAATAATATTAGAAGTAAATAGATACGTAGGTAGGTACAGTAACTATTGAGCTATGTGGGCGTTGTCCTATGAAATCGTGTTGGTGCGTACGCGTACCTATGTACGCCCCGGTGCACATTGAATTCAAGCCCGTTCACTCACTCGAAAGCGCCTTGCGTTGCGCTCGACTTGAATGTTGGTTGCGACGTTGCAACATGATGTGCCGGTTCGCCCGGCTTGCTCGATACACATAGACTGCTACCGCAGGCCTCGGCCGCAATAAACCATCTCACATATTAAAACGTTTGTTTATTTTAATGCACGCTAAACACAAACCGCTTCCATGGTATCCAGAGTTGGTTAATTAATGTTAGGGTTAGTCAGCAATGATCCAAGTAAAATGTATAAACAAATAGTTAGAAGAATACTTGGATTGGACCAACATTTCATTCAAACGCAGCTGCCATCTGTTATTAAGGTGTGGGAGTAGGTTGCATTGTATTGTATCGTTAACGTTAGGTAGTAAATAAGAAATGTTACCGTTTGAAGTGCTCCCTTATGCGGTCTTCACGAATGTTATCGGGTAAATTGCCAACCCACAGGTGCCGAGTCTCTCTAACCATCTTGCTTCGAGCTCCACATTAGGAATCATTACCCGTTCGCGTCACTACGTGGCAAAAATCAATTTTGCACACAACGGTGCCTCACACATTTTGATTTAATCACACTAGGAAACCATAAACATTGTCTTAGACACATAGGTAACACTGTTTGAAAAAAAAAACAACACTATCTTTCACTTCACGACATCGATAATCTCATCACTAAATCCACTTCACTATAAACACACCACGTAATAGACGCGAGCGTACTCTTCGCAGCTCTCGAATTGACAGTGAGGCGAGCTTCGACGCGAGTTTGCCGATAAGCTCCGCCTTCTGACCGCTGCCGCGCAAAGTGGAGTAGGGTGCCCAGTAACATTAAAGTCACATTACCCTTGTTTTACTATAAGAAAATACTTATTTATTGTTATACTTTAGAGCCATAAAGTGATCAGATATTTATGCATAAACATTTAATTTAGAATAAAATATTATTGATTTGACTTATCGTGATGAATATTTTATTTTTGTAAAAAATCACATATTACTTTTGAAAAGGGTCTAATTACTATTTTCCTTTCTAGTCAGTCCTATCTTGCTATAAATTGATCTCTGACATTTTACTGACATAAAGAAAAACAAGAATGTAACGGTAGAAGAAAGCAACGATATCGCGGTCCGCTGGCCAGCTTACCCTAAAATTTTCTGTCTCTTTCAGTTTACAATAGTTGCCTCTCGCTTTAACGTACAGCATAACAAGCTAAGTGTTGCAATGTTATGAAAACACCAGTATCCATGGGGAAATATTGTTCATGATAGTAGTTTCATACAGGGTGAATTTTTTATCACCGTCCAAACCTTCTGAGATGACTCCCGCCCGTGATACAAAGGAACAACTCTTACTATTCTATTCTTATCCCTAACTCGAAAATAAAATTCAGCTGTTCCATACATTTTGGTCGAATGAATATTGATGTTTTGTATGGAAAAGCTGAATTTTATTTTCGAGTAACATTTGACATCTCACCTTAGTAATAAGCAATTTTAACATTATATTCTGAAAAAAAAACGAGCCTTACAGTAGTCGCCTAATGATGTGTAACATTTGACATCTCACCTTTTGAAATCAATATTACTATAGTAAATAGAAAATAGAATTAATAATTATGTTTATTTTTTTCTCTTCTTATTCTTTTTTTTCTTTTTTATCTCTTCTTTTATTTCCGTCTTTTTTTTTAAATATTGTTTAAAAGTCATACACGAAATGGTTGAAATCAATATTACAATAAAAAATAGAAAATAATTTTTTTTATGGGGTTCGAGCCCCTTTAGGCTCTTCAGATCACTGCTTGGTATCCAGTAAAGTGCCTCTGGCCCCGTTACCGCATACAGTAGTATCGAAACGCCAGATTTGGCATTACTCGTCGGCAGATTGGGATGATATGCACGACTATTTAGCGTCCGTCCCTTGGAGGCAGCGCTGCTTCAGTGGGATGGACCCCACAGCTAGTGCGACTGCAGTTACTGATGAGATAGTTTTAGCGATGGAATACTATATTCCGCACTCCTATCTCATCAGCAAAGGCAGGCGCAACCGATGGTTCAACCGCGAGTGTGCCAACGCTGTTGATAACAGGCAGGCGGCATACCGCGCTTGGATCAGGGGTAAAGCTCTTGGGGATCCCGAAACCCGCTCGCTGAAAGCAGCCTATAATAATGCCACCAAGTCCTGCAAAAGAGCCTACATCAGAGCGGATGCTCAGCGCGTTGCACGGGTCGGCCAAGAACTAATGACGCATCCTACGGGTAGCCGTAGCTACTGGCGTCTGGCCAAAGCCGTGCAATTGAACGTCTGCCAACCCTCGTTGCCTGACTGAGATGTCCTGACGGAACTTTAGCTCTCAAACCGCAAGAGAAGGTCGATCTCCTGGCCAAACTCTTTGCGGCTAACTCCCGGATCGATGACTGCAATGCACAGCCACCTACAATTTCTCACTGTGGCCACACAATGCCCGGTATTAAAATCAGGCAGTGTGATCTCCGTGCGGAGTTGCAGTCAATCGATGTCCGCAAAGCTTAATGGCCATGATGGCATCCCAGCAATAGTTCTAAAAATGTGTGCATCGGAGTTGTCCCCCGTGTTAACGCGCCTTTACCGTCCCTCGCTCTCTTCAGGTTGTGTGCCGGAATCTTGGAGAGAGGCCAATGTGTAACCGGTCCCCAAAAAAGGAGATCGGTCAGATCCTTTAAATTACCGCCCCATAACCGTAACTTCCGTCTTGTGCAAAGTCATGAAACGCATTTTAAATAAACAACTTGTCCACTACCTAGAAGAACACTCCATAATTCACGATCGCCAATACGGATTTCAGCCGAAGTGGTCAACGGGTGATCTTCTAGCGTACGTCGCACATCTCGTGTCGGTGGCTGTTAGCCTCGACATAGCCAAGGCATTTGATCGGGTCTGGCACAAAGCTCTTCTCTCCAAGCTCCCGGCATACGGTCTGCCTGCACAGTTCTGCAACTGGGTCGCTGGCTTCCTGCACGAGCGTAGAATCCGTATCCTGTCTGATGGATGCGCTTCGTGACTTATGTCAGTGAACGCTGGTGTCCCTCAAGGTTCCGTTCTATCCCTCACGCTGTTTCTTCTGCATATCAATGATATGCATCCACTTGGAAATATTCATTGCTATGCAGATGTGAGTACAGTGCACGGTGGTTACAACGGTCACCCTGCGGCTGGGTGGGTCGAGACTGAAGAGAAACGAGTGAATCTTGTCATTGAGCTCAATCGGGTATTGGACCTCATATCTAATTGAGGTTCCCTCCAATAATCTTGTTGAGTTCAATGCCAAAAAAACACAGGTATGTGTGTTTACGGCCAAAAAGTCACCATTCCTTCCCCTTCCAACTCTTCAGGGCACATCTCTAAGCCTGCAGAGCAATATCAACATGCTCGGTACGACGATTCGCTGTGATCTGGATCAAAAGGACTACATCGAAGCCGTGATCAAAACAGCCTCACGAAAACTCGGTGTCCTGAACAGAGTGCGGCGATTCTTTACGCCTGACCAGTTGCGTTTTTTGTATAAGTCTCAGGTACGGTCTTGCGTGGAGTATTGCTCGCACATCTGGGACGGTTCCGCAAAGTACCTTCTCGATGCCTTAGACAGATTGCAGCGTCGCGCTGTACGCATTATCGGCAATGCAGAGGTCACTAATAATC
Organism: Eudonia lacustrata; assembly: GCA_947562085.1. Lineage (NCBI taxonomy): Eukaryota > Metazoa > Arthropoda > Insecta > Lepidoptera > Crambidae > Eudonia > Eudonia lacustrata. The sequence goes on along the minus strand of OX387325.1, from coordinate 12,382,156 downwards.
TCGAACCCCTGCAGTTGCGAAGAGATAAAGCGTCACTCAGCGTTTTCTATCGCTTATACCACGGCGAGTGCTCTGAAGAACTGTTTGACCTTATCCCACATTCTCCCTTCCTCCATAGAAGTACACGTGCTTCTCTCCGGAGTCATCGCTTCACTGTCACACATATCCCATCGCGTACAAAGAAATTTGGTGACTCGTTTCTTTGTCGTACCTCCAAAAGATTAAATAGTCTACTAGCACACGTTTTCCCACCTTCCTATGATATGGGGTCCTTCAAACGAGGCATGAAGAAGCACCTTGTGGGCCGGCAGAGTGAGTGACTGACTTGACTGATGCTGCGTTGTTTTCACGCTGCACCAGTTGTCTTCGCGTCTGGACTCTATTTCCACTTATCATCAGATGGTATAGTCATTTGCCGTGCAAGATATTTAAAAAAAATAATAATACAGATTTACAAATCATTAAGTGAATGTAGTAAATACTCATTAGAAGACATGTCACACTGTTATCCTGTTACAACTATTACGATCACATTTCTATGAAATCGCTCCCACAAATATTATGACCTACAATGGACATTGGGCTTATAGTGTCGATCACTGGTAGCTTCCCCGACTAACACGTAGCAGTTACAGGATCACACTGTTACGACCTTACTTCCGTCCCTTTTCTACGAAATCACTCCCACAAATTGTATACTTATATAGAAGGCGAGCGGAAAGATGTTACACATCAAAAATGGGTCAGGTAAGTATTACATCATTTTTATAACTATAAAATAAATGCAGTAAATATTCATTAGAAGACATTTGACATATCAAAATGACCTTTGATAGTCAAATGACACAATATGTCACAATAATAATATGTCATGTCCTTAATATCGATTTTAAATTATCAGAATGGCGCGCGATTGCGCGCTTCTCAGACTTCCTGTCACACTGTTACACCTACTTTCGTCACTACAAATTGTATCATCAAAGAGTGACCCTGTATATAATACGACGTTCCTAGCTGTCAGTCCGTCGAGTGAGAGCGACAGGATTGCACAGGCGCCTGTAGTCTGTAGTACTAGGTGTTACAGTGAGTCAGTCTATAAGTATTCTACAGTTCCTATAAATAATTATTATGTTTGGCTATTTATTATTACGGAAAGGTCACAAATACCGTACAGTTATTTTAAGGACAAAGTAAAAATTATGATTGTTGAACACGAGGAATTTGAATGCAATAAATAATTGAATTGAATTGAATTGAATTTAAGATTAGTGTGCAGCGAAGTTGTCCCTTGTAAAGGGTCTTTCAACAAGGACGGGTCGATGTTAAAATTGAATAAAACTAGATGTGTGTGAGATATTAAAGAATTTTTTTTTTATTTGAAAGGCCCATTAATGCCATTATGAATGGAATATAACGCGAGGCACGTATTGTCAGGAGGTTCCTCACTCTGCAGCCCTGACCACCGGAAGCTTGGGCCCTGCCCCGCTGCTGGCGGTACTCTAGGATTAGGTTTTTATAATGTTTTATTGTTTTTATATTAAAATATTGAAAAAATCTAGTTTTAAGAAAGAAAATAAATAAAGAGAATAATAATAATAATAATTCTTTATTGCTTACACATTTATTGATTGTGAACAAACAGTTTTCAGGTTTCGTATAAACTAAAAATAGGTAACATTGTAGAATCAAATTCGTTTATTTACTTATTATCATTATTTAAACATAAATGAAAATGGTGGCCAATTTAAAAGTTTTGTATAGTGAAATAGTTATTCTCCTAGCACACTATACATATATATATTGGAAAGGGAAGAACGGATAATACCCTAGTGCCCTTACAGCCCTAGTGCCCTAGGAACCCTAACCCTAACCATAAAGTTAATAAATACACATATATATAAAAAAAGGATGCTTGTTTGTACTAGTCGACCTAAGGTAACAAGCGGAAAGTGAAAGGAATAAGGTATAAAGATGGATTTTCTCACTGCCAGTCAAGCAGGCTCACAGGACTGATCACACTGATCAGATATCTGACGGTTAAAGGTGTCTTGGCCGCAGTGAGAAGGTTTGTAGGTGATGGTAGGTTAACAGAATCGCAACACGTCTGAAGTCTGGTTACTAATGTAATTTATTTTAATTTTATATCAATTTATTTACATATGTGTGTATTAATTTATTAACAAAGATGTGTGGGTGACAATGGTTTGATGCTGTATTTATTCGCTGACAATGCGGTAGTTCTTCTTCACGATCAATCCTGTATTACGTGATGTGCTGAGACTGCGTATCCGTACTTCCGTAAGTCAATTACGTGATTGCTGAGAGTGCACATTCGCTGTTAATGCATGTTTACAGCACGTAAACAAGTGTTAAATCGCCAAATCAGTAGAAAAATCGGGAGAACTTCCGTGTACTCTCACAGTGGAAAAATTGTTGCATTTCAGTATTTTGGTAGAACAGAGCTAATATCGGTAGAAATACCGAAAAATCGGTGAGTTCGAGTCCATTGGACTACCACAAACTATCAAATTTTCTCAATAGCTCAGAACAATTTATTATTCTGAGCTCAATAGACTTTAAACTTTTTTTTATACTTAGCACGGCAAATGACTCCATTTTAATTTTACCTGATGTTAAGTGAAAATGGTATCCAGATGTAAAGACAACTGGTGCAACGTGAAAACAACGCAGCATCAGTTACCCTTACACTGCCTGTCCACAAGGAGCAACATCACGCCTCGTTTGAAGGACCCCATATCTTATGAAGGAGGGAAAACGTGTCCTGACGTAGGCTATTCCATCTTTTGGAGGTGCGACAAAGAAACAAGTCACCAAATTTCTTTGTGCGCGATGGAATATTTGAAACAGTGAAGTGGGATGAGGTCAAAGAGCTCTTCAGAGCACTCGCCGTGGTATAAGCGGTATAAAACGCAGAGTGACACAATATCTTTACGCAATTGCAGAGATTCAAGAGTATTTGCGATTTCTGCGTTGCCGATAATGCGTAGTACAGCGCGACGCTGCAATCTGTCCAAGGCATCAAGAAGACTTTGCGGAACCTTCCCAGATATGATCCCACCACGCAAGATCGAACCTGTGTCTTGTACAAAAGGCACAACTGGTCAAGCTTAAAGAATCGCCTCAGTTCAGAACACCGAGTTTTCTTGGGGCTGTTTTGATCACGGCTGCGATGTAGTCCTTTTGGTTCAGATCGCAACGAATCGCCATACCGAGCATGTTGATACTGCTCTGCAGGCTTAGAGATGTACCCTGAAGAGTAGGAAGGGGAAAGAATGCAGACTTTTTTGCTGTAAACGCACACACCTGTGTTTTTTTGACATTGAACTCAACAAGATTATTGGAGCCCCATTTAGATATGAGGTCCAATTCCCGATTGAGTTCAATGACAAGATTTACTCGATTCACTTCGGTTTCATTCAAGCCACCCTGCCGCTGGGTGACCGTTAAATCCCCCATGCACTGTGCTATCGTCTGCATAGCAATGAATATTTCCAAGTGAAAGCATATAATTGCTGTGCAGAAGGAACAGCGTGGGGGCTATCCCCCACGCTGTGTGCGGTGTGTTTCGTTCTATAACGAAACCTTGAGAGACACCAGCGCGCACTGACATGAATCGCGAAGCATCTCCATCAGACAGGACACGAATTCTACGCTCATGCAGGAAGCCAGCGACCCAGTTGCAGAACTGAGCAAGCAGACCACCATATGCCGGGAGCTTGGAAAGAAGAGCTTTATGTATATGGCATATTGCCATATACATAAAGCTCTTCTTTGAAACAATTATTGAAGACTTTTGACAGTTTTGGATAGGTTGATGTGCAGGCGTCTACGTCTGTACTAGCATTCTATTTTTTCGGGACGTGAACGTGGAGATAGCCTTATGTGGAACCATTCCCCAAAAAAGGGGACCGTTCAGACCCGTCAAACTACAGGCTTATAGCTATTACCTCAGTGCTGTGTAAAGGAGAATGGCGAGTTTGGCCTTGACTAGCTCTAAAGTAGAAATATACATAAAAAAAAAGTATTATTTTAGACGTTATAAAACACACAGTCCATTATTTTTTTAAACTTGTCATATTGCTAAAATATCAAAAAAACCTTTTAGTAATTTTAAAATGTAAATTATCGTATTTTTGAACGTTACTCTAAAGTCTGTTAATTACATTCCGTTACACCATAATTTATTTATCGAAAGATATAAAGAGCTACACTTAACTAAAAAGTAATGCGATTAACTAATATTAGTTTTGTAAGATAACAGTTTAACATACATTCCAAAACGTTTATTAGTGTACAATTCTGTAGGATATGCTAAATATGCATAAATAATTACTTACGATTTTGTGTTTTTACTTTGTAAAGGATCACTACGAATGTCAATGTCAAATAAACGTCATGTCTGTCACTGACAGTCGCTAGAAGTAGGTAGGTACCTACTTATTTTTATATATGAACCACTTTTACCACTGTCGAGCAAAACTTATCCAGAGGATAAAAACCAGTCCATTGCTTTCTTTCATTTTTTACATAGACCTAACTACCTTACGGGGAACTTTTTCTCGATAGTGGCGAAAAAGGGTACCTTTAAGCTAAAAGTTAGTTTAAAAAATGAAAAGATTTTACCTACTTATTAAATTAGTAGGTAGGTAGGGTCACCGGGTAAACGGTGGGTCAGTGGGGTACAGTGGGTCACGCACACATTAACGAAATCAGTGTAGGTTGCGCAGCCGCTTGTCCGCGCACAGACGCCTCTCCGCACGTAACCCCTCTCAACCAGTTCCAGCGCGGCCGCGCTCACCCGTCGACGTCTGACGCTCGATTTTCTCGCGGCGCTGCTAAAATATTTTGAAATGTAAGTTGATCTTTTGTTTATAATTGCTAACTAACAACAGATATCGATACAATTGTAGTACCATACTTTGACCTTGTTAGTACTCTGTAATATATTACATAAAGAATTGACTAGCGATTTGTTTTTAACTCGTTAATTCTTGTTTGTATTTAAAGTCGGCCTATGGTGAAGAGTAGGTCTGATTCACTGTGTACACAGTGGATTGCGATTCACTGTGTACTTGATGTTAAAGCGAAGCAAATGGGTTTGCTGCGAGAGTTAATCTTTAATTAAAATAAAATGATTTTGTTACAGAATGGGCAGAAATAGAAAAAATCGTAAAATTGGTACTCATACTGAAGACCAAATGCAAAAGGCATTAGATGCTATAAAAACCGGTAAAAGCATCAGGCAAGCAGCTGCAGAGCATAACATTGCCTTTTCCACTCTGCAAAGATATAATGGAAAAGAAAATCCTGACCGCCTGACACCAAATTATTCCGTTCGTAAAATATTTAGGGCTGAACATGAGGTGGCCTTATGTGACTATTTCAAAAAATGTGCCTTAATGTTTTACGGTCTTACCACTAGAGATTGCCGCCAAATAGCTCATCAAATGGCGAAAATAAATAATGTGCCAGTTCCTGAGAGTTGGGAAAGTAATAAAATGGCTGGTATCGATTGGTTCCGAGGGTTTCGTGAGCGATTCCCTGATATGTCGTTACGAAAACCTGAAAACTGCAGCTTGGCACGAGCTACAGCATTCAATAAGGAAACCGTTAAAATATTTTTTGACAACCTTCAAAATGTGCTTAGCCGCAGTCCAGCCTTTGCAGACGGCACGCGCATTTATAATTTGGACGAAACTGCTACAAGCACTGTGCAGAAAAATCCGAGAGTTTTAGCTCCAAAGGGAAAAAGAAATATATGCAAAGTCTCCAGCGGTGAAAAAGGTACGCTCGTCACAACGTGTAACATCATAAGTGCAGGAGGTATTGCACTTCCTCCCGCATTGGTCTTCCCACGCAAGAACATAAATCCTCGGATGAAAGTTGGAACACCACCAGGTTCTCTTATCCTCGCGTCTCCAACAGGGTGGATGAACACTGAAACTTTTGTAGAGGTAATGAAGCATTTTGTGGAGCGATCGGGATCTACAAAAGATTCTCCAACAGTCCTCATTATGGACAACCACGAATCGCATTTGTCGATTGCTGCACTTGATTTGGCCAAAGAGTCGGGGGTTACTGTGCTTACTTTACATCCACATACATCGGCAAAACTTCAGCCGTTAGACGTCGGTATCCATGGACCGTTTAAATCTTACTTTGCGTCAGCAATGGAGTCATGGATGATGCGGAATCCTGGATGTCCAGTGACCATTTACGAAATTGGAACGCTAGTTGGTCAAGCCTTTGAAAAGTCTATGACACCAGTAAACATAAAGAATTCATTCAAGAAAACTGGCATATACCCCTTCGACAGAAATATATTCTCGGAGGAAGATTTTATGCCGAGCAGCGTCACTGACAGGCCTACTGTTGCAGAACCGACAGGTATGTAGCACTCTTATTGTAAACATTAATAACAAGTAGCGCCTATTGCCATTTTGGTGTATTGTTTTGAGTCATCTTAAGGTTTCAAACATGCTACTTACGGTATATTTTTGTTTCAGCTTTTGTCGTCGACCGTAATGAAAACTTGACAGTGACCATTCAAGAAGCGGAAAATGAAATGTCAAATCGAGATGTTGACACTCCAAGTCCCTCTCTGATAGACGCCATTCAATCGTTTGTTCAATCTCCTTTACACAGCGCAAGTGCTGCGTCAGTACCGGATACGTTACCTTCAGAAGTTTGTGCTAGAATTCCAATTTCCCTGTCTCACTTGTGCTTGGAGGCAATAATTGCACCTATTAATGCAATTCCTGCAGTTCAATCAGAAGATAATCATCCTCTTTACTTAGATACTTCATCTCCACCATCAGCAGCTAGACACACTGATGAAACATCTGCCAAGTCATCATATGCCCAAATTGACTTATCGACCCGATTAGTAACACCAGAGGAATTCCGAAAACCTTTAAAAGCAGCTGCAAGGAATAATAAAAGAAAACCAAGGCGATTAGGTAAATCTCTTATTGCAACTGACACACCGGAAAAGAATGAGATTGAGAAAAATAAAAAGGCAATAAAAAGAAAGAAAGTACCGCAATCCAAAGGAAAGAAAGCTGTTAAAAAAGTTCTTCAAAGCGACTCGGAAGAGGATTGTGACATTATCTTAGATGATGACTCGCCAGATGAAGGGAGCTGGTTGAGTGATGAAGCAGACACTGTAAATATTATTACGCAAGAGACGTTGAAAAAGCCTTTGCCAAGAATGCCAAGAGAGGGAGAGTATGTTTTAGTAGAATTTACGTCCAAAAAACAATTATTGTACTATGTTGCTAAGGTACTAGAAGAACGAAATGACACACTTGAGCTCTATGTGAGTTACTTGAGACACAAGAAAGGGCATTTTTACATGCCAAATACTCCAGACTTGGCCTATGTCAAGGATGATAATATTAAGCTTTTATTACCAACTCCTGCATCAAGTGGTAGTACTGCTCGTCAACAGTCATATCTTACTTTTGGCGTTGACTTGAGTGGCATAAATATTCGTTAAATTCGATTCGATGATTCGATTTATTTTATAAAGAACCGTAACTGTCGATTTTATGACTGAAATTAATGTTCCTATTCTACGATTTTATAGCGATCTCTAATAATATTAAGTTTTTAATATTTACTAGGTAATAAGAAAATGTCTGTGATGATTATTTGTGAAAATACTTTTAATGACTGAAATATTAAGATAGCAATAGGATAAAAACGACAAATGTTAGTACAAACTAATCAAGACTAAAATGGTGATCTCCTGGTATTATTTTTTAGAACTAGGGTAGTTTCTGTTTAAGTTTCTTTCTGTCCGTCAGTTAAAGGATCATTTACGAATAAAACATAAGTCAGTTATCCGTTAGAGCTGTGCCTTAAAAAATAAAGGTGGATTTTTATTTTTAAATAAATATTTCTGATAATTTTATAACGACAGAACGTCGATTTTTTTAAAATATAAATTTAAAGAGTGCAACGCCTTAACAAAAGGTATAATATTACAATTTGATTATAATACTGCAAAAATATTTTAATATTATGACAATAACCTTTTGTCTTCGAAGAATCGTTTATTTTCGTTGTTTTATGTATCGATGGTTTCCTTTACTTAAATAAATATATAATTTCATATTTAAATGTTTTTAATTACCTACTAAAAACCCTAGACCCATTGTTAACCAGGGGGTGATTCATTGTTCACCACCCAGTGTACACAGTGGGTCAATTTTGCTCTTTTAAAAAAATCTTATTTACACCGCTCTCCATTATTAGAGGTCAATTATTTAGTAATATTCTGAAAGCTGATAAAATATGCTATACATCAATCTAAATTTTAAGCTTATCTGACTGATAGGTTTTGAGAGACAAACGATTAAAAAAAAGTGACCCACCGTTTACCCGGTGACCCTACTTACTTACTTTTTTTTACATATTTAGAGTCTACACAGAGTAAATATCCATACGCTCGGCGCTCTGGCGGCTAAGTGCGCTGACGCGCTGTAAAATAAAACGCATCGTAGTTTTTGAGGTTTCTGTCATCAATTACCTAGTCTTTTTTTGAGCGAAAATCTTATTCTTTATGGCATGCCATTACTTTTTTTTCATTTTTTTTTATTTAGCTTTTTACAAAAAATATACATAGTTAGCATAGTTTAATAGCAACCAAATACGCACACCAATATTGATTTCAAGTGTCTGCCAATTGAACGGATAATTTTTGATTCAAAATTGACATATAACCTAAAAAGGTTTCAAATTATAAATAAAAAAAACTGACAAGTTTTATGTTGCTATTTGTTTTTGAAATAGCATTATAACCTCATAATCTAAAAGAATTCAATAATCATAACATTAGACCCACTTATTAAAATTCAAGGCCAGGCTTATATGAAATCTCGCCATTCTCCTTTATGGCGAGGATCTTAAATAACCACCTGACCCGATACCTAGAAGCTGACTCTGTTATTTGCGTTCGACAATACGGGCTTAGACCGAAACGATCCACAGATGAAATTGTAGCGTATACGTTACGCACCTCTGGAGTGAAACTATCGACAAACGTAGCGAGTCACTGGGTATCGGCATTGACATGCCTAGGCATTTGACAGGGTCTGCCACTATTGTCTTCTCTCCAAGCTCCCGGGGCGTACGGTCTACCAGCCCAGTTCTGCCCCTGCCTAGCCGACTTCCTGCACTAGCGCAAAATCCGTGCCCTTCCGGATGGATGCGCTTCTCATCACATGACTGTGAACGTCGGTATCCTCAGGGCTCCGTTTATCCCCCACACTGTTTCTCTTGAACATAAATGATATGCTCCAACTTGGGGACGAGTGATGATTCTAGTTTTGAGATTTCAAAAGAAATATTTTTTTTTAATCAAAATAAAATGTAGGTAGTCTATGTTATACCCACAAGGTTTATAGCATTATATCAGTGAAAGAATTTCTGGAATTGGACCAGTAGTTCAAGAGATTAGCCCCGACATACAAACAAACAAAGTCACTTTACCTCTTTATTATTAGTATAGATATAGATATATGATAAAAACATGGTCTAAGAACTTGGTACTTCTGACCTGGGCTTTCTGGTACTTACAGCCCAGGGTTTCCTAGTTTAATACCAGTAGCTGTTCAATTGTGTTTAAAATAAATTCAATTCTTTAAAAAAACTTTTATTTCTTCTGGCGAGTCAACATTTCGACAAAATAATGACCTTTATCGATATTTCGCCAAAATTTATGACTATTGCTCATGCGTAATAATAATAATAATACTGCCATGTGGGATATTGATTCGACAATCATTGTGCCGATAGTCGTGTCTGCGAACGGTCTGGTAGCGAAGAGCCTCGACCAACACCTTAAAAAAAAAAAAAAAGCGCCGACAAAAAAATGCCAAAAATGCAGATACGGTTAAGTAAATATAATTGAAAATACTATCGTATTAAATGAACAAAATATATATTTAGTATCATAGGGAACGTGTTTACAATTTGTCAGAACCATAAATTCATAACACGCTATAGTTTTTTCTACAATATCATTTAAAGTTGGGCAAAAATCATGAAAACGAGTGGCGGCGTTTAGTAGATTTCTTATAGTTTATCTAAATTATTGTACCTCTGATTTTGTCTAAGCAATCATCAATGGATAAACTACAAATTGCTAGACTACATATTCGATTCATCAAGTGGTTATTTAAATAATTATTTTTTATTAAGCACCATAAATTCCCCATACAAAATTAGTATGGCCGCGTGGCATCAAATAAATATGGACGACGACATTTCAAATAAAACATATGACGTCACTTATGGACGGCGCACCCTTAAGAAACTCTCGCTCAATGGTTGGATCAAGGGTCAGATACAGAAGGCGGTACTCTTGGACACGGCGCGGATAGTCCGAAGTTTCCTGTCTCTGCAGCCCTAACCACCGGCAGCATGAGCCCTGCCCTGTTGCCGGCGGCGGTACCCTAGGCTAGGTTTTTTATAATATTTTTATGTTTTGTATGTGCTTTTGTATTTTACTTTTGTATTAATATTATAAAAAACCTAGGCTAAGAAAAAAAAGAAATAAAGAGATAATAATAATAATAATATTAATAAATCTTTATTTGCATAGAACATTTAACATTTATTTTTAAGCAGCATTTTATTTAAGTTTACAGTTATATTTATAACTACAGGTATAGGTAGGTACCCCAGTGGTTTTAGATAAATAGTAAAGGACATAATGTGAATTAATGTGATGTAACTGAGGGTGTGTCTCGGACCGCACTGTTTATTTATACTTCACGTTTAGACGTCACGTCACGTCAGTGACGATCAGTGTCATGTCAGATCTATAGTGTATCAATCAGTCCAATTTTACGTAAAAAAGAGAGGTCTGTGTTAAAAAGCGTATAACTTCTAGTCTTCCTTCTAGAGATTTGTTAAAATGAATATGTTATGGAAAAGTAGTAATTTAATTCGAATTGGCGTTAAGTCTTCCACAAGAAAAAGTATGTTATATTCTACACAAAGTAAATTAGTATCACCTGTACTTGACGGAATCGTTATAAGCCAAAATTGTGCGACTAAATTAAAACAGCTATGTAAAGATAATAACACCTTCCTGCGACTATGCGTAGAAAGTGGAGGATGCTCTGGATTTCAATACAAATTCGATCTCGATAATAAACTAGCAGAGGATGACAGGTACCTATTTATAATTTGTCTTGAACTCAAAATATTTTTTAACGAACAGTATTATATTGCGTTCATTGATCGAAGTGTATAATGTGGCTACTGTGTGTTCAGTTCACGATTTATTTTTCTATGATAAAGCATAGATTTGCATTTTAAATAAAATTTGTAGTATAATAGTTTCATTTTGGCATTGTTCGTGTTTTTGTATGACAGCTAGCTAACCCCCTTACAAATAAACACTATTTAAGCATTTACTTAGTTAATCATTGTTTTGTCAACGTCACACAAACGTCGTTCTCAATTTGAGAAAAAGAGACAAAACAATGATTAACTAAATAAATACTTAAATAGTGTTTATTTGTAAGGGGGTAAGTTATTGTGGTTATTGTAATACGTTTGTCAAAGCTTGGCCAGTTAGATAGAAGAACTTTTAATACAAATACTGATGTATATTTATCAATTTTAAGGTGAAAGTTAGTTTTTTCCCTTTCAGAATATTCGAACGAGATGGTGCTAAGGTTGTGATAGATGAAACATCACTGGAGTATATCAGAGGGTCCACTGTGGATTACCACACAGAACTAATCAGATCTGCCTTTAGAGTTATACAAAATCCAAATGCTGATTTAGGTTGTTCATGTGGTGCAAGCTTTTCCATCAAAATTGATTAGATTTAAAATAGGTGTCTAAACATATTGGTATGAAATGTACCCTTAGAATAGTCATGAATTTTTGTTGTATGTTGCAGCTACATAGATGGTTTATATATCAGAGTGATTGAACAATTTCTCTTAATGTAGTGTATATCACACAGAGTATGTACTGTATGCACATTGCACAGCTATGTCAATCATTTTCAGCTTCTGACCATAGCTTATGCTAGCCTCACCCTTACGTTAATGGTAATATTGTAATGGTTTAATGTTGTGTTGTGGCCCTTAACCCTATTCTTGGCAGAGTTTTTTGTGTAATAAATAAAATGTGTAATAAAAAAATATATTTAATTGGTAGAATTATGTATAAAATGTATTCTTTTTTCACTACTCGAAATATTGCCTAAATATCTATGCCAAGAATAGGGTTGATTGCCAATTCCTCGAAATATCTATGCCAAGAATAGGGTTGATTGCCAATTCCGCTAAGTGCATTTGAGCTACTTTCAAGAGAGACAAAAAACCGATCTGTCGGAAGTAAATTTGAGTCAGGTTCATGGCTACTTATTTGTCCTGTGCTAAGATCAAACAACAACTTAGACCGCCAGTGTTTGCCTGTTTTAGACATGTTTCAATTTAATTTATTTTTGTGCTCAATCTGTAAACAAAGAACCAAAATTATGGTTCATAGAAATAAAGTAGGTATATTGAATAATTAAAGTTTCCGAATCAGGTGATTATAAGTTTGAGTTAGGGAAGCGGAGTCACAATCCTCAGCAGTGAGGAAACAATTAGGAAGAGAGAATTTCAATAACTACAAAGAAATCGCTACAACACGGTACGTGTGGACGTATGACAGCCTTTGCCCAGCAGTGAAACACAACATAGGCTAAGGAAAAGAAACAAAGAAAACTAATGGTGCCATAAACTTTCTTTTGATACAGATAGAAGTAGGCATTTCTCGTCTATTAAATACAAGTATGTAGATACCTAAGCAAAAAAATAAAGATCTTTTTAATAGTAGGTAGTTAGTGTAGGTAGGTACATTGAATTTATGTTCAGTATTAGGACAGTATACCTACCTACTGTTTTGTAAAGTTGTTAGCATTGCAATAACACATACCTACCGATACTAAGAAATATCAATCGATTTATAGATAATTGACAATATCATCACTACATCACGTCACGTCATAAGCGCTTCGTCGAAAAATGCATTTAAGAACAGGCTGGATAATTTATCCAAATCACATGACGCACACGCATCAGCGCATTGAGCTGCTAGTGTGTTCTCCCCCCCAAATAATAATAATAATACATATATGAAAAAAGCTTTCACGTTAAAATCATTTGTTGTAGGTACCTACTTACCCAAAATCCAAAAAAACTAGTGAAACGATGTACTCTATACTAATTTCATACATGTGCAGCAGCGGTTATCAATTTATTTGAATGTCTTTGACAACAAAAACCTGTATGTGCTTTGAAGCAATGTGTCATTATTTTCCAGACTACAATGACTAAAGTGTTTTGTCAAAACCCGATCCAAGTTGAATTTGTGTATACTGATTTTTGCATTAGACTCGGAATTTTTTTTTTTAAAGCCAAATCTGCCAAAATAAAAATATCGAAGAAATGCACATAACGGAATTGGCAATCTCATCGTTGATACTTTATATTGGTATTATTAGTAAAAAAATAGTTTCCAAGGTTTCATTTATAAATATTTATTTTTTGTCTAATAACAAATTAAGATGTTCTCTTTGTTCATATTTGTGTGGTAGGTTTGTTGGTAGTAACAGTCTTATAAAATTAATGTAACATAATATAAATTACCTATTTATTAGGTACTGTTTATAAATGTATTGGTTTTCTAGTATTTAGGTAAGTTATTTATTTATTTTTCTCCACAATTGCTACATGTATAAATTGTAGGAGTACAGTGAAGTGATGTTTTGTTTGCTTTTTATTGTTGATAGTTCTTTAATCGAATATTTTATTGTAAATGAGTTGTTTCTCTGCTCACTCGGACTTTTCGCTTCTGCATTATTAAATTTACTTCCACAATAAATAATGTACTTAAATCAACATGTATGGGAAGGGTAGAAACGGAGTGTTGCCTCTTGTTTTAGAAGTTTTATGAACTTACATGTTTTGCTGCAACTGCACATATTTCCATTTATGCTTCTTATTCTAATTTCCCTTAAAAATTTTCAAAGCAAATAATATGAACAGGAATTTTAGTTTTCCATTTCCAGTTATTACTTTATTAATAGAATAAATAGAGGACTAATTTATCTATGTCATACATCATTTAAATCAACTTGAACAACGGGATAATATAGACAGAGGCCAAAAATATCTATAAAAATAATGAAGATCACATTTACAATTCTCTAATCTATACTAATATTATAAAGCTGAAGAGTTTGTTTGTTTGTTTGTTTAAACGCGCTAATCTCAGGAACTACTGGTTCGAATTTAATAATTCTTTTTGTGTTGGATAGTCCATTTATCGAGGAAGGCTTTAGGCTATATAACATCACGCTGCGACCAATAGGAGCGAAGCATCAGTGAAAAATGTTGCAAAAACGGGAAAAGAGCCTAAAAAATTAAAAATGCTGCCGAAAGTCACTATTCCACGCGGACGAAGTCGCGAGCACAGCTAGTTAATAATAACAGCCCCGTTAGCCCTAATATAATGTAGAAAATAAGTAGTTAACCTGATTTGTCTGTGATATGAGTGTTTAGGTAAACTAAAGAAAGAGAGAGGTTAAAATTTTTAAATTTATGATGATTAAGGGCCAACATATGGTCCTTTTAGCTGTTTGGCGAACTTTCCATTTGTTAAACCGGGTTAAATATATTAACACCATATTGCCAGATCAAAAGATACTGTAAGCTCTATCTGCGTAAAACGGAACGCACCTGATTAAATTTAAATGAGGGTTTTTATGCTACTAACTAATTATGAGACAACCAACACGTCAGTCTCCCTGTGACCACGGACCCTGCAAAGGGTTCGAAACGTCAGGATAAACATTATTTAAAAGTAATGTGTAAACTTAGATTAAGTGTGTAAAATAAACGCGAGTAGATTCATTAAAGTTGTTTAATTTTAATAAATATATTAAGTTATTTTTTTTATTAAACGCCACTTTAGAGACTGAGGTTTATAAATGGAAAGTTTACCGAACGTAGAGTAGCCTAATAAAGTGATTAATAAATAAATGAAATAAATAAAAATATCGTGAAATTTTATTATTTAATGGATATGGTTTTAAATGAAACTGTAATAATTGAACACTTTAAATGGTTCTTTTAATTTTTACATAAAATAGGTATACAGGTACTGTTGTAACATTTTAATGTGACTGAGATACATTGATTGCAGCCCACACGTTGTCCAGGCTGGCAGGGGGT
This sequence comes from Eudonia lacustrata, assembly GCA_947562085.1. Classification (NCBI taxonomy): domain Eukaryota; kingdom Metazoa; phylum Arthropoda; class Insecta; order Lepidoptera; family Crambidae; genus Eudonia; species Eudonia lacustrata. The sequence goes on along the minus strand of OX387325.1, from coordinate 12,366,884 downwards.
AGGGTCTTTACAGGGTCGGCCTTCTTAATGGGGTTGACAGCGGATCTGAAATTTGATTAAGTTACGTTACATAAATCAACGTCAAAAAACATGTACTCTAAGGCGCATTGGCGGCCCTAGACATTTTATTAGGTGGTGCGACATCCCAAAGTGGTGCCCGCCCCTCTAATACAAACAATACCCTAATGTTCCTATACTATGCAGTAGCTTGTCCATGATTGATTATGTATATATAGTAGGTACTAGAGGGTGCGTGGTGCATTCGTGTTAAAGAAATATTGTCCATCCTGTAGGCTTAGCCAAAGTAACATTAAGAAAACGATAGCGAAGTTCGAAAGAATAAAATTTGTGGGATTTACATAAGCCGCGCTAAATCATGTGGTCAATCTTATGTCAATCCCATAATGTATGAAGCCAATACTATTTTGTCGTCGTAGTATGGCGACGTCATCGTTGGTATGCGTTTGTGGCGCCATCTGTTGACACGGTTGAGAAGGTGTTTGCTTCGTGTCGAATAATGTGCGGCGTATGCGGTAGGTGGAGCCGCCACAAATACATTTTATTCTTTTCGAACTTCGCTATCGTTTTCTTTTACTTTGGCTACCGCCACTGGTTGTACTACTCTGTTACAATATCAAGTGCTTGCCCCTGGTGTGGTGAGGTGTTGTCACCCCAACCTGTGTTGTACAGATGAGAAATGAAAAACCGTCAATAATTTTATTCAACAACTTTTCGGCATTTTTTTTGAATAATTTCGGCGCGGGCTGGTTAGATAGCTCAATTGGGAGAGCACTGACCCGGTATGTCAGAAGAGTGCAGGTTCAAATCCTGCTCGTGGAAATTTTTTGAACATTTATGTTTTTGTAATTTGTTCGCAACAAATTATGAATAACCTAGATGAGCAACTTTTCGCAAATACAAAATTTTGTACTGTTTCGCCGTGCGTAAGAATAAATTACTCGATGATATGTCATCAGTACACAGTACAGTAGAGTACCTATATCACAGAATAACTAATAGTACCAGGGTCTACATGAAGGAGTGAAACAACTGACTGACTGAGTGCTACCCTAAGAAATGCGCTGAACCGTTCCCGAAAATGAGCTAGCGAATTTAACCTAGTTGTAATTATACATATTAGAGTCGGTGATCGTTGCCCGAAAGCACTATGCCGAAAGGTTGATTTCGGCGCTCGCAGCGCCTAGGGCGGCCGCCGCCACTGCTAGGGCGCTACACAGACATGGAACTTTAACGTTTTAAGTTGCCAGTTTCCCTAAATGGCAATCACTAACTGTTGACTATGGATTTGAAAAGTTTATTTGGAATATCGGCAAGCGAAAACTGTTGCAAACTTTAAAAATTTGGTAGTTTCTTTAACTTCATCATCATCATCATCAGCTCATTTTTATATCCCCACTGCTGGGGCACGAGCCTTCCCTACGGATGGATAGGAAGAAGGGCCATAAACCACCACGCGGGCCCAGTGCGGATTGGTGGTTGTTAACGACTGCTAATGCAGCCGGGACCAACGGCTTTACGTGCCTTCAGAAGCACGGAGGAGCTCGAGATGATAAATTTTTGGTCACCCATCCGATGACCGGCCTTTGCGAAAGTTGCTTAACCTCAGCACTCGCAGACCGGGCGCGTTAACCGCTGTGCCATCGAGCTCCCCACTTCTTCTTCGTTCTTTCATCATCATCATCATCATCATCATCATCTCAGCCAAAAGACGTCCACTGCTGGACAAAGGCCTCCCCCAAGGATCTCCACAACGACCGGTTTTGTGCTGCTCGCATCCAGCGGCTTCCCGCGACCTTTACCAGATCGTCGGTCCACCTTGTTGGAGGCCTGCCCACACTGCGCTTTCCGGTACGCGGTCGCCACTCCAGGACTATCCCGCCCCAGCGGCCATCAGTCCTGCGAGCAATGTGACCTGCCCACTGCCACTTGAGCTTAGCAACTCTTCGGGCGATGTCGGTTACCTTTGTTCTTCTGCGGATCTCCTCATTTCTGATTCGATCACGCAGAGAAACCCCGAGCATAGCCCTCTCCATTGCTCTTTGAGTGACCTTGAGCCTTTTTATGTCATCACTGGCAACACACACTGGTCAAAGACTTTCGTCTTGAGACACTGCGGTATATCGGACGAGAAGATATTTCGTAGCTTACCGAACGCTGCCCAGCCTAATTGGATTCGACGATTGACCTCTTTGCTGAAGTTGGACCTACCTAGCTGGACCGTTTGTCCCAGGTAAACATAATTGTCCACAACTTCAAGGGCAGAGTCCCCAACCTTCAGAGGAGTGGGTACGACACGTGAGTTCGACATAACTTTCGTCTTCTCCATGTTCATTTTAAGACCCACTTGTTGAGAGACTCTGTTGAGGTCACCGAGCATTGCGCCGAGGTCTTCCAGGGTCTCAGCCATGACCACTATATCGTCAGCAAACCGAAGGTGAGTGATGTATACGCCGTTGACGTTGATGCCGAGTCCTTTCCAGTCCAGAAGCTTGAAAACATCTTCCAGTGCAGCAGTGAACAGTTTCGGAGAAATCACATCTCCCTGTCTCACTCCTCGCTGCAACTGTATAGGTTTCGAGCTCTGGTCCTGAAGACGGACTGACATAGTGGCGCTTTCATACAAACACCTCAACACTTCGATGTACCGATAGTCAATTTGGCACCGCTGGAGATCGAATCGAAGGCTTTTTCATAGTCCACAAACGCTAAGCAAAGAGGCTGGTTATACTCTTCGGTCTTCTGTATAACCTGCCGCAGCGTATGTATGTGGTCTATGGTGCTGAAGCCTTTTCGGAAACCGGCTTGTTCGATAGGCTGGAAGTCATCAAACCTGCGTGCGATTCGAATTCGTTCTTTCACTTATTTTTAATAGTATTTTCAACTAAAGTTGCCTATCTGCAGAGCGCCTAAGGTTATCTTAAGTTTTTCCGAGACACCCTCAGTCCGGACATGGTTCAGGGTGCCTAGTGTGGGTTTTGTTTACTATTATCCGTATTCATTCGATCACGTTTACGAAAACGAAAATTAGTATGGCATTGAAGTAGCGCCTCCTGGCGGCATACGAGAAGAGTTAACATTTTGCCATACAAATTCTCGTTTTCGTTAACGTGATCGAATTGCGAATGAAACCCGCACTAGGCACCCGATAGTCCAATGGCAATGAGACTCATCGATAAATGTTTAAAGCAAGGAGCCATATAATTAGGTTTTATTTAAAATTAAGTAAATAAATTTAGAAAGTAATAAATTGAGGCTAGAGCTTATGGTTGCAATGATTGCAATATCATGAAGATGTTAATAGACTTATTCCCTTTCTAATATAATTGAGTTTATAACTCAAATAGGCTTTGCTTATTTACTTATTAGGTACATATCTCTTACATAATATTGTGATGTGATAGTGAAATGGAGTTTACTGTTATTTAGTCTATTTGATAACAACTTGCATTAATTAGCATAACAACGCAAAGTATAAAATAATACTTCTATTTCTAATCTCTTTTTAAGTGAGCTAAATGACTTAAAATTTCATATTATGCATATTTTATCATAACCGGCGCGGGCGGCATTAGCAGCCATCCGCACGGGCCCGCGTGGTGGTATATGGCCCGTCTCCCTATCCATCCATAAGGAAGACTTGTGACTTGTGACTAGTATTGACGACATATTTCGGTATTTCATTAAAACTCGACTGCTAATGCAGCCGCGCCGGTACCAACAGCTATACGTGCCTTCCGAAGCACGGAGTATAGCTACTCCGAATATTCTAGCGAATGATGTTATGCAGAAACGGATTCCAGATGCAAAAACAGCTAGTGGAGGACAGATTGTGTCTCGCTACACTATAGGTGCCAAGTGCGAGTTTAATTCGCTATTCGATCACGTTAACGAAAACGTCAATTTGTATGGCAAAATGTTAACTCTTCTCGTTTGTCGCCAGGAGGCGCTGCTAAAATGCCATACTAATTTGCGTTTTCTTAAAATCGAATGAATACGGATAGTAGGTAAACAAAACACACTAGGCACCACATATAACCATTTTGACGCTAATCCGTCCGCGTCCTCACCTTGCTTGCCGACCCGCAAGTTGCTTCTTCACACCTCGTTTAAAGGACCAAGGTTGTAGGAAGAAGTAGGTTGTCTTCTCAGTACAATATCTCCTGCCCAGAGTAGATAGACTTACGAACCGATGGCATAAAATGACGTTCATAAGAACTATTTGTAGCCTAAACTGAATAAATGATTTTGAATTTTGAATTTTGCAGAAGGTAGGGAATACGTGTCCTGGCTGGAAAAGCAGTCCCTTTTTTGATAGTGCGACAAGCAGCTTTGCTTTATGCAAAACAAAGCATGGCGGCATGTAAGACACGTGTTACGTTACTGCGTATACATCACGCGTCTCGTTTTCATAACTGCAATAACATTGAGATGAGTACTGACTGCTATATTTACTTACTGCTGCAAATCCCCATTGAAGACAAAGGCTTCGTTGACTTTCTTCACGTTATGGGGCGAGTACCGGTTGTAGAAGCCCCAGATGCTATTCATCAGCTTGCTGTTGTACTTCACTGGCGATAGTTCGGCAACTGGAATTTTTAACGTTTAAAAGTTGTAGAGAGCAATAATTAACAATTTAAATAAATAAAACACCGGTTCATCCTAACAACCAACATTAAATATTTGTATAAGTTTAAAGTGATTTATCCAAACATTGATAAAGCAACGCTAAGGTAAGGAAATAAATTGTATTCTATGAAGGGAACACATTCATACGACTGTTAAAATTGTAACAGTTAAACATCATCATCATCAGCTATCAATTTCGAGTTCCAACCGACACGACGCAATCGCTTTTTAAAGTATTATGAGAAATATAATAAATAACTTATCGAAATAATATAGGTTTGATTTCTTAATTTTTTTTTAGCTAAACCAATATGGGTTCATACAAAAATCTTTAAGTACATAGGTAATAATTTTCTATTTCCAAAGAAAAATATACGTCACTGGTCTAGACTCTAGGGTCAGTGCTTGAGATAACTTGTACGGTACGCATGTACATACGCGATATGTACAACAAATATAATCAGTTTAAGTTTCTTATAAATTTGCATTTAAATGAAGACATTAATTACCTAATTAAAACTCTCAATACGATTAATTTATTTATTTATTTATTTGGGAAAACATACAATACAATGAAGCATAAAGATATTACATAAAAACAGTGCATAGATCAGTAAAGTTTCCACTAATTACTAAATCGTTTAAGTTAGATAAAACAGAATTTATATAATTATAACACTAAATTTAACCTCTAACAAATTTTAACCTTTAACAAAGACAAAAAAAAATAAGAAATCCGTTAACAATTTTACTATTCTCTGCAACAACGTTTAAAAGTACCTATCGTGTCATTAAGAATATCAGTATCCAACTTGAGTTTATTATAAAGTGAACACGACCGATATAAGAAGGTGTTTGACAAATACTTGGTACTAACAAAGGGAACACTTAATATGTTTTTATTGCGTGAGCTTGCTCGGGGACATCTGAAATTTACAAAGCTTAAAAGGAAGGGTGAATGTATATTGTTATTTAATAACTTATATAAAAACATCAAGTCACGTTCTGTGCGGCGTTTCTCAAGCGATTTAAGATCGGCATGGTTACAATGCTTACACTTATAGGACAAATGCTTTACGAATTTTCTTTGTATGCGTTCAATATTGTTAATATGTATCTTGTACTGAGGGTTCCAAACTGTTGATGCATACTCCAGAATCGATCTTACATATGAATTGTACAATAGTATTAAAGTTGAACATTTTTTGAAATCTTTTCCAATTCTTATTATGAAGCCGAGCATTCGGTAAGCCTTTGATGCAATATAATTAATATGGGTTTTAAAAGTTAATTTCTGGTCAACATACAATCCCAGATCCCTCACTACCAACACCCTTTCTAAAACACAATCACTTAATTTATAATTATAATCAATAGTATCTCGTCTTCGAGAGAATGAAATAACATGACACTTTTGAGCATTCATATGTAACATATTATTTTTACAGTAATCACTCAAACCATCAAGATCGCTTTGCAGCAATGCACAGTCTGAAGGAGATTGAATAACTTTAAAAATCTTCATATCATCAGCATACAACAGTACGCACGATTGCTTAAAGGTTGAGGCTATGCTGTTAATATAAACATTAAACAACAGGGGTCCAAGGTGAGAGCCCTGGGGAACACCAGAAGTAACAGTCATAAATGTTGAGCAGTAACCCTTTATTGTGACAGCTTGACTACGTTCCCTCAAGTACGATGCCAACCATCGCAACAAGTCCCCATGAATACCCATTTGTTCAAGTTTTATCATGAGTATGGAGTGTGAGATCCTGTCAAAGGCCTTGGAATAGTCAGTATAAATAACGTCAACCTGGTGGCCCTGGTCCATGGCAGAAGCAACCTTGTGAATAAACTCGCACAAATTACTTTCAGTAGACTTTTTATTCATAAAGACATGTTGTTCGTCTACTAAAAGCGGTCTGAGCAAAGGGTACAACTTATCATAAACTATTTTTTCAAAAAGTTTGGGCAAGGTGCTCAATTTGGAAATTGGTCTGTAATCCATAATGCAATGTTTATCTCCGGACTTAAAAATAGGAATAACATATGAACGTTTCCAGAATTCAGGCATAACCCCAGAACTAATTGATAGATTGAACAAAAGAGACAATGGTAAAGCCAGGCATTGACGACACATTTTTAGAAATATTGGTGGTATACCGTCGGGACCACTACCCTTTTTTACGTCGATCCGTGCCAAATACCTTTCGACATCAGCTTCAGAAACCAAAATGCTGCCTATTGCTATGCTCATATTGCTCGTGTCAAAAATATTTTCTGCCACTGATGAACCTGATTCCACAACAAAAGCAGAATGAAAAAACTGACTGAAGTAATTGCAGATTTCTTTGCCAATAGAAGACATCTTATCACCGAAATACATTGTATCAGGAATGTCAGCGTCAGATTTTTTTGATTTAACGAAAGACCAGAAGTGCATCGTAGCACACCGTTTGTACCCTTTTCTGTCTTTCCCGCAGTAAACGATAGGCCTCAAGATCGTTTAATCTTCCATATGTTTTCCATCTTTTGTGATACTTTAACTTTTCTTTTATAATTTTAATTAGAGCTTTTGAATACCATGGAGGATAGTGGGAGTCAATTTTTATGGATACGGTTCGAACATGTTTAATTAATGGCTTTATAGAATCTTTCAATAGCAAGGGCCATATCTCTGACATTAAGAAGGTTTTTCCAATCGATTGTTGATAATGCGTCATTGATGAGAGTTTAATCGGCAGATTGAAACATTTTAACAAACCGAGGCAACTCAGGAAGTGGCTTAAAACAGATTGACTGTATTTTAATTTCCAAAGATGGATGATGAGCATCCTCGGGGACCAACGGAGACAGACAAAGGCTTACCACACAATGCAAACTACTAAAAACTAAGTCGAGAAGTCTATTATTACGGTTAGGGATAAAGTTCAATTGCTTCATGTTTGAAAAACTCAAGAAACCACCAACCGATTGAACACAAGGATCATCGCTATCAAAATTTACAAGACTGTTGTTGTCGTTGCATTGAGACCAGATTGCAGAATAGATGTTGAAATCCCCGACCACGAAAAACTCGTCACTCGGATTATTCATTACAAAATCCGAAGTAGACTCGAAGAATGTACTTAAAAAGCCATGATGAAGACGACCGTGAGGAAAATAGCAACAGTAAACGTGAAGCAATCTTGTACGGAAAGCGGATTGAACGTTAATAGAAACTTTAAGAACTTCCGCAGCAGCACCTTCCATAGTGATGGAACTTGAAAAGCACACACGCAGGTCACGTCGTACCGCCACTAGTACACCCCCCCCAAGACGGTCTCCACGCGAGTCATAATCACGATCACAACGGTATACATTGTAGCGCTGGTCAAACAATTCAGTATCAAAAAATAATACCGGACAACAACCATGTCTCACTTAGGCAGACGACTTCATAAACGGCCAGCATGAGGTTTCGGAAAAAGGTTCCTGTTTTCGTACGCAGGCCGCGAACGTTCTGATAATATACTATGATATTGTTACCAACCGCCATTTATACAAAAAAGTATATATGAATTCACAAACACAAAACATATAGATTGAATTATTATTATTAATGTTCACCCGACATACATTCTTTGTACGACTATAAAAGAAGCAGTGGACACCGAGCAAGCTCCCAAGAAGAAATAAAAAGTAAACAGAAACAATACGATTCGCAAAACAACTATACATGCTCACTTGATTTTGTTTAAATCGCTCTTATTAGATATAATTATAACAGGACTAGTGTCATCACGACGCACCAGAATTGCACAATTTTTAACCCAGGTATACCTATAATTCTTATCCTTAGCTATTGCCTTAGCTCGCTGTAGGAGGGCTTTATTTATGCCCGTAAGGTGATCATTAAAAAATATTTTGTCATCCTTACCAGCAAAGCCAATATCACTGGCTTTCAGCTTAAGCTTTTTAGCGCTAGCCAAAAAGTCATCATTCCTATAGCGAGCCAAGAATCGAACTACAATCGGCTTAATCTTTTTAATTTCCTTGTTTTTTGGTGCAACTCGAGTAACAAAATCCACATCACGGGATAAATCAATTGAAAAATCAGCATGATCAATCAGCAATACTCTTGACAATTGACAAAAGATTTTCACCCTTCTTTTCAGGGATTCCGAATATCTCTATGTTAGAACGCCTTGCCCATTGTTCTCGGCTGTTATTTTCAAGTTCCATTGCACTAATAGATGAGTGTAAAGCTTTCAACTCCGCCGGCTGACATGAAAGTTTCTTCAAACCATTCTCAAGGACATCAACTCTTTTCGTTATATTTTCAAACTCCCCGTTAATGAAAGTCATTGCCTCTCGAATGCTGGATATCTCTTCTTTTAACGATTTAAGTTCTTTCGATATTATATCCACAAATGATGATTTCAAATCCCGCAACAAATCACATCGCATCCTCTGAATTTCAGATGAAATATAGCTCTTGATGTCCGATGAGGATGAAACTGAGGCATTATCTGTAGGTGGCGACAGTGTACAAGAACCACCTCTTTTCGCAGAAACATTTTCGTTCACACTCTGCGGACCACGAGAACCATCCCGGACGGGGGTATTGTCACTTGTCCGTTGTCGAGGTTGAGACACAGAGCAGTCCAGGCATACAAACGATTGCCTATACTCAGTAGTGAAAATCTTTCTCTTTTCAGATGGAAACAAGCATTGCGTATGATAGTTATTCTTACACTTCGAACATACCAACGCTCCCGTAGTCGCCTCTCTTGTTGAGTTACAGCAGGCAAATTTCATTTCTCAATATGATAAAAAGGGAAGAAAAAAAAAATTTTTTTTTTGTTACTTTCCTCTCAGATGCAAGTCTAGTATAGCGACGTCAATGTCTCGTCTGCGCTGTCTTATCAATGGCGCAACCACTGGTCTACGTCAGAGCGGAATTATTAACAAACTGACCGCACAAACTCGAACAAAAATTACACTTGCAACTTGTTATTGATAATAACGCCGTATACAACACTTTTATGATTGGTTTTATATTTGTAAACTGTTTTATTTTGCGCTAAGCACCAAACTTTTACTATTTGAACTATTTTTTTAAAGAAATACTAATTAAAATCAGTAGCTTAAACGGAGGTTTGTCAAAGAGGTGTTTATCTAACTGTGTCAAAGATTAAGAATGATTAGACATTTAATTTCAATAGATGATGTATAGTCAGCCTCCAAAAGATTTTCGTGTTATGACGAATTAGAACTTATTTATCGATGTGACCAGTTGTACCCTAAATCTATTATCATTGGTCTGTGTCAGCGTCAAAGTGATTCTGTTAACATTTTAACATTTCTGTCTGTTAACATTTGACAAATCAACTTAATTACAAGATATTTGTTAACAGATGTCAATGAAAAGTGTACCCGTCTGTAATTGACATAAGGTGGATTTTTGGAATAGAATAGAATCATCATCATCATCATCATCACCAGCTCATCATGTCCCCACTGCTGGGGCACGAGCCATCCCTATGGATGGATAGTATGAGAATAGAACAGAAAATATTTTTTCGAATGATTAGATATTTTGATAGAAATGAAACAACTTTTACGGATCTACTCGCGTTTATTTTACACATTACTTATTTAATGTTTATCCTGACGTTTCGAACCCTTTGCAGGGTTCGTGGTCACAGGGAGACTGATAAACATTAAATAAGTAATGTGTAAAATAAACGCGAGTAGATCCGTAAAAGTTGTTTCATTTCAATGTGTAGTGTTCGCGTAAACTTTAGAAAACAATATTTTGATAGGTTTGGATGCTTATATCATTTTGACAACTGACTGTAGTACGTGTGTGTAATTCGTACTTACACATAGTCTCAAAGTATTTGTGGAACTCGTGGACTTTGGGGACTTTACGATCGATTTTCTTGTCGCAGTCGTATTGCGCCTCTCGAATTCTCTTCGTGGTGAACGTGCATGGAGGGATAGCCGCCATCGTCTTCAGCTGACAAGCTGTCGAAAGATTTGGGACTGTCAGAACAATCATAAAATCGACATCAATCAAGATCTATAAAGTGACAACAGCTCTAATAGATATTGTTCTGAGTCAAGATTAGCAAAGTAGACCTATGAGTTTGTATTTGCTGTTAAGAGCGTTTACGCCGCACACTAGCGCCACTAATGAAAAAAAATCATATCTTACTAGATAATATAATATAATTAGAGATAGAAAATCAAATTATGTTCAACAAACTATTTGAATGAAGTAATTTAGCATTTTTACGTCACCTAATGAACACCTCACATGTTATGGTTTAGTTAAATATGGCGTTATAGTTAAAAAGTGGCCGTAACGTCTTATTTAACTAAACCATAACATGTGAGATGTTATGGTTTAAAAATGCTAAATTACTTCATTCAGATAGTTTGTTGAGCATAATTTGATTTTCTATCTCTAATTACAAGATATGTTTTTTTTTTCATTGGCGGCGCTAGTGAGCGGCGTAAACGCTCGAATTTGTACAGCAAAATTTTAATTCTCCACGTTCGTCATCAGGACGCGTTGCTACAATGACAATTATGATGATCATACATCATTATTTCAGCCAAAAGAAGTCCACCGGCACGGCACCGTTAGACAAAGGCCTCCTCTACGGAACCTCTACTCTAGGTATATCAATAAGGTAAACTTTAATGGCATACAAATTCTCGTTATCGCTATCTTGATCATTGTCAATAATAAAAACCTCACAAGGCCCTTAGTGTGACGCACACGAAGAGCCTTAGAGCGAGTTTTCTTTACTACTAGAATCTAGTTAATTAAAGATAAGCTACTACAAAAGGATCGAAGCAGCGCCACCTAGTGGCAAGTTGTGTAATTAACTTCTTTGCAAAAGACATTCTGTGCTTAAAGTATAGCAACCTTGGTGGCCGAGTGGGCAAAGCGATCGTTGAGGCATGGACTTTGTAGTACGGGAAATGTATTTCGAATTGTAAGTTGCGTATGGGTTTGAGATCGATCACGAACCCTTATTCAATATTCAATAAAGCGTTGACTTGATTCCAATGTAGACAGTAGGTTTACCTATACCTATGTTACTTAGTTAAGTAGTCTAATTATAGCAGGTACAGTAACTCTGATTTTTTAAGGTAAGTATACTTATTGTTTCTCCGTCCAGAGTGCTGTGTGCAAGTTTTATTCTCCATTCGATCATATACAAAAACGTGAACTTTTATTTTTCCATACCTACGTCGTTTTTAATAACGTGATTGAATGGTGAAATCGAATAAACTCGAACTCCGAGCTGAGGAGCACGAGATAAGATGCTTGCTATATATAGCGATATGATCACCATTCCAGAGAAGGTAAACTAACGTAAAAGCATAAAAAAATGGAACATAAACATTTAAGTCACATGTTCTGATAAAAAGTGATAACAAATGAAAAACAATTGCTCGATATCTTGTTAACAAAGTGAACTCAATTTAAATATTTTTTTGACGACGGAGATGTACCATGTACTTACTTAGCTACATTGATAAAATAAAATTAGATGTAAGTATCTGTTTTCACTTGGCCTTCGTATTACTTGATGGTAAGGGGCGATAAGGCCACACATTGATGCCATGCCATGCCACGCCATGCACTTTATCCGGAGTCCTCAACTACAGAAGAATTATTTATAGTCTATAGCGCAGTTTTTATATAGTTTATATTTAAAATGTTATTGAATGGTTATTGAACGCCTCGGTGACCGAGTGGCAAAGCGCTCGGCCCATACCCGAAGGTCCCGGGTTAAATTCCCAGAACGGGCAAAGTGTGTGTCGGATTTTTCGATGCATAGCCCGGGTTGTGATCACCAACCCGCATTTGGCAAGCGTGGTGATTAAGCCATTACCCATCAATTGTAGCGATGACTTGATTTCAATGATGGAGGCCTTTGCCCAATAGTGGGACAGAATATAGGCTCTTTACTTTACTATTGAATGGTGGAAGCTAGCCAGATAGACTTCGAAAAAGCTCTATATCACCGACCAAACCGAGTAGGTCAATTCTCTCTGCTGGGACCGAACCCGGGACCTCTGGCTCTTCTGCTCTGTTGAGAGACCAGTGTGAGAGAGAGAGAGAAGACTAGACCGAAGAGGAGGTTGTATATTATGTTATAGTTTTTACCTTTAAACCTATGTTAGGTTAAATAATTTAGATACTTACTAATCTTTATGGACAAGGGTTTAAAAACCGCAGCCACCATGTTTTTTTTTCGTTTTAACAACTGATCAAAGTAAAAATCAATAATATTGAGTTAAGAAAGACTCAAAAAGTTGGCTAAATTAGCAAACTTAATTAGACTAGCTTTAAAAATATACGAAAGAGTTTATTTATTATACTAATGTTCAATATACACAAATATATAATATTCAATATACCTATCTAAGTACATATCATTCGCAGTACACTATTATTTCTTCTGTTCATGTACTTTGGCGTAGATGATCTAAGTAATTAGGTTAGGTGATATTCGCTTGTGGGTGATCTAAGCTGCATACCTCATTATTTTGCAAGTTTTAAATGATCTGCATAACTGTAATAATTAATGACTATTAACTTCCTATTATATGTTCAAACCTGCCAGACAGCAGCATCTATTAATTTATGACTGAACTTTTTTAGATATCACAAAATATCCCAAACAAACAATCGATCTAGTTCGCGTAAGCGAAACGAGATGGCGCTGTATTGAATACCTACTCATACATAAAATCAATATCTATTTTTAGAAAGTTCTCTGCCACCTTCATGATTTGAAAATGCTATTACAATTATTTCCTTGAATCGCATTACACTATTTGAATACACTATATTGAATCTACCTGGCGTGGCGGGTGCTAACGGGCAATTTAATCCCGAGTATGCAAGAGATGAAATCAACTTGGATCTTTGATTCACTACGTTACTGACAGTTTGCAAATGAACCACCATTTTCATAAAGACTGTTCATTGTAATAATAATTAGCTTAATTATAATTGTTTGACTATTACAATCGCTAAAGGTTTTTAAAGTGCCAGCCTGGCTGAACTGTAGGAGTGCAGAGTTGTTCATAAAGCTGGACAAAAGGCCCGCAAAATATGCTGATAAGTGTAGCACATTCAAATCTCTTGTTTATTGCGCAATAAAACAGAACGTCCCGTTAGACCTCGAGCATGCATAACAAATAACTAAATAGGGCCAAGGTACCTCAAAACTTAGCTAGATAAACATACCTTCACACAGATTGAACAGAATATTTCTAAGAAAACGACAATTGAGTTCTTCAATTTTGATTGGCCCACTGACGGGACCTCTGCAGCCGCGGTAAGCGCGAGACGAGTTGGTAGTTCCAAGCAGCACCATGAAACCACAGAATCAGAGAAGTAGACAGAGACGAGTCGTCCGGATATGATACTACACGAGTGTAGACAGTGACGCCAGAAATGCCACTGATCAAAATGGCTGCGACGACGGCTGAACCAAATGCCCCCGCGCCGGGGTTATCAGTCGTCGGAAATAATCGGAATCGTAATTCCTTATAAACGACCGCTCGTTTTGTGATAACGGGCTCCCTGTTGAGCACCCTAAACGGTTTTGTTTTTAAGGAAATAGCAATTAACAAAAACACTTTAGCGGAATATTCTAATGACTGCGTATTTACAAAAACATTTTGCTAGTTTCATAATTTGTCGGTGGCCGACCGGGTTAATTCCTAGGTCGGGCAAAGTATTTTTGGATTTTTCGATTAAGATGATTAAGCCAAACCCATCAACTGTAGGTACTGATGATGATGATTTGATTTCTATGATGGAGGCTTTGCCCAGCAGTGATGACTTTAAAAAGTAATTTATGGATGGAACGAAATCAAAAGAAGAAGAGTTGGTAACGAATGAGCAATCAAAATGGGTCACCAATCTAAATTATAGGGCCTTCTCTGGGCACTGATGGGTTTCCGGTATAAACAATAGCGACACATGAAGGGATTTGGCCTTCAACTAAAGGCATGTTATACTAATATTTTTTTATACTATTGTGCTTATAAATTATGCGACTATAATTAGGTATGTGCGTGTGTATAGGTGTGTGTGATCATACCTCCGGTTACTTTATAAAAACAATAGCTCCACTTCTATATATTTGGCTATTAAAGTCTCAGTAGAGATAGAGTAATTTGCGTTCAAACGTAAAACAAGAAGATATAATTTTACTAGAAAAAATCCAGTCAGCCAACCAGTCCAACCAACAAGACTCGTAGAATTCTTCTAGTAGTTTGTGATTTACGCTGGTTCATTTTTTCTAGTAAAATTTTATCTTGTAACTATATCTTTATATAGCGAAGCCGCGAGCAAAAGCTATGGTGCTTTCACCATAGCTTTTGCTCGCGGCTTCGCTCTCGTAGGCTACACGACGTGCGATTGTTTCAATTGCCAAACTTATTAAAGGTACGTAAAAAATTCAGATTTCTATACAAATTTCCCAAACCTATTTCACCTCTCTAGGGGAGGTATTTCGAAAAATGCTAAAAGACGTCATTCTTTATTTTTGTTGAAAAATCTATAGAACGATTAAAATATTAATTTTGATAGCTTTATTACTTTAAAAATAACGATTTCCCCAAAAAACCTTCTTCCCTTTTTTACTCCTTTAAAGGAAAATAAACAAAATTCCCGACACAAGTCCTTCTTTATTTCTTTCAAGAACCCAAATACCAATTTTCATGTATTTTACTTCAAAACTGACGGACTTTCATACAAATTTTCACCGCCTATTTGACCCCCTTAGGGTGTGATTTTCGTAAAATCCTTTCTTAGTAGCTGCTTACGTCACTCAATTAACCTACAGTCCAAATTTCAGAATCTAATTAGCTTCAGCAGTTTAGGCTCTGCGATGATGAATCAGTCAGTCAGGACAAGTCATTATATGTATATAGATTAACCGTCTTCACCTTGCAGACCCGCATGTTGCTTCTTAGAGCTTGATCGTGAAACTCGCACTAGGGCCCTTAGCACTGACAGTGACTGACGTTAACGGGCACGTGCTGAATACGAAGATGTGGCGTCATAGACCCCAGGAGGCTCGAGATAAATATGGACGGTCGGTAGAATCTAACTTTTGTTATTATGTTTTTTGCATATAAATCAGCCTGAAGAGTACTTAAAGACATTATTCTTATCTGTTATTTTAATTTAAGTGTTGTTATCGTGCCATTATGTATTAATATGAATACTCTAGAAATGTTCTCAGCTCAGAACAATGACTTTGTTGTTCTGAGGGACTTTTCAAAAATATAATTGTGATATTTCTGCCAAAATACAAATTTCTAATTCTCAACATTTAACCTGTATAATATTCTGTAAAATTATCATGTGCTTTCCTAAATAGTAATAGTATTTAAGCTCGTGCACATTGCAGGCTTATAACAATAACAAATACATAGATAAAAGAGTTGGCAATCTTCGGTTCGCAATCTCTTGTGCGTCAAACAGAACGTAAATCTTAGAAGAGCAAGATTCGGGTCAATTTAGAAATTATTGTTTTTCTAAATTGTCTCGGGTCTGGGTGTTTAAGTATGCATTAAGTAAGTATGTTTATCCGTTGTCTAGTAACCATTTAACGAGTTTCATAACGAAGCTTCTCTTGGGCTAGATAATTGGTGTGAGTGTAGGAAAGTTTATTTATTTATTTTATTCTTTATATTCCCGTTAAACTTTTGTTGCCTTTCGAGGTATTTATTTCCCCGTTTCGACTGAGTTAAAATCCGCTCATATGCGGCGACCACTGATCAGTGCCCTGCCCTGAACAATTTAAATTCTATTGTGTCTGTATTCACAGCAGACGACGGAATAATTTACAATTTCTATGAGAGCAAACCAGCGCCATCTATTGATAAAGAACAATACTCAAAAATGTATAGACACCGTTCCGACCCTTGTAGCACTTTAAAACCTATGTTTATCGAAGGGCCATAGCCCTATATTATATTATTATTATTATAATTTTATTGTATGACAGCAAAACTGAAATGTCCATTCGAAAAAAAATTATCGACATAAGGAACCAGAATGTGCAGTCACAAATTATGTCTGATGATTTTTTAATCAAAACACTTTCACGATCTAAAGAAGCGGTGGGTCATCTCAGCCAAAAGACGTCCACTGCTGGACAAAGGCCTCCTCCAAGGATCTCCACAACGACCGGTTTTGTGCTGCTCGCATCCAGCGGCTTCCCAGGACCTTCACCAGATCGTCGGTCTACCTTGTTGGAGGCCTGCCACACTGCGCTTTCCGGTACCTACTTAATAGAATATTACGATAGAATAGTAATTAATTATAATAATAACAGCCGTACGCGCAGCGCAACACAATGCAGAGGCTAGTACATGCGGGGCGGTCGAGTTTTATAAAGACATAGGTCAAATGAGACTTATTACACGTATTTACTACTGGATAAGCATAAACGCTATTCAAGATATTATTGCTGTTTGACAGGTATGAGGACGGTTGGTGCCTGCGCTGCGCGCATGTCGTGATTATCATGTGGTACTATGGGATTGGAAGGAGTTTAGAAAATTTCCTTGGGCCAGCCTAGGACAATATTGTAATAGACTCTGAAAACTCCGAGTAATCTATTTGTTGTATTAAAAGTAAGATGTTTTATTTTTGTAACAAAGCTATTTTTATTTGAAAACTTCTAAAACATCAAAGGCTTACTTCACGAAAACGATATTCAACAGAATTCTTCATTGAACTTTTTTAACCATTTTGATTCCAAAGAGTTGTTTGAAAACTGCGACTAAAGGTATTTAATCATCCCTTAACAGAAAAAAAGCAGCGCGTGAGCTGTCACATTAATAACAAAGAATATTAAACTGCAACATAATTGTGCCTTGTGACTGCAAATTCCGATTTCTCAGGTCGATATAACTTTTTAAGATGGACATTTCAGTTTTGCTGCCATACAAAAAAATTATAAGATGGCTATGGCCCTCCAATTAACATAGGTTTTAAAGTGCTACAAGGTTGGGGACATTTTGAGTATTGTTCCTTACGAAAAAAACTTTTCAGTTGTTTTTTATTTTCTAAAGTTTACGCGAACACTACACATTGAAATGAAACAACTTTTACGGATCTACTCGCGTTTATTTTACACATTACTTATTTAATGTTACACATTACTTAGAGGGGCCAAACCATTACATCAGATTTGATAAACCACAAATACTCGCTAGAGAACAACGATTCATCCCTAGGATGATACGCGAGGCTATTGAAATTAAAAAACATCCTAATTTTAATAGAGAAGATGGTTGGAATCTATTACCAGCCCGAGGATCCCATCATACAAAATATTAAATCCCAGCCCCGACACCATACTGCCAGACCACAAGATACTGTAAGGCTCTTTTTGCGTAAAACCGAACGCACCTGATTAAATTTAAATGAGGGTATACAAGCTACCAACTAATTATGAGATGACCAACACCTCAGTCTCCCTGTGACCACGGACCCTGCAAAGGGTTTAAAACGTCAGGATAAACATTAAATAAGTAATGTGTAAAATAAACGCGAGTAGATCCGTAAAAGTTGTTTCATTTCAATTTTCAGTTGTTGTTAATTTTAACTCGATCGAATAGTAAAATAAACTATCTCAACATTTTGGTTGGACTATGTTAAAGCTTCTATTCTACGCAATTAAATCACTGTTATTAGATGTAATTACACAGTACAAACAATAAATGCAATTCTTACTATCAACATTAAACAATAAAATGATTATTTACGAACGCGTTATCTCTCCCAACGACGCGAAAGGGTTAAAGATTGGTTTTAAAAAGAATAATTAAATAAACTGATAGCTAAGTTTAAAAATAAAATATAGACCAATACTTAAATATTGAAATGTCTGCATAATTTTATAGAGATAACTTAAATCTAGAACAAGTCTGTTCGTTCTATGGTTATAACAATAAAATTGGAATGTTTCAAATGGACCAATTTACTCGACTCGACCACTTACGACTGTGTTGGTCAGTTGGTTGGTGAATTTAACGAAATAACATTACTATAAAGTAATATCGTAGCATTTAACAGAAACTAATATTATTTTCATATAATATGCAATGTCACAATTTACTAGTAAGGCAAACAATATTTATTAATAAGTCACTGCCGTACATAGATAATTCGAATGAACAAAGGGTGATAAGTTTTTTTAGCAGTTTAACTAGTGGCAGTGGCATCTATTTGACCTCAAATGTCTGATCCACAACGTTAACTATATATAAGTAGGTAGGCCGTCTGATACACACACATTTTCGGCATTATATCAGATATGCAGGGGCAAAGAGCTAGGTTCAACGAACAGTACGTACAAGGCATAATCTAATTTGATAGGATTGAAGACGTGCTAATTGGCAGTCACTAAGCAAGCTCTTATTGATAACTAAATTCGTGTTATGCCTGACAGGGGACGCCCTTCTTCGGAAACTATACTTAAACTTAAAAACTTATAAAAATGTGTCAAAATTATGTATTTTTGTCTAAATATCTGATAGAATGCGATTATTGAACTGACGGTGGTGTCATTCAATAAGTTAAGTTAGTTCTACCCGAAATATAATGTAAAGTTCTGCTTCCCCAATCGTATTTGAAGTCACCGGTGACTTTTGAACACTGAAATCACCGAGGCCCGAGTACCTTACAGCAATGAGATTAGAGTACGTTTTTGACCAACTCTGTCCACGTTTTTTTTTACGCAAAAATATACTTTATCTACTCACGTCCCGATGACTCGATATCGAGTCCATTAGCATTGTTTTTCTATTGTGTCTAGGTTTCTTGGTACGGTAGCGAACGTACGAACATAGGAAATGATTTTACTTGAACGTAAACTTCTTTTTGATCCATTTACCTTCAATCAATTTGATGCCAACTGTACTAAAAAATCTATTTCAAAAATAAATTTTCTTCATGACACATAATGTCAAAAGTATCACCTCAAAACTAATTGGTAGTAATTATGATTTAGCTAAAAAGTTGTTTTCAATGATGTAGAAAAAAGAAAGACGTGAGAGTTCAATGCGTTAGTAGCCAACGGATCGGGTTGAATTCGAGAAATCGTAGTTCAATTCTCGTACACATATAATATACAAAACGAAAGCGTATGGCTTAATTAATTATAATCAATAATTAATTTAATGTTGTTGTATATTTGTGCCAAATAACCTTTTATTAATTAATTCATTCTTAATCTTTAACCTTTTTACCGCCAACAACTTCTATAGAAGTTCGAGATTTTCGTGCCGTCCACGCCAGCACTTCTATAGAAGTTCTTCTTTGTAACTACTTTATTAAAATACATTTATACGTTGGCGTACAGCGGGACATCGCGCGCAGGATAGTTGGGCGGTGAAAAGGTTAAAAACAAAAATGTTCTTTTAACCTTTATTTTTCAGTGCAAATTCTGCTAATGAATTATTCAATATTTGAATAAAAAATAAACACCATTGATTTAATCATATTAATAATAAAACACATTTTGTTTATCAGTTCAATATATTTATGTCTGTACATACTCTTAAAATTCTACATAAAGTTGTACGTACACTCTGATTTTACATATTTCATTTCAATAAAGAACTTGATTCAATAACTTACTTAAAAATGTGTTGTGTGCCATTGGAAACATAAGATCTTACAGTTACGAAGTTTTGTTGTATCAGTTACAAAAAATATGAATAAAATATGGATACAAACTAAAGTATACTTCTTTTTAAAATTATCCTTTTGATTTGTATTTTATTGTCTTTACGTCACTTTAGATGAACTGTTACGTACTTTAAAATTGTATAACTATTTCAAACTAAATAAGTTACGTCAACAACAACAAAAAAGAGATAAAAGAAACATGATTTCAATAACTTAAGCACAATTTCATCGGAATAGCGTGCAAATCATTTTATACGAACATTAAAAACTTACCGACTCTTATTTTTTTATTCATAATTACATTTTTTTTACAATTCACTATTAAGTACCGTGGTGCTGCTGAGACCATCGTAAAAACATTTAAATCATAATAAATGCTGCACTTTAAAACGTAAATTATACATCGACGGGGATACAACCCTCAACGAGATACCTACAACAATGTGTCTGGCACTTTTATCATACATACCAGATGGCAAATCAACCTATCACAAAATATGAAATTTTCTCAATACATTTTAAACTCTATAAATTGGGGTATAAAGTTCAATATCGATTAGAGAAAATTTACGTTTGGGTAGGTTTGAACTGCTTGCGTGTTTACATAGCTTTGGAGTTGGCGGTAGTTAGTATTCTATTTTAGGGAGTATTCTTGTTTTTGTTTATGCGGTGTTATACGGCTATGCTAAAATAAATAGATGCAATGATGTACGTTGATGAAGAATGAGCCGAGCCTGGTGCAGTGATAATACTGATCGGCTCAGGCAGCACCTCCCCATTCTCTTCATTACTCGACATTATACCTGAAATAAACGGAATTGTAAATATTATATATAGTACATACTTTTTAAAGAGAACGTGTATGGTGAAATTAGAAGTTACGGGAAATAGCGAAAAAATGCTCAAAAGAAGTCACTGACTCCGATTTTCATGAAGAAAAGAATTTATTTATTTTCGTGTCGCAAAAAAAAAAAATCTAGTAAATAATGTCAAAGTGTACAAAATAAACCTACCGTACCAAGAAACCTAGACACAATAGAAAAACAATGCTAATGAACTCGATATCGAGTCATCGGGACGTGAGTGGTTAATAATCAGATTCCTGGTTTTATTTCCCAGGTGTATTTCGGATTTACCATGAATAGCCGGGGCTTGTGATCACTAACCCGCACACGGCAAGCGTAGTGTATAAGCCAATACTCGATGCCAGGCGAAAGTATAAAAACTACCAAATAGGTTCTATTCTCAACAGGGGCGGAGGTGTAAGCAGTCCGTTCAAAACTAGCGTGGGACGCCATGACGCAGCGGACCCATTATAACTCGCTCGCGGTGGAAGCATTTCTATGAAATTTTGCGTTGCGAGTTGAGCTGAGTCATTACGGAGTATCGGATACTCAAACACTACAACTACAATAAACATGGTAATAATCCCGTTAATAATATTTATTCTAATTACGGTGTCCGTTAGAAATCCGTCCAACTCTGTGACCACTTTTGTAACTCTAAGTACTTTTTGCTCCGCTCCGTCCGCTCATTCAGTGGACGCACTTCTATAAAGATTGCCGCTGCGAGGTAAACGGAGTCCGTACGGAGCCCACTCCGCTCTAAATGGAAGGCGTCAATTTTTTATTTGAAGGTAATTCAAGTCATGTTAGACTACATTGATGGTTATAATAGTGCAAAATAGTTCCGCGACATCATTACCTACAGCGTCGCGTTCAGTACGTCCTGATGATGGGCGGCACGGTCTTGCACTCGGCGGCGTCCAGCGTGCCGTCGATCACGGGCCGGTACGTGAGCTTGGTGGCGCCGGTCGCACACTCGGTGGCAACCATCGTGTGCTTCCTCCAGTGCTGCTCGAAGGAGAGCT
Organism: Eudonia lacustrata; assembly: GCA_947562085.1. Taxonomy (NCBI): domain Eukaryota; kingdom Metazoa; phylum Arthropoda; class Insecta; order Lepidoptera; family Crambidae; genus Eudonia; species Eudonia lacustrata. The sequence goes on along the minus strand of OX387325.1, from coordinate 12,344,628 downwards.
TCGTCTGAAACAATGAGGACAGTCAAAACAGTGTCAAGTTGAATTGAGCTTGAGATTGAGTTGATTGATACAGCTCTTAGGTGTTGAGCTCTCGTCCAACCTCAACTTCGGGCAGTACATCGAGTCCAAAGCAAAGACTGCAGCTAAAAAACTGGGGGTTCTCTCTAAGGTCAGGCGGTACTTCACGCCAGAACAGCTGCTCCAACTTTATCAAGCACAAGTTCGATCATGTATGGAGTACTGCTGCCACCTTTGGGATGGATCAGCCAAATACCATCTGGCTGCTTTGGACTCGATTGAAAAACGAGCTAAGAGACTCATTGGTGACCCTGCCCTGATAGACGCCAAGCTGCAAAATCTAGAACATCGGCGTAGGGTGGCTCGTCTGTCGGTCTTCTACAGGATTAATTTCGGGGAGTGCGCGAAGGAGTTGCACGACCTAATCCCACCATCCACTTTCCTCTTTCGAGTCTTCTTTTTCGAGTTATGGAACTCGCGCCTCGCGCTCCGATAGCGGAAAGCCGATAGCGGTGGCATATCTACAACATAGGGATGGCCCTATGTTGTAGATATGCCACCTTGTCGCACGAGCCGATTCGGTTCAACTTAGTGCGTACAGCTAGGGAATGGAACGCGCTGCCTGCGAATGTGTTCCCTGATAGGTATAATCTGGACCTCTTCAAGGCTAGAGTGAATAGGCTATTTCTAGGCAGGCATGTTCCATCCTCGACCGCACCGTCACTTAACGTAGTCAAATGCCTGCCTATAACCAATAAAAAAAAATAAAAAAAAAGAGTTGAGAGTTCTGGGTGAAGTACGGACACTTGCTGAGTTTCTAGCCGGTTCTTCTCAGTATAAGATCTCCCGCCCAGAGTAGATAGATTTACGAACCGATGGCATAATGACGTTCATAAGAGCTATTTGTAGCCTAAACTGAATAAATGATTTAGAATTTAGAATTTTTAGAATTTTACGCTTACACCGCCTTATCGGCACATACCATTAGGCGACATGAAAGCTGTTGGAAATGAAACAAAGTGGACTTATTTACTATTAAAAAACATTTAACAAACTTTTAAACATGTTAGTTGCTAAGTGACAAAATCAAGAAGGGAGAAAAAAGTTAGTGTGGTGGTACCACACGTAAAAGTTAAATATTATTGCCAGACTAAAAATTATAAAATATATGTGTGTTCATATTGTACTGAACAAAAGCCAATCGCTTATCCATGGTGATAAAAGAATAAAAAAACATTCCAATGTATGTTGACTAAGGCTTGATGGCGCACTAAAAATCTCTCTAGTAGCTTTATAAAACTACCACGACGAATTAGTTGACTGTGATTACCTCGAGCCTACTTCACCGGCAGGTTCAGTAGCGATAGTCTTTGGAAACTCTACCTACCGGTTTATCCAAAGCCTGAAGTCTTTCCATGCTTGCTCACCACGAGACTCTTTCACTAGCAAATCCTGCAGCTCCAGGGTCTCTACTAAGTCGCTGTTCCTAATCAACGAACGTGCCAAAAATCTTAAGAAACGAAGTCCTCTTATGGTATAGTGTATTCAAACTCTCCGCGCATGATATTGAAGTCTTCGAAGGCTCATTAGAAACCTCTTTAGCTGTTTTAGAAAACTACCACAACAAAATGGTTGTGGTAGTTTTCTAAAGTCCTATAAAAATGGTTGTGGTAGTTTTCTAAGTCGATACCTGTCCATCCAAAGGCTTCGCGTAGTCGTACTCATCGCGCCGAGTCTTGAAGTCTTCACGCGCGTGCGCACCACGAGACTCCTCGCGGGCGAGCGCGCCTTCCACTATCTGCACGGAGTTTATCAGTAGGTTCTGCAGTTCCAGCGTCTCTACTAAGTCGCTGTTCCAGATCAGCGAGCGGTCTGATACGCTCACGTCCTTGAACTGGCCGTAGATGTCGTGGATTTGGGTTTGAGCTGCAAAAAAATACGAGTCAGGTTGAATTAAGAATGTTACTGAGCTGGCATCTAACTGGTCCGCCGGAAAAAGGAGAAGTTGGGCAAATCGATAAAATTCAGAATATTTGATAATGGCTGTAGATAGTCTTTACAACGTAATTGGGCATCGTAGGCGCAGGTCTCGGTCCTTTAGCATACCTAATGTGTTATTAATTAGCAGACTTAGATTATTTTTATTGCAGCTTCTTATCGCTACAAGGTCTCTATGGTCCAGATTTTAACATTAAAAATAATGTTGTAAAAACAAACAAAAACAACAATGAAGGTTTTTTTAAACAGCCTAGGTTACTTAATACTTTACTTTATATCGGTCTCAAGGGCATGTTTTATTGACACTTATGCACAACAGAAGACTGATATAAACTGATAAGATAAAGAATTTACTATGCATTGACAATTACCGTCTTGCAAGGTGCTTTTCTGCCGGAAGACAGCGGCGTTCTTTTGCATGCACTTCTGCATGCGCAGGCGCAAGTCGGCGGTGGGCAGCGGCCCATTTGCGTACCGGATGCTGTCCAAATTGGCGATGCTCTGCTCACCAGTGGACTGTGAAGTAAAGTGATATTTACGCACAAAGACATTATTCATTTACCCTCATTTTGAAGAGAAGTTGTTTTGAAACGTGGCTTTTTATTCCATACAATTGATAACATTATGTTAAACATATAATATTTACGTTGCTGTGCTCCGGTTTGAAGCAGAAGTAGGATAGAGTGAAATCACAGGCTTAAGGCAAAATAACTTAAGCACACGGTGGCATTGCCTGCAATGGCCGCTTCCCATCGGGCAACTACTTACAAAATACTTACATCTTTGAGCGGCGCCTGCGCATCCCCCGGCTTGGCGATCTCCTTGATGGTGAGCGCGCACGCCCGGCCGAACACCACGATGTCGAGCAGCGAGTTGGCGCCGAGCCGGTTGGCGCCGTGCACCGACGCGCAAGACGCCTCGCCCGCGGCGAACAACCCGGGGACCACTTTGTCCTGACCGTTGTGGTGCGAAATCACCTGTGAACAACGGATAAGTTGTTATCACCCTCATTCACGGGCACTACAATGCGAGTCCACTCTCCACTCCACTCCATCGTCCAAATTAATGGATTTTGGAAACTTTGAAAATCCAACAACGCTCGGAGCGATGTCACACAATCCATGTAGCTATAGGATTGAATTTGGAGTGATAGAATTGAAGGGGAATACAACGCACCAAAAGACTACTAGCGTTTCGCCCGTTGCGGTGCGTGATCACTTGTGACTAACTTCATTGACATTCAACAGATTACACCACATCAAAAGCTAAAGTATTACAATCATAATCAAATAAATTATTTCAGACTATTTCATCTATGTCAGTAGTCTGCTATACTGCTATACTCTAGCCAAACTCGATAAAGAATAACCAAACAAACCAAATTAGGGTCATCACAAATCTGGGCAAAAATGTTTTTATGTTTTTCGTATTATTACTTGATTACTGCATTTTACATAAAAGATATTGTAAGACTCATTATTCCCACTACACATCTCATTTAAATCAGTCGCTCAACATCATCGGTAAAAACGTTATAATACGAAGAAAGTAAAAAAAACGTAAACTATTTTCACTTGTTAACCCTATTAAACAAATGTCACTAATACTAAAATTAGGTATTCTAAACAATTCCGTTATTATAAACTAGCATTCGAAATGAAGATGACACTAGTATCCATATGGGGTCGATTATCTTAACTACCTCTGAAACCTACATCCTAAACAGTGCATTTGCAATGCAAAACGATTCATGAAAATATTGAATTGATGTTACAGAAAATTGGATTGTAACAGCAGTTGATTAATTTATGTAATAAATAAATTATTAAATCTTCAAGTGCAGTTTTTTAATTATTTCAAGGTTGCTAATTTATTCACTCAAATAGGCAGTGTCTACGCCAACTTAATCTATGGACGAGCGGGGACGCGGGGAGATGGCCGCCGCTCCAGCACCTCCCGCATCAGCCGCTGGCGCCGGGCGGGCCGCGGATCGCCTCGACCTACTCTCTTGCCCTCCGCGCACCACGACTGAACGCACGCGCGCGCGTGCGCTCCCTACTTTAGATAGACTCATAGCACATAAGAAACCTTTGTAGAACCGCAAAGTAAATTTCTTTATAAACTTTAACCTTTTCACCGCCCAACTATCATCGACTATCAGTTAGTCTTCGTAATAGACAGGCAGACTAAGCTATGATTGTACTATGGTTTTTGGTTATTAAATTTTTCATACAATATTTAATATAAATAAATCTTTTACGTAAAATCTTTCCTATTGACCAACTGGAAAAGGTTGTCAATACACGCCTGTCACTGGTTGCTTGGCAACGCTTTGTTGGTAAACATTCTTTATCGAATTTGGCTATAGTATAGACAAGGCCTTTCCCGAAGGATTTCCACAAAGACCAGTTTTGTGGTTTGTGTGTCCAAAATTGCTAAAAGACTATTTTAGTAACACTAATAAAATATTATATTTAATACATAAAATATTTTAACGTATCAGCTCACCTCGCCCCGGTAGTTGGTAGGCGTGCCCCCCATATTGTAGTGCACAGTTGGAAGGACCGGAATCGGTTCCTTGGTGACGTCGACGCCCGCGAAGATCATGGCCGTCTCCGAGATGCCCGGCAGCCGCTGTTTCAGCTGATCGGGCGGCAGGTGGTGGAGTTGCAGGTATACGTGGTCCTTTTCAGGTCCGCAGCCACGACCTGAGTAGGAGATCAATTTTTGTCTAACATAAATGTTGATTATTTAAGTTAATAACTTCTTTTTGTATATACACACTTATATATACTTTTATTTTTTACTTCTTCAAAACTATCAAATTTTGTCAATTGATTGTCAACCATAAAATATTAAACGTAAAGATCAAAGTAGATTTGTTTTTTTTTTACATTTTATAGTAACATGATGTGCAATTTGTATCTATGCTTAGGCTGCTTTTGCACCAGCTATGAACAAAGATAATTAAGTGTACATACGTATTAATACGTAGTACATAATTAATATCTACATATTAATACGTAAGAAGAAACGTTAGTGCCCCCTTTTTTAGTACATTGCGCGCACGGATTAGTGTGTGATTTGGTATAGTTAAAGTTCATTTGTAGAAGGTTTTGCGAAGGATAAAAATTAAGTTTATTATATGTTACAATGCAGTACACATTTGTGAATTAAAGTCGAGTTTCAACCACTAGTCGACTAATAGTTAATAAAATTGCTGCTAATATAATTGCACCTACCATGTTATCTCTGCAGCACCCTATGGTTGAAGAGAATGCCTCAGGCATTAAGTCCGTCATGTAATTTATGTTGTAATTTTTTTTTGTAGCGGGTTTTGTAGTATTAGGTGGTTACCTTCCATGATCTCGACAGTCATAGCCCGGGAGACGACGTCCCGACTAGCCAGGTCCTTAGCGACGGGCGCGTACCGCTCCATGAAGCGTTCGCCCTTCGCGTTCACGAGGAACCCGCCCTCGCCGCGGCAGCCCTCCGTTATCAGGCAACCGGCTCCGTAGATACCTACAACCAATGATGTTATATTTAGTAAGTTCTATTAGTTTAAAGGACCCCGCACAAAATGTATGAGAATTGTTACAGACTATAGTTGCCAAAAATTTCAGCCAAATCGACCGAATGACTTTTCCCTCTAGAAACCATATAAGGACCTTCCGATTACACGGCTTGAGGAACATTTTTAAAACTATCGCCACCCACGAAGCACCTGTTTAGTTATAAAGGGAAACTGCAGCACAGCAATCTTTTTACAAACTTTTTCAAAAAAAAAAGTATTTAACTGTAAAAAGAGTATGAGTCTGCCCGGTGAGGCGGAACTGCAGGAACTCCATGTCCTCGTTCTGCAAGCCGACGCAGGCTGGCAGCGTCACCGCTGGTACAGTGTTTTTAGTATGGCGTTTCCATCAGGAAGGAATCAATAAGGAATGCTCGTGCCCCAGCAGTGGGAATATAAAACGAGCTGATACGATATGATGATATTGTATAAGGCTGACCGGTAAGGTATTACACGAACTCCGAAGCCGGCAGTGCAGTTCTTCCCGTGGTGTATCCATCCGGAAAGAATCCATAAAGAAGGCTTGCGCCCCAGCAGTCGAGACATAACGCGAGCTGGTGATGTGATACTGTGATGATAGATAAGACTGACAGATGATGTATTTTCTGTTGCCGCTATAACAACAAATACTAAAAAAAGAGAATAAAATAAATATTTAAGGGGGCTCCCATACAACAGACGTGATTTTTTTGCCGTTTTTATAGATAATGGTACGGAACCCTTCGTGCGTGAGTCCGACTCGCACTTGGCCGGTTTTTCCTGTTACATCCGGAAATAATCTATAAGGAAAGCTCGTGCCCCAGCAGTGGGGACATAAAGCGAGCTGCTGATGTGACAATGTGATTATATATATAAAACTGACCGGTGGGATGGAACTGCACGAACTCCATGTCCTCGTTCTGCAGGCCGGCGCGCGCTGCCATTGCTGTTCCGTCGCCGGTGCACGTGTGCGCCGACGTGCAGCTGAAGTACGAGCGCCCAGTGCCGCCCGTCGCCAGGATACTGTTCTTCGCTTGGAACCTAGTTACAAATACGCCGTAAGTAAAATCAAGGCAAAACTACAATAGGCATGGTTGACTGATTTTGAAAAACTGTACTATAACATTTTAATGCATCTAATATTTCCATGAAAAATATTATTTTTGTGAAGAATTAAGATTTTTTTAGATAGAAAAGGCTTTTAATTTTTTAATTTAAAATTCGCGCCAAAACGCTCTCCAGTGTCATGGCCACTGCTTGTGACGTCACCTCTAAGTAACTCAACTGTAAACAGTACCTGGATGACCGAGCTTTGCTCGTTTTTTTTAAATAAAATTTTCTACAAATGAAACTTAGCTATATCGTTTTATCGCCCCCGAAACCCCCTGCATATTAAATTTCATTAAAATCGTTGGAGCCGTTTCCGAGATTCAGATTATATATAAAAGAATTGCTCGTTTAAAGGTATTAGATTACGACCGTATAAGACAAATTCGTTGTTTTACTTGTTAAATATGAATTCCAAAGTGTATAAGTGGTGTGCGTTAATACATCAATAAAAACTCCGAACAAATTATTTGTTTACGTTCCTCACGACAAAACAGTGCGGAAAATGTGGCTTAATCTTGCTCGAAGAGATCCATCAGCTGTATGTCTAAATTCTCCAATTTATTTCTGTGAAGATCATTTTGACGTAAGTATTTACTCTAAACAAGAATAATGTGTGAAATAAAGGTGAAATTTTAACAATCTAATCAGAATCAAGATTTGAGGTTAGATTTCAAGTCTTGTATAGGTACATTAACTATTTTACAAATCAACTCTGGGCAAATTAGAGCTTGCCTTGGTAAATCCTTGTTCCATGACTAGATTTTTCTTCCAAAAACACTAAACTAGACAACTGATCGCTAGGAGCCACGACGACGAAAAACAATAAAACAGCGCGGGATAGTCGAAGTTCGTATGAAATAAAGTGACATTTCCATCGGCGTACATAGAGATGACGTAATTCGATCTGATTGGTGTTCAACTTATCATGGCGGATTGCTGTATTTTGTAGTATTATTTTATAAAATAAATTAACAATCTCGCTATGAATATGAAAATATTTATTTAATAATCTATTATTTCTGTTAAATTAGATAAACACATGATTTTAGTGACGTTTGGTTACTGTCATCATGCCTATTGATAGGTATTGGCACTAGGGTTTTCTAATTCTTAATAGTGGTTCGCTCGCGACTTCGTCCGCTTGAGTGAATACCCGTATTACAGCGCCACCTACCGGCTCTAATTGTTGTTTTGTGTACGTAAACCGCCCCTGAAAGACGCTCTATTCATTAGAAAAATTTGCATCAAAATCCTTGCAGTGATTCCTGAGATTAGCCCATCCTTAGGACTTTGTTTTAGGCAGTTAACACACTGCCACGCACCACGCAGCGTAGCGCGTGAATGCGTGTTCTAACATCGCTTGTAAGTATTTCCGTTTGTATAGAAAACACGCAAAGTCCAACACACAGAAAATGCATCGACGCGCGGCGTAGGTGCGTATACACGCAACATGCAGCGTGGTGCGTGGCAGTGTGTTAATCGCCTTATACTATGTATAGATAGATGTGAGCACTGAGCATTAAAAAGGGATTTGGAATTCGCATGGAATCATTTTTTTATGTTTTCTATTAACTATTAACATCTCTGTATTTCCCATAAGGATAGAAAAAGTCATTAAAATTGGCTTATTGGTTAGAAACCATTAAAGCTCTGAAGTTTTTATGGGGTACCAAAATTTAAAATGGCTCTTGATCCCTTAAGGAGTGATTACCTTCGATCAAAGTCATCCAATCCACGCGAACAAAGTCGCGGGCAAAAGCTACACCTAAATAAGAGCTGCGAATATTCGATACCTTAACAAGAGTGTCATACCTGTGCAACGTTCCGTCTTCGAGGTTGATTGCGATGCATCCCTTACAGACACCGTCCTCCATCAACAAGTCGAGAGCGAAGTATTCGATGAAGTATTCGCAGTTGTAACGCAGGGACTGGCCGTACAGAGTGTGCAGGAGCGAGTGGCCGGTTCTGGGACAATGAAATTGTTGTTACTTAGAAATTTGATCTCAAAGTATACTTTTTTGATCTGACGCCAAATAGGATAACGTGATCATAGTCACTTAAATGAAACAAAAAACCACTATGTGCCTAGTGGGGTTTTTATTTGCTATAGCGCCGTAAAAGTATAAAATAAAAAAATACTTTAGACTACTTCTTAAACTAATATGTACACCATATTATATTTCACACAGTAAAAAAATATTCTATTTAATTACTTTGTGTACAAAGTAAGTAATAACTGTCCCACTGCTGGGCAAATAATGGAGATTATTGAAACTAAATCAACGGCAACACTACAATTGAGGTTATTGGCCTAAGAACAAAAAAAGTAAAAAACAATTTTTATTTGATTTCAAATGTTAAATTTATTAACTTTGAATAATCCAAATATAATAAAATTGTATAGGAAGTTACCTGTCAGCTACAGCACAGCACCTATGCGCCTGTCCTCCCTTCCCGAACTGAAGCGACTGCCCACCGAAAGCGCGCTGGTAGATCTTGCCCTCCGGCGTGCGAGAGAACGGAACTCCATAGTTGTCGAGCTCAATAACAGCATGCGGTGCCTCTTTCGTCATGTAGTGGATGGCATCCTGGTGAATGGTGATAGGGTCAGTGTGATGCATACCGGTCGTTATTGCTATAAAAGCTGTGTTTCTTGCGCCCATTTTTCTGCACAGCTTAAAGATAGACGTCCGTCGTCCTGAATAGGTATTAGATAAAAAATGATTCGACGATTCAAAAGTAGGTGCCTAATTTTAAGTATATTTGAATAAAAGAAAACGATTTGACTTTGAGTGATCGGAAAAGGTAGACTATATTTCCCTAAACATCACGGCGGGAAATAACATGGAGGCGTTAATACCAACGAATTTGATACTTACCGGCCAGGGGCTGTATACCGGTATGAATATGAGTATATTATTTTTTCTGTATGACGACATACATTTAAATTTGGGTAACTAGAAATTCTAATATCAAATTCGGTAGTATTAACAGCTCCATGTGTCCCCTCGTGAAGTTTAGGTAAATATAATCTACATAATATATTCCGATTACTGTTCTTCACATAAAACTATGGAACAATAACGAGGTATCTGTGTAGGTTGTGCAGTTGAGTTTGGATAAACGCGAAGCGTTTTCAAAATTGCAAGTTTAAAAACAAACTGTTTATGTAATATTGTAATATAATTCAATAAATGTAGCATTGTGAATTGAACAATACAAAAAAACCACATCCAATTTTTTTCTAATACTTGAGCTGTTTTATATTACTTCTAAAGTAGAATAAAATTATGATCATTTGTTATTATTTATCATTGGCTTGAATATAGTCTGCAATTGTATACTGTGTATGTATTGACCGCCCATAACAGTATTGCATGCAAATGCAAGGTCATTTCTCAGTAATTTTCCTCAGTCATACAAACAAGTGACTATTTCCAATTTTAACAGTATGCTTACAATTAGCAGTTATGTTAAACAGTACAACCATATTTACATAGCTGTGAATGTGTAAAACGAGTTGAGAATAAGTAATGTTTACTTTAAGGTGTAATAAATAATTTAGAAATCCACAATGTTAACAATGAATTAAATAAGTTTTTATGTGTGTATGTGATGGGTCATTGTTATTCATTAATAAAGGCTAATCTAGTTAGACAAAGTACTTAATAATTATTGCAACTACAATGCTTATTATTGCACAATATATTTCTTCAATAGACTATTAACATAAAATTATGGGTTTAGTTAAATGAACTTTAAATGTTTTCTTTACTTATTTCACTGACTGTATAAACAATAGACATACTATGAATGACATAGACATAATAGAATGGATATTCCATGTTTTGTTTCCGTCTTTAAACTTCATTTCAAATTAGAGTAAAAGAGACAAAACAGGGAATAACAATTTGATGCTTATACTCTGTTTATTAGCATGGGGATAAGAGTATAAGCCAAAACTAGAATAAATCAATATATTGAAAGCAATCAGTCATAAGAGTTTTATCTAATTAAAATAACATACCTGGTCCCCCAGCCAATCAGAACCCTTCACTGTATCATACATGTGCCACAGCCAATTGTCTTCTTCCATATTACCTAGAACATTTCAGAAAAAATGTAAGAATACTTAACAATCAATATGTTATAAAAACTCTGCATGAATGACCTCTACTTTTTAAATAATAAGGGAATGTAATATTACTTTTTATTTACATTTTAAGTACTCAACTAAGCACCTAAAACCTGATACGAGACTCGAGACAAGAGGCCGCCCCAGAGCAAAATCTCGTGTTGCTTCACCTATTTCATATATGGAGGTGCACAACAGCAACAAGTTGTTCCATGTTTGAAATGATATTATATTATGTGGCATGTCAAATTGTGTGTGTGGCATGACAAACAAAAAATGTTGTTGCACTAACTTTTCACATTATTAAGAAAAAACGTATGATGATCTAATTGAGTAACAAATGTTTTAAAAGAGTTTGGTTTGAGCATTTTCCTATTATTACTTTCATCATCCCTGCCAAAAGATATCTTTAATGCCAGACTTTTACTGTTCGGCACAGGCATACCTCTAGGACTTAGGAAATGTCCAGTAAGGCTGCCTGCATTGAATCATATACCAGATAGATGAAAGGAAATTGATACATGCAGCAAGAAAGTAGTAGATACTTATAAAATAATTTAAAATGTTTATATTGATACCTAAGGCAGCGTTGATGCCTCCTTGGGCGGCAACAGTGTGCGATCTAGTGGGGAAAAGCTTGGTGACAACAGCGGTCTTGAAACCCTCCTGCACAAGGCCGAAAGCAGCTCGGAGGCCGGCTCCGCCAGCTCCAATAACCAGTGCATCGTGTTTGTGGTCGATCACATTGTATGCTTTGGTGGTGTTAGTGTTGGATGAAGCATTACGTAGGCTTGCCGTGGTCAGTCGGAGGTTTCTGTAGATATGCGTTGGCTGAAAAAAAATTGGATAAGTTAACTTAAAATTAATTTCATTTTAATTTAATTCTGTCTGGGTTTGTAGTCATCAATGTAGCAAAAAATCTGAACTTAATGCTTTTTCTAGCAATAAAAAGCTAATTATATTCTACTTAGTGAATTGTGAATTACTGTATAATAATATTTTTATCTAACTAATAATTATGAAGTTTTAAAATATTTTCTTATCAATATTTCTAGGCTGTACAGCTTCTGATATTTCAGGATTGGTCAATCAGTAAACATTTGAGTGGGAATTCTCTTTTATAGATTATTTTTGTATTGAATAATACTTAGATAACTTTTAAAATTGCATGATTTGGTAACATATATTGAATTTAAAATTGAGAGACCGTGACTTCTGACAAAAGCAACCAGCATTTACAATTACACTTATTAAATTGTTGTTTTCTGTTAAGGTTTATATGATGTTAGCACTAACATTATGCACCATTTACACGGAGCCAATACTTGAGACAATTCACTAAGCCAGTCCAATAAGCCAATCTAATGAATATTGCAAAAATTCGTACATTCATTTACACATAAGCCAGCCAAATTGCTTTGAGGGCTATGTTTAAAAATGTTTTCATTTTAATGCTTAAAGAGATTTTGGATATGTTAGAAGAAGAAATAAATTTTAAAAGAAGACATGTGTGTGTCCGGCTATTGAAAATAAACAAGTAGTGGAATGGTTCACTGGCTCGGACGCGTTCACATGAAGCCAATACACTAGCCAATCCACTGGGTGAGTGGTGAGGGAAGCATTGGCGCCAGCAAATTAGAAATCATTCTATTACAATGGCCTGGCTTTATCGATGGCTTGAGGACAATCCAATGTAGTGGACTGTTTCTATTTACACAATGCCAATATTGGACTGGCTTAGTGGATTGTCTCAAGTATTGGCTCCGTGTAAATGGTGCATTAGAAAAGAAAAAGGTGGTGGTAAATAGATTTTTAATTTTTTTTTCAGTTATCATTATCATTATGTCTACAGTGGCTGTTGTTGTGTTGTTTAAATTTAAATGTTTAATTTAAATTTTAAGTTTAAATGTTTAGTTCTATTACTAGAAACCTTTGCTCAAAAGAGTGGCTCGAAGCTGAATTGTTGATAATCAAATACATATTGTTGTTCAATGACGATAGCAAAGCATAGTTAAAATTAGTAAGGACCCTATATTTAATTAAAATTAAAAGAAGTGGCGTAATCGTAAGACCAATCAAAACATATTACATAACTTATTTCCACCAAATTTGGTGTAATAGATTTGTCTTACCAATAAAGCCGGATTACGAGACATTGCTGCCTTCATTAATGCACTCATGATGGAACTCTCTATCCGCACCCGGAGTACAATATTTTATTAAATTTCGGTAAATTTCACATTTACTGAAAATTCGTCGTCGCCGCACTGTCAGTGACAGTGACAGACAGACAAACTTTTTAAATTTTCTTATTCTTTCGAGATGTTATCATGGTAAAGGGCTCTAGCATTAAACCCACAAAATCTAATCTTAAAAGCTTCTATCAATTATATTGATAGAAGCGATATAATGATTAACAATCTTCGATCAAGTTGGTAAACTAATCAAACTATAAAGCAAAATTATTCATTATCTTCCATCCATTAATAATAAAAAAATCTAAAGATATGGCTGTACAATAATCTTTATCGTTTATGTAGGAAAGGCAAGTGCCTTTCCTACATAAACGGAACTGAAAGAAAAGCTAATGTCAACTGTCAAATGAATTTGAAATCTCTAGCAGCGTCGAGTTCAGCGAGTCTGTGTTTTACAGGTTAAGGTTTTACAAATGTGAATTTATCAGTATTTTCCCATGTAACACTCATCCTAAATCCAAAATGGAATTATTACCTAAAACGATAGTTTTCTTGTTGACTTTGTTTTTTTGTGCGTACACAAGTAAATGTGCAAAAATCAACACACCCAGAGTACTCTTACCGTGGTTTGAAGACTTCACTGTTAATTTTACCTTTGAAATCATCGAGGGAGGCTGTTACTCTTGGTATGTATTATTTCCTTACTTCAAGAGAATCTCCTGTTCATAAATTTTATAAAAAGGGTATTATAAACTTGCCAAATTACTATTTTAGGAGTTTGTCCCGTGATGACATCATAGATCTTGAACCACTTCACGAAGAAACGTGGGGTCATTGTTCACGTGCTGCACGTGTTTCAGTCTCCAAGACATGTGTGCCGCCGGGTTCAGTCATCATCTTGGCCGAGGAAGTCAACTCTGGCGAGGTATTCGAATTGGCGGGAATTTTACAAATTACGTATTATTTGTTTATTCACACTAATATTAAAAATGCGAAAGTTTATGTACGGCAACGGATGGATGGATTTGGATGAAATTCGGCATACAGATAGTTTATAACCTAGATTAAAACATAGGATACTTTTGATCCCGATATTCCCATGGGAACGGGAACCACGCGGGTGAAACCGCGAGCGGCCGCTATTTAGTAATAACATATCATCCAATAAACAGGTAGGTATATAAACATAATTTGCAAATAAAATTACCCGATCCGATCCGAACCCTTCGGAGACTCTGGAAGGGCACGGGGACGCGCACTTTTAAGTGTGCGATGCCGTACCCCTCTAGAAATCCTCTGAAGGTGTTTCGTTTCAACACGGCTTGAGGTACCCTTTACGTACCTCGCCGCCCCTAAAACAAGCCCGGTGAAGCTGGAAATGCCCCTCGGCAACCAGCAGTCTCTCTCCAAAAAAAAAAATAAAATAAAATAAAATTAAGGTAGTAGGTATCTTGCAAAGAATAAATAAAAATGTATTCAAAACTTTTCAGATACTACGTGGTGATGTTGATATTGATGAAATAAGCTCTTTAAAAGTAATGAGTACAACATGGAAGTTGTATTTGGAGGAGGCACCTGAAGCTTTTGAAGTTATTGCATATGATGACCAAGGTATAATATCAAAATTTCAAAATTCATAATCATTTATTCAGTTTAGGCTACAAATAGCTCTTATGAACGACGTTATGCCATCGGTTCGTAAGTCTACTCTAGGCGGGAGATCTTGTACTGAGAAGGCAAGAAACTCGGCAAGTGTCAAGCTCTTTTATCCCACACCTAGCTACCTTGCACAGCTCTGGTGGGAACAACCGTCAGCAGAAGAGATTAATGTTCAGAAGAACAGTTGTTAATATTATAACATATGGTTTTTATCGCTACTTTAATTAATTGAAAGTATTAATTTTAGGCAATACATTTTCAACATTGGAAGGGGTCAGCTTTACATGGACTATAGAGAATCTTGGAAATAATATTGGTGAAGACAATATAGTGAAGTAAGTAATCTTGTGTTACTAGTAATTGTAATATTAAATTTATGTTATAATTTATCATAAATTTTTCTTTACTGATGGTTTGTCTGAAATGGATGTGATATGATGAAACCTAAGCTTATTTACATGTCTGTTTTATCATGACTTTTCAGAAATTTACTACAGAAATAGACTTTATATTAAATTCCTCTTTTTGATTTTGTGTTCTTAGAAATTATAATTTATAACTGGTAATAAATAGACAATTTGTATTATTTGTCCCTTTGCACATTTTCTTTGATAAAATTTAGATTTAGTAACTACACAATAAATTGAAAAACAAAACCTCTTACCTTATTGCTTATCTGTACAAACTCTTTGTCTTAGATTTTGTGAAGCCTTTGAGAGTTTTGCCTTTTAGTTATCTGCTGCTCGCTATTAAAAGCGAGTATTGACACTCTGTATAAAGAAAACGAACATGATAAGTCGTTCCTTTTTTTCTTGTTTAGTCTTGTACGCTGGCGCGATACTGACTACGAGGCCCCGCGCGGCATCGCCGATCTCGAAGCCCGAGGGTTGCGCTCGCACTCTGTTCTACTATACGGCCAGGCTATGGGCGAGTGTCGCGTCACTGCTTGCCTACGAGACATTTGCACGGACTTCAATCTCAATGTGGTTGCTAGTGTGGTGTTAATGCCAGCCACAGCTATTATTGCACCGGGCGATACATTAAACTATAGGTAAGTTGTATTTCTTTATTTATTGTAACAGGTTATAGTTGTAGGTTTTTGATAGAACATAAATGCCTTACTTCTATTGATTTCTTCATATTTATGAATTTAATATTTTTATTGTGCGATAAGAAAGGCAGTCTTTATTTTATGGTCAAAACTGTTAGCTACTTAGATAGCACATATTTAATAGGGCTTTTCAGATGAGATTTCTGTCTGGCGGTCTGCACGTGCTGACGTTAAGCAACTTTCGCAAAGGCCGGTCATCGGATGGGTGACCAAAAATGTATCATCTCGAGCTCCTCCGTGCTTCGGAAGGCACGAAAAGCCGTTGGTCCTAGCTGTTAGCAGTCATTAACAACCACCAATCTGCACTGGGCCTGCGTGGTGGTTTATGGCCTGTTCTCCCTACCCATCCATGGGGAAGGTTCGAGCCCCAGTAGTGGGAACATAAAAATGAGCTGATGATGATGATGATGACCGTATTGTCATCCAACACATTTATTTTAAATTATTATTCTCAAAATATAATAATATTTCAAAAAAAAATTGCTGAAGGCTAGGCAGTATGAGCTAACTCCCTTTCACATATACAATTTACACTTTCAGAGTCGTAAGAGCCCGCGCCGGTCGTCTCACCATACAGGATGTAGCCGACACAATGTACACAATGAAATTGCCACGCATTGGAGTTGCTTACCTAGAAGACAGCATCAGTTTAGTTCGTGGTACTGAGATTGGGACTACCATTGTCACACTGATGTCTGGTCCCACTGAAGTGGCCTCTGCAACCCTAACTGTAGCTGAACCCCACAGCATTAGAGTGCATTTACGTCCATCAACTCTTGTCATACGCGGAGAGAATTTCGTCGTCCACACTGTGGTACTGGATAGAGATGGACATGCGTTGACCGCTGGTCAAGAGATATTGATCAGATTGATGGTAGAAGGAGAAGCTAATATAGATTTAATAAGGTCCACGGAGAATGGAACGCTGACAGATGCTGTGGCGCAGAATGCTGGTCCGTTTACGGTGACGGCGAGACTGCATTCTATTGCTGGGAAGATTCTACAGAAAAAGGTTAGTAGTACGCCTTATGACGTTATTTTGATTATCATAATAAGCCTATGGCAGTCTAGCTAGTGTTGTACATGGGCCTATCGCAATGCATGCCACTGAGGGGAAACATACTTTAAACTACACACTACACTTTAAACTTTTGGCAAAGAAACCCTATGTCTTGGTATTTTATTTGAAAGAGCACTTGCATGCAAAAGAATGTAAGGAGGACGGGCATTATAGCCTAGGAACCAATAACAACATGCGATATATCATTGGAAAGGATTTTTTATGTACTTTAATTATTGTTATGGTGGGAAGGACCAAATCACTGTGTGGAAAAAGTTATGGCACAATAAAGCAGACTTAAACAAACTTTTTTTTTTTTCAGAATTTCATTATAAAATGGTTTTTTAAGCATTACATCATTTTAAGTAATTACTAAAACTCAAGTAGTCTGTGCAGACAAATAGTCGAGTGCTTTGTCAATATTAGTGTAAAATTACAAATACAATAGAAAACTAAAACCGATAAGTATTAATCAATCGTCAATAGATCGATTGAAGTTAATTAGTCGGCCATATTAAACAGAACTGTCACTTGTAAAAAAAAAAGTGGGTATGCATGTTTTGCTAATGGTCATAAATAAATAATACTTTGGCTTTGTTTATCGGATTCTGTGATTTTTGCTGTTGTACCAGTACCTGTGTAGTACCTGTTATGCCAGTAGCTAATGTTGTTTTACAAAAAAAATCAAGAAATTGATGATAAACATAAAAATAAACACTTAATACTTTTGAGAAAGAGTTTGGCTTTATTGAGTCTTATCTTTTTTTACACAGCAGCTTGAGACTTCCCACCATAACAATAATTAAAGTACATTAAAAAATCTTTCCAATGATATATGGCATGTTGTTATTGGTTCCTAGGTATGCTTCCATATATTTTTGCCCGTCCTCCTTTGAAACTCACCCGAGTCAGTCTTTTCTTACTTAAAAATATATATAAATATTTTTGAAAACTCCATTGTGAATGCTTAAATTGGAATTTATAATCATTGACTGGTGGCTACATTGCATGTAAAACCGCAAGCATGACCCCCGTAGGTATAGTAATTTCATTATTACTGAATTTACACTCAAATGCTTACGCTGAAACAATATGAACAGTAAGTTTTTGTTGAACCAAAAAGTGTTATTTCGTTGTAATAAATATAATTATACTTATCGTCATTATTTTTATAGGTCGAAGGTCAAATATCGGCTGTGGCGGTGGAACCTTTGGAAGTGGTTCCGCCAGAACTATTTGTTGCGTGGACTGACACTATTCAGTGAGTATTATTATTAGAGACTAAACTGGAGACGCTAGCTTTGCCAACAAACAAATTTATATCACGTAAAATATTAAAATATACAATTTATGTACTCTCATTGTGACTATATAAATTTACTATATAATATAAATAAACGCGATCATCCGTATCAAGTGTTTATTAAACAATATTAATATATTTTGAAATATATTTTTATTAGCTCATTTATAATATTGCTGTTAACCCATCCGGAAAGCTAATACGCTTTACTTCAATAGTCAAACGGAGCTATGGAAATTGAACCACGATTTCTCGCATTCATCTCGGGCTTCTATCCGTTCGGCTTATAATATAAACTTTGGTCAAATATGCTTCATGTTTGTTATTACAGAGACATTCCCCTACGGCATATCGGTGGTGGAGACGAGCCAGTAGTATGGTCGGTGAGCGAGACGCTGAACAGCGCTCTCTCGCTCACACCGAATGGTGTGTTGACGGTGCGAGGCGTCGGCGAAATCGACGTCAAGGTGCAGCTCCAGAAGTATTCCCATGTGCACGCCTTCGGAAAGTAAGTAGTTTTCAGGCTTTATGAGACAGAACATCTTTAGATATTTGTTTTAATTTTAAATCTAATCTCAATCAAATAAAGTTCAAAGTATGGTGGCAACATACATCCTATTCCAGTCAAGTATATTTGCTTTCATTACCAAAATGGCGTCGAGGACACATTGGCTTAATAACTAACTATATTAACGTTATGTTAACCTCTTTCGATACCTGCCAGGGTATGGTCGTCGATCCCCGAGCTGGTGCAGGTGTCCAGCAGTGGGCACGCGCGCGTGGGCCGGCCTCATCAGCTACACGTGGCTCTCACCGCTGCCACCCCCACCGGGGAACTATACAACTACCACACGTAAGTATCAAAATAATTAACAATATATTAGAAATTAAATAACATTTAACAATAAATATACTCAGTTAGATTGACTGACCGCTTAAGATTATTTTAAATAGTTATTTCAATTATTATTATTTTTGAAATATTAGCTCTGATAGCGCATGTTTGCTTGTAGCGGTGTATGCGCAATGCGCAAGTGTTTAATATTACAATTAACATCTTTGCCTGTTTTATAAAAAAATACCTTAAAAATATCTATTATATTGATGTTTGTGTAAAATATTAAGAAAAGTTCTGTTTTTAGATGTAACTGTGCATCATTCGCCGTATCACTTCTAGAAGGCCCTGAACCTTACAATGTTACTGCCGCTATATGGGTAGAGCCAATGGGTATGTATTTTTTTAAAATAAAAATAATAGTAGTTTCTTGTCGTGTTCTGTGCTATGCCAGTGGCAGAAAGAGTTTTGTACTCAGGTTTTTAGTGGAGGGTGGAACAAAAAAATAAACAGAAAAGTAATAATAATATATAATTTTCTAGATTTATTTATTTATTATAAAAAAAAACAATTCAAGCTTACAGCTGTATACAACAGCCAGCACGCTTATATGATAAGATGGGAGATGTTACTTCTATATTTATTTTCGCATAACATAATGGTTTTCAAATGAAAAAAAAAAAATTGTTGACATTGAATGGGCGCCTTTGGCTTTCAAAGTAAAAAGTAAATAGTGTTGAATAATTTCGGCGGGCTTGTTAGAACCACGATAGCTCAATTGGGAGAACACCTGACCCGGTATGTCAGAAGGGTGCGGGTTCAAATCCTGCTCATGGAAATTTCTTCAACATTAGTGTTTTTGTAATTTGTTCGCAACAAAATTTGCGTTAAAAAAATTATATAAACACTTTATAAATAGCTTGCCTACTTCATATCTGATCTTTAGTATTTGTAAAAATATTATGATTAGATCTTAATGACGGTAGTTGTTGACATTGAATGGGCGCCTTTGGCTTTCAAAGTAAAAAGTAAATAGTGTTGAATAATTTCGGCGGGCTGGTTAGAACCACGATAGCTCAATTGGGAGAGCACCTGACCCGGTATGTCAGAAGGGTGCAGGTTCAAATCCTGCTCGTGGAAATTTCTTCAACATTAGTGTTTTGTAATTTGTTCGCAAAAAAATTTGCGTTAAAAAAATTATATAATCATTTTAGTTTTCTAATGGTTTTGGTTGGTTTGGTGGTTTTAATTTTGATGCTAAAAAATGACCTTTTTTGGTTTAAATGTTTTTTATCAATTTTTTGTCCGCCAGACGGCGCTTGCTGCGTCCTGGAGTGCGTGTGGAGTTCCCGCGGGGTGTCGACGGTGCGCGTCTCTCGCGGCCGCGCGGGGGACACCACGCGGGTGGCGGTTAGGGCCGCGCCCACGCTGCTGTGGCCTACCAACGCGGCTGCTCTAGTAGGAGCCTCGTTGCCGGTAAGGAAACAGCCTACTGTCGAACTACTAGTATCTGAATATTAGAAAGTGGACTATACCTGCTTTACCGCAAAACGATGGCTAAAGTTAGACAATAAAACAGATGTTGTCACTTTTTAGCTAATATTTTTGGACGGACACAATATTTTAAACACGTATTTAGCTATTGTTTAACTTTAAACACTGTTTTGTAGTACAAGGGTCCACGAGGCAAATCGCTTGATACACTAGTCATAAGGCGCGTCCTGATATGGCGTTATGACCTGACCTTGATGGTCCCTTGTGCGAGTGAGCTTGCTTACGCAAGGTCGTCTGACACCTTTTTGTAATTTAACGGTTGGTAGGGGGTGTCAGTATATACTTTAAAGTCGTGTATAGCAGAGTTGTCCCACTGCTATGAGAGTGTGACACCACGCGGGTGGAGGTTATATGGCTGCGCCTACGCTGCCGTGGCCTACCAACGCCGCCGCCTTATTAGGAGCCTCAGCGCCGGTAAGGAAACAGCCTATATACTGAGTGCTTTAGAAGGCCATAATCAGTACCAAGTTTTTCCATACATGCACCTTTGGAACGATGACAACAATTCGCATACTATTAATTACGAGTATTCCCTCCTACTATTATTCGAAGTCACCGGTGCGGTGACTATTATAAACTGAGTCTGAAATGAGTAACCATGAAAGTTTAAGAGCATTTATTTAATTTTTCAAATCGATAGTTCAATTTTAATGAAGTGCTTGAGGCACAAAGTAGAGAAACGGAACAGAGACAAAGCTTCATACAACCGCGCCGTAGTAGGTAAACTACTACAAGCATACGGCGCATGTGTGCGTGTCAACTAGCCGCTGCGTCGCGTACGCGCCGCCACTGAATAAAACCGGTTACGCTCGCTCGGCCAGTGGACAATCGGAAGGGCCTGTAGCACGTCTTATTTGTTTTGTGCTCCTGTATATTTGTTACGAATTGTTTTAGGTGGAATTAATTGTAAATAGTTATAAAGTGTAAGTGTAAATAATTAGTTCTGGACTTATAAAATGATCGTTTACTGTACCGTTTGTATGAATAATACTAGAAAAAAAAAAGATGTTTCATATTTCAATTATCCCAAGGAGTCTACTAGGTAAGTAAATTAAGACCAGATTATACCTATTTAAAATTTTAGATATGTTTAAGTAGGTCGCACAAACCTGTATGTTATGTAGGTATGTTACGTAGTTAATTGTTATTTTTACAAGCTTTTATTTAGTCTCACCTGTCCCGATGTTTGCTTGTGATCAAATCTTGCAAGTTAAATTTATTCTACTTCCCGGTTACAGATTGAGCTGAAATTTTGCATGCATGTGTAAATCGGATAACAATGCAAAATCAGTATGACATGGAGCTGATCTGATGATGAAACCTGAAGGTGGCCATAGGAACTTGGTTATTAAACGACACAACCCCATCGAGTTTGAATTCGTTTGATCCGTCTTGACAAAAACTTTGGTGCTAGATGGTAACCAGAGTCTGATGATAGAGCTAGAAGATGGCCACAGGAACTCGGTTATTAAACGACACAACCCCATCTAGTTTGGGCTCGTATGATTCGTCTTGACGAGTACTTTGGTGCTGGATGGTAACCAGAGTCTGATGGTGGAGCTGGAAGATGGCCATAGGAACTTGGGAATTAAACATAAATATTTTTAATATTGGTAATGATATTCAGAAACGAGTACAACATTGTACATTTAATATGCCATGTGATTGTTTCCCAATTGATTACTTGAAAAGACTTTTTATCAGATTCACAATTTACCATTCTATCAAAAGGCATAACAAATTATTAAAAACCAAAAGTTATAAAAAATTTTTATTTAGAGTAAGCAAAAGCTCATAAAAGTTTGTTTATTTTATTTTATTGTCTTTTGCCAACCCTACTAAAATAAGTAAGAATTTCGTATGCTCCTTAGAAGCTTTGTCTCTGTTCCGTTTCTTTACTTTGTGCTTGAGGTAAGTACAGAAACTAGACACTACATACGTAACGAACATAAAAAAAAGTTGAACTGAATTTATGCAATTTAGAGTCCGATTAATGAAAAGTTAAATTATCATCATCATCATCATCCGATGATGATAGGCCAATGCCTATCTTAGTCCACTGCAGGAATTTTTTTACAAAAAAAAAACACAAAACCTGTCTTTGAGGAGATCCTTGGGGGAGGCCTTTGTCCAGCAGTGGACGTCTTTTGGCTGAGATGATGATGATGATGATATTTTTTTACAAAATTTCCTTCTATTTTGAACTTTACCTTTTTTCTTGAATTTCGAAGAATAAAATGTATTGATTTGATTTATTTGTTTATTTATTAGGTCTGGCTAAAATGCTTGATGTCAGTGCCGTAAAACATTACAAAATGGCAGATATAGTAGATAGGAAATGACGTTAGTTTAATTATAATTTATTTATAAACATAATTTTAAACACTGCTAGGTACGAAGTATCTATTTATAATTTTATATATTATTTTGTTTTCTTAATTAGACTGCAATTTCTTGAAATAATGTTATCAGGTCTCCCGCTTTTTTTAACTATCGAAACATGAAACGACTCTGAGGCAGATATCGACCATCTACTTTGCTGATTCGTTTCAAAAAAGTGTGTATGGTCATATGGTATACCTACCGATATGTAGGTATAAAGGTTTATTTGACTATAGTTATGTGTACTTCCACCAGGTGTTAGCGGAGGGCGAAGCCCTAACGCCACAGTCGAGCGAGCAGCGAGTAGCAGAGCTGGCGCGGCGAGACGGCCCGCCGCCGCAGCGGCACCCCGACGTGCAACTGTTCACGCTCAAGTGCCGCAGGGTTTGTTAGCAATCTTTAAATTAATACGTGAAATATAACTTTGTGACCCTTTTTAGGGTTCCGTACCTCAAAAGGAAAAAACGGAACCCTTATAGGATCACTTTGTTGTCCGTCTGTCAGTCTGTCAAGACCCTTTATCTCGGGAACGCGTGGAGGTATCGAGTTGAAATTAAAACCATATACTCAGGTCTGCGGTCCCTTGAAGTTGTGAAAAAATCAAACTTCGAAGTTAACGAAAAAAGAAGATACGGCCGTTTATGTCGCAAAAAACGTATATTTCGACACTCAAGGGAATAAAATTCATAGGGTACTTGCCGTTGACCTAGAACTATGAAGTTTGGCAAGTAATATCGTCTTATACTACAAGTTCAGGGAAAAATCTGAAAACTATACATATTTAATTAAATCACAACAAACAGGGTCTTCATGCAAGAAACGGGGGTCCAAATTTTGAAGTAAGTTAACCGTGTCATGTGGGGTATCGTATAAAAGGGCTTCATTTTCACAAGCTTAAACAGATTTTAATAATTTTTATGTTGTATAGTTTTCGATACCCATAAATTTGTACGGAACCCTCGGTGGGCGAATCCGACTCGCACTTGTCCGGTTTTTTAAATTAAATTGCACGCACAGAATATATGAGATTTGGCATAGATATGAAGAAGGACTGCAGAAATGTAAAATGGTCGAAAAAAATTACGGTCGAATTTTATCCACTGAGCTAGATACTAAAGTATTTTCAATGATTTTCTCATAGCGTGGTAGTAAGATTCTGCCCAGAATCTGTCTAGTAAGTACTAAAGTACTAGGATGAATACAAATTTCTGCCGCCAAGCAGCATTGTTTTGTTTACCATTGCTTTGCTCCGGCTGTAACCGGATCTGGTATTGGACCCAATAAAGTTCTTAGTCTCAGGCCCAGGGGACTCAGGACCGAATCCCAGTGAAAAGAGAGAGCTACACAGATTGTTTTTGTCGTTTTAGAATTACGTCGTTAGATGTTAATAAGAAATTTTATGTTTGTACTAATTTTGAATAATATTGTTATTCACAGAAAGGTGACTCCCGTCTCGAACTAGTTTCGCATGCTGACGAGGAGCGTGAATCAGTCGAGTTGGAGACGGCGTGTGCGCCGCACGTGTCTCGGATAAGGCTCGAGCCTTCCGAAACGCCGGGCAACTGCTCCGGTGGACCTAGGTTTGTATTAAGAGGCCTATCACAAAATGCGCGCGCTCGCGCTTTCTCAGAACGGCCGACGCATCGCAAAAGTGGCATTTTGTGCAATTATTTGCACTACATTTATTTGATGTTTAATAATTTTATATCGTTCACAAAAAGTTTATACTTTGAAATCTTATAAACTAACGGTAATTATGGTGTACATTTAACTAGAACTTTACTGTAGAAATTCCATTTATATTTCAAAATTCCGAGGCCGCTACGAACTTAACCACTATTTAAGAAATAGTTTTATATATTTTTCATTTCGTTTGCTAAGTACAGTAGTTCAAGCTCATTGCTTGAAAATTGCCGTCACCGTATTTAATTGAAAACTAGCTTCGGAATTTTGGATTTATATAAATAGATAAGGGAAAATTGCAGAAAGCGAGGCCGCTACGAATTATACTAATAACTATTCTCCACCATACAATAAGTCAAAATTGTCTCAAGGTTTCAGTTTCTCTGAACAAGAACGCCGAAATTGAGTATTTTATGCAAAAATCACGGTCAAAATGTAATAGGCCACTTAAACGCTACTACACGATCTTCTTTTGATATTAGGGTTGTGCCTAAAATAAGACTGTTTGGCGATCACATTGATGCATACATCTGCCGCTAAACAGCATTTTTTTAGCATGTATGATCACTAACCCAACCCGCATTTGGCAAGCGTGGTTAAGCCAATACCCATTAATTGTAGCGATGACTTGATATCAGTGCTTGAAGTCTTTAACCAGCACTGTAACACTTTACATTATGCAGGTTATTTACTTACTTTTATTTTGTATTAATCCGTCGTCTGCCGTGAATATAGACACAAGACTTTTTATTCTTTGGCGGCACTGATCAGCGATCGCACATATCAAAATTTAATGTACTTTTATATTCAACAGAGTATGGCTCCGACCTGGTCACGAGGTGGCGGTGAAGGTGACCCTTCTAGACGCGATAGGTCGGGAGCTATTGGACGAACGCGGCCACAAAAGTGCGTGGGATATTGAACCCTACCACCCGGCGATAGAGTACAAAGCCACTGACCGACTGTTCGTTGATATACACCCGGAGTATGCGCCCGTTCCTGTGCCGTATAAATATTACCAGGTAAGTTTGTAAATTAAAACAATTTGTAAATAATAAACAATGCGTAACTTTAAACAAAGGAGAATGGGCAAGTTGGTCTACCTACATCAATGAAAAGGGCATCTACTTAAATTTTTTGTATGACCGCAAATGTGTAACTTATGGGGTTCTTTGTGAAAACGTCAAAAATAATTGCAGAGTGTAGTTTCTCCTTGGTTATATTTTTAGAGCAGACTTTACATTTACTGTTTTATATTACGACAGGTTTTTGCGAAAGAGAGGGCAAGGAGTGGTGTAGGGTTCAAATTCCCAACGCAAGCGCAGCCCATATAACTGCTAGCTCCCCTCCCCGCGCCGCGCTTGCTTTGTCTTCATTCGCACGTCTCGCTCGCTCCTTAGAAGTTACAGTTTTCGCTTGTCGTTGTTTGTTTGTTTTGTTGTTGTCGTCGCATTACACCACCAGCTGCCCATCTGAATAATGTTACTGTGGATACAGCATCATGTGATACTGCAATTATAATATTATGTAATGAATCACAGAATTTTTATTTTTTGTTTTCTCTTTTTCTAAATTGTGCCAGCCCCTAGTACTTTTACGCTAATCGTTATTAGTTAACTAACATGTAATATTTTTATTAGCATAGATGGCGTTAGTGCTGAGTAGGTAGACCAATATATTTTGCCCAGAAACCTCTACAAGTGGGATTTGAACCCCATTCTTTTAAAAGCCTTGTGAGCCTAGCTTGCTTAGCCTTACAAAATGATTGCGACTCTGATTCTTAGAAGTTCTCTCCATACGACTGATTGGTTGAAAAACTAGCTTTCAATCGTAATTTTTTATAGGGTGTTGCTATAAAGTATAACCTATTTATCTATCCTATGGGATTTACCAAACCTTTTCCTTTTCCTGAAATAATAATGTAACAAATATTATTATTATGATGGCTCAGGTTATCATAGCAGATGAACAAGCAGTGGGTTGGAGCGGTGCGTTGAAAGTGAACGTACCGGAAGCGACAGCCACCATCCAGGCACGCGTTGTGGGGCCATTGAGGTGCGAGCCCACGAAGGTTGGTGTTTTTATTATATATACAACTAGCTGACCCGGCAAACCAGCCATATAAATTATTTCTAAGGAATTTTAAGGGTAGAAAAAAATAACTAACTTATTGTATTTAAGTGTGTGAGGATGTGATATATGAGTGAAAGAGGCATGGCGCTCTGTGAGCGATGACGGAAGCATTTATCGCTCAAAAAAAATGTATTAGGGCAATCTGTGGCACTGCACCAGATGAGCCATGTGCACCCTTATTCAAAAGGTTAAAAGTCTTACCTCTGCCATGTCTATACATTTTTGAAATAGCCAAATTTGTCAAACTCAACCATCATTATTTTGAAACAGCACAAGATATGTATCCCCGAAACACTAGAAATGGAAAAAGGTTGATGTCGGCTTTTGTTCCAAAAAGCACTCGTATGCAAAAGAATTGTTTCTGGATGTGCATAAGTATTTTTAATAAATTGCCTGAAACAATTAGAAAACTTATTGTAAAACAATTTCTAGCAGAGTTACATAAATGGCTTATGGTACACCTATTTTATTCACTGAAAGATTTTCTTACACATACACTTAATAAATGTAAGATGTGTGCCTAGATGTGTGCAAGCAAATATATTAGTTTTATTTTTATTTTAAGTTAACGACTTTTAAGTTTCTTTTGATGTCTGTAAAATACTATTCACCTTGACCAAACTTGATAAATCATTTGACTTTTATTATTATTTTATTTCTGTATATTATTTTATTTGAATTGCAAATATTTTAGTAACTTTTGACAACTGTAACTTTCCACAAACTTTTCTTTTTTCCTCTATGGCATACACTACCATAGAGAAGTGAAGTTTATAAGCTCCACAGATTATAAGTTAGGCCGCTGCGCTGTGGTTATATTAATGATTTGACATATTTTTGACATATTTTTGAATAGGGACAATTTCTAGTAATTAATTTTGTATTTTTATTATAATGTAATTTAATTGGTTTTTGACAATTTGGAGTGTTAATTTTGTATTTTTATATGTATGTTATTAATTATAATATTTAGTCATTGTTATTTAAAGTTATTTGCATGCTACATTGTCAGCTGAGAAAGAGAAGAAAACTAGAATAAGACCAAAAATGTACCTTTCTCAAGCGCAAATTAAATATATTTCATTTCATTTCATTTCAATATAAAAATAACAAAACATTTTTTTTAAATTTATTATAATTTATTCCTTAATATTATTTTTTTATTTAATTTATTTTATTGAAACTTTTGCAACATAAATATTACACGGCGGACTTAATGCCTGAGGCATTCTCTACCATATACACTTTTAAACTTTAGCGTTCCATAGTTAAACAAAGAATTTAAACGGGGATTGACTGCTGTCGCGATTTCAGCCCGTGACCACGGCTGTTGTAACTCGGTCGAAACGTTGGGTATAAAAAAGGTATGATACCTTTTTACTGTTTAGTTTGCGTTAATCCCCTTTTAAATTAATTCTCTACCAGTTTTTTTTACTAGACCCATTCTATGACCATTGTGAAAGAAGCTTTACTTCACCAAGCGCTGATCAAGCGCGTTTACCACTTTGCCATCGAGATATTTTAAATTACGTATTTTCATAATAATGAATCCTCAACAGGTCAATCTAGCTTGGGAAGGGGAGTCAGTAAGCGACATCATAACAGTGTCGGGTGGTAGTGGACGGTATGCAGTGGAGTCTCCTAAAGGAGTCTCTGCATCTGTGGTGGATGGAAGCCTGAGTGTTCATGTCCCCGGGCCCGGTTCCTACGACCTGGTGGTCACTGATCTGTGCGTGCAGGGCGAGAAGCAAGTCGTCGAGGTATGTTTGTTTGTGTTAACTGTTATGCTTGGCTTGTTTAAAATCCGCCTACTCAACTACCATCGTCACCAGCTGGTTTTATTTAACCACTGTTGGGGCACGAGTCGTGCGTATCCATAGGGAGCGGTCGTGCCGTACGACCGCTCCCTATGGATGAACACCACAATGAGAACGGGCCATAAACCAATAAGCGTCCAGTGCGGATTGATGGTTGTTAACGATTGCTAATGCAGCCGGGACCAACGGCGTTACGTGCCTTCTGAAGCACGGAAATTATGTACCACCGTTAATCTAAAGCTGTCGCTTCAACAAAAAATTTAGAAGCATAGTTTTACTTCGACAGTTAGACTAGCTGATCAGTTTCTTCTTATCGTTACTTATCATCAGTTATAAGCGCTTCTCTTTCGTGAAATAAAGAACAGAAATAATTCCTTAGGTTACATGCAGACTTAAACTTGTTAATTAGTTATGTTTAGTAATTGATTAGTTTTGTTGTTTACCTCCCCAACGCTAGGTACACATCGAAGAGATTCTAAGCGTAGAAGTATCAACATCACGCGCGGTATGCGTAGGCGGCTGCGTCCCAATAACCGCGCTAGTTAAAGGCGTGTCACACCGGTACTTGTCCATAAGCCGCCCGGCCGAGTGGCGTGCGAGCGGCGACGTGTTGGTGCGGGACGGCACTATATGCGGCCTGCGGGAGGGAGCAGGACGGGTGCGTGCGGAGCGGGGCGGCGTGTGGAGTGCGGAGGTTGAAGTAAGTAGACTGTGTTTTCTTCGATAGTTTTTAGATAGATCGTATCGTTATTGCGAACTGTGACGTCACTATTGTGGTAAATAGATGGTGTCGTAAGTTTATTGTGATACTTTTTATTTGTGTTTTGGTAAATTTTACTTTTTATTTTTAAGTGCTAATTGCTGCACTGAAGTTGAATTAAAGATTTATAAAATAAAGTGAAAAAATTAAAGGTCTACCCGATCCAGCCAGGAATCGAACCTGTAGTAGTAGTACTACTATTACCAGTAAACAGCCTATGATTGTCCCACTGCTCCAATCGAACCTGGGTCTTCCGCAATCCGGGAGGCTGCACTGACCATTATGCTACCGGGAAGGCTGACGTAAGCACTGAATTTTTACACTTCTTTTTAATTTTTGAGTGCTTCTAGCGGCACAGTGCCATCTATCCAACGGTTATTGCAACCGATGGCCATGCAGATTCATCTTTACAGATGAATACCACAAATTTAATAACACAACGCTATAGTAAATTTTACTTGTTTTTTTATTTTAGGTAGCTTAGCTTAGGCAACTCAGGCTTAATTCTAGTGCAATTTTCCTATTGTAATTTTTTTATGCAGTTTTTCAAAGTGCTATTTGCAGTTTTTAACATATAAATATATATATATTTTAGGTGTTAGTGTTCCCGCCTCTCCAAATAATCCCGGAGAAAGCCCGTTTGCCCCCTGGAGCGAGGTTGCAGCTTCGACACCAGGGTGGGCCACCCGCGCACTTAGCCAGCCTACACTACCGAGCCGCTGGCAAACAGGAGCACGTCGAGGTAAATATACGGGGCTATTAAACATCATGCTACATAATAAACACACCTTTGTAGAGATCGTTTAATCCTTACCTTTTAAAGGAAATTTTTCATTGGTTTTTGTTTAATTCTAATCCCATTCTCGTCGCCAATGTTCTACGATTATTACTAAGACATGGAGACAAGTGAAATAACCGGTGGTTAATAGCACACTGATGTGTTGCAACAGATAGAAGGTGGTGGTCGCAGCCACGCACCGTGTTACACTTACATCATAACATAACAGTTTCCGACCCTATATCAAGGGGATAAAGCTTAATTTTGGAAAGAAAGGATGTTGAAGGGTTAAAATTAACGCCCCTATACTTTGTTTTTGCTCATGTAAAGAAGATTGTAACATGCTTGTGTGCTGTAGCACAACACACACAAATTGTTCTTTGTCAATGGTCAATCAGTCAAATCTGTAGACCTATTAGTGTATAAAAGACGCAAATGCAAGCAAGGGGGGTGATTTTTGAATTTAATTCGCGATTCCGAATTAAAAAGTGAAATACGCTATAAACTATAATAATTTTTGCGTTATTTACGATTTGGTTGTTAAGATAAATATCAAGAATTTTCAATGACCTTGAATAAAAGAAAAAGGAGCACTACACTACTAATCGATATCATAGCGTTGTTATAGTAAAGTCAATAAGTGATTGCTATAATAATGAGTTTATACTTTATGCATAACGTATTGTATCAGGTATCAGAATCTGGCTACGTGCACGGCTTGTCTATGGGCACGGCGCGTGTGCAGCTTGTCGCGACCGACATCGTCAACGTGGAGATGGCCAGTGCTGAGGCGGAAGTTGAGGTAAATTGAACACTGCTTTAGTTAGTACTGCTTATGTATAAATATGCTGATTTTAATGGAAACATATTATTCCACAACCAATTGTAGGTAGACCCATAGGCAAAGTATGCACCTTGCCAATGCTATATCTTTATATATATCTTTCTGTATAGATCAACGATTTACTTGACTCTTCACGATATTTTAATTATGTTTGTCTAAAATTATTTATTAGTTGTAGATAAGTACCTATTTATTTCTTAAATTGATAATTACTGTGCATTCACGTATAAAATATTTATTAAATTCAGAAACAGCTAATCTTTTTTTATGATGTTTATAATTCGACTTAAGTTATGTTAAAAAAATTTACAGCAATTCACACAGATAGACATTTATTCTGAAACAGTCACTATTTTTCAATAGATGTAAAGATAAACAAAAAGAGCAGTCTTTTATTTTTACTACTATTCCAATTAAATATATCATATTATTCGGTTACCTAATAGAATATATTAAAATTTAACCCATTTACAACAAGGTGATACCAATATCGGGCTTGCGGGTACGAGCGGCGACGCAGACCCTACTAGTGGGTGCGCCCGGACCCGTCTGGGTGGAAGCGGGTTCGCTTCCCGCGTCGGCTTTAGCTACATTGCACCCGTCGCCCAGGCTCACGTGGGCCGTCCGCGACCCGACCACCGCTAGACTGTACACCACTCATGCTGACGGTAAGCACTAGTTCTTAAGGTTGCGTAGAACAAAAAATGCCAAAACTGCAGTCACGGTTAAGTTGATATAATTGAAAATACTATCGTATTACATAAACAAAACAATATTTAGTATCAAAGGGAACGTGTTTACAATTAGTCCGATCTATAAATACATATCATAACACACTATAGTTTTTTCTACAATATCATTTAAAGTTGGACAAAAATCACGGATCCGATCAGAACCCTTCGGAGAATCTAGTAGGGCACACGCACTTTTAAGTGTGTGATGCCGTTCCCTCTAGAAAACCAACGAAGGTGATTCGTTTCACACGGCTTGAGGTACCCTTTAAGTACCTCGCCGCCTCCAAAAAAGCCCGGTGACGCTGAAAATGCCGTTTGAAGCAATCAGCAATCTCTCAAAAAAAAAATCATGAAAACGAGTGGCGGCGCGGTGTTTAGTTGATTTCTTATAGTTAATCTAAATTATTGTACCTCTGATTTTGTCTAAACAATCACCATTGGCTAAACTACAAATCGTCCGTCTCACATTTTCGATTTGTCAAGCGGTTAGTTAAATTATTATTTTTCAAATTAACACGTTAAATTCCCCATACAAGCCCAGACTCCTGGCCGCGCGGCATCAAATAATTATGGACGAAGACATTTCAAATAAAATATATGACACTTGTCACTTACGGATGGCGCGGCGCATCCTTAATTTAAAGTCATCATCACTAGTTCATTTTATCACCATCATCAAGCACGACCCTTCCCTTTGGATAGAAACACCATGACGGGCCATAAACCACCACGCGACCCATTGGTGGTTGTTAACGATTACCAATGCAGCCGGTACCAACGGCTTTTTGGTCACCTAGATCCGATGAGCGGCCGTTGCAAAAGTTACTTAACTTTATCAATAAAGTGAAAGTCAATTTTTTTTATTTAAATAAACTTACGAACAGAGCTTTTGAATCGTCCATACATTTTTTACCTACTACCCATTCAGGACGTCTATTTTTTAGCTGTGGAGAAGAATGGGCGTAAGAAACTCCACAGCTTTAATAGAGGTAACGACATTTACAAAAAACAAAAGTATGTCGTAAGTCGTTACCAAATCATACAATATTTACAAATAAAAACTTTCAAGAGCCCGCTTATACAAATAATGCTTACCTCTATACATTTACATAACATTACACTTTATAAATTTAAACGGGGATTAACGCAAACTAATTTTTAAAAAGGTATCATACCTTCTTTATACCCGACGTTTCGACCGAATTACAACGTCGTTGCGTTAATCCCCGTTTAAATTTGTTTAATTATGGAACGCGATAGTTTAAAAGTGTATAATACACTGCATTCTAAAAATAGCTTGTTTCATGATTTTTCATAATATATCGTCATGGGATTGTGGAATTGAAATATGTATGCCAGTGGTGTGTATCCTTTAGTAACTACTAAAATGGGTATCCCGAGCGTTCTAGGCGTCTCTAGTGTGACTAACTTCAGAATCATATCGTAGTTATACATTTAGAAGACATCTTCAAAGAGGAGTACAGGAGTACTGAATCTCTAACTAGTTAATTCGTACAAAAAAGATAGTTTCAATGCTTAGCATTTTGGAATACAAAAAGACAGGTAAGCTATATCTAAGAAGTTTTTTTTTTCAACAGACATAGTGGATAGTGACAGAATAATATTAAAGTAGCTAGTTACATATATATAGCTGCGCACAGAAATAATGAAAAACTTGTTGTATTTACAGATTTCTTAGAAAGATCGGTTGCCGAAGGGCTGTCGGTCAGGGTCGTGCCTCTCAAGCCGGGAGTCATCACTATCGACGTCAGAGTACGGAACATGGGGCAGGTAATTTACATTCTCATATCTTGTCATCATCATCTTCATCAGCTCATTTTATGTCCCCACCATGTTGGAGCACGAGCCTTCCATAGGGAAGGCTCGTGATCCATAGGGATGGAAAAGGAGAATGAGCCATAAACTACCACACGGTAGACTATGTGCGGATTAGTGGTTTTTAAGAGCGTTTACGCCGCACACTAGCGCCACCAATGAAAAAAACGCTCTTAACGACTGCTAATGTAGCCGGGACCATTGTGAAACTTGTTTAACGTCAGCACCTCAGACTGGGCGCGTTAACCACTACGCTATTGAGCTCCTAACTCACATCTTGTACATTCCTTCTATTTTCTTAATATCTCTCGGTATACATATAATTATACATATATTAGTGTCCGACCGAAAATGAATTTTCAGCCGAAAACGAAGCTTCTGCTTCAGTCTCATTTTCGGCCGAAAACGAAATTGATTTAGACATTAAAAATTGAAGATATTAAATGAATTATTAATGGAAGATATTTCCGCTGTATACATAAATATTGTTTTTTTTCTTTTTAAGCAAATGTAGGCTTTAAAAGAAATAAAATAAAACACGATAATTTCATTAGAGGACAAAAATTTTCGTGTGGTTCTTGCTATATGGATTGATTATACAATATAATACTTACAATCAATATAATTTGTACTACGATAATCACTATTAAAATCAACTAAACTTTGTCAAAAATCAACGTTGTTACACTAAACAGATTATTTGATAGAATCCTAAATGTTTATATAATTTTTAACGCAAATTTTGTTGTGAACAAATTACAAAAACACAAATGTTGAAAACATTTCCACGAGCAGGGTTTGAACCTGCACCCTTCTGACATACCGGGTCAGGTGCTCTTCCAATTGAGCTATCATGGTTCTAACCAGCCCGCCGAAATTATTCAACACTATTACTTTTTACTTTGAAAGCCAAAGGCGCCCATTCAATGTTAACAACTACCGTCATTAACATCCGATCATAATATTTTTACAAATACTAAAGATCAGTTAAGAAGTAGGCAAGCTATTTATAAATGTTTATATAATTTTTAACGCAAATTTTGTTGCGAACAAATTACAAAAACACAAATGTTGAAAAAATTTCCACGAGCAGGGTTTGAACCTGCACCCTTCTGACATACCGGGTCAGGTGCTCTTCCAATTGAGCTATCGTGGTTCTAACCAGCCCGCCGAAATTATTCAACACTATTTACTTTGAAAGCCAAAGGCGCCCATTCAATGTTAACAACTACCGTCATTAACACTTTAATTTACACTTTAATTACACTTTATTAAACTTTAATTTAATTTTGTTTGTTACGACTGTTAAAAAAAAACATTATATATCTTATTCGGAAAAAATAACCTAAAAAAACATGATTAAAATTTATTCAATAGCCGATTCTTAACAAACAGGGTGTGCATTTATTATGTTACCAACAGGTTGCAGAAACTCGTTCCTGGGACAGCACTATCGAGATCTTGGGCATATCCGATATTCGCACCTCAATAGAAGGTCTGTCCAAAGGCTTGAACACCGGTGAACGCTTAGCTCTAGCAGTCGGCTCCACAGTCAGAATGAAGTCTTTGCCCAAATGCTACTGGAAATCATACGGTGATGGCGCGTTCGAGATCAATCCTAATGGTGAATTGAAAGCTCTGACTCCCGGGCATGGAATCATCATCGCGCAGCATAAAGATGAAAGGAATAACATTTATAGAGAGACGGTAAGACAGCTAATTACTTTAGCTTTGTCGTTTTCGGTGTCTTTATTTGCTAGTTTCGAATCATATAAGTCGACAATAGAAATTCAATTTTAGACCGAACTAGGTTGACTAGGCTATGCTATTAATTATGGTGAAGAGTACAAGATCTCCCGCCCAGAGTAGATAGACTTACGAACCGATGGCTTAGAATGACGTTCATAAGAGCTATTTGTAGCCTAAACTGAATAAATGATTTTGAATTTTGATTTTTTTTGAATTTTGAAGACTTGCTCCTCTTTTTACGGATAAGGCTTCCTGATCAGGTATGCTGATATCAGGATTTCCGTGAGCTTATCGCATACATTCCGTTTTTTGTATTAGGAATTTATAACACCAGTTGGAACCAACGACGTCCGGTTTCTTTTCCGTTCGGAAAATAAACGGACGCGTGCGCCTTGTCACACCATTCAGGTTTCTGAACCGGAATTCCTGATCATGAAACCGTATGAGTGCGGCCGCCCTTCATTGCATTTAATGATTATGTTGAAAATGGCTCTATATTATAAACATTTCCATAAATAGTTATTATTAACACAGACTATTTTTCTATGATTTTGCTCAAAATCTGTTTGCACTGTTGCATATCAATTTGAAGGGTCCTAGATCTAGTGAAATTACTGAAGAAACTGAAGAAAAAATTCAATGTTTTGGGTCAGCAATGGGCTCGTTATGTCCTAGGGGTCTTACAAATAAACGAAGAATAAGCTTCGAATAGTAATTCCGTGTTTTGTCTCTTTTACTCTAATTTGAAATGACGTTTGCATGACAAGAACAAAACACGGTATAACTATTCGGAGATTATTCTTTGTTTGTAACGCACTAGATGGCGCGTCTATAGACAGCAGTGACAGCTTTCCTTTCGTATTATACTTTGCCGGCTCAGTGATATAAAAAACTATTTTCCAGGCGATCCACGTGGAAGTAGCCGTCCCCCACTACTGCACGGCAGAGCCATCTGGCGAGGCGGATGAGACGGCATTGCGCTTGGTGTTACGCAACGCGGTCGGCAGGGAGTTGGTGGCGGGGGAAGCCAATGTCACAGCTCCCGGGCCCTCATTGGCGCACGTGCGAAGAGCTGCGGAGAGGTGAGCCTAGTTATTATTACAGGAAACTTGTAACCAGCAGGCTGTTTTTGTTATTTCTGTTCTAGTACAGCATGAAAACCAGTGTAAACCAGTGTAACTAATTCTAAAGTAGCCACAGAAGTACGAGCAAGCTGATTTTTTTTCATATGTTCTCAATCTTATTAACAGTGAATAAGGTTCGATTTAATGTGGTCGCTATGTAATCACTGCCTGGCTAAGGGTATTTTTTTATGTCTTGTGGGTAAGCACTTGGCGTTCATCTCACCTGATGTTAAGTGATGATAAGGCCAAAGGTGGAAGCGCACTTCACCCAGAATCCTCAACTACTGAGGCACTGGCTATCTTATCTATTGCTGCCGATATATTATGTTATGATATTTCTGCCAAGGCCTGAAAGAAGCACTCTCAACTACACGATGGTTGTTAAAGTACTAATACCTCTCTTTTATTTTATTTTATTTTTAAACTAGGTACGTAGTTATGTACAAACCGTGCAAATATATCAACATTATTTACTTAATATTGCTTAATATATAAGCCAAAGATTAATGCGGATTTAATACTAGTATTTGGAATATAGCCGCCTGTGGAGGCTGGTCTGCTCTTGCATACTTATCTTATTGCTAGTATTAATTACTATAGTTTGACTTTGTTTTTCTTAAACAATTTTTGACTTTTATTAGAGTACTGTAGTGGTACTGTATGACATTGTGGAAATTGAAACTTTTACCGGATGTAAATTTGATAACTTAGATTTGTTTATTTTTTTGTTTTTTTACATGTTGTGGTTGTCTTCTATATTTTTTGTGTTTATTTGTAATGGAAAGTGTCCTGCTATGATAGGGCATTTTCCAATATTTTTTTTTTTGACTCTGTAAGGGAGAAAAGAGCTGGACACTTGCTGAGTTTCTTGCCGGTTCTTCTCAGTACAAGATCTCCCGCCCAGAGTAGACTTACGAACCGATGGCATAGCAACATTCATAAGAGCTACTTGTCGCCTAAACTGAATAAATGATTTTTGAATTTGAATTTGAATATATAATAACAATTAAACTGGATTGAACTAATTATAAAAAATGGGTCTAATATGTTTTTATTTTTTCGTCTGACTTTATATTTCTACCCATAAATAGAATTAAGTAGCACTTATTTTACAACTATGGAACTTCTTCGACCATCGTTTCCGATATTTGATTTCATTATCATTATCATTTATGAGTATATTCGTCTACAGTGCTCTTGGCAGCGAGCTTCTGATACCCAACCTGGACGCAACTGGTGCCTTCATGAGTTTCCAGAGCAGTGTCGGCGGCATCACCGTCAAAGATGAAGTCTGGGTTACGGGGAGCGATGTGCGGTCCGATAGAGTAATCGGTAAGTATCACATCATGACACTAGTTTTTGTATATTTGTCTATTTAGTATAGTATCAGTAGCTTACTAGCAATTCCATCAGCACCCAGCACGTAGTGTGTATCTATTTAAAATCACTTACAACTTTAAATTAAAGGACATCAGGCAAATTCCTTTGACAATAGATCCAAGAATGTATAGCATTTCTGTTTGTACAACAATGTAGGTATGTAAATAGTGGATAGTGAAAACTATTCAGAGTTTATCAAAGATTTTTATTATAAGAGTTATTCACGTTTGAAATATTTTTCTTTGGTAACACTGACACTAGTATAGCAACACTAGTAATTCAAACAAAACGTTTCGTTAAGTGCTGAATTATTATTATTATTAATAGTAATGAATATACGCTTAAATAGTGGGAAAGGAGCTCAGTAGCTTTGTGACATTGTATTAAAAATATATCACATTGTCAAGCAATAATTGTGATGGCCTTTAAAATGTGCAGCCACAAGCGGGTGGGGCGTTTGCCTGGACGGCGTGGGCTGGCGCGCTCCCCCCTCGCTGGCGGTGTACGCGGGCAGCGGCGTTTCCCTGGCCATCCTGACCAAGGACATCACCGCCAAGCACGCGCTCAGGCTGGACCGCCCGCCGCTCGCGAGGACCGTGCAGCAGATACCCTTCGACAAGGTAGGATAATGGCACGAGTGTTCAACACTTTAGTCCCTATCTACTGACCTTGATAGGTAGGGTATGGCAGTTGGAACTACGGGTCCGGTTGTTTTTTCAAGGGTACCGGGAGTACGGATCCCAGCCCGCTGCCGGTTATGCCTTAGCGGGCGTCTCTGGTAGGGCCCGAACTTGAGTTGGACTCGTGGTGGCTATGTGGTTAGCTTTAGAAATGGGAATGTTCGTTTGCCTGGTTGAGGTCTGGCCAGGTTTTCATTTCGTGCACAGCGAGCGGATTCGAGTAGCGGTCTCGGTGGGGCCCAAAGTGAAATGACTTGCGGGGTACGTGAGTTGTCCATAGTTGGTTGGCTGCTCGGTAGTTTTCATTGAGTAGGCTTCCAACATCTCTGGCACTAGTCTGGAGAACTAGTAGAGGCGCCCGCTAGATACAATGCCTCCGGTGAAGCCAGCCACGTAGGATAGTGGAACTGGCGAGATACCTGGATGGGTACTGAGAAGTGAATGGGCTTACAACTCCGCCACCAAAGAGGACATTTGGTAGTCGACTTTAGAGGCAACGACCCAAGCAGTGGAACTGTGAGTTGTACTCTTAGTGCAACAAGAATTGAGCGAGCTTACAGCTCCGATAACCTATCTGGATATTAGGTAGTGGACTATACGTGTCCACGGGGCAACTGACTCAAAACACTAGTCTTAAAAGTACCGGATGAAGAATGCGCTTCGGCGCATCCTGATCTGGCGTTATGACCTGACGCCGATGGTCCCTTGTGCTTGCGCAAAGATGTCTGACACCTTTAACTTTATAACCGTTAGGTTGGTGGGGGTGTCAGTATAAACTTTAAAGTCGTGTTTAGTGGGCTGTTCGACACTCGACATTTTAGGGGCCGATTTAGGCCCTTCCAGAATACCAGCGTTGCAGCGGCTCTATGTCGCTGTAGCACGTGCTGAGGCCACACTTTGTCTTTTGTCTTTGTTTTGTATTGTTATTGTGAATATCGTGTAATTTTGTAGTGTGTGCCAATAAATGTATTTTCGTTTTATTTCATTTCATTTTACATTTCCTTATCCCAAACAATATTCAAAGCTCTTTCTTTTAAACCAAATAAAGTAAATGATTATAATGAAAATGTAAAATATTCATCATCATCATCAGCCCCTCTCGACCCACTGCTGGGCGTAGGCCCTTAATTGGTCAACCTATTTCGATCATTGCTAATGAGCAATTTGTTTGTCAGATCTCGTTTGCGGCGGGCGAGTGGCCTTCCTCGATGGTGCCGCTGTCGATCGAGGCGGGCGGGCTGGTGGCTGGACCCCTGCTCTGCTCGGAAGACCAGAGATACGCGCTGGAAGGCGTCGAAGTGGAACTACCTTACTCGTGCCGGACTAAGGCGCCTCATACTGCGAAGCCGGTACTGGATATTATTAACGGTAAGGCGAAATAATGTTATGAATGTGTATGGAGAAAGGGAGTCACTATTCTGCTGCTTTTAACGCTGTAAGAGAGAATAGAAATACCCTTGCTGAGTATCTTGTCGGTTCTTCTCAGTACAAGCCCTGTGTAGACTTACGATCCGATGGCATAGTGACATTTATAAGAGCTATTTGTAGCCTAAACTGAATAAATGATTGAATAATTTGATAATTGAATTTTGCTTTTTGCTGACGGTTGATAAGAGGAGAGTGAAATAAAAACACGTTTAGCACCAACTCCAAGTGATGGAGCCATACAAATTTTCGTTTTCGATAACTAGATTGAATGCCGAATAAAACTCACTATGAGACATAACCACCACCACATACCACCACCTTTTCTTAATGGTATTGTGCTGTTTACACACAGAGTTTACACAATTAGTCAATGCTCGGAAAAGATACTGTAGAATATTTTTTTCATTCATGTAGGTAGGCTGATGATGATTTCCTCATATCGACTCCACTATGGAGTCTATCTCATTGCATTAAACCTACAACCTATTATATTATTGAGTATGCTTTTGTTACTTATTTATTTAATATATACACATACAAGTTAAAGCCAATAACATATAAAAGCATAAAAAATTCAAAGATCACAAACTAGACGGTAACCTACGAGAAGTGTTAGTAAAGATGTCCTTTGTATTACAGGACAACTTGGTTGCGCCGTGGTCCCCTCCTCTCCGATCGTCGAGCCATCCGAAGTGGAACTGTGCGCCGAATGGGGCGTCGCACGCACTTGCACCAAAGTGCTTCTCCTCCCACAGATACACGTGTCACAGAACAAAGTGTCACTTCTACATCCACCGACCACGTTTACTATAACAGGGCATACGCGAGCTTTGAAATTAGTGAAGATTACCTCGTCGCCCGGTCTTAAATTAGATATTGTTCATAGAGATAGCGAGATCACTGTGCTAGTGAAGAATGAAGCTATTACGTGCGGTCTCGGTTGGGTGAATGTACGCTCGAAGTTGACCGGACAAGAGATAAGGGTTGAAGTGGAGAGGGAGTGTGATGTCGCCTGCGGGACTTTGCTGGGAGCCATATTTTCTCTGTTGAAACATTACTTTACTACTTTGTTTACTGTCGCTGCGGTTGCTGCTACGTATTTCTACAGTGAGTATTCCGTAGTGTTCCGTCGTCTGCTGTGAATACAGACACAATAGCATTTTAATTGTTTTGGGCACTGATCAGTACTCGCCGCATATGAGCGGTAAAGTGATGTGTATTGTAAATGCCTAGAAAAATCACCAAATATATTATTTTATTGTTGTATGAGGTTTAGTTAGGAATTGTGGTATTGCGTAGTATTAATTATCGGAGTAATTAGAGCAACTTTAAATCAACAATCTTTCATGTGAAAGGTCATATTAACACGTTGTTTTGTAATTTCAAAGTTATTATGTGATCTCATAGACACACATTAATACATAAGATACAAAGATAGCTTATTTTTGAGTTTATTTTTTTATACTTACTAGCGTTTCTCACAAATATGGACGTATAAATAGCAGAATGAAAGCCCAGATTTTGGAAGAGCCTTCAACTTAGACTAGCTGCCGAAATTCAGTAGGCTTTTATTCTTTATCTTTTTTGATTGATCTAGCGAAATCATTGCCTGTAAGTGTCAGTACATAACGATTTTCATTTTCTAGTACAATCGAGGCTGCAGCGCAAAGCTCCCATCCGTATGCCTATGGAGCCGGTGCAAACAGTCTTACCCGTCGCCGCTGAGACGACGACTCCCCCCTTTGGCCGAACAAGAACTTTCTCAAGAAGCCCGTACGCATCCAACGGGCCGTCATCCCCAGTATACGGAGACGCTAGCGCACTACCTGACAGCAGCTTTTCACCGAACACGACTAGAATGCATTCGAGATTCCTGTAGTCGTGTTTGTGAAGTGAATTTAGTGGTACTTAAGCGTATTGTGATCGGGTGGTTTCGTTAACTTTGTGAAAGACTGTGTGGAGAAAAAATGTGATAAGTATATTGTAATGTGACTATTGTGTAAAAGTGATTAAATGATACTTCTTGTGTGAGTAAAAGCTTCTTCTAAAGTTTTAGAGGGGACTTTACCTCTGTTTAAAAGGGAAAATATGTTTCAAGTGTGACATACCAGAAACTAGATTGTGTAAGCTAGATTTCTGTTTTAATGTTTTCGATGTATGTATTTGTGATTTTTTTTTATAAAACTAAAATATTGATATGACTGAGAATGTGTTATGTTAAGTAATATTATACACATGCCTGCACATCAGACTACCACAAGCTGTCAAAGGAGACTGGCGAACTTATATGTATTTTCAGACCTCGATCTATAGGTCCCGTCCATGGATGAAATCGAATGGCACTTAAAGAACTATGCTAGATTAACAGAAAACTTAATTATTCCTATGTTTTTAAACTTGGGACAACAGAGATATGTTTAAATAACCAAAAAATATAGAAGTTAGGGTAAAAACAATTTATATTTTATAACTTTTTATTTAAAAACAACGCAAATAATTATTACCAATAAATAATGAATGATAAAATAGATGAATAGGTAGGTAATAGTAATAACAAAGACAAACGAAAGTAACCTTTATTTTATCATAGACATAGTAGGTATCTACCTACTCGGAGACTCAGAGGGTTAACATAACATAGCAAGTATTTTATTTGATGTATGTAATAATAAGTAAAGAAAACTGGCCTTGGTTTACATGACTACTGCGTCAAATGAAACGTACTTATGAAGTGTTAATCTTTTAGTTATTACACTATAGAAAGTGTCTTGTTCAGTCAATTATTTGCGATTTGAATAAATTTATCTCTTTTTTTTTTTAATAGATAGAGTGATTCAAGAGAAAAGTTTATATGTATAATACATGCATATAATTGGACCCGGTAGGTGGCGCTGCTTTAGGGTTCTATAGGATACTCAAGCGGACGAAGTCGCGAGCGGGCCGCTAGTTCTTTAATAAATCAGACGTTCGTAAAAGTAAATTGTAGGAATTTAATTTAATTTAATTTTCATGTTTCCGAAAG
Organism: Eudonia lacustrata; assembly: GCA_947562085.1. Taxonomy (NCBI): domain Eukaryota; kingdom Metazoa; phylum Arthropoda; class Insecta; order Lepidoptera; family Crambidae; genus Eudonia; species Eudonia lacustrata. The sequence goes on along the minus strand of OX387325.1, from coordinate 12,301,750 downwards.
TGTACTTTTTCGTAAAATATTAGGGCGCATCTCGCCGGTCTTCTTTCCTAAACATTGAACTCTATGTCCTAAGGGTATGGTTAAACATTAATTGAAGAAATTTGACAGTTTTGGATGGTATGACGTGCTGGCTTCTGTACCAACAAGGCTAAGCGTATGCTGCGACGTAGGCGACGCAGCTCCGCGCAGCGCAGAGCAGAGCAGATTTTGTAATGCATCGTCGTGCCGAGAGCTGCGTACGCTGCGGCGCAGGCACGTGCGACGCAGACATGTGTCTGCACTGCCCTGCGTCTCGTTGTAGTGCCGGCACAGATTTCTGCGCGACGCGTGCGTGTCGGACACAATGTTTTTTTTAACCATTTTATTATAATTTTGTAATAATGACCAAACAAATAACAGAACTCTCTCGATAGTACAAATTATCCATTAGTAGAACGTTTTTTCAGATAATCACTTTAGTTTTTCTATGCTTGGAAAACTGTAAAGTAGCAACAACTCACATTATCAGACTCTGACATTGACAACTCATGTGGGGTGTATCCTCATGTGTCCGTGCTGTGTCACTTACAGGCGTCGCAGCATGCGTTCGCGGCCTGTCTGCCTCAACTGCCCCTGCCCCGCAAAATCTGAACTATGCTGTGCTGCGTCACCTGCGTCTCAGCATACGCTTAGCCTTAATGTTGTTGACGTACAACTGATTGATGTTAAAAGACAACAGTGGCAGTGAGTAGATCAGTTTAAACATTGTGTCTAAGTTAGCTTCAAGATGACTCTTATAACAACTAACTTGTTGTAAATATGATTTAGAATTATATACTTGTTTGCATTTTTTTGCTGTATAATATTTATAATTTATATTGTAACTACATAATTTAATTAGAATGACATGTATCAACTAGTGTTTGTATACCAAAAAGTGTAGGTTTGGGGACATCATGATCTGTTATTCTATTCTATTTGGTTGGTGGTATTCTTGGTTTAATACTTGACAGTTTTTTTTTAAATCAGTTGAACCTTCTCTTTGGGCTAGTGTTTAAGCCCAGGGTGCCAAACCCATATGTCCCGGTTTCGATGCCCAATGGGGTAATGATTGGTACATACAGGTTGACTTTTTTATCACCGTCCAAAACTTCTGAGATGACTCCCGTGATACAAACGAGCTACTCTTACTATTGGACCAACTCCCTAACTCGAAAATAAAATTCAGCTGTTCCATACATTTTGGTCGAATGATGTTTGATGAGTTGGTCCAATATAAAAAAGTGACCCTTTATATTTGGCGTGCTGCTAGTATGGCTTATTTTAAGTCTACCACCATCTAAATCTGTCGTCAAAACAACGCAACTGTCGCCATAATGTCAGCAGCATTGTTGTCTTCTGACCGTAAGAAATAAGATGATAAGCCAGTTCCTCAGTAGTCGAGGGACCTTATCGTCATGCTGAGCTGAGGTGAACGCATTCCCTTTGTGGTATAAAATTTAAAAAAAGAATATTCCGACGATCTGGTAAAGGTCGCGGGAAGCCACTGGATGCGAGCAACACAAAACCGGTCGTTGTGGAGATACTTATCTTTGTCCAGCTGTCTTTGGCTGAGATGATGATGATGATGTAGAACTAAGGTTGCTAGATCGGAACTTACCGAGTCCGGGACAATTCCATGTCGGGCCGTGGCTATGAATATGTAAAAATAAAAAAAATATAATTAAATGTAAATTACGGAATATTTAATTTTATATTTGTATTTATTAGGAAAATTAATTTTATTTTTTAAATGTATACGTTTATTAGTCCAGTTAAAAGATATAAATTTAGAACAGTTGTTATTTTTTTTATTATTTATTTTTTTCGGAATCCGGGACAATAGATCGAATTACTGGACACGGGACAATACGTAAAATTCCGGGACAATCCCGGAAATCCCGGACATCTGGCAACCTTATGTAGAACACGTCTGACGAAACCTGTTAAGTGCAAATAGCACAAAACTAATTATTAACAAAAGTTATTATTTGCTTCAAAACAATATAATATGCACTATTTTTTTTAATACCTGGCCAACTACTTAAATCATTACCATATCATATAACATACAGAAAAGCAACTGTCAATGCGACTTGACGACTTTCTATCCGCCCGATTGACCATTCAATTTAGCTATAGAGACCGTTTTACTTTATTTTTTTAATATTCCAAGTGCTTGTTAACGAGAGAGTGATATAAACAGTCGCCTGGAATACGGAAGGTCGTGGATTGTCTTATTTTGTTAGTGCTATACTTTACGATGGCGATGTGTTGTAATTTTTCATTTCTTTTTTATCTCATTACAAGTGCATAGAGTTCAAGACATTGTTTGTATATGCAGATACAATGCATAGATAAAATGTCTTCATTTTATGATGTGAATATACATTTTGCTTATTAGGCATTAATCTTCTTAGACATTTCTTTTAGGCATTTTCTTATTAGGAGTTTTGCTTTTCAGAAGACCTGCTCGTGAGGGAATTATTATCAATTGGTAGGGATTCTTGGTACTTTTGGTGTGTTCGTTTATTTATTAATCTGGTTGTGGATCGCATTTAATGTATGCACATAATTTATTACATTATATTACAAGTTATCTTACTTTAAGTTAACATACAAGAAAATTATTAATTCATTAAGGAAGTGGATATATCATAAACAGTATGATTGATTTGCGTAAAACCTTTGCATACAAGTTCAACTGCTTTGTTTGAGCACTTCACTGTAACTATCCCTTTTCGTTCAGAATGTAGACTACATGTCTTTTTTAAAGAAAATACAGTTATATTTAATTTAATAATATTTTTTTAATTTTGGTTAAACCGAGTCCAATAAAAAGTTTTGAAATAAAAAGGCGTGACTCAAAGTCGGTCTTCATCGTTCTATTGTTAATGTTAAGTGCCTTCAAACACTAAGTTACCTTAATAAATTCACAATGTGCCTGTACCCACTATAATTTGGTACAGTCAATAAAAATAAAAACTAGAATACTTTAATCATATTCTATAAATATAATGATTTAATTTAATTTCTTTTTCTTTACTGTGATTTAAAACATATTTAGGCAACTACCATTTAATGCAATGTTGTGTCATACATTATGTATTTTTTCAATTACCAATTTGTAACAAAATAAATTTGTATTAGGACGTAAATTATGGATAGCTTTCTGATCGATCATACATAATCAATAATTATTAGTTTTCTTTTTACATTATTTGATTGACGTGATTAATGTTTTTGTTGATGAATTTGTAAAAGTTTGTGGTAAAGGAAGTTTTTTACATTAAGCAAATAAATTGTTTTTGATTGGTAATTGATATTCAATTACAAAAATCGTGAATTCAAGCAATAAAAGTATATTATAGTTGATTTGATGTTGCAGAAAATTCATATTTCTGGCGATAAAGTACAAATTAATGATCTTAATGGAATTTCACAGTGGCTAATTCCTTGAGTTCGCGATCAACAAGTATAAAGTAGGTGTAAATAAAAGTATTTTCATTACATTTTGTTTTTTATTTTTAAACTTATTTACGGACAACATAGTACCTATACTAGTTTGTGATTCTATAAATTAATAATATCAAATCTTAATTTTATTTTTTGTGCCGTTTTGGTGCATTGCAACTTGTCACTGTCAGTGTTTTCATTTAAAGATAGTGTAAAATCTATTGGTGGCCCGTTCGTGACCACGGCCAGTTCCGTAATATTAATTTCCTCTTTGGGCCAGTGTAACTCGGTCGAACCGTTGGGTGCCTACTTAAACAGTAATACTTTTTTAATATGGCAATATTTTATTTATTTATCTTAGGAAGACTATCGACTATGCAATCAATGAATAGCTACAAACTTATAGGTAAAACAGAAAATTCATTAAAAAGTCTCCACTGTTAGAAACGACATAAATATCAAAGGAGTAATACTCGCACCAAACAGTTGTACAAAATGCTTAACGTTAATGCTAACTACCATCGTATGAATAAATTTCGGGTGTTTACTCATGTCATCATTGTGCTCTATTTAATTATATTTAATCATAAACAAAAAGTAGCATCGATTTTTTTAAAATCCTTATTTACATCTACTAATCTATATTAATATTATAAAGAGGAAACCTTTGTATGGTAAGTATGTTTGCAACGAATAAGGACCGATTTTGGGACCGATTTAAAAAATCTTTCACCATCTGGGGACAGGCCGCTAGTACTAAATAATTTAATTTATGAAGAAGCCATTATTATGTTGTCTTCTCAATGAAGGTAAGCATGTATTGAAAAGATTTTATTTAAAATGCAAAGATTTGCTTATGCCATGGTATTGCTATCGAAAGCCGTCGATGTGGTGTATCCGTTCAGTCAAAACAGTATATTAATGTTCCTGTGGTCAAAACGGTTAAAACTTGTCTATGCCAGGAAGATTCCCGTATTGTTTTATTTTATTATCTTCTCAGGCTTGCCAGGTTTGGGTTACATTACCCAAAAATCTTGCAAACATAATTATTAATAGACTTTTTATAATAACTATTAGGCGTAGATTACCTACTCTATATCTTGTAACATATCTAGGAGATCTTCTTGCGTAGATTTAGGAATTTCAGGAGTGAACGTCAGTTCAGAGTTTCTAATTTTGACACTTGTATTAATATTTTCAAATTGGGTATATCTAGCTATCTCCAAAGTCTTTTTGGCCATTTCTTTGCCAAACTCAATCGGTAAATGTATGACATTCTGTTTTATGGTTGTTTGGTCAATCGCACCAAGAAGGCAGCTTATTTCGCTTGTATCAGCACAACGGCTTTCATACGCGTCGACAGGATGTTTCTTGTGATCATAAACGTAAATGTTTTCTCCTAAGTTTTGTAATATTCTTTGATTGATTGTAGCTGGTAAACTAAACATTCCGTCTTTCTTTTGCAGGCCAAGTCTGAGTAGCACAGATATTTTTGTATGATATTCAGAAAACCACAAGATCAAAGTATTACTTAACGAGATGTAGTCATCATCCGTGAATTTTTGAGCTAAAGATTCAAACCTTTTCATAGTTAGTTCAATCATTCTTTTGGGGAAATAATGAGGCATAATCACGGCCACACTTTTTAAATGTCGCCGGCTTATGTCAAAAATGTTTTGATTTGTTGTTACAGAAAGCTGCCATTTGAATATCATAGTCATTAAATCCCATAATTTTGCCATAGAATAGTCGTCAAGTTTCATTATTGAAGTAGCAGAAATATCTTGAAGCAGTTGTTTTATAACAACGTGGGTAGCCACCGGTTGAGGTATAAATAACTCATCTAGGAGTTTGGGGTGCAGCAGCACAGTCACTACGTCGGTAAGTACTGAAATAACAGAAAATTCACATGTTATTTATTATTGTGTTCATAGTGATTTACTTACTTGGAAAACTTTTTCAGACAAATTTCGGTCTAACTAACCTCTCTCAGACCTATCCGGTGCGATATTCTGCGCCTTCAATCTTTGATCGATGACATACACCATCTCACAACCCAAGTTAACAACTATAAACGGTGTCGCAAAGTGAGACATTGCAAAAATTTCTATTCAGCACCAAATATAAAACCAATTAGTACTACCTTCAGGTCCGCGGTACTACCTCACAGTGTCCAACATGAGTATTGATTCACTTTACGAAGACGTGATACATAAACTAACTGCTGAAGGCAGGATAGTTTCAATATCGCAGCAGCTACTTTCTTTACAAACAAATGATGAGAGGGTCCTATTTGTTTATAAAATACTGGATAGCCTACGAGCTTTTCCAAGAATTCTAGACAATGAAAAGAGTGAAAGTGTGTCTATATATTATCGTAACCTTGGCAACGAGTGCTTCCAAAAGTCAGATGATTATAGGGCATGGCAATATTATAATTTGTCTTTACTTTATGCTTCACCTGCTTCAGAGAGTTTTAGTTTAGCCTTGGCTAATAGATCTGCTGTGTTTTTCTCATTAGAGAAATATAATGAATGTATAAATGATATAAACAAAGTGCTATCCACAAATTATCCTGAGAAATTAAGAGAAAAATTGAATAAAAGAAAAGCTTCTTGCAAAGTCAAGTTATCACAAGTTGTTGAAGCAAAAGATAATGCATCCAAAATTAATGAAAACTTGCTGTTGTTGGAAAGTTCTCAATCTCCTAGATTTCCATGTGCAAGCCCCAAAGTAGAAGTTGTTTTTTCCAAACAAATGGGAAGACATGTGATTGCCAAATCTGATATTAAAGTTGGTGAAGTACTTGTGCAAGAGCAGCCTTATTTTAGGCTGTTGTTAAAATCACAATACTTATTTGCTTGTAGTTACTGTTTGTCTAGAAATATTAATTTGTTACCATGTCCATGTTGTTGTATGGCTCTATATTGCAGCGTGGACTGTAAAGAAAATGCATGGAGAGACTACCATAAAGTTGAATGTAAACTAATGCCTACAATTATTGATATGCAGTTTACCAAACTTGAATATCTGGCTTTGAGGACAGTTATTAAGGCACGTAACGACCATTCCAACTGGAAAAACTTCTTTAATACTATTGAACAGGCAGATAAAACTGCAGATTCTGAATACAGAGGCCATGTAAAAGTAGATAACGAATGGGTGTATGATTCAAAATATTACAATTCGATTCACACGCTAGCTTCGAACATTGAATTGCGGTCTATATCTGATATATTCCAGAAGTCTGTCACCGCTTCAGTATTCCTATACATGCTTATGAAAAAGACTGATTTTCTAAATAGTGATAATGAAGAGGAAAAGGAAAAAATTAAGAAAAGTGTGGCTCGTTTGTTACTTCACCATATTATGACGAGTCCAACTAATATGCATGGTATTAGTACAAACATACAGTCCGCAGAGGGTAACTATGTGGATGAGCTGAACTTAGCAAGTGCACCTTATGCCTTCCTCAGCCTTGTAAACCACTCTTGTGCACCAAATGTCGTAAGATTTACCAAGTTGGGCACAGGGCTAATGACTCTTATAGCATTGCGACCAATAAAGAAAGGGATGCAACTATTCGATAACTATGGGTAAGTGTGTTAAAAAAGTTAAAAGATTTTTTTAAATAATAATAATAATTTATTTGCACAAAACATGGTAATATAGCTGGTCACAACAATAGTATGAACATGTTTTACCAAACTGGCATGCAAATATTAATAACAATTCAATAAGTTAATAATTAATAATAAGGTAATAAGTTACATTTAAATCAATTCATTTTATTTAATATTTAAATATTCTGAAACAATAATAACAATGCTTGATTAATAGTTTTTTAATTTAGATTTTAATATGGGAACAGATAGTGATTGTCTTAAATCATTTGTTAATTGGTTATAAAGCTTGATTGACATTATGAGACAGCTTTTATTGTACATTGTTGTTTTCGGTATATGAGACATTACCCTTTGCAGAACTACAAAAAGACTCATGTGCTGTCTAACAAAAACACAATATGATTCGAAAATGTATAAATGTATACATATGTTTAAATATAGTTTTAATGGGATTTTTGTTTGCGTCCACTATAAAATAAATGTATTTTTTTACTTCACAGGGCGCACCATGCACTTCAGGACCGCTTAACCCGCCAAGGTAATCTGAAGTTTCAATACAAGTTCACATGTCTCTGTGAGGCGTGCGTGAATGATTGGCCAACATATTTGTTTTTAAAGTCAGCTAGAAACTTACCTGTGAAATTAGGTAAACACAAAGAAAATCTTCTAAATTCAGATGCCATAGAGAAACTCCAGAAAGGAGATACAATCACTGCACAGAAGCTGTTCCAACCTCTTTGTGTTCTTGCTAAAGATCTGGAGCCTTATGCACCTTGTAAAGAATTGGCTGACTGTCAAGAGTCATTGAAACAGTGCATGGAGATATTTGTGGGGCTTGTCCCTTTTGGTTATAGCAAATTAGTGGAGTGGAATGCAGTGCCACCCAAATTGTAAGCTCTAATTAGCTTTAAGCAATTATATTTTTAAACTTTAAAAATGTTATTTGTTTGGCTGTTATATTTAAATCAAACACGATCTGAGTAAACTTAAAACTTTAAAAATGTTATTTGTTTGGCTGTTCTATTTAAACCAAACACGATCTGAGTAAACTTAATATTTTGAGGCATGTTATAAAAACTTTGTTAAACTATTGTTCTACTTTATAAAGGTAACTAATGAGTGCTATTTTTATTAGCTTGTAAGTACAATTATTGATGGCATATATTAAAAAAGGTAAAAAATTAAAATAAAATATTTGATTTTTGAAAAAAAGTTTAACTTACCCCCAAAGGGCACTGTGCTGTGTAAGATAAACAATAACATAAAATAATATAAAATAAAAAATATTGGGGAAAAAAAATTGGGAGAAAAAAATAATATAAAATATATTGGGACTAAAAAGATTGGGAGATATGGGGCCATAAGCCGCTGGTGTTTATGCCTCCAAACTCAGTGCTAACATCTTTGTCAGCTGATTTCAAATCTTATACTGCTTTATTTCGCTTGGCCCGAAACTGCGATAGTATGTTATGGTATTAAAATGAAACTGCATGCTTTGTTTGAAATTTCCATTTATATAATTTCTTTGTTGTGTACTATAAGTGATAAATACTGAAATCATTTCAAATCATTTGAAAGCATTTAATACATCCACCAGCTTAAATTATATCTAATCCCCATGTCATAAATACCTAAATAGGTTTTTTTTTCTCAACGGGGAAACCACGTGGAAACGCTTGGCCTCCATCTCTCTTCTAAGTGTGAAAGCTGAGTGCGTTTCGTATCTTCTGAGGACTGAGTGCGAGTTTTATTTGCCATTCGATCAATTTAACAAAAACAAGAATTTATATGGCATAAAAGCATCTTCACCTCGTGTCTCACCAGGAGGCGCAATGCCATACCTATAAAACCACGTTTTCATTATCGTGATCGAGCGGCAAATAATACTCACAATATTTACTCTGTAATATGTTGTATAGTCGACAATGAAATTGCTTTACCACCTTAACCTTTTTACCGCCAACAACTTCTATAGAAGTTCGAGATTTTCGTGCCGTCCACGCCAGCACTTCTATAGAAGTTCTCCTTTGTACCTACTTTATTAAAATACATTTATACGTTGGCGTACAGCGGGACATCGCGTGCAGGATAGTTGGGCGGTGAAAAGGTTAAAAGTGAATTTTGTTTGCATATAATAAAACAACAAGTTCTATTTTTGTTTAAAAGACCAAGTGACAGATACGTTGTTATTATTGGAATTGAGCCTTAGCGAAATTTTATTGTAATGGAAGTTTTTGTCAAAAGTGTTAAAGCAATTTTATGGTCGACTAATACCTCCCGCTGATAATAAAACCATTTGGGTCTGCGACCGGTGGCCTAACTGCTAGAAAGGCTGCTACTAATGCTTATTGCGAGTTTTATTTTCGATTATTCGATACGAAAATGAGAACTTGTGTGACAAAACTTTAACGTAACTCTTCAATGCCATACAATTTTTTGTTTTCGTTAACGTTTTGTCGAATAGCATATGATACTCTCACTAGGCAAAAGAATGAGCCGAGAGTTTGACTGAACTTTAAGTAAGTATAGTAGTAAGTAAGTAAGTAGGTAATTATTTAATATTAATTATTAATTATTTTTTATTTTTAATTAGTGACATCAGTGTTCGACAGGAACCAGTTATCGACATTTTTTCCTTTAGGTAATAGTTAAAAATAGGGTTCAGCAACTGTATTTAGTGTAGCTCAAACTGTTACTTTTTATTCTTGTTGAATACAAACTACCTATTTCCTAGCTGTCATCACGTAAAAAAAAACAAGCGAACCTTACAGTAGTCGCATAAGATGTGTAACATTTGACATCTCATCTTAGTAATAAGCAATTTTAACATTGTATTCTGAAAACAATGACGTATATTTTTTGATGTGTAACATCTTTCCGCTCGCCTTCTATATACCTATACAGTTTGTGGGAGTGATTTCGTAGAAAAGGGACGGAAGGAGGGTCGTAACAGTGTGATCCGTAACAGTGAGATCGGCTCACCTTCCATATACCTACGTACACAATAATTTGTGGAAGTGATTTCATAGAAATGTGATCGTAACAGTGTGATACTGCCGCACAATTAATGAACGCTTACTGCGTTCAACTTACTGTGTTTGTGATTGTGATATTTGAGGTGCTGACATTACGATCTATTTTCTCGAAACTTGCGCGGCAGGATAGGATAACAGTAGTGTGACATGTCTTCTAATGAGTATTTACTGCATTCTCTTTTTGATTTGTAAAAAAATATAGTTACGGAGTCGGAAGCGAGCGCAATCGATTATAAGAACAAGACATATTATTATTAGTGACATATTGTGTCATCATTTTGATATGGCAAATGTCTTCTAATGAGTACCTATTTACTGCATTCTCTTTTAGACATATAAGTAGGTACATCATTGTTAATTCTATATTCTATTTTATATTGTATAGTCGACCATGGAATTGCTTTTTTTTTTATAGTTAGCTCGGCAAATGACTCCATCCCACCTGATGTTAAGTGGAAATGGAGTCCAGACGCTAATATAACTGGTGCAGCGTGGAAACAACCGTAGCATCAGTTAACTTCACTCTGCCGGCCCACGAGGTGCTTCTTCACGCCTCTCTTGAAGGACCCCATATCATAGGAAGGAGGGAAAGCGTATGCTGGTAGACTATTCCATCTTTTGGAGGTGCGACAAAGAAACTAGTCACCAAATTTCTTTGTACGCGATGGGATATTTGAGACAGTGAAGCGGTGACTCCGAAGATCAGCACGTGTACTCCTATGAAGAAAGGGAGAAGGTAGGATGAGGTCAAAGAACTCTTCAGAGCACTCGCCGTGGTATAAGCGGTAAAACACGCTGAGTGACGCAACATCTCTACGCAATTGCAGAGAATCAAGAGTATTTGCCACTTCTGCATTGCCGATAATGTGTTCAGCGCGACGCTGCAATCTGTACAAGGCATCGAGAAGGTACTTTGCGGAACCGTCCCAGATGTGCGAGCAATACTCCACGTAAGACCGTACCTGTGTCTTGTACAAAAGGCACAACTGGTCCGGCGTAAAGAATCGCCGCTCTCTGTTCAGAATTCCGAGTTTTCGTGAGGCTGTTTTGATCACGGCTTCGATGTAGTCCCTTTGATTCAGATCGCAGCGTATCGTCATACCGAGCATGTTGATACTGCTCTGCAGGCGTAGTGATGTATCCTGAAAAGTTTGAAAGGGGAAGGAATGGTGACTTTTTTGCCGTGAACGCGCATACCTGTGTTTTCTTGGCATTGAACTCAACCAGATTATCATCATCCCAGCCAAAAGACGCCCACCGCTGGACAAAGGCCTCCCCCAAGGATATGAGGGGTATTTGCCGTAATCGCCACGCTTGGCAGGCGGGTTGGCGATCGCAGTAGGTTGAGGGTAACCTCAGAGGGATGCTGCTGCCCATCCTCTGCAATGGTCCCTTAGTCGGCTTTTACGACACCCACGGGAAGAGATGGGGCGGTGCAATTCTTTATCCCCGGCACCACACGGGGTATTTACCACACCAGATTATTGGTGCCCCAATTAGATATGAGGTCCAATACCCGATTGAGCTCAATGACAAGATTCACTCGATTCACTTCGGTTTCAACCCGCCCTGCCGCTGGGTGACCGTTATATCCCCCATGGACCGTGCTATCATCTGCATAGCAATGAATATTTCTAAGTGGAAGCATATCATTGATATGCAGAAGGAACAGCGTGGGGGATAGAACGGACCCCTGAGGGACACCAGCGTTCACTGACATGAGCCGCGAAGCGCATCCATCAGATATAACAGAGATTCTGCTCTCATGCAGGAAGCCAGCGACTCAGTTTCAAAACTGAGCAGGCAGACCGTATGCTGGGAGCTTGGAGAGAAGAGCTTTGTGTCAGACCCGACCAAAAGCCTTGGCTATGTCAAGGCTAACAGCCACCGACTCACCACGCTTGTCTATAGCCTCACCCCAAAGATGTGCAACGTACGCTAGAAGATCACCCGTTGACAGTTTCGGCCGAAACCCGTATTGGTGATCGTGTTAAAATCGATGAACATCACTTATTAGCTGTTTACGACAATAAAATAAAATAAACTAGGTATATTATCTGCCTAATTGTTTTTCTCGAGGAGCTCGATGGCGATGTCTGCAAGTGCTGAGGTTAAGCAACTTTCGCAAATTCGAGGTTAAGGCCGGTCATCGGATGGGTGACCAAAAAATTTTAACAACATCGAGAGCTCCTCCGTGCTTCAGAAGGCACGTAAAGCCGTTGATCCCGGCTGCATTAGCAGTCGTTGCAACCACCAATCTGCACTGGGCCCGCGTGGTGGTTTATGGCCCGATCTCCCTATCGATCAATAATAGGGAAGGCTTGTGCCCCAGCCCCCCAACAGTGGGGACATAAAAATGAGCTGATGATGACGATGACATTCATATATATATATATATATATATATATATTTAGTGTTAATTTTGTTGGTTGTCCTATTAAATAAAATAAAATAAATAAAATATATACACGCAGTAGTGGTGTGGCACCAGTCTTCAGGGTCACTAGTATGAATTTTGTTTACTATCCATATTCATTCGATTACGTTTACGAAAACGAAAATTAGTATGGCATTGAAGCAGCGCCTCCTGGCGACATACGGAAGGAGTTAAACTTTTGCCATACAAATTCACGTTTTCGTTAACGTGATCGAATGGCGAATGAAACTCGCACTTGGCACCCTGTATCCCAATGTTCGACAACAGTTCTCGTCGCCATAATATATTAAAGAATTTATTAAAATTTTACTGAACAAAAACTAGCATGCTGGTGTTCTGTACTCAATTGCAAGGGCTCTGTCGATATATTCGACACCATAATTTTAACTTTATTACCTTAACATAAGGTCGAAAACCAATGAAAAATTTCAACATGCTCAGCGTAGATACTTGGACGCCCAATGTAACCACAGTGCCATATAACAATTGAATTTCTATTGTGTCTGGCTGGTTTAAGAACAACTAAGTCGCTATTAAATGGTTTTGGCAAAAATCAGTTATTAACCCCTATTTTTGAATGATTAGAGAAAAATAATGTTAATCCCTGGTTCCTGTCAGTCACTGGTACCACTACCTTAGTAAAAATAATAAAAAATAGACAATACATTAGATAAATGATTGGTCTCGCGCAAATGATTGATCTCGCACGCTCGACTAGATAAAAAATACTACGCCGAAGTCGGCGTACCCGAGTCAGTCGCGTTGCAAACTGTGTGTGAAGTGCGTGTACCGAATATTTTGTTAAATTTTGGTCATAAACCGAAGTAGAATGCCAGTTTGCGTAGTTAAACTGTATAAAATAATACTACAAGAAATAAGAAGGACACCGTTCTTACACACACTACAATATTGAGTTGCCGCATTCACGGAGCTATTGTTTTTAAGTAGCGCGGTAACTAGTCGAGCGCGCGAGACCAATCATTTATCTATGAGACAATACATTAAAAATACTGAAATACAAAATTTGTTATTGTAGGTAGGTAGGTACATACGTACTTTGTAATATCAATAGGCGTAATGAATGATAGAGCAATGAGAACCCTTTGTGCCGCAGAGGAATCTATCTTGTAATGCCTCTTGATGTATGTAATTTACAATGAAGTTTCATAGATATCTTATTTAATTTTACAGGATGTTCGGCAATAGGTGTATAATCCCGCAACAAAACAGGAACCAAGTATAAAGAACACCATGATAATATGCAAAATCATAATTCTACGTAGATTTACTTTTTCATACAAAAACTTACACACAACTTATGTACTGACATTTTTAGAACTCAGTTTTTGTTGCACCATAAGGTTGACAACCAAGGACAATGTATACACTTTTAAACTTTCGCGTTCCATAATTAAACAAACTTAGACGGGGATTAACGCAAACTAATTAGTAAAAAGGTATCATACCTTCTTTATGCCCGACGTTTCGACCGAGTTACAGCGGCCGTTGTCACGGGAGGACTCACCACCCGTGACCACGGCCGTTGTAACTCGGTTACAACTCAGTTTGTTTAATCAAGGACTATGTATCAGCTGGAACTAGGGTTGTCACTATGCAATTTGACTTATTAACAAACAAACTCAATAAGGCATGTTTATTGTCCAGGGTTCTATGCACGGTAGGTACCCAATATTAAGCTAGATTAGGCATTATACAGGTATTAACAAACACCCTGTGTATGTTAAGTAATCATTGCCCTAATGGCCGTCTATCGATGCGGCATCGCGGCAGTTAGTTACTTAATAGTACTTCTACATACTATTTTGTAAGTACATCATTAATTTATAAAAAAAACTTTGTGGATCGGTGTAAAAAAAATCTTGTACAACTTTTTATAGACGTCTTCCTATTAGTCTACGTATGGTCTACGTCAAGGTCGTCAAGTGAGGTCACAGGTACGTCAAGAAATCAGGGCCGTAGCACATAGGTAGTTGTGTGATCATATTTTATTTAATCATTGTGTACATACACTATTTATTTATTAATTTTAGCCGTAGCTGCTGTTTTAAAGGCGCACTAAATACTTGTTTCTCATAAAGTAAATAAAATACAACAATTAAAAAACAATAATCGAACAACAGAATAAAAATCTATCTGACCGTTAGGTCGAAGAGGTAGTTATACCTCTTTAATTAAAAATATTAGATTTTGCTCAAAGACTAAGTTTATTCAATTATTTACACTAAGAATTCATATTAGATTGTTTTGATTCAACGCAAAATCTCTTATACCGAACCGTTAATGACTCATCAATACAGACTTCCATTTCGATCGAAAAAGTATTGTGTAAACAATTTGCATTTAATGCATATAACGGTACGGCACGGCTTGGAATACAGCTATTTCAACTTCATTTTTTATTTATTATATGGTTTTTACTGTATTGGTCTTTCTTACTAAAAATTTAAAAGTAATAAAATTACTTTGGGTAATCTATTTTAAATCACTATCAATTGTATTTATGAAAAGCGAAATATAAACAGTATACTTATCGTTTGAAGAGCTAAAGAAGAAATAGCTAAATGCACAGAGTTGTTAAATAAAGCATTTGCTGTTATTGGGGCTACTTTATCACTGTTGACTATTGTAATCCGACCAGCTACCTTTGGGTCCACCGGACTATATTTGTCCATGAAGTCTAACACGCACTCGAGTTCATTGAACGAAATTACATCCTTTGTCAGATTTGCATACATATTGTATCCATCCCCACCGTCTGCTAAGAACAATGGCATAAAAATTTTATATTCATAGGTTTCGATGACTTCAGCCATTTTGGTATTACCACAGTTAGAGCAAATAGCTTTAGCGGTAATGACACGCGAGCCAGGAGGTTGTGCTAAATCGTATGTTACTTCCATTCCAGCCATTTGCAGGAACTGCCCTGTGCTGTCGATAGCGCGCCAAGTGGACACTGAATGCTCTAGTGTTCGTTTGAGTATCGTACCGTTCATTGTGACTATTGTTAACATATCAGAAAACGGCATCACTGCTACTAAATCACCTCTAGTAACCTTAATTGGTTTGTAGCGATGATCTATGGAATTTCTTATTCTACCACCTTGTATCACAGCTATGTTAACATCGGAATATTGGTTATGGTACCGTTTGGTGTAGTTAAGTATTGAATCGACAATGAGGTTACCCAAATTGCACTCGTATAAACGACAATCACTATCTAAAAATACTAAAGATTCTCCAACGATCTCACTGTTGATTTTGCCAATGGCTTTGCGATACTCATCAACTTTTTCCAATACTTCGGGGTCTTCTGGTATATTTTGGTCTAGTAATAACGGTTTGCCCTCGTGTTCTATAATTTCTCCCATTGAATCAAAAAATAAGTGTAATTGACCCATGTATTTGGTGTAGGCGTAAGCTTGAACCACGAGAACTTTCCTTCCTGATGATTGCTTAACTATGGTAGGATACAATCCTTGAGGATATTCTGGTTTTTCCTCTGTCGCATCTCCGTTCCATAAGAACGTATTCGAATGTCCACCGATAACTAAGTCTAAACCATCAACTTCTTTTGCTATTTTCAGATCCTCTATGAATCCTGAATGCCCCAAGGCTATCAATATGTTGACATCCTGGCTTTTTAGCATTTCCACTTCACGTCTTATAGCTATGACTTCATCTTCGTATTCAACTTTATTTCTTGGTGCAAGAAATTTTGTGTCTGGTGTCAAGTATCCGATTATACCAATTTTGGTACCATCTATATTTAATATTATTGATTTGTGGAGGTTTGATTCATTTGCCAGTTCTGGTTCAGCGTCTAAAATGAGGTTAGCAGCCAAGATGGGCGATGTCAGATTTCTTATAAAAGGGATCACGCCGTCTACTCTTTCGTCAAACTCGTGGTTTCCAAGCGACTGAAATAAAAAAATGCTATTAATATATACTTTTTCTTAAATTCATTAATTTATAAGTAAGTAACAAAATGTATTGTTTGTAAACCTTTGTAATTATACCCTAGATAAACAACAAAGCCACTGTTAGCGCACTGCACTTTTGGGTTAATAATGCGGGCCTATTATAAATAGGACCTGATGAACCCCTAACGGTAAATACGCATAAGATGACCTACCTGCGACAACGAACAAACATCAGTAGAAAGACGGGAAAACAAGTTTTCCTGTGGACGATGTAACGTGCAATTTCTCGCAGCTACTTTGTGGAAATTGCGAACGTCGATACGAATAAGGTAAGTAGGTCGTATGCAATGAAACTAGCCAAAGTTATCAAATTCATGTTATATTTATATTTATTTTAATTTTTTCTAGAAATTTATTACATTAGGTACTACAAATTCCGTAAAAGCGACTATCAATTGTTTCTTTCTTTTTGAGAAAAAAAATCTCAAAAACGTTGTTTTTTTGTTGCTGGGGTCAATTTTTTTAAAAATATTTTTTTATAGTTTATGTTATACCTACAGTAGGTACCACTGGACCAACTCACATTTCTGCAGCACTTGGTCCAAACCTTGGCAATGTTCTTTGTCGGAAAAATTGCATGTAAAGACAGACCCTACAGATTTATATATAAAAAAGTATAGATAGATGATAATGCTACGGCCACACTATCGCGGTATCACGAACATTTTCCGTTTTCACGACAAGTCGGGCCAAGCAATAGTCACATTTCAGAACATGGTTAAAAATGTTATTATTGCTTGGCCCGACTTGTCGTGAAAACGGAAAATGTTCGTGATACCGCGATAGTGTGGCCATAGCATAAGAGTTTCTATGCAGCTGCATAAAAACTATTTTCATCTTTAATAAACTTTTCTTTCATCAATATCTATACTACTAATATAAATCTGTAGGCAATGTGTGTACTTGCAATTTCTCTGACAAATTTTGGGATAAATATTCATTTTATGACTCACTGACACCAATTCTATGATTTTTGAATTTTTTGTATGTCAGTCTGTCTGTCTGTATGTTCAATTTTAACTCAAGAACGGCTTGACCGATCTTGATGAAAATTTGTATGCAGTAAGAACATGCGATTGTGCAAATAGAATAGAATAGAATATTTTATTTCAAGTTATAATTACAACTCATTTTTGTTAGTAACAATGGTACTTAGAACTATGTTAGTATCAAATGATAGGCTATAAAAAAAAAGAAAAAAAGTTTACATTTAAAATTTAGTAAGAACATGAGATTGTGCAGATAGGCTATAAAAAAATGAAATTTTATTCACAAGCTTACGCTCAGCGAAGCGTGCGAGTTTGAACTGGTTTGAGATGGCTACCAACAGAGAGAGATGGCGTGCAAAGGGAGAGCCCTACACTTAGCATTGGGTGGCGACGGGCTGAAGAAGAAGAAGAAGCGGGCGAGTGACGGCTCTTGATGATTTTTTTTATGTAGTGAAGCGGGCGAGTTTGAACTGGTTTGCGATGGCTACCAACAGAGAGAGATGGCGTGCAAAGGGCCTACACTCAGCATTGGGTGGCGACGGGCTGAAGATGAAGAAGAAGAAGAAGCGAGCGAGTGACGACTCTTGATGAAATTTTTTATGTAGTGAAGCGGGCGAGTTTGAACTGGTTTGCGATGGCTACCAACAGAGAGAGATGGCGTGCAAAGGGAGAGCCCTACACTCAGCATTGGGTGGCGACGGGCTGAAGAAGAAGAAGCGGGCGAGTGACGGCCCTTGATGAAATTTTTTATGTAGTGAAGCGGGCGAGTTTGAACTGGTTTGCGATGGCTACCAACAGAGAGAGATGGCGTGCAAAGGGAGAGCCCTACACTTAGCATTGGGTGGCGACGGGCTGAAGAAGAAGAAGAAGCGGGCGAGTGACGGCTCTTGATGAAATTTTTTATGTAGTGAAGCGGGCGAGTTTGAACTGGTTTGCGATGGCTACCAACAGAGAGAGATGGCGTGCAAAGGGCCTACACTCAGCATTGGGTGGCGACGGGCTGAAGATGAAGAAGAAGAAGAAGCGAGCGAGTGACGACTCTTGATGAAATTTTTTATGTAGTGAAGCGGGCGAGTTTGAACTGGTTTGCGATGGCTACCAACAGAGAGAGATGGCGTGCAAAGGGAGAGCCCTACACTCAGCATTGGGTGGCGACGGGCTGAAGAAGAAGAAGCGGGCGAGTGACGGCCCTTGATGAAATTTTTTATGTAGTGAAGCGGGCGAGTTTGAACTGGTTTGCGATGGCTACCAACAGAGAGAGATGGCGTGCAAAGGGAGAGCCCTACACTTAGCATTGGGTGGCGACGGGCTGAAGAAGAAGAAGAAGCGGGCGAGTGACGGCTCTTGATGAAATTTTTTATGTAGTGAAGCGGGCGAGTTTGAACTGGTTTGCGATGGCTACCAACAGAGAGAGATGGCGTGCAAAGGGCCTACACTCAGCATTGGGTGGCGACGGGCTGAAGATGAAGAAGAAGAAGAAGCGAGCGAGTGACGACTCTTGATGAAATTTTTTATGTAGTGAAGCGGGCGAGTTTGAACTGGTTTGCGATGGCTACCAACAGAGAGAGATGGCGTGCAAAGGGAGAGCCCTACACTCAGCATTGGGTGGCGACGGGCTGAAGAAGAAGAAGAAGCGGGCGAGTGACGACTCTTGATGAAAATTTGTATGTAGTAAGAACATGAGATTGTGCAAACGATAGGCGACGTTGGTAAACCGAATAATTATTTTGATTAGCATTCATTGACCCATTATTTTCGCACAGCGAAGCGGGCGGGTGACGGCTAGTCAATCATAAAACTATTTGAGCTAGTGACTCTCGAATACTAAAATGAATAGTAGTGACTCGTTACAAATACGTTATTAAAGCGCATGCTCTAAAACGAATGTTACAGGCTTAAAATTACCTTTGACTACTATTTATTGGATGGATATATCACCAGCTCATTTTCCCAATCTTTTCTTCCCTATGGAGGATGTACACCAAAGGGAGAACGGGCCATAAACCTTACAAATAAGATATTATATGGAAACAGTAAAGAAAACACACTTAAAAGATTTCAAAATCATATATTTCTTTGTACTTACGTTTAAAATGTACCTTAAAGTCGTCCTTAGGGTTATATTTTAATACATTTTAATAATACATATTTTGCGTACAGATGAATACTGATTGACAAATAAATACTGGCATATTGTGACTGTACTGTAACTACTTTTAATGAAATTAAAAATATAGGAACAAATTGATTTTCTATATTTTATGAGCTTCATAACAAAAAACTTAAAATTGCTAATATAACCAGGGTTAATGAAGGTAATGATAAAATTGATGACTTATTAGGAAATTGGTTAGTCTTTAATATGATTCTGCCCTCCACCTCTGGAAATACAGGACTATGACGTCTAATATATGTCTCTGTGCAATAAAGTTCATCATACCCTTGCTTTTCGTATGTTATACCGTTTAACATATCATAACCGTCCCCTCCTTTTGCAAGGAACTCAGGAACAAGAATTGTGTACATTTTAGTACTATCCAAATAAAAGTATTCGGGAACTTTACACTCCGTGCATCTAACTTTGGCTTTAACCACTCTATTGCCTGTATTTTTTCTTAAATCATATACAACTCTCATGCCTGAAAGTTGAAGAAACTCTCCAGGAGTATCTATAAGGTCATAGTTAGCTACAGAATGTTCTAACATTTTTAATAATGTACTACCATTTATTTTAAGTTTTGAAATATTACCCCCAAAAGGCAATACTGTTAATAGGTCACCTTTAGAAATTGCTCTATCGACGTGATCTATAGATGCCCTTATACCACCACCTTGAATAATTGCTACGTCAATATCTGTCCAAGATATGCCTTGGTATTTCTCTGTGTAAGTATAAAACATGGCATCGGTGATCAAATTTCCTAAATTGCACTCTTTATGCTGACAACTCAAGCCATCTAAAATATTTGAAGTCTCACCTACATAATCATCTGTTAAGTTACTAAGTTTTTCTTTGTATCGATTTACAATTTCAAGTGTTTCTGGATCTTGAGGTATATTTTTATCTAAAAGTATAGGTTGTCCATCAGCACGTACGATTTCACCATTGGAATCAAACACAAGATGTAGTTTCCCGAGATATTTAGTATATGCATACGCTTGTACTACCAAGACAGATTTTCCAGTGTCTTGTTTGACGTATGTTGGATATGGCCCTTGTGTATTTTCAGAATCTGGACTATGGCCGTTCCAAAGGAATGTGTTGCTGTGACCACCGATTACCAAGTCAAGACCTTCTACTTCTTTTGCTATTTCCAAATCTTTTAGAAAACCAGAATGACCCAGAGCTACGATAATGTCAATGCCTTGATTCTGTAGTTTAGCTACTTCAATTCTCAGGCCAGTAATTTCATCTATATATTCAACGTCATTGTATTTAGCTAAGAACTTGGTTTCTGGTGTCAAATATCCTATCACACCTACATTAGTTCCTGATATATTAAAAGTAATAGATTTCTTAAGATTGATCTGCTTTGCTAGTTCTGGAACTTTTTCCAGTATGAGGTTAGCAGCAAGCACTGGCGAAGTTAGATTTTCTATGAAGGGCGTCAGTCCTTCAACATTGTCGTCAAATTCATGATTGCCCAGAGACTGAAACAAAGAATTCTTGTAATGTGTCCGTCTTAAATTAGTTATACAAAAATTGGAATTTATTGGTTATTTAATTCAAAGTGATTCCGTATATGGATATGCTTGTGTTAAACCATAATAGCTATAAAACTCCTTAAAACCATCATTAAATAAAACGACATTTAGTTATGCATTTTTAAAAAGATGGGTTTAGTATACATTAGCGTAAAGCACATAGTTACTGTGTGATTGTTTTCTCAGTGAAGTGTTTAACATTTAAAAAATGCCTGGAGTAGTAAAGTCAAAATTGTTTTAACATTATACCATAGACTTAGATCATGATTATACGTAAACATTGTCAGTGGCATTGATAAGATGTACAAAACTATAATATAGCATCTAGTACATAAACTACATAACTAATTAACATCAACTACATAACTAATTAATTACACTAAATGTGTAAAATTATATGTTTAAAATATATAATTTAAAGGCATATAGGTTGTTTTATTTAAGAAAGAATTTTTAAATTACTAGCAAGCTACTAACTTAACATCATACATAGTTTGCTTTAATTAATGACTTATTGTTTGCAAACTATAACAAAAATTAATAAGTGTAAGTTAAGGCACCCAAGATGTATATATACTATTATATAATTATTAAATAAAAATACAAATAATAAACTTAATATCACTTTAATTTGTGTGTCGTTTCCAATTTATATATACATTTTATAAAAGGTAATTAAAAGGATAATGCCAAAAACTGTATAACTGTCGCTCTCGAAAATGATAAAATAATTATCTTTCCAAATTACTTAGCATCCAAAAAATCCATAAGAGATGTTATGGACCCAAAAAATATTGATGCCCAAGTCTTTGAGTGTGACTGTTAGTGAAATACTGAATGTGCAGTACCTAAAACTACTGTATCAAAATAAATTCTTGAATAATAAATTCAGCTTAAAGATATTTTTATTTACTTGAAGAATTTTGCGGTAAATATTAATTTAGAAATGTTTTCAGTTGTTAAAAACATAAGATGTCGAAGTGCGGTCCTATGCGATCGCATAATCGATCAAAGTATGCGATTTAATTTAATGAGGTACCTACTTACAAATAAAACTGCGAAAACTTTATGGGTTTCGGAATTCGTCTTTGGTGTTCATAGTTAATTTCATAATGATGTCCCGGCATAATAATCAGTTGGTAAGGGGTTGATTGGTTGGATTTAGTACAGTTTAGTTTTTTTACATACTTACATACTTCATCATTATCATCATCTCAGCCAAAAGACGTCCACTGCTGGACAAAGGCCTCCCCCAAGGATATGAGGGGTATTTGCCGTAATCGCCACGCTTGGCAGGCGGGTTGGCGATCGCAGTAGGTTGAGGGTAACCTCAGAGAGATGCTGCTACCATGGTATTAAAATAATCGATTAACGATAAATATTATAGCATCATCATTTAGTGCTGATGACGAACAGAAGGTTAAATTAAAGAGAATCAATCATCAAAATTATAGTATCGGTACATCGTTATGAGAGTACATGTATATTTTTGATCTAGAATATATATCTAGTCAGGTACAATCCTGTTTACGCCCATTGCTGTACACTACATAATCCTACACACTACATAATGTTAGGCACGGCTTCATACAGTTTTTGGCATTATCACTTTTGTAGAGGTTTTTGGGGGACTTTGTGTCACTCGTATATGTGCATGCGTACCATATTTTACTGGTAGTTATTAGAGCAGTATAAGTATTACCATAGTACTTATTATTAATAACGAAGTCAGAGATATCTGTGCTGAGTTAGCAAAATTGTATACAAATTTATCAAAATAATTGATTTTTATTCTTAATTGAACTCCTGGAAATATAAAACTATGCGATTGGACATATTCTACAGTTGCCTCCAATTCGTCATAATCCAATGGAGTCGATGGATGATTATTTAACATGAAAAACCCGTCACCACCCCTAGACAAAAATGATGTCATTAAAACTTTGTAAGACTCAGATTTATTAAGCGGAGAATATACTGGTATATCGCAAAGGCCACAGCGTACGGATGCCTTCACGACTCTATTCCATGGTAGCTTTGAAAAATCATATTCCACTTCCAATCCTGAATATTGTAAAAATTGACCAAGTGGGCGTATAGTGTTATACTTAGCGACAGAATGCTCCATCATTTGCCATATAACCGAGCCATTTAGAGTCACGACTACCATACTTCCGTCAAATGGCATCACAGTCAAAAGATCCCCTTTTGTAACATTTGCTGGCAAATCTGCATGCACAATAGAAGCTCTTATTCCACCGCCTTGTATGACAGATATCGGGGCATCAGTCCATCCAGTTCCATTATAGTCTCTAGCGTATCTATAGACCATCGCGTCAGTTATTAAATTTCCCATATTACATTCCCTGAGACGACACGAATGACCATCCAATGCAACAGCAGTTTTTCCAACCACTAAATCCGTCACTTTCTTAATGTCACCGCTGTAACGATCAACAATTTGCAAAACATCTGGATCATGTGGTATACTTTTATCTAGAAGTATTGGGTTACCATCATAAGAAATAAGTTCACCCTCTGAATCAAAGACAAGATGTAATTTCCCTAGATATTTTGTGTATGCATAGGCTTGCACCGCCGGCACTAGCCTCCCCGATGCTTGCTTGACGATCATTGGATATGGTCCTTCAGGTTTTTCTAGGTCAGGACTAGTTCCATTCCACAAGAATGTGTTTGTGTGTCCACCTATCACTAAATCAATATCTTCGACTTTTTTTGCAATTTCCAAGTCCTTTGTAAATCCAGAATGTCCTAGAGCTATTAAGATTTTTATTCCCAGTGATTTAAGCTTTATAGCTTCTTCTTTAATAGCAGCTACCTCTTCTACATAATCGACGTCATTCCTAATGGCCAACATTTTTGTGTCCGGTGTTAAGTATCCAATGACCCCAACATTTGTGCCATTTACGTTAAAGATCACAGACTTCATAAGGTTAGGTTCAGCTTCCAGTTCGGGTACTTTGGTAAGTATAAGATTCGCAGCTAGCACAGGACACGTTAGGTTCTCGATGAATGGAGTCAGTCCAGACACACCGTTATCTAATTCGTGATTGCCCAGAGACTGTAACAAAGATCATTATTATTTATCTGTAACTTACTGATGAAGTAATCGGCAAAATGTACAAACTTTAAGACATGCAATTTTCAATAGCATAACATAAATTAAATATTTTCAAAATCTTAATAAGGGCTTAACTTCAATATTTTTATCTTACCAAATAACGAAAGTAACTGCTAGTTAGATTACATATTTATTTGTGATTCTTAACAATAACAACATAATTTTACATTGAATAATTATCCTTAGTCATGCACATGAGCTTTGTTAGATTTGTGAAAGACTACACAAAAGCTTAGCTTAAAAGTTGTTGTCGTGATCGTGTGTTTTATAAAAGCGGCGAGCGGAAACAAGAACTGTTTCTGGCTCTACAAGAACTGCTTAATATTTGTAGTTGTAACTATAATTACTAATTAAATAGCTATTTTTGCATAACGTATAGGTATTGGCAAAACATCATCGTACAGTTTTGGATGAACTACTTCACATTTTATGAAAAATTCTGAATTGCTATTTACTTTAAGAAAAAATCCAATTTATTATTTATTTATTTATTCTTTATTTTTGAAAAGCGTCCAACCAATTCTCTTATTATATGCCAGAAGTAAGACTTTACATTTGCTAGGCACACACGTCTGCCGTGTAGCTTCTTTTTCTCAATGCAAGATTAATAAATACGGATTTTAGCGACCGATAAATCTTATATTGAAGCTTTGATAAAAAAGCCTTTGCGCTCGGCATAAATACCACGTTACTCATATTTGGTTGCTTTTCAGTTCCGATATTTCAAGCAAATATTTTCCAGACTTCAATATTCACGATGTTAAAGCAAAGCAAGAACTCTTAGATAAATATCCTCTTTTAAAAATGGAGACAGAAAGATTAAAATTGGAGGATTATAAGAAAAGCTGCGGTATTAGTTTTGTGTAGGGCGGTAGTTGGATATAAATGAGCTGTCTCGTAAGCGGATGCGTATCACCGACAAAGCAGTCAGCCCGTGACCAAGGCCAGTGCAACTCTGTCAAAACGTCGTGTTCCTGTTATAAAGGTACGCCTAGGAAACTTTTCAGCTGTTTACTTTAATCTCCTATAATCTTAATAGCGTGTTTAGGTACATATCAAGAAAATAATATTTTGTATTAATATATCATTATATTATATTGGTAGTTGTTACTTAAATTATTGTTCTAATACATATTTTTTGTATGGAAGCTGTACCATAAAGTAAATAAATAAATACACAATATATCTTTCGTGTCTGCTTCAGATGGCTCATATTATTTAATAAAGAACGTAAATATTTTAAAAAAACTTTTTTATTTTTAAACGTGCGAACAGTAATCAAATGCAAAACATGCAAAGAACTCTTTTTAAAACAGAAACATGCTTTTTAATAGTGAACATTTCAACATATCTACTTAACTTTTACATGGGCGACATTGTTTGTTATCTAGTAGTTCAGTAGTATCACTTCCTCACATTCTTGAATATTAAATCTTGAACTTCTTACTTCTTATAACAGTTGAGACCGTTCGAAATTAATAAAAATTTGTTAAGGTTAATATAATATTTTATTACGTATGTGAACAAAGTTGTTATACGATCATTTTATCATAGAAATTCTCTGTCATCTTCACATAAATTACAAATAGAAAGTAGCCAAATACTTATATAATATCCAATAAAAATTAAACAAACAATGAAATTAAAGTAATTAAAATAATAGTAATTCCCGAACTAATAGCGGTAGCAGAGCCCCTTAAGGTGATTCGTTCCGCAACTTCTGGATATACCGGAGAACGCATATGAACATATTCCGTGAGACTTGTGATTTCATCATAAGGCAACTCAGTTTTTGGTAGTCCCTCTAACATTGAATAACCGAATTCGCCATTTGCTAGTGCCGCTGGCATCAACACCGAGTACGTCAAATATTCTTCAATCGAAAAGTAATCAGGTACGTGACCACTGGAGCGGGCGACAGCACTAACTAATCTGGACCCAGGAGTTGCCTCCAAATCATAAAATACTCTTAGACCAGAGTATTGTAGAAAGTGTTCCATAGGGCGAGTTCTGCTGTAGTCAACAACTGAATGTTCTAAAACTTGGTTCAAAACAGTTCCGGGCATGTTAACGATAACTAAATGACTTTCTAGCGGTAATGATGCGAGTAGTTGTCCTCTGGTGATATCTGCTGGCCGGTTATTTGGGGCTATGGATGCGCGTATTGCGCCGGAGTGAAGAATCGCTATGGGAGCGTCTGTCCACACTCCATCATATTGCAAAGAATGGTAATATGCTATAGCGTCAGTTATTAAATTTCCCAGATTGCATTCTTCAGTCCTACATGAATCCCCATCAAGAACCACAGCCGTTCTCCCAACGATTTCATTTGCTGTTTTTGACATTTTTTCACTTGTTGCTTTAACAATGTTAACGGAGTCTAAGTCTTGAGGACTCGATTTTTGTAATAGAATGGGATTAGCAACATAATTAATAATTTCACCATAGGCATCAAATTTAACAGTGACATTCCCTAAATATTTGTCATAAGAATATGATTGAAACACTGGTACCACTTTACCAGAAGCTTGAGTAACTGAAACAGGTTCTGTGCGCTCAGGTAGTTCAGGTTCTGCATTTTCACCCGTCCAGTAAAATATATTTTTGTATCCACCAATGACTAAATCTATTCCATCGACTTCTCTTGCGATATCTAAATCTTTGTCCTTACTGGAGTGACCTAAAGCTATTATAATGTTGACATTTTGAGTTATGAGTTTTTCAACTTCTTCTTGCAAAGCAATGACTTCATCGACGTATTCAATAATACCAGGGTTTTCGATCAAATATGTTTCTGGTGTCAAATATCCAACTAAACCAACCTTTTCGCCGTTTATATTAAATATTAGGGACTTCTTTATATTTTTACTCATCTGTTCATCATTAATCACAACATTAGTGGCTAATATCGGTGCGTTTACATTATTCAGAAGTGGTGAAAAATGGCTGGATTCTGGATTGAGATCACCATTGCCAAGAGACTGAAACAGAAAACAATTTCATCAATAGGTATTTAATATTGGAAAAATAAAAAAACAGAGTAAGTATATATGGGGAAACTTCAGTTTCATTAGTGTTATTAGGTAAGTTCGTATCAGTCGATAGGTAAGTAAAGTTGTTTTTTTTAATTAAGCTGATCGTCAAATGTTAGTTTGGTTACATTTTGAATATCTAAAGTTTCAATTTTATTATTCTTATAATAGCGAATAGCGAAAAGCGGCTGTTATCGTTGCATTAAATTTGACAGCTGGCATTTAACTCGAGACAGTCGCATTTGTGGTGGTACCCTTTCTGTGTTCTGTGGTGGTACCCCACATACCCTTGGTGATTAAAGCGGTAATTGGCGACGATTGCATCAGGCAGATCACATGCTGGTTTATCATCTCGGTCGAATAAAACCAAATATACATACTCTACAGTTTCCACCACCAGTAACACCACACACACTAACACCACCTAACACCAAAAGCAGTCATTGTAAGCAGAAAGTGGACCTTACGGTAAAGTTAGTAGTTCTAAAAAAAACTGTTAGTCATACCTTTGCGTCGTCATTATTATAAATAGTAGTTAGTATCAAAATTATACGAAAGGTAACTTACATTTTGTAAACATCCGCAGTAAATAAAGTGTTTGTAACTTTTTTCTGTTGGTATTGTCTTAATTTCATACAAACGTGATCTTATCTTAACTTAAATATCATTTTTGCAATGCAAATATTAATGAGGTAAAATAAACAATGAAATCATGTTTTGTGTATTTTTGTGTATTTAATAATGTGTTTGTTGAGAAATTACATGCTAAACTTTGTACATGGATTTCTTTCAGCAAACGGATGTTTCAGATTGAGATAAGATAGTAAGATGCTCATTGTCATATAATGCAAATGTTTCGAGAAACGGTATATGGGCTTTATGACTTGATCAAATTTCATACAAATTTCTCAAATTTCACCCTTTGATCAAATTATCAATATATTCAATTTCACTATATTTTGTTAAGCCTTTTGAAGGCATATATGTTACCATTATTTTTTTATCCTATGGCCTTGTAAGATAAGATTGAAAACTATAAAAAAATACAATTGTTAAGCTCATTAAAATTAGTAAAATCTTAACGAACTATTACGTATTTTAAAAAGCGCTATTGGCTGATTCCTAATGGAAAATGCATATTGACCGCGAATAATTCTGTTACCATTTTTGCAGAACTCTACAGCAATAATTTAGTTTTTCAACTCGTTTAAAGAATTAACAGAACATAAACTAGTAGGCATGGCAAAATTACGTGCTAAGGCTTCGTTGATACTTACATACCTATAAACTTAATTTTTCGACTAAATGACTTCCTAAAGGCTATCAAAACTTCAGTTGAAGTCTTCATTTCATACATAATGATTATAGTATTGTGTGTAGAACGAGTGTAGGGATTGAGTTCAGTGTGAACAGTGGCTAATGATGTATCTCGATATTACATTGAAATTACGATTTTCACAGTAAGCACATCCATAGACGGACACATTGCTATATCCAAAGAACAAATGTGGATAAAGAGCCATTTCACATTTTTACAAACAACAAACTTTACTTTTACAAACTTTGAAGCTCTAAGTCTTTCAAACCCGAATTGAATGGATTTGAATGGATCTTTCTATTTCTATGCTCATGGAAAATACGGAGATGTTGGCACTTGGTAGTATATTTATTAACTAATTTATAATACTTGTTTTAGGCAATTTGGAACTTTCCATAAGGGCGTTTACACATAAATTCAGATAAACGCAAGTTTAAAAGAAATACTTTCTGTTAACTGTAAACATGTCTGTATTTCCCTTGAGCATAAAAAGTTGTATTAAAATCGGATTAAAGTGTTTGTAAAAATGTCAAACGCGAAATGTGAAATGTCTCTTAAGCGGTATGTACACAAATTGTAATGAATAACAGCGCTTTCAAGACTTTTTGGGACATCGATTGTAAATATGCCTTTAACCTTTATATTAGTTTCATGTACTTTCTGCAAAAAACATTATTATTCTGAACGTAAAGTATGACCTCTACAGACTCTACGTAAAAAATAATTATTTTCTACTATCTCGTAATCACTTATAAAATTCTATCTGTCATTTTTAAACGGTGGACCAAAGTTAAATCAGTTTTAAAACTAATGCCTGAATGCTGTGAATACGAAACCGATAGTATATTATAAGGCGCTACACGCGTCTCGATTTCACAACGCACCAACACTGCAGCATCAGAGCTCATGGTAACGCTCCAGATCCTACGATCTACCGAAAAGTCTTGAAAGCGTCCAACTGAAACCATTGTCGAAACAAGTACAATATTGTCGATATCTAGTGCTCACCACGGCGTCGGGTTGCAAGGCATTGAGGAACTCTGCAGCTATCTTCCACTTGTAAATAGTGAACCAGGCGGTGCCGGTGTAAGTGTCACCAGCGTTTAGGTATAACACTGGTGGGCCCTCTCCAGATGCTGCGGCTTTTCTGGCCTCCTTTACCCTGGAATTAGAAGGATGTTTTTTGGTTAGCCAACAAACAACTCTACTTCATCTGATGTTGAGTGGAATTGGAGTCAAAACGCAAAGACAACTGGTGCAGCGAGGAAACAACGCAGCATCAGTCACCCTCACTCTGTGGGCCCACAAGATGCCTTCATGTCTCGTTTGAAGGACCCCATATCGTAGGAAGGAAGGAAAGCGTGTGTTGGTAGACTATTCCCACTTTTGCAGGTGGGAAAAACAAACGAGTCACCAAATTTCAATTTATGCAAATATTTGAGACACTAAAAATGCTTGATTTCAGATAGGTGCAGTTACACATTCGGTTCAAGGTATAATTGCTTTAGGTATTAAGTAAGAACCGGCTGCTGAAACGTTTTGTTTTTAAATAAGGTAAGTTTTTCCTAAAAAATTAGAATGACTCTTTAGTCAAGCAGAAGAAACAGTCAAAATTGGTTCGCCTGTGCATTATTTAAGAAAATTAAAGACTCAACCTGCAAGTGATATTTTTTTTTTTTTTTTGCTTATCCCCCGACGTGGGTCATGTCGGAGATTTTGTCTACTCTCTCCCTAGCCGTTCTATTGCGGCTCCTACACTGGCGTCTTAGCGCTCACATTTTTATCGCACAATTTGTGCCCTATGCTATTCAATTTCCTATACTATTGTTTCCTAGTTTTCCTACGAACTTTTCCATTTTTCTTGCACTCTAGGTGCCCTACTTTTGCTTTCTTATTCTATTCCTACTTATTTCAAAACATTTTCTTTGCATTTATGCTCTATCCTATTCTCATCTATTCTTATTTACTGTTTTTACTGTATCCATTTTTATTGCATTTAAAATGCCCTATGTCTTATTTTCTATCTTATTACTATTACACTTTTCACATCCACATAACATTAACAATTACATCGTACATACAATATCACAGATAATATAAACTTAATTAAAAACACATAAATATCACAATGGTCTGTCTTAATACTATGTTATTTTGACTATTTTTAGATTTATTCCTTTTTTACTTAGTTAATCTTGGTATATTAAATATACGAGTGAAAACTCAAGTACTATAAGGCAGTGTATTTAATCTAAGTCTTATTCCTAACAATTACTTTTGACGCAATACTTGCGCAAAATTCTAAAAATATTGGTCTTATGCGTTTATTACTGATAAATTTGGCTATATTATCTTTATTAACATTCATACCTATCTTTCTTTCATACTTCATTCTTTCATACTCGTGGACTGGGCATTCTGTAATAATGTGGACTACAGTTTCCTCTTCCTCGGGGTCACAGATGCACGATGGGTGGTCCTTGCACTTGAAGCGGTTCAAGTACGAGGAGAACCCACCGTGCCCCGTCATTACTTGGGTCAATACCCCAGTCGGCTTGATCTTACGGACCAATCTGTATGCAGCTACCGCGTTTGGGAAGAACATCTTCGTCACGGAGGCCGTCGTTCCATCCTCGTATCTCCGAGCCCATTCGCCAATCGACTCATCGCGGATGAATCTCTTGGCGAATGAGATCGGACATTGATCATAGACCGGTTTCCTCCGCGACGAAGTCGCAGCCTCCTTCGCGAGCACGTCCGCGCGCTCATTTCCGGGCAATCCTGCGTGGGCTTTCACCCAGAACAAATCTACACGTTTATTTTGCGTGGAGGCCTTCTGCAAGTATGCCCGCGAATCGAGCGCTAAGCGGTGGAGCGAGCTACGGTTTGTTACAGTTGCAGACCTGGAGTCGCTGTAAATACCGTAGCTCCCTTCACCCCTCTTCAAGAACTCCGCAGTCGCCCTGGATATGGCGAGGAGTTCGGCTTGGTACACCGTGCAGTAGTCGGCAAGAGGGAGTTTAATCGCTTTGACTTCGGTTCCCCCCTTCCAAATGGATAGGGAGGCTCCGACGCCTCCGTCGATTTTACTCCCGTCTGTGTACACTTGCACCTCCTGCACGGCGTACCTATCGAGGGCCTCTTGGTCCCCGAGGGCCACGAACTCACTCCCCACATTCCGGGCGGGGTGCGGGATCTCTGCGAAGCCAACAGGCGCCTCCATCTCCCTGTCGTCCGGCAATGCCTGGGACCTGCCCCTCCTCGCGTCATACAAGGCCGAAGCTTCAAGAATGCGGAGGTCTAGGGGCAGAATCCCGGCCAGTAAAAGTGCCGAATTGAGGGAGACTGTACGGTATGCGCCGCAGAGCTTCTGGACGAACCCGCGTTGCACCGCTGCCAGCTCTTTCAGTGTACCTATCTTTTGGGCTGCGGGGGCCCATGCCGCCGCTGCGTAAGTGATGACAGGCTCCACTGCCATGATGTATATATGTCTCGTCACCTCGGGATTCAAACCCCAACTGACCCTTGCTGCTGTCCTCAACTGTTTGTATATGTTGAGGGCCTTTCTGCATACATTCGTGACGTGCGTGTTGAAGGTGAGCTTGTCATCAATGGTGAGACCCAGGACCTTCATCTCTCTCTGCATAACGATATCGCGCCCCCCCATGTTTAGGATTGGTGTGTCGTACTTCAATTTACGAGTTACTGTAATTGCAACCGTTTTATTGGTTGCGAACTTCAATTTGTTTCCGACACCCCAATTCCAAACATCTGAGAGCTCGCCGTTAGCCTTCATTGAGACTTCCAGTCCCGAGTCTCCCACGAACACCAACACCACATCGTCTGCGAATGCCTGCACGTGGTAGCCCTTGGCGCTAAGCTGCCACAGTAATGGGTCCAGCAGCAAGTTCCATAGGATTGGTCCTCCTATTGACCCCTGTACACATCCCTTACTCGTTGCCCTATCTGCCTTTCTACCTCCATATCTCACTTCTACGGTTCTATCCTCTAAGTAGCTATCTACGACCCTTCTTATATTGACCGGACATGCCTCCTCTGCCAGTCTGGTCCTAATCTTAGGCCACCAGGCTGCATCGAAGGCTCCCTCTATGTCCAATGATACGATAGTAACTATCTTTTTCTTTTTCAGGTTACTTTTGATGTGGTTCATTAGGACGTAGAGGGAGTCCTCGGTGCTCTTCTGGGGCACGAACCCGTATTGCAGTGGACTAAACCGTGGGACCAGGTAAAACCGCACTCTGCTCATAAGGAGTTTCTCATAGATTTTCCCTAGCACCGGGAGAAGCCCGATGGGTCTGTACGACTTGACCTCGGTGTAATCTGTCTTCCCTGGTTTGCGCAATATTACAACTACCGCTCGCTTCCATCTCTTTGGGAAGTGTCCTATCTCGAGACATTTGTTCGCAATTGCCAAGAAGACTTGGGGGTGGCTTGTTATTACTCTGCTACAAATGTCCGAGGTGAAGCCGTCCTCACCCTGGGCCTTCTTGGGGTTGAAGGTCTTTAATGTTCCCATCAGTTCCTGCATCGTGAAGCAAGGGTCGTGCGTCTCGTTGTGGCTCCTGATATTGACCTCTCGTGCCAACTCCCTTACCTTCCGATGTTCGTCGGTGTCGTCGCGTTCGCTATCTTCGGGGTAAAACCTCTCCGCGATCCACCTGACTGACTCCTCCGGTCCCAGCATTCTCCCATCTTTCCTCAGGGGCAAGTCTTCTCTCCTCATTTCCGTTTTCTTAATGACGCGGTATACACCGTCCCACACCGTCTCTTTCTCTTGCCTTTGGCAGAAGTCCTTCCAGCTGGCGGTCTGGGCATCTTTGGCAGCTTTCAGATACACCTCCTTCTTTTCCAGGTACTCCTGCACCACTTTCGCTCGTCGGATCGGTGCGGCGCAGCGGATCCTGCGCTTCAATGTCGCGACTCCTCTCTTCAGGCTGTACAGCTCGTCGGACCACCATGGGATGGTGAGTTTTTGCTGTGTCCTCTTAGCTGGAATGTGTAGTGTGCATGCTTGTGTGATTGCTTCTGTGTATTTGTGGAGTATTTCATCTACTTGTGCAGTGTTAATAGCTGTGTTTATGTTTTGTGTGTTAATGTTGTCTGCCTGCAAAAGCTGGGTAAGTTTGTCATCAAACTCACGCCAGCTTGCTTTTTGTGTGTTATATTTGCGTGTGGTTCTGTTTAGTGTAATGCATTTCCCTACTGTGAGATCCAGTTCGAAGAGGATGGCATTGTGGTCCGACCCCGTCATCTCCCTGTCCACCCTCCAGTCCACGATCTTGTCCAGCAGGTCCACCGACGCCGCTGTAATATCGACTACGCTGGTGCAGGTCCTCCCGTTCCTCTCCACTTCGAAGGTTGGTGTATCTCCTATATTGAGTACATTTAGCTGCCACTGATGGATTGCCCCCGCCAGCTCCTGCCCTCTGAGGTCCGTCTTTGCACTACCTCACCAGACGCTTTTGGCGTTCGCGTCGCCCCCGATAACGAGTCCTGCCGTTCCAATCTTCGCAATGATCCTCGTTATCTGGGCGACGTAGGGCTCGATTGGGGCACTAGGCTCGAAGTAGTACGAGACGGCGTTGATCGACCAAGCGCTGGTCCGGATCCTCACGACTATGATGTTGTTCGTCGTGAGTTCTGGGTGCTGTTCCACATCAAGGCTGGCGTCAAAGACAATGATCGCCGCCTTGACAGCACCCTCTTCTTGCCCTGCGCTTTGGTAGACCCTCGCCGTCCCGTAATTCCTCACTCTGCATGTGTTGCCCACATACGGCTCCTGCACCAAGGGGAAGGCCACTCTCCTCCTCGAAGCTTCGAGGACCAGCTCCGTGGTCACCAATTTGCTGCGTTGGAGATTGGCCTGCGCCACGGTGTACCTCCGGCCTCTGTTAGGGTCGCTTGGCTGCTGTGTGGTTCCCGGGACGCCCTTAGCAGTAGGCCAATCTTGCCCTTGCTAGTTCGTCCCACCTCTTCCTGACCGGGCAGTCTACGTCGAAGGCGTTATGGTGGTTTCCCGCTCTGCAGCAGTTTAGGCAAGACGGAGGTGATCCTGCCAAAACTTCCTCGCAATTCGCCCGCATATGTGGCCCCCCGCAGTGGCTACATTTGGCTTCGGTCTCTTTACAATATTTTCTGCCATGTCCGTACCCTAGACACACAGAGCACTGTATGAGTGGGGACTGGTCCTCCACCCTGATCCTCTGTATGTCCAGTTGCACGGACCCTCTTTCCATATAAGTGATAATATTAGCACTAGGAGAGGTACTACTTCTCCGTTGCGTAACCATAAAAAACTCAGGTCTGGTGATGCTGTAAAGGCCCACTAAGGGCAACAGCATTTTCTCTAAAAAAAATATCTGTTCTTAATAACTGTCTAGATCTTTTAACGCCTCGGTGGCCGAGTGACAGAACGCTCGGCCCGATACCCGAAGGTCCCAGGTTCAATTCCTAGGTCGGGCAAAATGTATTTTCGGATTTTTCGATGCATAGCCCGGGTTTGTGATCACCAACCCGCACTTAGCAAGCGTGGTGATTAAGCCATTACGAATCAATTGTAGCGATGACTTGATTTCAATGTTGGAGGCTTTTGCCCAGCAGTGGGACAATTATAGGCTGTTTACTTCACTTACTTACTAGATCTTTAAATAAAATTATATTGGTTTGAAAGAATAAGAACTTTAAAGTATGTTTGGGATACCAAAATGTGAAATTGGCTACAACCTTAAAAAGTATAATATTCTATCTATGAAGCTTCGATCAAGTACTAGATTAAGAGCGTTTACGCCGCACACTAGCGCCATTAATGAAAAATAAACATATCTAGTAATTAGAGATAGAAAATCAGATTATGCTCAACAACTATTTGAATGAAGTAATTTAGCATTTTTACGTCACCTAATGAACACCCCACATGTTTTGGTTTAGTTAAATAAGACGTTACGGCCACTTTTAACTATAACGCCATATTTAACTAAACCATAACATGTCAGGTGTTCATTAGGTGACGTAAAAATGCTAAATTACTTCATTAGATAGCTTGTTGAGCATAATTTAATTTTCTATCTCTAATTACTAGATATGTTTTTTTTTCATTGGCGGCGCTAGTGTGCGGCGTAAACGCTCTTAAGGATCTGAAACAAAAATGCATTGTAAATATGACTGAGTCTGCCCACTTATACATCTGAATATCTTATTCATCATCATCATCATCATCATCATCATCATCATCTGCTAATGCAGCCGGGACCAACGGCTTTACGTGCCTTCCGAAGCACGGAGAAGCTGGAGATGATAAATTTTTGGTCACCCATCCGATGACCGGCCTTTGCAAAAGTTGCTTAACCTCAGCACTCGCAAACCTGGCGCGTTAACCACTGCGGCATCGAGCTCCAATATAATAGGAACATCTTATTACATTGTGCTAAAAGGTTATATAGCATCAACAGCTTAGTAACGTAAAGGTTAATTAAGATTTTCAAATATTTCGACCTTCTGAAATATTACCACAAAAATGTATTTGTGGTTTAATTTCTCGGACTGGTTTTTTAGCGCTTATCGGGAACCTAGTACTACGAGTAGTAGTAGTAGTAGTAAACAGCCTCTAACTGTCCCACTGCTGGGCAAAGGCCTCCATCATTGAAATCAAGTCATCGCTACAATTGATGGGTAATGGCTTAATCACCACGCTTGCCAAGTGCGGGTTGGTGATCACAAACCCGGGATATGCATTGAAAATTCCGAAATACATTTTGCCCGACCTGGGAATTGAACCCGGGACCTTCGGGTATCAGACCGAGCACTCTGCCACTCGGCCACCGAGGCGTACTACGAGTATTATTATATTATTATTTTATATTTATTGCTTTCCCATATGTATTACAAGGATCTTAAAATAATGTCAAAAACAGTATGGACCCTGTCGGGCACAGCAAAAAATTAGGGGAGAGGAGGACGTCTTTATTATTCGAAGCTTTGAAGCGTGTACAGATTTGACAAACAAAACCTCTCCATCATTATTGTGAAAGACTACTGTGACTTGTATACAACTTCAGTTATTGGACGGTTGTTTGTATTTTGAAATTCTTCATGGTAGTGGAAAATTCAAGAAATGAAAATCTCTCAAACATTGAATTTCGATTCTGGACCAACAGTTCATTGCGGCCAGTGAAGCTCGATGGCAAGCTAAGCAACTTTCGCAATGCTGGGGCAGCGGATGGGTGCCGAAATAAAATTACATCAATATCTTTTGTAAATACTTAGGCATGCAGTCTTAACAAATGCAAATAATCTTTAATATTTGTAAAAATATTAAGATCGGATGTTGGTGTCGTAGTGACGTAGTGTCGTGATGACGTAGTTGTCGACATTGAATAGGGCTCCTTTGGTTTAGAGAGTAAAAGTAGATAGTGTTGATTAATTACGGCGAGTTGGATATAGCCACGATAGCATAGTTGGTAGTCCTCCTGACCCGGCATGTCATGGGGTGCAAGTTCGAATTCAGCTTGTGGAATATTTGCAACACTTTGTCTTTTTTCAAATTGTAATTTGTTTGCAAGGAGTCGTTAATCTCACAAACCTGCATTGGTCCAGCGTGGTGGGATATGGCCCAGTCTTCCCATTTGCTATTATTGTTATTGATGAGCAATAAAATATTAGCTCAATAAGACATGAATGGGTTGCTTTAGTTGTCGGTGTTTCTTTGTTCTACGTTAAAGAAACATATAAGATAACTAGCGGACGTTCGCATTTTCACCCGCGTGGTTCCCGTTCCCGTAGGAATATCTAGATAAAAAGTATCCTATGTGTTAATCCAGGTTATAAACTATCTGTATGCCGAATTTTATACAAATCCATCCATCCGTTGCAGCGTGAAGAAGTAACAAATATACGAACATACATACACATAAACTTTCGCATTTATAATATCAGTAGGATGACAATAGTTACTTATACTCCCAAAGGGATTTCTTTTGGGTGTATTTTTTTATTTAGATTTTCTTCCATTCAACACCTGCCCCCCATTTGGTGAATCGGTGTCAAACCTTGGCGGTAGGATCCTCGACAGAACCCTACCGCTCAGCTTGTATGCCGTTGCCCTAAGAGGAACACGTATCGACTCTTGGAAAGCCACCGTAGCATTTGCCAGCTTCCCGTTGACCGTGGTGCAGGTTCCAAAGAGCTGTGAGGCCTGCTCGAACCTTGCGTGCATATCGTTGTTGTGGAGGGAATTTTAGTCCTAGCAGCTATGCTTGTATGTCATCGCTTTAAAGAAAATTTAGTTACACGCAAGCGATTCTTGGTAAGGCACTGTAGAACTTGCCAGCTTCCCGTCAACCGTGGTGCAAGTTCCAAAGAGCTGCGAGGCCTGCTAGAACCTTGCGTGCATATCGTTGTCGTGGAGGGAATTTTAGTCCTAGCAGCCATGCTTGTATGTCATCGCTTTAAAGAAAATTTTCTTACACGCAAGCGACTCTTGGGAAGTCGCTGTATCACTTGCCAGCTTCCCGTCAACCGTGGTGCAGGTTCCAAAGAGCTGCGAGGCCTGCTCGAAGCTTGCGTGCGTGCGTTGTTGTGGAGGGAATCTTAGTCCTAGCAGCCATGCTTGTATGTCATCGCTTTAAAGAAAATTTACTTACACGCAAGCGGCTCTTGGGACGCCACTGTAGCATTTGCCATCTTCCCGTCAATCGTGGTGCAGGTTCCAAAGAGCTGCGAGGCCTGCTCGAACCTTGCGTGCATGTCGTTGTTGTGGAGGGAATCTTAGTCCTAGCGACCATGCTTATATGACATCATGTTAAAGTAAATATACTTACACATAAGCGACTCTTGGGAAGCCACCGTAACACTTGCCAGCTTCCCTATCGACGGTGGTGCAGGTGCCACTCAGCTGCGAGGTTTGCTCGAACCTCGCGTGCATGTCATTGTTGTGGAGAATTAGCAGCTCGAAGGTGTCCTTGGCTGTGGGGGACTGGACCACAGAGCTGGATGACAACGTCACCACAACCAGGAACGCCGCTATCCTTAGGGTGTTCTGGAAAGTGTCAAACAGTACGGTATCAGAGGTGTGTTACAATAATAAATAAAAAAAAAATGTTTCATCTTTAAAGCCTTCAAATCGGTTTCTTCTGAAATCCAGCGCCAAATGATAGTTATTTAATATCTGTATGTCTATTTTAAAGTGTCAAATAAACATTTCATTCCATAGAAATCTTTCATCTTCATCAGCTTTTAAAATATCTAGTGTTTTATTCTTATATGAATGATTGGCCAATTCAAAATTCAAAATTTAAAATAATTTATTCAGTTTAGGCTACAATTAGCTCTTATGAACGTTATTATGCCATCGGTTCGTAAGTCTACTCTAGGCGGGAGATCTTGTACTGAGAAGAACCGGCAAGAAACTCAGCAAGTGTCAAGCTCTTTTCTCACTTACAGCGTCAAAAATATGGGAAAATGCCCTATCATAAAAGGACACTTTCCATCATAAATAAAAACACAAAATATAAAGGACAATCACACATGTTAAAAAAATAAATAAAAGAGAAAGTATAATAATATCTAAGTTTGCAAATTTACATCAGGGCTGGCATTCAGTTTAAAAGTTAAAAGCAATAGATGTCTGGAATGTGTTCGAATATTTTCATGTAATTGTCAAAAAGGAAAAAATATTGATTATTGTTTTATTGCTGTATTGATTTGGTTGAAGTTTATTTATTACTAGCTAGTAGTTGGTACCGCTTTGACAGTTTCCATGATAATAATACAAACACATCATTTTGTATTGGAAAATTAACTGTCGTTTTACTATTTTCCGTTACTTATTATTTATGTGGTAAATACTCTCGAATCTCTGCAGTTGCGTAGAGATGTTGCGTCACTCAGCGTGTTTTACCGCTTATACCATGGCGAGTGCTCTGAAGAGCTCTTTGACCTCATCCCACCTTCTCCCTTTCTTCATAGGAGTACACGTGTTGCTCTTCGGAGTCACCGATTCACTGTATTTGGTGACTCGTTTCTTTGTCGCACCTCCAAAAGATGGAATAGTCTACCAGCACACGTTTTCCCTCCTTCCTATGATATGGGGTCCTTTAAGAGAGGCGTGAAGAAGCACCTTGTGGGCCGGCAGAGTGAAGTTAACTGATGCTACGTTTGTTTCCACGCTGCACCAGTTGTCTTCGCGTCTGGACTTCATTTCCACTTAACATCAGGTGGGATGGAGTCATTTGCCGAGCTAAGTATAAAAAAAATAAAATAATGTTTCTCACCGTTTAAACCTTCCCTGAATTTCCACAAATATTTCAAAATCAAAATTAGCCAAATCGGTCCAGCCATTCTCGAGTTTTAGCGAGACAAACGAACAGCAATTGATTTTTATATATATGGATGTAGTTTTATAAGTGTTGTATTTCAATGGATTGTTATATAGAATATTGTGGAAAAGAATTAAATTATGGTAGGTACCTAATGAGAATTTGTATGAATTTGCATGAAGTAAACGCAAGGGTGGGATGAAATGATATATCTACAACAAAGTACCCTTCCACCTTTGGCCATCGACGATAAGTACGAAGGTAGAAGCGTAAATGACGACTTACCAGTACGTCATACCGTGCTGACCATCAAGACACGTACCAAATAGTTTGGACAATCTTTCCTTTGCCGAACTGCCCGTATGTGGAATGCGCTTCCCGCACACGTGTTTCCCTACTCTTTCTCTCCTGGGTTATTTAAGAGGGGCGTGAAAAAGCATTTATGCAGGCCGCCATAGTGTGAGCGTTCGGCATAGCGTGGTAGCGCTGTGATGAACGCTTTCACTTTTTGGGCTTCACTGGCTGCTTTCCATCAGGCAGGGTGAGGCCATTTTAGCGTGCCACAATAAAAAAAAATTAAAAAAAAACTTGGGATATCAAGCGTTTACCCGTTATTGAACAGTATTAACAATAATTGGCCGTGTAATTTTTGTGGCTAATTGTAATAACCAATCGTTAGATAAGGCTCAGGTAGCACTGGAAACAATACGTTAATAACGATAGCACTGTATTACCGCCATTATAATCTTTAACGTTTCGGTAGCGATATACTCTTATTACACAGAGATAACAGTTCAAGATAAACTACTTTTGGACAATAAAGTCCACAGGACTTTTTAAACGCTGTAAATGTATCTTTTGCTTGCATCACCGACCGAGCGAAAAACATTTTCGAGAAAGTGTAGGTTCATGCATAATAAATCCACGAGAGAAAAAAAACAGAATTAATGCCGAAAGAGGACTTTACAATGACATACAAAAGACTGGCGCCAAGCATCCCGAAATACAGTGTCAAGACTTGAATAGCGATTCCCATTTACCGGGTGTGTATAGCTATTCAGAACAAATGCCGTCGCTCAGTATGAATGAGAACTTTGAGAGATAATAATATTTTATTGCTCATCCTCAATGGACAGTAATCGCTTGGAGGGGTACGCCCCGTTTGTATCTGTGCCGATTCTCATTCATGAGAACTTTATGGTTGGCACTATTGATTTTGAACGTAAAGGATTTTTTCTTTTTCATATCTTACGGTACAGTAAGCACATGGCCTTCATCTCAATAGATGTAAAGTAATGATAAGGCCGAATGTGGAAGCGCATTTCACCCGGAATCCTCAACTACTGTGGGACTGGCTATCTTATCTTCAGGTGCATTCATCTCACTTGATGTTAAGTGATGATAAGGTCGAATGTGGAAGCGCATTTCACCCGGAATCCTCAACTACTGTGGGACTGGCTATCTTTACTCCAGCTGCAGGAACACAACAATGCTACAAACATTGATGTTATAGCGACATGGTGGTCTTAACCACTAGACCACAGAACAAAACACAGAAAGAATATTCTTATAATGAATTTATTGATTCTTTCTAAACTGCTGTTGACTCTGTCTGTTCTGCAGGAGCGGTACTTCCTGGTACAGGCGTCAGTAGGATGCTTAAAAGGAGGTCTCAACCCTAATCTATTTTATGTGTATGAAGAAAATAAAATATTTTTTCATTTTCATTTGCAACTGCCGTAAGAATTTTGACACAAATCGGTTTAATCCCATGTATTATCGAGTATCAAAGCAGGGTTAACTGCTGTCAGAGGTTTGAAAGCCGACTAATCAGACCTAGATGGTAAGGGCAAAGGTGCGAGCGCACTTCATCTAGAATCCTCAACCACTAAGAAACTACTCGTCGCTATCTTATCTCTATGTCGGAACTCAACAATCCTCCAACGCATAAAATAGCTAGCTAAGTCATGAGAAATAATGGTACCTCTATTATTATTCTTAGGCTTTCAATTATATTATCTAACATCCCGAAAGTTTAAACGTTTTAACATTAAAGATAACTAATGTTTCTTCCTCTGTTAACAACTTGTGTTAGTATCGTCATCATTATTTAATCAGAGTACGTTATCATACATCCGTCACTCGCTGCGCTGCGATCGAGCACACCGGGGCTTCACGTTTAGCACGTAATTGCACGTTTTGTCTACTATAAGTTGACTCAGGGCCATTCAACCTCGTTGCAAGCGGCACAATACAGCAATGCAATTCACTAGAGCATCAATACCAGGGATTACATTGTATGTTCCCTGTACATTGCGCGTTGTGCGCAATGTACAGGGAAGTGTAAATGTGGAAATGATAAGACAGCAATGAAATAAGAAATCGCGTTTCGTGTCGTTAGTCGCCTGAAATCGTGACAAATTATATCAATCATAGATAAAAGTCGATAAAATAAAGCACGAGAAATTTATAGTTAAAACGCAAATAAAATCTACTATTACATCAATCTAAGAATTCAGCACACAGACATTGACAGATTAGGACGAGTTTTTGTCAGTGGAATAAGCGGATGAGATGAAAGAGGCCTTCACAGCGAAACCTAATGTGTGACGAGAAAAATAAAGGGTCCTCATGCCGTTAGACCAAATCGCCCAATCACCACAAATTTTCTAGCGATTAGCAACACGTGTGCGACACGCTCGCCTCATGCCAATCGCTCACCTTACTAAATTCTACGGGGCGTAAAATAAAACGCAGAATTTTACCAACTAAAATCGGTATCGAACTACACTCGGCGTCAAAAAAATCGCACCTCTTAGAAAATCACTTTCAAATGTCATTTACTCTTGATATGCACATGCAGTCGCATTAATTATGATTTTATTTACAAGGTTACTTAATTAACTTAATAAAAAACATTACTTTTCATTATCAAATAAAACCTAATGCAACAAATAAAGTGTCACAAAAATTCGATGCAAATTTTGCTACCCGTGAGAGTTGCTAGTTGCGCTTCCTTTGTGGGTATAAAACGGTCAACACG
Organism: Eudonia lacustrata; assembly: GCA_947562085.1. Taxonomy (NCBI): domain Eukaryota; kingdom Metazoa; phylum Arthropoda; class Insecta; order Lepidoptera; family Crambidae; genus Eudonia; species Eudonia lacustrata. The sequence continues at coordinate 12,258,615 of OX387325.1, read as the reverse complement.
GGTTCAATGTGGGTCATTCGCTATTCAACCGTTGAAGACAACACACGCACAGATTTTGATGGATACCACAGCTGATAAAGCCGCTCAAGTGGTTGCACTACTGCAATCAGGGGTGCGGCAGTGTGATGTCGCCCGGCAACTGAACCTGAGCCGTTATTCCGTTCGAAGAGTGTACCAGCGCTTCATAGAGACCGGTGGCTATATCCGCAGACACGGTTCGGGTAGACGTCGCTGCACTTCGGAAAGAGACGACCGGTTCGTTGTGTCGAACTCTTTGAGAAATCGTTTCTCCAACGCTGTTGAGTTGCAACAGCAGCTCCAGGCAGTTCGCAGACGCACCGTAAGCGTATCTACGGTTAGAAGAAGATTGAAGGAGAAGAAGATAGCGGCCCACAGAGCTGCTACGGGTCCAAAATTGACTGCAGCGCATCGGCGAGCCCGCTTGCAGTTTGCTCGTGACCACGTCGATTGGACCCTTGAGCAGTGGAGAGCTGTTCTCTTCTCAGACGAGACGCGAGTGTGTCTTTTCTGCAACGACCGACGGAGAAGAGTATACCGGAGGCAGGGTGAACGTTTCGCCCAAGCCTGCATCCAGGAGACGGTGGAATATGGTGGCGGATCCTGCATGTTCTGGGGCGGTATGTCTGCTGCCGGCAAAACCGGCCTTGTCTGCGTCTCCCGGACTGGAGGTGCTCGCGGACAAGGGTCGCTGACTGCTCGCCGCTATGTCACTGAGGTCCTGGAAGTGCATGTGGTCCCCTTTGCCGAATCTTTTGGCGAGGGGTTCACATTAATGCACGACAACGCTCGCGCTCACACTGCAGGCATCGTGAGCGACTTCTTGCAGAGGTCCCAAATCTCTGTGATGCAGTGGCCAGCGCGAAGTCCGGATCTGAATCCAATAGAGCACCTCTGGGACCATCTTAAACGTAAGGTTCGATCTCGGGATCCAGCTCCTTCGACTCTACAGGAGCTCCAAGACGCGGTGATTGAAGAATGGGGGCTTATCCCTCAAGAAGAGCTCCTGAAGTTGGTGAGGTCCATGAGGGACCGTATGGAAGCCGTGATCAGGGCAAGGGGGGGTAACACTAGATTTTAAGTTAATTTTAAGACACTTTTTGTACATTTTTCTTTGTAAATTATCTGTTGTTAATTAGGACTTAATTAAGGATTTTTATTATTTTATTAATTTTAATGTTGTTTGTATAATTATAATTAAACAGAAAGTTAAATTTAATTGTTTTTTGATACTCCTTTTTGTTACCTTTCTAATGATACCCAACACTATCCTCTACATAAGGTTTAAGAATTTTTAAAGATGATTTTTAAAAGGTGCGATTTTTTTGACGCCGAGTGTATATTGTAAGGCTGTTTGTTATTGAAACCTGTTGTGTAATAACTCGAAAATACCTTACACTCAGATCATTAGCTAAACATTAAACACCAAATGAAACCATTCAGTCATTTAGTAACCTGTATAACAAACATTCCATGCCGAGCAATGCTCAAAAGATTAGAAAAAAACATAAACATTGGCAGCATACAAACAATCCTCTCGAATAGCACCGAAACGAACGTATAAATCCGATCCGTACACAGAAAAAGAGTATCCTTTCACGAGCGAATGAAGTGGCGAATTGTGATCCCTTCTGTTGAAAGGAATGTGGAATGTTTTCATCCAAAATACGCAATTGGCAGGTATTGTATTTTGAAAAACATGCACGTACCACTTCAGTAAGGCAGTGTGTTTCGTATTTTTCGATGCAAGCCTTGCTTTGTGGTGCCCATTTGACATGAGTAATACCCAACAATTGTACCATGGATTTATTACAATTATAGAAGTTTGCACGGAGTAATTACGCTCAAAATTCAGTTATAAATCGTCTTCAGAAAACATATAATGAAAAATTTTCTTCAACAGACTTATTCTGTTCTTCATTGAGCTCTTTTAAAAATGACATTAGCAATTTACTGTTTATATGTTAGTTATATTATATTGTGTATTTAATCATTAAAAAACGGCGTTATAGTTAAAAGTGGCCGTAACGTCTTATTTAACTAAACCATAACATGTGAGGTGTTCATTAGTTGACGTAAAAATGCTAAATTACTTCATTCAAATAGTTTGTTGACCATAATTTGATTTTCTATCTCTAATTATTAGATATGTTTTTTTTTCATTAGTGGCGCTAGTGTGCGGCGTAAACGCTCTTAATCGACTAAGACAAAGCAAAAGAAGGCAGGCACCGAAAGCCGGAACTCAGTTTTTGATTTCCTACTTTGAGATAGACGTTTTTCGTTTTCTCCGCTTGTCTCATTTAAACGGCGCCGGCGCTGTCTCATACGAGCAGCGCGTGTATTAGGTCTACCCATATTAGCTTTTGATAAATAGATCAAAACGAGTTACTAAAAAGCGAGAAATAAACAAAAATTTTAACAAAAAAAAATCGACTTCAAAAAATTAGACTGATAAAATTGCACTAAAAATTAAAAATAATTACGTAGTTTAGTTTAAGTATCGGTAGCCTTTAAAGCCCGTTCACACTAGCGAGCGTGGCCGTTTGATAAACAATTGATGTTGCGCAGACGTTGAGACAACGCGACCCACACGTCGATCTCTAAGGCCTCGGCCACGAGCATGAGCCTCCTGTGACGGTACAATGCGGATTTCTAGTAAATTGCGAGTTATACTAAGGCAAACTTATTCAACGGTAATTGAATAAGTAAGTAAACTTATTCAAACGGAAAAACTGCAATGAATAGAAAAATCGTGAGCCGCACCGCCAGTGGTCGGTCACACACAGCGAACTAACAATGCCGTTTATGTCGCGACGTATGCGTTGCGTTGTGTCGTGGTCGTTGTGTCTGCGCAAACGCTGTACAAACGCTAGTGTAAAAGGGTTTTAAGGCGACGCACCGCTAAACAATAAATCTGTTTTTTTCCTTCAAATTAAAAATACAAATTATTTAAAAAAAATGAACTACAATATTGATGTGTTTGTTAAGACTAATCTATTAAGAAAATTTAGATGCTTAAATCGGTCTGGTTAGCCTGTAAAATGCAAATCTATGTTTTAAAAGAGGCTACTTTAATATTTTTTTCTCTGTTATAAAAGTTGTCAAATCGTGTTTCAAATTAAATGAAAAATCATGTCATCAAATATCGCTTTCACATGTTTTGTAATTGTTAGGAAAACTCAAGATTCCCGCCACGTAAATTTCCAATGCGTCGCCTTAACATTGAATGATCGAACTCAACAACAGTCAAGAGCTCAGAAAATGGTTATCATGGTTCTCGAAATTCAACAGGCATAAAAACGTTAAAAGGGCGACGCGGAATTTTCAATTAAATGGATACTCTTTATGCAGCCGTCTCGCTTCGATATTGGATTCACTTGTTAATCGATGTTTGTATCGATTTAAAACTGCTACATTTCGAACGAGAAATAGTAAACTTAAACTCGTCAGTAAATGGGGCTAAAAAAAAAAACAAAACTTGCTGACTTCGCATCCGATGCAATTTGTGCATCAATAGAATAATGGTTAGATGGTAAGGGGGCCAGTAACTAGTAGTAGGTAAGGTACCGTTCCTAAAGAAAACAGTCTGGATTTCAACCTTATAGCCATTTTTTCGGTCAAGTGGCAAGATTCAGAAAAGAGTAGCTAGAAAGTATTTTTGTTGGAGTCTTCTTAGTAGAAACAACCTTGCGATTCAGATCGGTGGAATCGTATCAAACCTACGTGTTGTTTATCTAATTATGGATAATAATTATTACTATATATATATATATATATATATATCAATGTACTCATATGTAGTATTGATATGTGTAATATCTTTGTTCTGTCATGACATGAACATTGTCGACCTTTATATGCACTTGACGTGCCTTAATGGATTAAAGCCTTATTTATTCCATTTTATTCCAGTTCTATGTTATCTTAAAGTTACGGCGCAACGCAATTAATGAAACAAAAACATCAAATTGCAAATATTCCACAAACGACAATACACAAAGCTTACCTTGGCCATTTAACAAATGTGTTGTACTGCCCAAACACAAGTAATCAACCACAGTAATGAACACCAAAATAATACTGTTTCAAACTAGCGACACTGCCGATTGCCGAATCTACATTTTTTTTATAATCCGATAAGGTCCCAGTGAATTTGATCTTATTAAATAAATTGATTAAAAGATCTGTAGTGATAACGGAGATAAGGAAATGGATTGTTGTATATGAGACAATCTACTTTGTGACATGCACATTAGTATTAATATAATCGTGTATGTATGTATAACTCGTGATAACGTGGGAGTTTTATCAAAAATATTTTATCGGTGTCCATTTTCTTTAGGGAACCTACCTGTCATTTGTTTTGAAAATCTAACGCAACCATGTTTGTATTTTTTTTTGACGACCACCTTGGTCGAGTGGTTTGTACACCGGTTTTCATGGTGTCGCCATCTCTGAGGTCCCGGGTTCGATCCCCGGTCGGGTCAATTTAGAAATTATTGTTTTTCTAAATTGTCTCGGGTCTAGGTGTTTTCTATGAATAATATGTATTTAAGTATTTTAAGTATGTTTATCCGTTGTCTAGTAACCATTTAACGAGTTTCATAACGAAGCTTCTCTTGGGCTAGATAATTGGTGTGAGTGTAGGAAAGTTTATTTATTTATTTATTTTATTTATTTATTTATTTTGCAAAGTAGACTGTAAAACAATTAAAAATGAAATATACTTTGATATTATTTTTTAAATTCGTAATCAGAATTACTGCTGCTATGAATAAGCCAAGGATACAAACCAACACCTTGTTATATAGATTACCGATTTACATGTTAAATGAGTATAAGTAGTGTAGTGTGCGCAGTGACACGTTACGGTCGTTTGTAGCCAACAAACGTGATAGTGTTGGTGGATTTTAACGACTGCTTATGACAGCCGGTCGAATCCAACGTGACTTCTAATTCCAAAGTAGGCACTAATTACCTTAGGATCCGGGGTCAGTCTTCATGAAAAATTCCAAAGCTATGGTGATCGGTTTTTACGGAAGTTTTGTTGATGAGGTGATAGCTATTGCTGGAGAAGTAGCAATCTTGTCACGTCTGCCGCCATGTCATAGACAGCACTCGTATGTCAGTGTCAGAAGCCTTCCGTTCATGACTGGCCGTGACACGAAAGCTGAACTGTACACGTACACGTAACAAGACATGTGCGAAGTAACTCCGCAAAAAAAATTGGTGACACTCTGTATCCTTCCGAACAAACATAAGAACTAGTGGTGGACTTATAATTATAAACACTTCATATGAATTGTGAAAGTCTGAAGTCCACATACAATATTCGTGAAAAATTGATAGATTCAATATTTAATAGTCATGCAACAATATAGCCACTCAATTAGAATACTCATAAAATACATTTAAAAAAACAAAACTATCTAAACTTCTTTATAACATATTGTTTAATCCCACCTATCCTTCTTATCTTAAGGAATGTTTCAGTTATCTTAATTGTTCAGGTTCGCGTTCATTACGGTCATCAGAAAACTTAAACCTTAAAACACCCCTACACAGCACCACCTTTTATGATTATTCTTTTACCGTCCAAGCTGTCCGTCTCTGGAATTCGCTTCCAGTTGCGATCAGGCGTGCGAAATCCAAAAAAAACTTATTTAAAGAGCTCGTGAAAAAATTTTACCTCTCCGATTAACCCTGTCCTGCTGCAAAACTGCCATATCCGCTACTTTCCTACCTGAGACTACTATTATGTTTAAGTAGGTTTATTTATATATAAGGTATTTATATATTATGTAGGTATATATGTTTATCATTATTATCATTACCATTATTATTATTATTTTGCTTCATTTATAAAATATACATTATTCTAGCATGTTTTCATAGTTTCACCTCTGATCTTACAGTTTATTAGCTCTCTCCATCCGACTGGTTGTCTGGAAGAAATCGCTTGAAAGCGATAAGACCGCCAAATTGTAACTTTGTATTTTTTTTCTTTTGTTCATGTTTATATTTTATAGTGTTGCAATAAAAGTATTATCTATCTATCTATGTCTATCTAAACTTCAATCATAAAAAGAGTTTAAAGCATATATAGCTTATTTTCTGTTACTGGCCGCTTGGACGCACGGCACATTCCATTTTTGAAATTGAAAAAATAAAACTTCTTTCTTAGCTATTTCTATCGTTTGAATATCAAATTGGAATTTCGTTTACGATTTTTTGTTCAAAATGGGCAAAAATAAAAGTTGTGACGCGTCAACTAGGCAAATAATTGTTAATTTGCACATCGACCAAAAATGGACGTACAGGAGACTAACTGATCATTTAAAATGTTCCGTAAAGAAAGTTTTTAATGCTATTGACCATTATAAAAGACACAGAACTATTGAAAATGTTCTTAGAAAGGCTCGACCGAGGAAAACTTCGACCAAAGAAGATATGCTTATCGTACGCACTCCGTTTATACAGGTCTTGTTCTGCAATACGTACGATCGAGCCTCTCTAAGAACATCGCAAGTCATCGAACATCTAAGTCGATCGCAAATCAACAGTTGTTGATGTAATGTGTGCATAAAATATAATTAACAAACGATATTCTTTAAATCCAGAGGATCCTATTCCAGAGGATGGGCAGCAGCAACGCTCTGAGGTTACCCTCAACCTACTGCGATCGCCAACCCGCCTGCCAAGCGTGGCGATTACGGCAAATACCCCTCATATCCTTGGGGGAGGCCTTTGTCCAGCAGTGGACGTCTTTTGGCTGAGATGATGATGATGATGATTCTTTAAATAAGCCTATTTAACATTATGACATAGAAAAAACTATACTAACTTCTCGATCAAACCGAAATTTTTACAAAAGAGCTAAAAAGAGTCATCTTTTCAGCTCTGTTGTAAAAATTTCGGTTGGATCGAGAAGTTCACAAATGTAATATATGGAAACAAATAAGCCTTCACCGTATAATTCATGCATTCCAGAAGTTAATAGCTAGGTTATTTAATGTTGTAGCGTTTCGCAAACCAGTTAACCTCCTCAATCTACAGTGTTCAGGCTGCTCAGATTTACATACGTAATTAACCACATCTTTCGTTCTTTCCAAATTTCCAGCGAATAATTTGGTGAAGACAATAAATGGTGATTCAATAACTTGTTATAAATTAAAAACAAAATAATTCAAATAGCCTATTGAGTAAGACAAAGAATTTTGCCTGCTTCAGAGATATTAATTAAATTAGGCAATTAATTTTCCCCAAAATAACCTATTAGATCACACTAATATTATAAATGCGAAAGTTTGTGTATATGTCTGTATATTTGTTCCTTCTTCACACTGCAATGGATTTGGATGAAATTCGGCATACAGATAGTTTATAACCTGGATAGGTAGGATATTAGGATAATTTTTATCCTGATATTCCAACGGGAATCACATTATAAATAAACTAAAAACGACAATTTAATTTTCCAATACAAAATGATTTGTTTGTTTTGTTGTCATGGAAACCAAGGAGAATTTAATCACTTGATGGAAACTGTCAAAGTGGTACGAAGTCCGCCGGGTCCACTAGTAACGAAATAAAAACTTTAATTGACACAAAGTCAAAAGAAAAGTCCAGCTTAGAAAAATAACAGACTTCTTTTAGAATATGCTGTTCACCTTTGGTCTTTACAGCGTCATCATCATCATCATCGTCATCAACCTACACTAGTCCACTGCAAGACATAGGCGTCTCCAAGTAACCGGGCTTATTTATGGACTCCGAGAAATTTGAGATTTCTCATGCCATAGGGCCGAAACACATAAACACGATGCGACGTCGCACCGCAAAAATAAGCGTTGCGCCATGCTAGTATAAACCTTATTGCCTGTCAAATACTAGACAATAACCTGCTGCTTAATGCAAAAAAAACTAAATGTGTGAAATTCACGATGCCCAATGTGAAGCAGGTTAATACCAGTATCACTATGAACGATGAAATAGTTGAAATAGTTAACTCGACAGTTTTTCTGGGTATTACCTTAGATCATAAATTACAATGGGGTTCTCATATTGCTGCCCTGGCAGGAAGACTTAGCTCAGCTGCCTATGCGGTTAGAAAAATGAGGTCACTTACTGATGTAGAAACGGCAAGATTGGTTTACTTTAGTTACTTTCACAGCGTCATGTCGTATGGTATTTTATTGTGGGGCTCAGCGGCTGACATTGAAACCATTTTTGTTTTACAGAAAAGAGCCATTCGAGCTATTATAATTATATAAGCTGTGGAGTTTCTTGCGCCCATTCTTCTCCATAGCTAAAAAATAGACGTCCTGAATGGGTAGTAGGTAAAAAAATTATGGCCGATTCAAAAGCACTTTTCTAAAGTTTATTTGAATAAAGAATATTTGACTTTTGACTTTGACTTTATTTATAGCCTTAAGCCCCGTGATACGCTGAGAGAGTTATTTAAGCAGATTAATATTTTAACTGTAGCTTCACAGTATATTTATGAAAATATAATTTATGTTTATAAAAACTTAGATAAATTCGAAAAAAAAAGTAATACCCATAATTTTAACACAAGAAATAAAAACAAACTTGCTGTTCCAAAACTTAGACTCAATAAAGTTGGTAATTCATTTGTTGGGAAATGTATAAAAATATACAATAAAGTGCCTTGCACTCTAACAGAATTGCCACTACACAAGTTTAAGACAGAAATAAAACAAGGTCTAATGAAAAAAGGTTACTATAAAATTGATGATTATTTTAATGGAATGTGTGGTCATCTTAGTCTGCTCGCCTGCACCTGTTATTTCACATTGTAAGTAGTTACACTTTTTTATAAAAGGTTATTATTAAAGTCAAAGAATAATTAGATGATAAAACAGCCTGGTTGTAATAAAAAACACATTATACTCTAATTAATGGAATCAGGCGTTATTTTGCGGAAATCCATAGTACAAAAAAATGTAATTTAAATAATATGTAGTGTTAATTCCGCTAACTCACTCGTGAGTCCAAGCTGTATAAACGAGTGAGTTAGCGGAATTAACACTACATATTATTTAAATTACATTTTTTTGTACATTATACTCTATTTGTATCAATATACATAATAAAATTAATTTATATAATTTTTATACTGATATGATAGTTTTGAACAGTAACCTACAGATAACAAACAGCGTTGCGTTAAATAGATCATTAAGTTTTTATTTAAAGTATCTTGAGTGTGTCATGCTCTCTTTATTGTCTCTGCGGTGGTGGCGTGTGCGTCGGGTCGTTACGTTCCCTAAAATATGGTTGAGCGAAGCGATGGCTGATTCATATGTCATACTCGTGAACGGGTGCCGCCTGTGGAGGCTGGTCTGTTCTTGCATACTTATCTTATTGTTAGTATTAATTACTATAGTTTGACTTTGTTTTTCTTAAACAATTTTTGACTTTTATTACAGTACTGTAGTGGAATTGAAACTTATACCGGATGTAAATTTGATATATTAGATTTGTTTATTTTTTTTGTTTTTTTACATGTTGTGGTTGTCTTCTATATTTTTTGTGTTTATTTGTAATAGAAAGTGTCCTGCTATGATAGGGCATTTTCCAATTTTTATTTTTTTGACGCTGTAAGGGAGAAAACAACTGGACACTTGCTGAGTTTCTTGCCGGTTCTTCTCAGTGCAAGATCTCCCGCCCAGAGTAGACTTACGAACCGATGGCATAGCGACATTCATAAGAGCTACTTGTAGCCTAAACTGAATAAATGATTTTTGAATTTGAATTTGAATTTGAGACAGACGCCGCATCGTGGTACGACGCGACGACATCGTGTCGTGTTTATGTGTTTCGGCCCATAGAATAGAATAGAATAGATTTATTTATTTCAGGCAACATAACAGTGTTCAAGATGGTAAAATGCAAAGAGGCCCATAGAATAGATACCTAGTGATCAAAGTGCCCCTAGAGGTTTTTTTGAAGCTGACATCACGCAAGCATGTCCCCATTAGTACTGTAGTGATCGGGACTGCTTGGAGGGGCGAACCTACTGACAGCCGTCGCGTTCTGATTTTAAACGTAAAATGAGACGACACGCGGCTAAAACAAAAGGAGATGAAGTTGGGCTTCAACGGGAGTGGCGTGAAGATCGATTATTTTATATCATTGTAATATCTTTAAAAATACCAATATAATATTAACCGCTCCAAGTGTTTCTCTAACCAGCTACGTCTCCCCCATTTAAAGAAGCCCGTCTGGTCTTTACAGTACACACGCCTGCCAAGGGCATAGCCAGGTACGGGCAGGGGAAGCCGAGGTGCTTCCGAACCGAAAATAAAATAAAATAAAATAATGATGTTTATAATCATCATCATCTCAGCCAAAAGACGTCCACTGCTGGACAAAGGCCTCCCCCAAGGATCTCCACAACGACCGGTTTTGTGCTGCTCGCATCCAGCAGCTTCCCGCGACCTTCACCAGATCGTCGGTCCACCTTGTTGGAGGCCTGCCCACACTGCGCTTTCCGGTACGCGGTCGCCACTCCAGGACTATCCCGCCCCAGCGGCCATCAGTCCTGCGAGCAATATGACCTGCCCACTGCCACTTGAGCTTAGCAACTCTTCGGGCGATGTCGGTTACCTTTGTTCTTCTGCGGATCTCCTCATTTCTGATTCGATCACGCAGAGAAACCCCGAGCATAGCCCTCTCCATTGCTCTTTGAGTGACCTTGAGCCTTTTTATGAGGCCCATAGTAAGCGACCACGTCTCAGTCCCGTATGTCATCACTGGCAACACACACTGGTCAAAGACTTTCGTCTTGAGACACTGCGGTATATCGGACGAGAAGATATTTCGTAGCTTACCGAACGCTGCCCAGCATAATTGGATTCGACGATTGACCACTTTGCTTAAGTTGGACCTACCTAGCTGGACCGTTTGTCCCAGGTAAACATAATTGTCCACAACTTCAAGGGCAGAGTCCCCAACCTTCAGAGGAGTGGGTACGACACGTGAGTTCGACATAACTTTCGTCTTCTCCATGTTCATTTTAAGGCCCACTTGTTGAGAGACTCTGTTGAGGTCACCGAGCATTGCGCCGAGGTCTTCCAGGGTCTCAGCCATGACTACTATATCGTCAGCAAACCGAAGGTGAGTGATGTATACGCCGTTGACGTTGATGCCGAGTCCTTTCCAGTCCAGAAGCTTGAAAACATCTTCCAGTGCAGCAGTGAACAGTTTCGGAGAAATCACATCTCCCTGTCTCACTCCTCGCTGCAACTGGATAGGTTTCGAGCTCTGGTCCTGAAGATGGATTGACATAGTGGCGCTTTCATACAAACACCTCAACACTTCGATGTACCGATATCAATCGAATCGAAGGCTTTTTCATAGTCCACAAACGCTAAGCAAAGAGGCTGGTTATACTCTTCGGTCTTCTGTATAACCTGCCGCAGCGTATGTATGTGGTCTATGGTGCTGAAGCCTTTTCGGAAACCGGCTTGTTCGATAGGCTGGAAGTCATCAAACCTGCGTGCGAGACGATTCGTTATGACTCTCGAAAACAGCTTGTAGACGTGGCTTAGAAGTGAGATGGGCGTGTAGTTCTTCAGCAGGGTTTTGTCGCCCTTTTTAAAGAACAGTACCACCATACCTTCGTGCCACGTCTCTGGCGTTCTGCACCCTAGTACGACGGAATTAAATAGCTTCTGAAGAGCTACGAGTACCGGTCTTCCGCCTGCTTTCAGAAGCTCGGCCGTAATTCCGTCAGCACCTGGTGCCCTGCCGTTTTTGAGCTGTTTGAGAGCCATACTAATCTCGTATAGGCTGATGTCCGGGATGTCTTCGGTATAGTGCCGGGTTAACTTAGCTCTAGGGTCTTTAGCTAAGCTTTGTACAGGAGGCCGTGTGGATGTGTAAAGCTGTCCATAGAACTTCTCGACCTCTCCCATAACATCGGTCGTGACAGTTCTGCCGTCATCGGTTTTCAGCGTCGTCAGTTGGCACTGCCCAATACCCAGATCTCTTGCGAACACTTTTGAGCCTTTGTTCCGCTCAATGGCCTCTTTAATACGGTTAGTATTAAATTGGCGCGTGTCGCGAGTTATAGACTTCGAGATCTGCCTATTTAGCCGCCGAAACTGAGACACATCACCTGAGGAAAGCAGAACCATTGCGCGCCGCTCTTCCATTAGTTTTAGGGTATGGTCTGAGAACTTTTTGGTTCCTTTTGCTCGGTAGGTTTTAAAGAACTTGGACCCAACCGTTTGGACAGTTTCCACAAACCTGTTGCTGTATTCGTCCACATTTTCGCAATTATTTAGGCGCTCGAAGCGATTCTGCAATTCGAGCTGAAAGCTTTCGGGGTTTTGGATTTGGATGGGTGCAGGACGGAGCGTAGACCTTACCAATCGACGTCTTTCCAGCTTAACGTTGATATTCAATGTGCCTCTTACCAACCGGTGATCGCTGCCAGTTTTAAACGCATTGATCACAGTGACATCATTGAATATTTGCTTCCTCGTCGACATGATAAAGTCAATCTCGTTTTTTGTTGCACCATCGGGACTCATCCAGGTCCACTTGCGGTGTTCAGCTTTCCTGAAAAAGGAGTTCATCATAAAGAGGCCCTCCCTTTCAAGAAAGTCCGCTAGCAGTTGGCCCCGGGAGTTCCGATTACCAACCCCAAATCGTCCCACTCTCATCTCATCGCCGCTTCGTTTGCCCAGTTTTGCGTTAAAGTCTCCCATGACAACGGTGTAATGAGTTTTGGAGGCTTGTATGGCTCTAGAGATGTCCTCATACGTAGCTTCCACCTCATCGTCAGGGTGTGTCGTAGTAGGAGCATAAACCTGTTGTAGTATTCACTTTTTATAACATGTTAATAAGATAGAGGATAGAGAATACTTACGATTTTTATTGTTGCTAAGCATGTTTTATATGTTTTTATCTCTTGTAGTCACATTATTTTTAGGTCCAGTTGTTTCCTTTTATCTTTCTATCAAAATTATTACATGTTGTCTTTATTTTCTTACAATACTTCTTTAGATATTATAAAATTACTTCCATTCAATGAAAATTTATAAACAAAGCCTTGACAACCATGTCAAATGTTTTGATGGCAAAGACAATATTTTCTTTTAAAAAGTGCAATGTAAACTTTTTATGTAATTCTAAATTTGTATAAATTTAAATTAAATTGTGTTCTACGGTAAGGGTATATAAGCGTCCTGTCCTGCGGTCAAAGGCCAGTCTAATTACGAGTTCTGACCAAGGAGAACCTAATTACGGAACCTCTGGCTGACTATAGAACCTCTGGCTGTCTGCGGAACCTCTGGCTGACTTCGGAACCACTGACTGACTGCGGAACCACTGTTTGACTGCGGAACCTCTACCTGGCCTGACCTCTACCGGTCTGACCTCTGCCGGTCTGACCTCTACCGGTTTGACCTCTACCGGTCTGACCTCTACCGGTCTGACTTCTACCAGTCTGACCTCTGCCAGTCTGACCTCTGCTGCTGAAACAGTCTGACCCCGAGATCCTGTGAAGTGCTGCAAGATCCTGTGCGGTGCTGCTGAGCCAGTCTGACCCCGAGATCCTGTGAAGTGTTGCTGAGCCAGTCCTTCGCTACATACTGCTGAGGAAGCGCCATCTGGCGCTGATAGATTCCTCATCATAATCATCATCGGCCTATATTAGTCCACTGCTGGACATAGGCCTCCCCATATTAACTGTTAGATTTTTTTGTATATAAATTGTTTTGTATAGATTTTGTAAATATTTTGTTATTATTAAATTTCATTTATTTTCTTTCTTTCAATTAAAAAAGTTGCTTCATAACAGTTTGGCGCCCAACGTAACTATTAGCTCTGTTTTCTAAATTCTAAAAATACACTTGCACGTTCTTTTACTTTTGGCTTAGATTCTCGACACATTACACTTTACTACATATTAGTCTGCTCACTTTGAAATCATTTATGATATTTATATCTAGTTATTTATTTGTCATGATTAGATTATTATCTCTTTATACTCTTTAACTTTCGTTTGTTGTATCTACTGCTAATAATCATAAAATTAAATCTTTAGGTTACTTTGATCTTCCTTTTACTTTTAATGGTCAAACTCATTTAATAAGAGCTTTTGTTTTCTCAGAAATAACTCCCTCATTAATTCTTGGGGTAGATTTTTGGAAAAAGTTTAACTTGGTAACTAATTTATTTTCTACAATATTTAATACTAATTTTCTACAATATTTAATAATAATTTTAATTTCTATCTTGATTTTAGGTAATGTATATATATATATATATTTTGTTTTCATCTTCATTCGTTAGTTACTTTTGGCTTTCTCATTCCTTATCATTTTTCATGCTTATCATTGCGTCTCCACTTTGTACTTTGCACCAGGCTCTACCCCTGCGTTGCGATGCGCTACTCCCTGTAGGTACTTTGCACCAGGCCCTACCCCTGCGTTGCGTACTTACTTGGGATAGCATTTTTTTTCTTTTCTTCATTTGAGCGGTTGACAACTCGTAAAATAAGCCCTTGTCATACATACATTTTAATACTTACATTTTCATTTGTATATATTTTCTTTCTTCATTTGTTACATCATTTTATGAGCGGCTGACTACTCATTAAATAAGCCTACAGTCATATCATTCATCATCACTGGGATTTCAGCGTGAGCGGATAACAACTCCTAAAAAAAGCCAATGTTATGAAGCATAGCTAGGTACTCTCCTTAGAGTAGGAGCCATTGATTGTGAGCCCTACCCTTAAGTTTGATAGATATTTGTATGAAAGGTTTATTGTAATATGTTAGATATTGTATGGTAGGATTGGTATGATAGAGTTGGAAGTAACCTATTAACCTTCAAAATTTTCACATAGTGTTAAAATTTTCTGGGGTTGTGGGGGAAATGTAGTATTCACTTTTTATAACATGTTAATAAGATAGAGGATAGGGAATACTTACGATTTTTATTGTTGCTAAGCATGTTTTATATGTTTTTATCTCTTGTAGTCACATTATTTTTAGGTCCAGTTGTTTCCTTTTATCTTTCTATCAAAATTATTACATGTTGTCTTTATTTTCTTACAATACTTCTTTAGATATTATAAAATTACTTCCATTCAATGAAAATTTATAAACAAAGCCTTGACAACCATGTCAAATGTTTTGATGGCAAAGACAATATTTTCTTTTAAAAAGTGCAATGTAAACTTTTTATGTAATTCTAAATTTGTATAAATTTAGATTAAATTGTGTTCTACGGTAAGGGTATATAAGCGTCCTGTCCTGCGGTCAAAGGCCAGTCTAATTACGAGTTCTGACCAAGGAGAACCTAATTACGGAACCTCTGGCTGACTATAGAACCTCTGGCTGTCTGCGGAACCTCTGGCTGACTTCGGAACCACTGACTGACTGCGGAACCACTGTTTGACTGCGGAACCTCTACCTGGCCTGACCTCTGCCGGTCTGACCTCTACCGGTTTGACCTCTACCGGTCTGACCTCTACCGGTCTGACTTCTACCAGTCTGACCTCTGCCAGTCTGACCTCTGCTGCTGAAACAGTCTGACCCCGAGATCCTGTGAAGTGCTGCAAGATCCTGTGCGGTGCTGCTGAGCCAGTCTGACCCCGAGATCCTGTGAAGTGTTGCTGAGCCAGTCCTTCGCTACATACTGCTGAGGAAGCGCCATCTGGCGCTGATAGATTCCTCATCATAATCATCATCGGCCTATATTAGTCCACTGCTGGACATAGGCCTCCCCATATTAACTGTTAGATTTTTTTGTATATAAATTGTTTTGTATAGATTTTGTAAATATTTTGTTATTATTAAATTTCATTTATTTTCTTTCTTTCAATTAAAAAAGTTGCTTCATAACACTGTATGACCTTCAATGAATACCGTTTGGTTATTCTGAGTATAAGGTACGCTACCCTAGGCGACACACTCCCGGTCTCGACAACGTTGTTCACGAGGGACTTGTGGACGATGAACCGACACCACCTTGGGACAGTTGTTCGCCCTCCCGGAAATAGAGCAAGTTACCGGACTTGAGGATTACCGAGTCCTCCCCCTCTCTTCGGACTTCAGATAATCCAACTATGTCCCACCGTATCTTGCTCAATTCTTCCTCCAGTTCGTAAATCTTCTCTTCAGTCCGTAATGTGCGCGTGTTAAATGTTGCCAGGGCCAGAGTTCGTTGTTGGCGGTAGCCAGGTCTCTGCCGGAGATTCTTAGCACCCCCTGCCCCGTCGCTGCCTTGGCCGCTACCGTAGCTAGGGCGAGCGGGGCCGCCGGGGACTAGGGGCCGGTTTTTGCTGGTGTGCATATCATGGGGGGTATTTGCCATAATCGCCACGCTTGGCAGGCGGGTTGGCGATCGCGGTTGAAGGTAACCTCAGAGAGATGCTGCTGCCCATTCTCTGGAATGGTCCCTTAGTCGCCTTTTACGACACCCACGGGTTGAGATGGGGTGGTGCATTTATTTATCCCCGGCACCACACGGGAGCCACGGGTTTATAATCATAGTAAAAAGAAATTCGTGCGTCACTCACTCATTAGTCTCGTTATTAAGTACCTACATAAATCTCGAATCTCGATACTACGCAAGGTGAGACGAGCGCGCATATACTTAGTTCAGTAAAGTAAGTCAAATGTAAGTTAAATGTCACTTTCGATAATAATATTAGTTTTACGTTCTTTCGACTATATTAAAAAATTCAAGTTATTGATCGAAAGTGACATTTTAAAACTGTAGACTGGCGTGATAGCAACAAACAGGCAGGCAATCTAGTCGGTGGCACAAGAACACCTTACAGAGCTGGACTTTGCGGGCTTGTTAGAGAAGGCGGAAACATTCTTTCTTTCGTGGTTGAGGTCGAGGATGCTCGAGAACCGCTTAAATGGCCTGTATATTTTAAGGGTACACCGAAAGATGGCGCAAGAAAATTTACATGCAATTTCAAGTGAAGTCTTGAAACGGTTCTGCGAAGAACCGAGAAGATTGATTTGTAGCTGCGTAAATAAATATTTTTGTAGCGAACGTATTAGTTTTACTTGCCCTCTGAACTAAATCTAGGCGCCATTTATCAACATACCACAAACTAACAAATATTCTCAATAGACTTTGAACCTTATGACTAAATTAAATGGTTGAAAATGTATTGAAGAAATTTGACAGTTTTGGTTAGGTTGATTAGCAGGCGCCTATACATTACTAGTGTCTTAGGTTCGATTCGGATGACGAGAGCGGAAAACCTCGGACCGCGACCTCGGCTTGGATTGACCGTGTCGTGGGCTTACTAACTTGCTATTTCTTAAAACCGCCTGTTTTCCACTCGGTTTATGGTTGTTTTTAAGTCTACCTGTAGACTTAGCCAAAGTAACATTAAGAAAACGATAGCGAAGTTCGAAAATAATAAAATGTACTTATGGGACATAAGCCGCGCTAAATCACGTGGTCAATCTTATGTCAATCCCATACATTTTATTCTTTTCGAACTTCGCCATCGTTTTCTTAATGTTACTTTGGCTACCGCCACTGGTTAGATACCACCATCTTATCCTATCATTGTTGTGTTCCGACTTTCGACAGATAGAGATAAGATACCCAATTCCTCAAAGATTTCGGGTTAAGTGCACTTTTACCTTCGACCTTAGCATCCGAGATACCTTACTCTTATTAACATCTGAGATTAAGGCGCTTACATAAAAATACAGAATATGAAAATAAAACTGCTATAGCGTTAACCAATACGAATAATGACTCCAATCGGTTTCGAAGGAAGCGAAGAAGTTTTGTTTCCTTTGTATCTAACTATCAGCAAATCTATGGTTAGTTTCTATAGTAACTCTACCAATAACTATCATTATAAAGTATTCTGTGACTCGACTACTAAGCATCAAGGATACAATCGTTACGGCATCGCGGCATCGCACTGAACAAGGCTTATCAGAAATCAGTTAGGAATATTTTCAAAAAGGAGTTGTGACATTAAAGACACCGTTTTTAACAAGGCAGGTTCCAGAATAAGTATGCTATCGTTCAATCTAATAATCACAATAGGATTGACGACTTCCCTCCATATAGCGCGCATTTTAAATTGAGATTTGAGATAACAGGAAAACCATATAACATAAACCGCATACCACCTCGCGTGTCGAATTAATAATAGTTTTACGACGGTTAATAATGATGAATGACAATACTTGAAACAGAACTCGTATGGAATATTATAATATTATTATTATTACGAAACTGCAGAGTCTCTGTTGAGACTCTGTAGTTTCGCATTCTATAATAATAACGCATACTTTTGCGTATAAAATTTTGATACTTTGCAACCCCTCGTTAGCCGTAACTTGCTACTATGTTGAGTGCAATTTGCAATCATATTAACGACAACGAGATATTGAATCGCATTGAAGCAGCGCCTGCTGATCTCCAACGAGGTGAGTTGCAATTTGTTCCTGCAAATTGTGAATCCTCACAATGCTTAACCATTGTTGTTTTGCCAACAACCTTAGATAAAGTATTTGAAGGTAGAAAGGTGGATTTATAGCAGCAACTAAGATCATCATAATCAGCCTTTCGCAGTCCACTGCTGTATGTAATCATAGGAGTCTCCCAAGGCGCACCGCATTCAGATTGCAACAGGACGATATGCGCAGAGTCATTTGTGATTAACTTTGTAAAGTCTGACAAAATAACTAAAGTTAAACTGTGTTTTAGAAAAGTAGCACAATGTTTACGGTCGCCGAAATATAGTTTTCCCATGGAAATGCCTGGTGATGCCTGGTGTATATAAGATCGATTGCAGCTGCGGTAGCTCCTATATTGGCCAAACGAAACGTACAGTTGCTTGCCGAATTAAGGAGCACATCAAAGCTGTCAAGAACAACGATACGCAAAAATCGGCCATTGCTGAACATCTGATCCAGTCGGGTCCTAATCACTGGATTGAGTTTTACAACCCTCAGATAATTTCGACAGAACGCCACTACGTACCTAGATTGGTAAGAGAAGCTATTGATATTACGAAATACAAAAATTTCAATCGTGAAGATGGATTCAAACTGTCGCGTGTCTGGAATCCAGTGATTAGTCTTGTTAAAAACCGCGAAAACATCAATACAGCCGTTTAAGCGTTCCGATACTGTGAGTGTAGTGTGTCGTGAGCAATTTCGAGTGAATGTGACGTAGAAACCGGTGGTACGGGCATCGAGCGCAAAAAACGACTAAGGAAGAGGGTAGATCGTTTTGTCTGCTCACAAAAACTCACCCGCATAACCTTAAGTAATCCGTGATCATGGCGCATGCAACTGTGGCGTGATATTGAATACTCACAAATAATAAACGTGGTAAGAATCCTGTTAATAATTACTCTATTAAACTGTGCAGACGATTCTCTTATAGCGGACTATTATAACTTCCATTGATTTGTAAATAAAGGCATCTGTTCGTTTAGGTGGCTTCTTGCATGAACTTGTAACATGTCGTCAAGCTGTCTGGGGGCGAGGAATGACTATCCTACCGTGCAGTAAAAATATTACAATATTACTACAAGTATTACGGAGGGTACATAATCCAATCCTGTGGATCTACTTGCTGATGTTTGCTTATAGTTTTATACCATTAGAAATCGTTTTGGTTATTTAGTTGCTATGGATAAAATCTTTGAGAGAACCATGTACTTTTTAAGAAATAAATAAATTGATTGATTGACCGTTGAGCCCGATCTTCTGCTCTTCACTTACTATTACTAAAACCGATCACAATAATTTATTCTTTATTTTTTTTAAATTTATTTTGGCACTAAACTTTATATTATTATACACCTACACCTATCCTTGTCACTACCGATCTTTGTATAACTAATCATTTACAAAGTTTAATTAGAGCAGGCTTAAAAATTGTTACTGGTATAAAAAATATTGAACTAAAACTTAAAATATCAGTAGCGCTGTAGCGATAACGATCAATTCGTGTGTAAATTAATGTGCTTGCCCTATTTCAATGTTGTGCCAAATCGAAGGAAGCACCGCCGGAGCAGCGAGCCTCGCTCGAAGGCCGTTCGTAATTAGAGTATCGTGACGATGTGGTCCCACAAAAACCCACCGCTCAATAGAAGCTGAGCCGAAATGCTTTAGGACTGGTTTCTGAACGCGCTCCGAACTTTTTTAGGGGAGTTTCGTTTCAAAAATGACAATGGCCGACCGGATCGTCCGGCGTCCGCGTATAGGTAAAAAAGTAATTGTAATTCTGTAATTTTGATATGTCAGAGTAGTTGATGAATAATAAAAAAACATAGCTTTAGGACTTTTTCTACACTTGTCTACACTAAAAAATGTATAGTATGTTAACATTGTTGTCATAGCAACAGAATTAGATAAGGTAGTAGTTGCTTGGCATAGGCGTGCTTATGACAAGCCATACCACCAATCAAAAGCGAGCACAATATATATCTCCGCTAGGAATCGAACGCGGGACATCTGAGTCTGAGACCAGTCTTGGGTACTATAAAAAAAAGAGGTGGTAGCTTAGCATCTCTATTAAATTTGCGCGATGCCATTTCAATTGTTTTTAAATATTGATCATGAATTTATTGCTTCCAAATTTTGCCTGCATGGCACCTTCCCAGTTTTGCACACCGGTACTGGTAAAATATGTTGTGTCATCATAATTTCATTCTATTTACTCATGTTTATGCAAATAAAAGATTTGGAAAATTAAGATCACAATTTTTTCACACTGTGCTCAAAACAATGAAAGTAAGATTGTCATTTTTTATTTTACTAATTTATCATGAACATGTCGCCGTCTTTTACTACTGATATCGCTTCCGGTAGACATTTTAATTTTAAACTAGTTACACAACGTCAACGTCGTTGTCGCCGTAGAGTTGGCTAAGAGATAACTTCAAACTTTGTTTGTACTACTTTAGCGATTTCGGCCTTTTTGTGCTTACACAGTTAAGTTTATCTTTAAATAAAAATGCGCTACGGAACCATTTGTACAAATATTTTATTTAGCCTAGAACTATCTTTTAACACCATCGGATGGCAATTAATGAATAGAATAAAATAGAACAGAATAGAATAGTATAGAATATTTAGTTGCGTGCAACTGCTCTTCGAAATGAGACACCGAGACAGTGTAGATTTGTTCAAGTGCTTATTTCATTTGCCGTAACATATATGTGGCTATACACAAGCCAGCGTATTTGAGACAATGTAAAGATAACAATGTAAATACTCCTTGAATATTATAATATTTATATTTTATTAAAAAGTCGAATTAGCATAAAACTCAATTATGTTGTGAAACATTGATGATGTCACCATAACATCAATGTTTGTAGCATTGTTGTGTTCCGGCAGCTAGAGAGCTTCCGCCTTCAGCCTTATCATCACATAAGATATCTCGATATCTCTATATCTCTATAACATCCTTAACGAGCCTAACCCTCCTTCTTACCTTCGTTCCCGTTTCCAACTCTTGCCCCTACCTTGCCGCTCAAGACGTGCTTGTATAACAAAGACGCTTGAGATTTCTAAAGTGAATACCAACTTCCTCTTAAATTCATTTGCAGTCAAAGCAGCGCAGCTATGGGACAGGCTTCCTACGGACCGTTTAGGCGCAGAATGTATAGTTTGCCCATTATATCCTTTAAAAAGAAAGTCAAGGATCACTTTCTAGCAATGATAGGCACTATATTATATTATATCCATGTTTATTTTTATTATTGTATATGTTCATATTTATGTAGTATTATTATGTATGTTTATGTAGTTTTAATAATATTGTAGGACATGTATTGTATATGTATTGTACCTAATATTGTTATTTTTGTTTGCAATTTTGTCGCTTCCTTTTAAACATGATGCTCCCATTCCACCTTAGGTTGGCTGGAAGAGATCTCTTTTAAAGATAAGTCCACCTTTGCTCACCATTGTTTGTAAACGGTTCTCTGTATGTGTGTTTTTGTGCAATAATGAATATATAATAAGATCAGGTGAGATGAAAGCCAAGTGCCCGTAGGGTATAAAAAAACTTTAATTATTTTACACACACACACACACCCTCTCTCTCTCACACACACACACACACACACACACACACACACACACATAGGTAACTTAAATTGTTATATAATTGTATATCAATGAATATATAAAATATGAATATATTATTATATTTTAATCTTTTATGGGCTTTTATTGGACTAGCTATAGGTGAATAATAATAGGTAGCCCAATACCAATTTGTGGATGCTAACGATTGTCACCTTCCTACAACATCACGGGCCAAAATGCCTGCAGAAGCACGAACAATGTAACGTATTGCAATTAAAATTGTTTTGCGCGAAAACAGTTTTTTTTTCAAGTTCTCGACACGTATTTATTTACAGGAAGTGAGCACAATGCGGTGATCGTTTATCCACCATTACGCGTTTATGGAATCGTCATTACAGAAAAGTACTTGAAATGGAGTTTTACATAATAGGCAGGGATTGTGAATTACCTAACAGTACCAGCGTCCATTTGACACTTATTTACTGACTCAATTAAATTCGATCACACAGGCAAAACTTACAAAATTAATACACGTGAAGTTATCAAAATTGGCGAGCGTGATATACTTTTGATAATTATTTATATTTTATATTTTTTGTTAAAGTGTATGATTTTTATTTTCCTTTAGAATGTTTGCTTTAAATTGTTTAGAAATATTAGCAAATTTTATAAGCGATAAATGTACAGAAATACCTAATATTAATTTTAACCTTTTACCTAATTTAATTATGTTAAGACTAAATACGCTTTTAATCTTTTATTATTTTTAGTGTTACTTGTAATTAGGTGTTACTAATGAGGAACAAATTCTGCAAAGTAATGATGTGCGGCAAACTGAAACAAATTGTTGATTTTCACATAAAGTAAGTAGTATACGAGATGAGGCTAGCACAGACTTACCCGAACCATAAATAAACTACGTTGAATCCTTTGAAACCTTTGTGGCATAGAGTTTTACAAAAAAAGTAATACCAACATTTAGCAAAGAGAAAATTCTACGTAAACTGAAATGTGGGATTTTGCTCATTAGCCTCTGAGTGAGGGATTACGAAATAAAACAGTAAAATAGTGTCTAGTATTATGTGACAGTATGGATTTTTTTTTTGTGAAAAGTAAAACTCGTCTTTTAGGATGTTTTAGGATTTATGACAAATAGAGATTGGCCTTCTTAACTTGACATGGACATTTATGATATTTACCAATATTTGACGCTGCTGTAACAGCCTCCTGAGGACGGTCGCGACGAGACTGGACGTAGACAGCGTTTATAATGCAGCACTGGACCCGCGTCCATCTCGCAAAGACACCAAAATTGATTATAATATTTATTGTGCCAATTAATTATGTACTACATAGGTTTTAAGTTAGATAAATGATAATAAAACTATGAATACAGATCTGATTTAAATGCATTTTATTTTATTTTATTTATTTTTTATGTAAATGAAAATGAGAAAATAAATACTATTGAGATCCTTGTCGGCTTTTCTCGGGACAAGTTCTCCCAGCGTGTAGACCTTCAGCCGTAGACTTACAAACCGATGGCCTAGTGACATTCTAAAGAGATCAATTATATTTTGCGTACCTATATCTAATCGGTGTTGAGATACATACTCTTCCCACGGGATAATGGACAAAGGTTGAGAAGGTTTTCATAGCTCCTGACGTACGAGTATATTGCAGACCTTCCTCTATGTATTTAGGGTGCCTCTAACGTGTCTTTGGATACCAAAAAGATGAAATTATGCTTATAAAACTCAAAAAAAATACAGCTTAGGGAAATAATAATAAAACTAACAGAATAATAATAAACGACCACATACCGAACCATATAAAATTCTACATTTGGAACGTAAATATTGTCATCATCTACAACCCATCTTTATGTCCCCACTGCTGGGGCACGAGCCATTCCTATAGGGAGAACAGGCCATAAACCACTACGCGGGCCGTGTGCGGATTGGTGGCTCTTAGCGACTGCTAATGCATTCGGAACCTACAGCTTTATGTGCTTTTCGAAGCACGGTGGAGTTCGAGATGATACATTTTTGGTCACCCATCCAATGACCGGCCTTATGTCAAGTAAAAATAGCATTTTCTTGTATCTATATAAATGTTATATTACTAAATGTATATATGAAATAACATACAGTTTTCCGAGCTCAGAGTACCTATACCATACGAATGCTCTAAGCATACCAACCATACGAACTTCAAAGCAATATCTATCAAATTGATTCCGATAAAAATTTCAAGAGATGTATCGGCAATATTCAAGTTTCAAATATAATGAATATAGTTACTGTCTGCTTTGTGTAAGGAAAAATCTTTGTATTTTTCTTTAGTAGCATTATCTTTTATCCTACGTACTTGTTTTTTGTTTTGTTCTCATAATTATTACTGTTGTATTTTTAACCGACTGCGTCAGAAGGAGGGTTATGTTTTTCGAGTGTATGTATGTATGTATGTGTATGTATGTATGTATGTATGTATGTATGTATGTATGTATGTATGTATGTATACTATGTATGTATGTATGTATGTATGTATGTATGTATGTATGTATGTATGTATGTATGTATGTATGTATGTATGTATGTATGTATGTATGTATGTATGTATGTATGTATGTATGTATGTATGTATGTATGTATGTATGTAAGTATGTATGTATGTATGTATGTATGTATGTATGTATGTATGTATGTATGTATGTATGTATGTATGTATGTATGTATGTATGTATGTATGTATGTATGTATGTATGTATGTATGTATGTCTGTTTCTTTGGCACGCCCTACAGCCCAAACGGCATGGTGGATTTTAACATATGAGGTGTCGTAAGATTTGTTTTGACTGTGGGAGTGACATAGGCTATAAAAAAAAGAAAAAAAAAGATAAAGTAAAAACATTGGCCAGGTTAGCTATGACCCCAAAAAACGGTTTCAATCAAAATTCTTTAAACGAGTTCGTTTAAAGAAGGAAGAAGGATATGGCCAATTTTTCTATGGACATAGATGTAGTTAATAATTTTCATTTACAGCAATGTTTTATGGTGTTTAGTTTTCGGGAATATTAGCAGATTTTATTACCATTTTTAAAAAACTCAAAGAACTTGTCAGTCAAAAGTCCTAGACGTCAAGAGTTTTGTTTTTACGCCTTAATCAGATTATTGACAATTGTTGTAAGCGCTATGACTACTTTGCTATTTAAAAGAGTAAGGCGTATTAATATAATTATTTTATGTAGGTTTAGAAATGCTTGGTTATTTACTTTAGAAAACTAAAAAGTTTGAAATAAATAAAATTACTAAAATAAAACATAAAACCCGACTGCTAAAACAACTATAGTAATATAGAAAACAATTATATACTCGTAAAAACCGGACTAACATAAAAAATAACTGCAAAGAGAAAAAACTGAAAAGAAAAAAACAAGCTCTACGATCCCAGAATTCAATTTGAGCAATGTTGAATGCAACGTGAAATATTTCCTTGTCCGACACCTATACTTAAATAATAAAATCTATAATAAATGAGTATTTATAAATACATTGAATATTGATAGTTTTCGCAGGCGGGGACAATCACCCACCAAAGAGAGTACGGATTCAATTGAGCTAGCCACGGCCACTTGGTTGATGATTGTCCCCGTCTGCTACAACTATCAATATTCAAAGATTTTATTATCTATGTATAGGTATCGGACAAGGAAATATTTCACGTTACATTCAACATTGCTCAAATTGAATTCTGGGATCGTAGAACTTGTTTTTTTCTTTTCAGTTTTTATCTCCACCTCTTCAATACTAATTAAAGATTTATAGGAGTAAGTGGAGGTAAAGAGGCTTATAGAATTTCTCATTTTCATTTTCTTTTATTTCAAAGATTCCTTTCTTCTTGATTTCATTAATATTATGTTGTCATGAAACGATCATTTTGTCATTCTTCATAGTTAAGGTCATAGTGCTTAAAAGATACGTACACACGGCGGCAGATCAACCTACCCAAACCTGTAAAATTTCTCCAATGAATATTGATCCCTAGAACCAAACAATAAAGTTCAAAATTTATTGTAGAAATTTGACAGTTTTAGGTAGGTTGATCTGCCGCCGTGTGTACGTAATCCTTACAATATGAAAAACTGTATATAGGTACATAATATACAATTCTCGCTTAGTTTTGACAATGTTCTGGACTGGGGCCTCGGTAGCTCAGCGGTCAGAGCATCGAACCGGTTATCCAAAATTCAAAAAAATTCAAAATTCAAAATCATTTATTCAGTTTAGGCTACAAATAGCTCTTATGAACGTCATTTATGCCATCGGTTCGTAAGTCTATCTACTCTGGGCGGGAGATCTTGTACTGAGAAGAACCGGCAAGAAACTCAGCAAATGTGTCCAGCTCTTTTCTCCCTTACAGCGTCATAAATGTTGGAAAATGCCCTATCATAAAAGGACACTTTCCATCACAAATAAAAACACAAAATATAAAGGACAGTCACAACATGTAAAAAAACACAAAAAAGAAAAAATAAATAAATAAAATATTTAAGTTTGCAAAAACATCATTTAAATTTTTCAAAGGTCGTGGGTTCGATTCCAACTCGAGCTCGCTAAGGCTGGTTGATTTTTTCAAGTAAAATTTAATCTTGCAACTATTTATGTAGTACATATTGTGAATACAAAATTCAAAATAATTAAAATGTTATTGAAGGTTAAGGTGATAAATAATTTTTCACTCCTCCTGCTCAAAAAGGCCGTCATTGTGGCGTACGAGAGCGAAGAAAAAGTAGCATTTCTTCCTCAAGGGGAAAAAGTTTTAATTTTTTAATTTTTGTCGGTCCGATGACAATGAGCCTACAAAAACGAAAAAGTCTTTAGTCATAAGTAGAATAATCGTGAATATAGACTCGACTTATTACTGTTTCATAAAAAAGAACAATATTTTATTTTTTTAAATGGAACTAAAATCTGCGATCTCTTTGGTAGAATGCATGCAATGCGTTGTGGCTACAGAAGAAATAATAAAAGACATTGGCGCGAAATCTTTACAATTTTTCTCTAATTGCAAATTGAATTGGTAGTGACCGTAATTAATTTTAAAATAGTGAAAATGTCAAGCCATAAATCTATCCAATACAAAGACAAATAAAGAGAGGAATTCTTTATAAGTGGAGAATTTCTAAAAATTGTCAAAGCCTACCAAGATTTACGGCCGAGTGGAGTGGGCACGCTGAGATTTTTTATCAACTATCAAAACGGAAAATGCACAAGGCAAGTTATAGGCAAAAATAAATTAAGTAACATGCCAAAAGAGGTCACCACCTATCTAAAGCCTAATCCGGAACAATACACTGGCCACTGTTTCCGAAGAACATCCGCCACTCTCTTGGCGGATTCTGGTGCAAACATAACAACGTTAAAACGCCTTCCGTCACTTGATCGGATCTCCATCCACCGTGGGATGGAGATCCGATCAAGTGACGGAAGGCTATGTCGAGAACTCCATTCAAACAAAGGAGACGGAATAAAAATCCCCTAAGAAGCAGCTGGCATAATGAGACTTGTAATCGATAAAGCCTTTAAAACGTAATGTCCTTACGTTATTATTTTAATTCTAAAGATAGTCCTTTTTTTTAATTTAATTTTCAAAAAAATACAAAATTCCTCTTAATTGCGTTAGAGAACGCAGCTATTCTTGGTTTGAAGATGAGAACATACCCGATTTAAAAAAGTATTTGACTGTCAATTATTGTCATTGTCAAATTGACAATCTCAATGCATGACATAACTATTTGTTAGAGATGAGCCAAATATATCCATATTAGGTACTGAGTTGAGTATCGATTCATTACCAACCGATATGCGGTGACATTATATTAATTCGCGTTAAAAATCATGCTCTTAACTTAGTTTTTATATCTCAACAAAATCTATAATATTATGGCATTGTTTTTAATCCCGTAACGAAATATCGGATGAAATACAAAGCTGCTTAGAATAATAACGCAAAGCTGTTGCAAAATATAAAAAATCTATTATTTGCCCGCGATACATATCAATACTGTATACTTTGCAAATTGATACACTGTTACTGATTGACTCTATCTCTTCTCTACTGCTTGTGCTAGTGCTGCCATAAAACTTAAACAACATGATGGCCGTGTAAAAAATGAAAAAACATTTAATTTTTAATAATTAATTGTGAAAAATTGGCTAGACTAAGATTTTTTTTTCAACTCATACGAGTTCTACATATTTCATTCTCCCGATTTTCATTCATTTTGGTCCAGCTGCATTTTAGTGAAGACTTTCTATGGTAATCTAGACCGTCTCCTTTGATATCACCCAGCGTATCACAGAACGCATCAATATTCTCTCAACTAGCCCACGACTATCGACATCAAGAGATGAGTCAACTCAGCTGATTCTCTATCCAGAACATCCGAACGAGGGATCCTCAAACCTGGAACTATGTGTATCTCCCAAGTTAATAAAGTCTTTCATATTGTATTGGATTATTTTATTTTCTCGCAATCGTAGTGAAAAGTAAAGTGTAACACACGGCGCTAAAAACCCATTAAAACTCGGTTTCTATTTACTCCCTCGCTAAAGCTCGGGAGTAAAACTACCTCGTATATAATGGGTCGTTTTAGCTCCTTGTATAACAATCTACTATTACGCAATATATATTAATTAAAAAGTGTTCAAAAAATTTCCACGAGCGGGTTTCGAATCCGCACCCCATAACATAACGGGTAAAATTGTATATAGGTACGTGGTGGACATATAATTAGAAACACTACCAACGGAACTTAACAGTATACAAGATATTTGACCCTAATACTTTTTATTTGGAAATGAAACAACAAAGAGCACAAAATATGTCCAATAACTTATCATTTATTAGAAAAAAAAAAACAAAATATCAACTAAACAAGTAAGTACCTACCGATTCAATATTAAATTTCATACAAACAACTAAATGAGTTTTAAAGTACCAGCAATAACGCTAACGACAGCTAATTAGAAACAATAAAAAAATAATAAAAGATAAATAATTTATAGGTTTATTTATTGATCATTATATAATTTAGAATAAGAATAAGAGTAAAAAATTATTTATTGACGATCACACAGACATAACAGAAAAAAAACAATGATTAAGGAAACATTTAAAAAATAATAAAACTAATAATAAAAATAACTAAACAACAATAAGGAAGGATGAATGTGTATGAAGGCCAACTAGGACCTTGCCTTTAGGTAATAGATACTGTGTATAGGCTACTAAAACTTATAATTAATATTTTGTTGCGTATCCTTTATTATCAATCACAGCTCTACAGCGACCGACGAGGCATTGATTCAAGCAATTTCATACATTTTTCTAGTGGGATTGAATTCCATGTTTCGACAGAAGCTTCGTAGAGTTCGTTGTGACTGGAGTTACGATTGTTTGAGACTTTCTTTTTTACGACATGCCACAGACTTTCTATGGGATTTAAATCAGGGCTATATGCAGGCCATCCATTGTACCTTCAATCTTCCGGAAAAACATCCCCATACCTTGATATTGCCGCCCCCGTGCTTGACTATGCTTCTAGTGTATTTATAATTAAAAGCATGGTTTATTGGACATCTAACGTAGCGCTTGCCGTCTGAATTTACCATGTTTATTTTAGGTTTATTTGAGAATAAAACTTTTTTTAATCTCGCACCGTCCAATTGACATGATTTTTACCGAATAATAATCGCTTCTCTCGATGTTGCTTAGCAAGAAGCGGTACCTTTCGAGAAACCCTCCCAAACAATTTTGCTTGCACTAATCTACGGCGTATCAGTCTTGACGAGACGTTTCTAGGGTCATCAGGCAAAAAAACTTCATTTTTAAATCTGGTTAGAGCCTTTAAATGGGTCTTGTTTAGCAATACGTACGATTTGGATATCTACTCTGGTCGAAGTTTTCCTCGGTCGAGCCTTTCTAAGAACATTTTCAATAGTTCCGTGTCTGTTCTAATGGCAATACCATTAAAAACTTTCTTTACGGAACATTTTAAATGATCAGCTATTCTCCTGTACATCCATTTTTGGTCGATGTGCAAATTAACAATTATTTGCCTAGTTGACGCGTCACAACTTCTATTTTTGCCCATTTTAAACAAAAAATCGTAAACGAAATTTCTATTTGATGTTCAATTGCCGCCAAAACAATAGAAATAGCTAAGTTTTATTTTTTCAATTTCAAAAATGGAATGTGCCGTGCATGATTTTCTAAAGTGTTTATATTATAAGCGTCCCAGCGGCCAGTAACAGAAAACAAGCTATGCATGCTATAAACTTTTTTTTATGATTGCAGTTTAGATAGTTTTGTTTTTTTAATGTATTTTATGAGTATTCTAATTGAGTGGCTATATTGTTGCATGATTATTAAATATTGAATCTATAAACTTTTCACTAATTATATTTACATAATCATAAATATAGCTTGCCAAATTTTTTTATCTCTGTAAAAATATTAAGATCGCATGTTGATGACGTAGGTGTTGAATGTTGAATATATATATATATACTCGTATATATTCATATATATATACATATTATTGAATTATTGAGTGTTGAGTATTGAATAAGGCTCCTTTAGCTTTTTTTTTAAATTTCGGCGGGTTAGGCAGAGCCATGATAACATAGTTGGTAGTGCACCTGACCTGGTAAGTCATCGAGTGCGGGTTCGAACCCTGTTTGTAATTTTTTTTCCAAATCATAATAAAAATCCAGTTGGTACATTGTAAGAGCCTCAGGATCCCAACAGCAATCTCTTTAAAAAAATAGTTTTTCTAACCTACTTAATTTGTAATTAGAGTAATTATTAACGGGTTTCTAACTAAGTTTATTATTTATGAGCATCCGATATTTCGATATATAAAAAAATATATATATGGTAAGAATCCCGTTAATAATTGAAGGGATTTTTTCAAAAACAACTTAACTTTTTAGCAATATATTTTACAGGAAATAAAAAAAACTTTCTCCAATCCAAGTTTTTCTTTTCATTACTTTAAAATTTTGATAATTTATTAACGATAGTGTATTGGATTGATAACGCAACATTTTCCATTATTTATACCTACGATTATGGAGAAAAATGATAAAATGTAGTATGCACTAGTGTTATTGTTGTATGTGTATGTAGTTTTTGTAAAAATCCCTTCAATTACTCTAATGCAAGTGACCATATTGGTAGTTTATAAAATTATATCTACTACATTTGGTTCACATATAAAACACTAATTACTTTTCCTTGATGTACTCGTATATTTGGTATCTCTGTCTACATATCCCTATATAGTGAGGTATGCTCTTACTCCATATAAGACCAAGTTGACATCAGAACCTGATTGGTATGACCTACATCAGTTTGTAGAGAAATATGATTGAGCTCTAAGTATCGTGTGCTACCAGATACATTTAATACCAAAATTAAATGTAAGCGAAGATGATAATGGTTGAAATTGATACGTTATTAGTGTCGAATGGTAATCGTGGAGGACAAATTCTTTATACTGTAACTTTAAACCATTGAAACGGCACATAGTATAATAATATATGGCTGAATATTCAGGGATAGTGCTGAGGTTATGCAACTTTCGCAAAGGCCGGTCATCGGGTGAGTGACCAAAAATTTATTATCTCGAGCTCCTCCGTGCTTCGGAAGGCACGAAAAGCCGTTGGTCACAGTTGCATTAGCAGTCGTTAACAACTGCCAATTCGCACTGGGCCCGCTTGGTTATTTATGTTCTCCCTATCCATCCATAGGGAAGGCTCGTGCCCCAGCCCTGGGGATATAAAATGAGCTGATGATGATGATGATGATGATGATGATTCCAGGATAAGATAAGCTAAAAACCAATATGGCTGGATATTCCGATTCCGTAAGAGATGAAAGAAGGGCGAAGGTGCAAAATAATACATACAAAATAGTAGATTATTAACCAAGGGGAAAAAGCAGTGTCTTCTGCCGCGGGTGACGATTTAAATCGCGAGCGTAACGAAGGACTCGAGGTTTACTCCCGAGCGTAGCGAGGGTGTTAAAAACTTAAATTACGAGCGAAGCGAGGGATTTAAGACGAGTCCTGAGTGTAGCGAGGGATTTAAGTTCACCCAAGACTAAGACACCTTTATCACCGAGGCAAATACTCTACTTTTCGTACCATTTGCGAAAAAATTAACACAATAATAATATGAGATAAGCCTTTATTAAAAATAATGACAATTAAAAGTAAAATGCGTATTCCTTTTTCAAAAAGATGTATAATGCTTTATATACAAACTCAATGGTGTAAACACAGATGTAGTTCAGTATAAATTTCGGTAAGTATTCCAAATTTAAATCACATTCTCCCCCTATAGTCCTGTAGCCCGTGGACATTCAAATCACGAAAAAGGTTACCGTTTGTCTTTGTGAAATTGTTATAGATTTCGCCATTTTATATACTAAAAGCGAAGTCTTAAAGATCGTAACCCGCCGTAACCCTAAATAGTGATAAGTCTAAAGTCTCCATATATGTTAGATAATTACATTTCTAGGTTACCGCATTGTTTCGTTATTGTCATGTTGTACATGTTTGTTCAATTACCATACGCAATAGTAAGACTATGGAAAGTTGCCAAACACAAATTTAAGACCAGATGTAGTCCGACCATTTTGTTAATAATTTACATTTTTGAGTTACCGTTTCTAATTTATACATCTGTTAATAGGCCCTCTGAACAAACCATATACCTATTTTAAGACTGTTTCTGTGGCCGGTTTAGATTTTAAGACACATTTGGTCCATGAAGAAGAAATGCGAAAGTGGTATAAGTTAGGCACTTACTTTGAACGCACATAGAATGATATTTTATTGAGTTGGCATAGTAGTTGTATTAAATGGTTCCGAAAGTGTAAAGACGTATTTTATAAGACGACGAAATAAAACTAAAAATAGTAATCAATCCATATGTAATTGTATGTTGGTAAACTTTTGTCAAACTCCTAATATTGTTTCATCGCTGTCGTTGTCGCTCTTGTCAACCTCATCTTGATCGCTGACGTCGTCATTGTCATCTAGAAAAATACTATTCACCGCCCCTCTCCTCCGGTGGGTGTCGTAAGAGGCGACTATCAGATTTTCGAGCTTCCATATGCTAAACTGCGTGGTAGGGCTTGGCCCGTCTGGTTAGTGACCACCGTACGCATGGTGTAAAACCCGTCAAGTGACCGCTTGTCGGTCGCGTTTCGGGATCAGCGAGCGTATAACCAGAGCTCGAGTGGATGTTGCTGCGATGCATTTGGTCTGTGAAGGCTTCCGTCAAACCAGTGCCAGGAGGCCTTCGTTAACCCGCTGACCAGGGAGACCCGTAGAAACGGCGGTCCCGCTGGCCGCCCGTGGCACAGTACAGGGGCCCCAGCAAGCCTAACCAGCTCGTGAGGCTGCCTCACCATGCCACGCATAATCTCGGGGTGGCCCGTCGTGCCGGTTGGTGACCGGAAGGTGGGGTCCCGGCGGCCATTCCCGGGGGGGTTCGGGGGCCCTTCCGTTCGGCGGGTTAATGATACTCATCTGTAGGCTGCTCCCTGGTGAAACAGGCCACCACACTTTAACCATTAGCATCGCGGTAGCATTCCCTCGATTCACGCATCCCTCCTTTTCTTCATCTTGGGCTCTCATAGCCATGTCTACGTCTGCGTCTACCGATCCCATAATGGCGACATGGAGACAACTCGACTTATGGAACACCTTAGTCGTGTAGTAGATAAAGCGCAGGAGCGGTTTCCATCGGCGGAATTGGTGTTTTTGGGGGACTTCAATGCTCACCACGAGTTGTGGTTAAGTTCCTCCAAAACTGAACAACGCTGTTGTTAACAGGCAGACGGCATACCGCGCTTGGAGTATCCGAGTACTCACAGACGGATGTGCTTCGCGGTTCATGTCAGTGAACGCTGGTGTCCCTAAAGGGTCCGTTCTATCCCCCACGCTGTTCCTTCTGCATATCAATGATATGCTTCCACTTGGAAATATTCATTGCTATGCAGATGATAGTACAGTGCACGGTGGGTATAACGGTCACCCAGCGGCTGGGCAGGTCGAGACTGAAGAGAAGCGAGTAAATCTTGTCATTGAGCTTAATCGGGTATTGGGACCTCATATCTAAATGGGGCTCCAATAACCTTGTTGAGTTCAGTGTCAAGAAAACACAGGTATGCGCGTTCACGGCAAAAAAGTCGCCATTCCTACCCCTTCCCTTTCTTCAAGGTACATCACTCGGCCTGCAGAGCAGTATAAACATGCTTGGTATGGAGATTCGCTGCGATCTGAACCAGAGGGACTATATTGAATGCGTGATAAAAACAGCGTCACGTAAACTCGGTGTCCTGAACAGGGTGCGGCGATTCTTCACGCCGGATCAGTTGAGCCTTTTGTACAAGACACAGGTGCGATCTTGCGTGGAGTATTGCTCGCACCTCTGGGACGGTTCCGCAAAGTACCTTCTTGAAATTCTTGTTGTTTTCTCGCTGCACTAGTTGTCCTTACGTCTGGACTCCATTTCCACTTAACATCAGGTGGAGTGGAGTCATTTGCCGAGCTATGTATAAAAAAATAAAAATAAAAAATCTTCGATTTCCTGAGCGACATTGCTTTCTGAAAAATATTAAGTTAAAATAAATATTAGGTCCTTACCTATGAAATTGGCGTTTTGTATGTAGATTTTTTATAAAATTTTATTTTTTATACTAACGTTTTTTTAATTTTCATAACATCTATTTGTGTTAACACTATAAAAATTACAATATTAGGAGTTTAACAAAAGTTTATCAACATACAATTACATATGGATTGATTACTATTTTTAGTTTTATTTCGTCATCTTATAAAATACGTTTTTACACTTTCGTAACCATTTAATGCAACTACTATGCCAACTCAATAAAATATCATTCTATGTGCGTTCAAAGTAAGTGCCTAACTTATACCACTTTCGCATTTCTTCTTCATGGACCAAATGTGTCTTAAAATCTAAACCGGCCACAGAAACAGTCTTAAAATAGGTATATGGTTTGTTCAGAGGGCCTATTAACAGATGTATAAATTAGAAACGGTAACTCAAAAATGTAAATTATTAACAAAATGGTCGGACTACATCTGGTCTTAAATTTGTGTTTGGCAACTTTCCATAGTCTTACTATTGCGTATGGTAATTGAACAAACATGTACAACATGACAATAACGAAACAATGCGGTAACCTAGAAATGTAAATAACTAACATATATGAAGATTTTAGACTTATCACTATTTAGGGTTACGGCGGGTTACGATCTTTAAGACTTCGCTTTTAGTATATAAAATAGCGAAATCTATAACAATTTCACAAAGACAAACGGTAACCTTTTTCGTGATTTGAATGTCCACGGGCTACAGGACTACTAGAGGATGAATGAAATTCAGTACAATTTTCTTTCCCTGTTTTTAACAGATTAAAAATGACTATTGTTATGTTCGCTTTTTGTGGCATAGAATGTCACTTTTTTGAGCAAGTGGTACGAAAAATATATATATTTCAATAAAGTTGTTCAGTTTTTGTCTGAATCTCTGATACAGATATAGAAAAGCAGTCGCATGTTTGAATCTCACCTGTGTTGTTTCAAGTGTTCTATTATTTACAATTGCCAGAAAAGTTGTAATGACAGATTTGACTGTTAGACTGATATATCTATTTAGTACATTCCATTTGTATTATTAGCATAAATATGTACATATGTAACGTAAACGCTTATTATTCTAAGCGTAAACGTATATAAACTTAACATATATTATTCGTATAGATATATAGGTACATATGTATTATTAATATGACAATACAATTTAATTTATTTACTATTAGACTTGAGTAGAATAAGCATGTTGTTTGCACATATCTGTGGACTTATAGCCTTGAAATGAAACTTTTAAATAATGTTTATCCTGACGTTTCGAACCCTTTGCAGGGTCCGTGGTCACACCAGTCTCCCTGTGATAAATATACGCGAAAAAAAACGCGATTAGATCTGTAAAAGTAGTTTCATTTCAATGTGTAGTGTTTGCGTAAACTTTAGAAAACAATATGTGATCCAATACTTACAGCCTACTTCTTTATAAATATTTGATGATGATGATGATGATGATGAAAAAAGAAAAAAAAAATAATAATAATAAATATTTATGTAAATCATGACTATGTATCTGCTGTAAATCTGTTTTGTGTAATAAATAAAATAAATGGTTCATTTTCATAGAATCATGGACCTTAAATGGATAAGTATCGTTAATGTTTGTCGCATTAACACATCGATTTTAAATCGATGCATTAACATTATCGAACATTTTCACTAAGAAATTAAAATGCCATACCCGCCATGTGGAGTTGGTAGGACAAGAAATAAGAGTTTTTGGAGTTGGTGACCATACTGTATGGAGTTTTAAAATTTCTAGAACTATCTACATTTGGCGCTAGCGGTACTAAGCCATCTTTAAAGTGGACAATTGTTTTTCCCACAAATTGATAATTGAGCTTTGCTATTTGGTAAGATCGTCTAACGATACATTGACTTTTTACTTCAATCATGTCATTTAAAAAATAAGACAAGTAAAATTTTGATAATGTAGTTCAGTAATGCCCAACTGGTATTGCTCCAAGAGCTATTTGGAAAATCCCGATACCTCACGCGAGCACCGTCGAGTTAATAAAAAAAACTTAAGTGAGATAAAGCAAAGTACATTATACAGGGTGTTTGGAAGGTCGGTGCAAAGCCTTAAGGGGATGTTAGTATAGACCATCTAGAACATTTTGAGCCACACTTGTCTTAGACCAAGTCTGTTATTATTTTTTTTGTTGACCTGCTGTTGTTGAAAATAAAGTTACAGGCCATTAAAAAGTGATAGTGATAGTGATAGAAAAATAATTTTTCGAGTTTAAATGTCAATTTAAAAAATAAAGAAAATAGCTGCAGATGTTCAAACACATTTAAAAACATGCTAAGTTAATGCCCTTTCTTTTGAGATATTACTTGACTTACCATTTCTTGAAATTATGGTGCTTAAACCAGTTAGAGTAATAATATCGATTTTTAAGAAGATTAAAAAAACATAATTTTTGGTGATCTAACTTTAATTTTCATGTTCAAAATGTCGTCCACCATTACGAATACATGCTCGAGCACGTTTTCTGACTTCAGTCATGCTGATTTTTAGCATCATTTCTTGTTTCAACCGTTCAAACGCAGAATGGATTCTCTCCAATAAGTCCTCCTTCGTAGAAATTTCCGTCGTGGAGACAAGTTCCTTTGCCCGTCCCCATTCAAAAAAATCTACAGGGGTTAAGTCAGGTGATCTTGCGGGTCAAGGAATTGGCCCGTCTCTGCTGATCCGTATGATATCTGCGTAAGTGATATCTCAAAAGAAAGGGCATTAACCTAGCTTGTTTTTAAATGTGTTTGAACATCTGCAGCTATTTTCTTTATTTTTTAAATTGACATTTAAACTCGAAAATTTATTTTTCCAAACTTTCTATCACTTTTGAATGGCCGGTAACTTTATTTTTTGGTAACAATGGTGCTTCAAAAATGCTTCGATACGATTAGAGACACATTAAACTAATAAAATAAATTGTAAAAAATAGACATTTTAACTTAAACTGAATGTTGTTAGCAATTAATTAGCAAATTTTGGATTTTTGGCATTAAAATCGCAGGTCAAAAAAAAAAAATTATAATTACAGACTTGGTCTAAGACAAGTGTGGCTCAAAATGTTCTAGATGGTCCATACTAACATCCCCTTAAGGCCTTGCACCCACCTTCCAAACATCCTGTATAAACACACAACTATTATCAACCCTAATATAGGGCACATTACACTTCAAAATGAAAGACGGCATCAGCAAGAAGTTAATGCGAGACTTGGCAGTTCACATTTAGTAAATGTGTGTATTCCTTATTCAATTTTATTCGCGAGCGCCTAAAAAACAGACCGCGAGCTACCAACAGGCTTAATACCGAAATATTAACCAGTTGTTAATAATTGTACAATTGCAACGCGAGTACTCTAGTTGCGGTTGATAAATTAGTATTACAGACCCAAATCGGTCAATGTATGTAAATTATTACATACATTTTAATCGCAATTGCATTAAGCGAGCGATCATTCAAGCCTGCGGGGCTCGTGAGCTACCAGTTGGGCACTGCTGATGTAGTTTCTTGCGTTTCTTGACTTAATAGATGTTTGTTCCTCTTGCGGTGGAGGCAATCGGTTGTTAGGGCTCAGAGGCAGAACCTTTTTTTCAGGGAAGTGGGGCGCCCCGGCGACGTCTACGAGTGAGGGGTTTTCTCGCTCCTCGCTCCGAGTTATACCCGGTGCAAAGGTTGTCTATCGCTGTTCAACGTGGTAACGCGGCAAGTGTGTTGGGCACCTCTGCACCTCAGATGACGCGGGGTGGGTTATTTGATTGACCAAAGGTTGTTGGTTTCGTTGTTCATATTTTAGTGAAATTCGTAATGACGTCATGCCGAAAAATTTGTTAATAGATTTATAATTTATAATTTATAATATTATTAAAGAGGTAACGTTTGTGATAATGTTTGTTTGTTTGTCGAGGTTAATCTCTGGAACCACTGGTTCAATTCCAAAAATTCTTTCACTGATATAATGCTACATACCTTGCGGGTAATATAGGCTATGATTTATTTTGATAGAGATTAGTCTTCAGCTCGAAATCTCTAAATTTGTAAATCAAGTCGGTTAAAAAAGCACTGCTTAGCTGCTTCACCGGCGTACGCTGACCAAACGGGTCACATACATTATATACTTGAAATAATGTACTACAAAAATGTTATTCATTAGTTGATGAAAAAATAAGTCAGCGACACGATATACCTAGCTTTAAGAGTAAAGTCACAATAACGTTATTTATCTACGCTAATGTTATGAATTGGTAAACTTTGTTTTGGATTTGAAAGGTAATCTCCAACTTCAAATCCAATTTTATAAATTCTTTCACCAATATTTAGATTGTAATTTTAGGATCAAAATCGGCTATAAGTTCTTATGATAAACAATAGTTTTCACTTCCAAATCTTAAAGTTTGTAATGAAAGTCGGAAAAAAGAATCACAGCTTAGCTAAGTACTTTATCGGCGTGCGCTGCCTAAACGGTTTGGTAAACTTGATAATGGTGTTCTACAAAATTATTAGTCATCAGTAGATCTCAAAAGTCAGCGACACGATATACCAAACTTTTATATTTAAGCAACAAAACCGTTTTTCATGTTAAAAATATTTAAAAAATTTCAAGGTGCTATTTAAATTTACTTAGTAACAGCGCACAGTGCGGCGGGCGGCCGTAGAGCAGCGGAATAGGGAGCGGTGCGATAATTTTATTATGAATAAGTACCTATTAATAATTTCTGTACAAAAAGTAATGCTATCCCCTCAAAAACATAAATGTGAAATGAGAGACAAGTTCAATATTATGATATAGGCCTTGGTTGTTGATTTCAACGACAAAACAAGTGAGATCTAAATGGGTGTCAATATATTATCCTTAGATAAAAGAAGACATTATATTTTAAGTTGTAATAAATCAATTTCTGGACTGACCATTGAACTTGGTACCCATTTAGATCTCACTTCTTTTGTCGTTGAAGTCAACAACCAAGGCATATATCATAATATTGAACTTGGCTCTCATTTCACATTTATGTTTTTGAGGGATCTTATTTACGTAACATATCTCAATACCTGCGAGAATATCCTCGGGGGGCAAGTACCAAAGCTAACGGCCCGACATCCGGAGGTCTTGGGTTTAGTTCCCAGATCGGGCAACGATTGTTTCTTATTTTCCGAAGCTTTCTTCGGTCGATCACCAACCGGCATTGCCGGCATCCGGCAAACGGCATTGGTGATTAAGCCATACCTATAAATTTCAATGATGGATGCCCTTGCCAAGAAGTGAGACAACATTTAAAGCTGAATGCCCCCCAGCATACTGCTACGAAGTTTAAGCTCACCTGATTTGTGTCATTACAAAACTATTAAAAAAAACCTTTGCGAAATTATTTATCGTAGAGATCATTCAAACCTGGAGCTGGACAACGCATATTCCGATCATTCTTAATTCGTGACGGGCTTCCCATACCTTTAACATTTAAGTTTCGGTGAATCATTTTGCTCTTCCTAAGTTATAGAGGACAAATATTTTTACTGGTGGGTAACAAAGTGAGAAAGGGTGAGAAAGGGGTTAACATATAATAATGTTAAATGTTAAATAAAGATTATTTAAGTAAAACAAAAAACTGAAAGTAGGTACTATTAAACGTTGGAAGTTTTTATTTTAAACCGGTGTTTTTAATTATACTTACATTGAAATGTAAATAAGAATTTAAGCGTTTCAAGAAATTACAAACATAAAGAGAAAATACAGGAAAAGTATTTCTAAAATGTTTTTATTTTTTGTTTGGGAATCGATCGAAGTATTGAATTTTGTACGGAAAAATACGAAATCCACGCTGACAAAGTGGCGGGCAAAATGCTAGTTTATAATACCCGTATAAAGACAACATTATTATGTTCCAGCTGATTACACTACTACTGTTTGTGTTCTTTCTACGAAAGTGGAATATAAAATTTCAATTGTCGAATGTGTCAACTGTAGGTACTTACGTATGGAACAAGATTATAAGACAAACACTAAGCGAGAGCGGAATGTCATTTCATTACATTACATTCCAAACAATTTTTGCATTTCCTTTGTATAACATAATTTTGTACAATTTGTTGACTAAGCTCGCGTAGATTTTCAGATTCATATTTTATTTGATGCGAGTATCTACCTAGCGAGTAGTACACACTGCGGCAGATCAACCTACCAAAAACTGTCAAATTTCTACAATCAATTTTGAACTTTATTGTTTGGTTATAAGAATCAATATTCATTGGAGAAATTTGACAGATTTGTGTAGGTTGATCTGCAGCCGACTGTACCTTTATATATATATATTTTACATCTCTATTTTATTAACGGTGTTTATTTGTTTGGTGAACCATAACCATAATAATATAGACGACTGCACTATTATTTATTATCTCAATTATTATTATTATAAAGCTGAAGAGTTTGTTTGTTTGTTTCTTTGTTTGGTTGAACGCGCTAATCTCAGGAACTACTGGTTCGAATTGAAAAAATATTTATGTGTTGAATAGCCCATTTATTTAGGAAGCCTATAGGCTATATTATATCACGCTATGACTAATAGAACGCGGGTGAAACCTCGGGACACAACTAGTATTTAATATTCTCAATTAGCTAATCTATATTGTTGCGGAAACCCACAACACACACTTAAAATTACACATTAAAATTAACAAAGTCCACTCACAGTTCAATGCTGCTCCCGCCGTCCTGAACGGGATCCATATGATCCGATGGGGCCCGAATCCGGCTCCGGGTCTTCTGGGGTTCCTAAACACACCCAAACTACCCCAAAGTGCACTTCCCACGAAAAATACCTTTTATTTCAGCCGCGGTGTGGCCGACATCCCGGCTAATTGTTTTCCCGAAACAATTAGTTTACGACGCACACACAATTTGCACTATCCACTTAAGTAGAATAATACGGCTCCAAATGCCCTTATTACTACATAAAACTATTTAATTATCAACACACGATAACCTATTCAACCATATTTGCTTTCCAGAGACAAGAGAATAAAAAAGAACAACTAGTGATGGGGCCATTATGCCACCAAACAAATTGAATCTCGATAATCGATTCGTCCATAATATAAATCAAAGTTTTATTTCTAACAAAAATAAATGCCTGTTTATTTGCAACATCCCGCCACCCAAAGCGGACGTACCGCTTTCTAGCCTGAAATCTTAAACTAGTCAACCGGTAATCGAGCTAAGGTCGCGACCGCGCGATTTAGCACCGATCCATCAACCAACACTTGCGCCACACGCGGAGTCCCGTCCGCGCCCCAGATTAACTTTAAAATGCGACCTCGTCTCCAAAATAACGATGGCAAATTAGCCTCTTTTAATAAAACCAGATCCCCCTCCGAAGGGGGCGACGTCCGGTCTGTCCACTTTACACGCTGCTGCAATAAATGCAGATACTCCAGTGACCAACGACGCCACAAGTCCTGACTCATTTGTTGTATCATTTGAAAACGAGACATCCGGTGTCTGCGTTCATCCTTCCAGGGATACTCAGGCAGGGCAGTGAGTGGCTGACCGACCAAAAAATGACCAGGGGTCAGGACTTCCATGTCACTTGCGTCAGAGGAGAGTGGACAAAGCGGACGCGAGTTGAGAACCGCCTCAACCTTACAAAACACAGTTGTAAGTTCCTCATACGTGAGGGTAGTTTCCCCGACTACCCGGCGCAAGTGGGTTTTTGCCGATTTTACCGCGGCTTCAAATATCCCGCCCCAGTGGGGACAGGCTGGCACACTAAATCGCCATGTGATTCCCCGCTGTGCGAGAGCTTGACTTATGCTATTACAATTTTTATCCAGAAAATCGTTCACATCTTTTAAGTAGTTGGCAGTGCCTCGGTAGTTGGTACCGTTGTCGGACCGAATGAGAGAAGGTAAACCCCGTCGCGAAACAAAACGATCCAGCGTGGCGACAAAGGCTTCCGTAGACAGAGCCGAAACCACTTCCAGGTGGACGGCCTTAGTGGCCAGGCAGACAAAAACGCACAGGTATGCTTTCGTGACCCTAGTGTTACGATAGGCTGTGGTTTTCACCAGAAACGGTCCAGCAAAATCCGTACCGACCCCGTCGAACGGCCTAGTTGTCTGACAAACCCGGTCAGAAGGGAGATCCCCCATCTGTGGCTGCATAGTGGAGGCCTTCACCCGATAACAAGCCACACACTTAAATAACACGCTGCGAACCACTCTCCGAGAGGACAAAATCCAGAACTCCCTCTGTAATATCGCCAGTAACGCATTACACCCCGCGTGAGCGTTTTTCAGGTGTCTATCCGAGACCACCAGTTCTACCAAAGGTCCTCCTTTGGGGAGTAGCAGAGGATGACGGCTACCGAAGGGCAGGTCGGCATTTTTGAGACGACCTCCAACGCGTAACAGTCCATCCGCATCCAGAAATGGGTTGAGCCGAGAGATCGCTCCCTTGAGCTTTGCGCGACCGACGCGCAAAATCTTCAGTTCGTCCTCGAACCGGTCAGCTTGAACCAGCCGTATCAGGGCCAACAGTGAACTCCTGCGTTCCTCAGCACCCGCCACGGGTGATAACTGCCTCTTGTCTGGATGGCGGCAGTTATGTAGAAATCTCCGGATCCAGCAAGTTACACCTAGCAATTTGTCCAGTTTGCTGTATCGAGCCGTCAACCAATTCGGATCTGGCCTTGACTCGTTTGTTGTCACCAAAACTTTTATTCCAGGGAGCATCCCTAGAGAGCCATCGATCATGGTGACCGGCCATGATGACTCACCTTCCTTTAACCACTCTGGACCCCACCAGAGGGCATGCTGCACCAATTCCGGCGCGGTGCAGCCCCGAGAGGCACAATCGGCAGGATTCCAGGGGCCGGGAACGTGCCTCCAACAAA
Organism: Eudonia lacustrata; assembly: GCA_947562085.1. Taxonomy (NCBI): domain Eukaryota; kingdom Metazoa; phylum Arthropoda; class Insecta; order Lepidoptera; family Crambidae; genus Eudonia; species Eudonia lacustrata. The sequence goes on along the minus strand of OX387325.1, from coordinate 12,214,860 downwards.
TTTCGATGCCCGAGTTCTGTACCTGAGATACCCGATTGGCCACAAACGTTTCCAATACGTGGGGTGCCCCGCGTAGCCATGCCAGAGCTACCTGACTGTCAGACCAGGCGTAGACATTCCGGATGTCCACCGTAGACGTCAGTTCCTTGTGCACGTGGCACAACAGTTTGGCCAATAGATGCGCCCCGCAAAGCTCCAGCTTCGGGATTGTCAGCCTAGTTTTGAGGGGAGCCACCTTGCTTTTAGCCAGAAGCAAGGAGACGGCGACTCGACCCTTCGAGTCCACCGTTCGCAGATACACCACTGCGGCATACCCTCGTTCTGACGCATCGCAGAAGCCATGTAGGCTTGCCCTGTATTTGCCCCGCGGCAAGATCCGCCGCGGCAACGCCACCTGATTGATCGCCTCGATCGTAGAGATCAGAGCGAGCCAAGTGTCGAGTGAGAGCCCTACCAGTGGCTCATCCCACGAGACTCCGAGTGTCCACAGTGTTTGCAATAAACACTTCGCCATAAAAATGCACGGGCTGATCCATCCATTTGGATCAAACATCCGAGCGATGGTGGAAAGGACCGTCCTTTTCGACCAAACTCTTGTAGTTTCCAGTTCTACCCGGAATGTGAAAATATCGTGAACCGGCTGATATTTAATTCCCAAAACGGCGATAGAGTTCGGGTCTCCTGCGTCCTCGAATAGCTGAGGATTCTGTTGGTGATCTTCCGGAATCCCAACCAGAAGCTGTGGCTCGTTGGATAACCATTTTCTCAACTCATAACCACCAGCCGCGAGGAGTCCGATAAGTTCAATCCTGATGATGAGCGCCTCCTCCAGAGAGGCTGCCCCTGTGCAGATATCATCTACGAACACGTCACGTGTCAGTACAGCGGCTGCCCGGGGAAAGCGAGCCCGTTCCTGCTCCGCCAGTTCCAGCAGTGACCGGATGGCAATGAAGGGACTCGACTTCAGGCCGTACGTGTTGGTGTTGAGCTCGTAGACGGTGATGGGATCCTCCGAATGTTCCCTCCAGAGTATTAACTGAAACCTCCTGTCCGCAGGATGTATTACTGTTTGGCGGAACATCATCCGGATGTCCGCACCGATCACCACCTGGTGTCTTCGGAAATTTAAAATGATGTCGACAATGTCCCGATGTAACTTCGGACCAGAATGGAGACATTGGTTCAATGAAACTCCAGTCGACGACGGTGCCGATCCGTCAAAAACAGTCCGTAGTTTTCCAGATGATGCCTTCAACACCGCGTGGTGAGGCAAGAAAAAATGATCTGTCGTTGTCCAGTCGACAGTCGCCCGCGACATATGACCCAAGGCCTCGTATTCTCGCATGAACTCGATATACTTTTCCCGAAGTACCGGATCGCGAGACATACGACGCTCCATGGACAAGAGTCGTTTCTCTGCCAACGCCCTCGATTTTCCCAAGAGAGGGGGACAGTCGATAAAGGGCAGTCGAGTTTCGATCCTACCCGACGCCATCCGGCGTGTGTGATCCTTATAAAAGGTTTCGCACTCCACATGCTCCGGATCCAGACGGGAGACCATGGGAGGCTCTTCCAGTTCCCAGAATTTTTGCATAGTCCTAGCGATGGAGGTAGTAGCGACGACAGGTGAGACATCCCGCGTCTCCTGGTCGAAAACCGGTCCCATTAAAACGTGTCCAAAGATGGTAGGTATAGCTACCAATGAAGAGCGGCCCAGACTCCGCTGAGGCCCTAAAAGGATCCAGCCTAGTACATCCGCTCCCAATATGAGGTCCACCGGAGCCGGCTCCTCGAAATGAGGGTCTGCCAGCATGAGACCTGATGTGTCAGGCATTGCGTCCCGCGGAATGTCTGTCGGTGGATGCCAACCCAGCAGATTGTCGAGTACGATCGCGGCCGCCGCAATCCGTATCGAAGCGGAATGCATAGGAGAGAAGGAAATGTGGGTCTGACCGGACAGACCCCCCACTTCTGTATCTCCGACTCCCCGAATCGGAACTGAGGGAGGCGCGCACTCCAGACGTAGGCGCCTCGCTACCCTCGTAGTAATTAAGCAGCCCTGTGCCCCAGTGTCTAGGAGGGCTCGTATCCGGACGAAGTCCCCCCTAGGTCCCCAAACGCGTACCTGCGCGATGGGCAAAAGAACCGTCCTCGGTTCCGACGTAGCCCGACCACAGGCTAGTCACGCGTCAGAGCCAGCAGCCGACCCTGTCGAACCGTGATGACTCGGCCAGTAAGTCGGACGCGTGCAGGCCACCATCCGGGGTGGTGCGTATCCAGGTGCCCTACCATACCGGTGATAGGGTGGGTGGTATTCCAACCTCGGGTACTCGTGCAGTACCGGTGAGAACTGTTGACGGTTCTCATGTCGTTGTTGTTCCGGCAACGGCGGCGGAGGATACGCGTACGAGTATCCGGGTGTTGGGTCCGGAGGTGGGGCTCCCTGTACCCAGTGGCCCTTAGAGGCACCAACTCCTGGTGTTGGTCGCGCCGGGTGCCGGGTTGTAGCCAGAACCCGGCTCCGCTCCGGCGGTCCCCAACTCACCTGAGCCGGGGTGTACGAGGGGTTGTAGTGTGGCGGCCGTGGCGGACTCCGTCTTTCCGGAGGCGGAGTTGACCCCGGCCCCAAACCGCCACCCGTGGGAGATCCCCTCTCCCGAACCGGTGCTGAGCCCTCAGCACTACGGGTGCACAGTAAGCGATGGTGCGGTCCGCCGCACACATCGCAAGGCCTCGCCTGGGGACACTCATTGTACCTATGTCCTCCCAGGCAGGCATAACACAATCCTCGTGTCCGAACGAGGTTTCGGCGCTCTTTTGTGGGCAGCCCGAGAATTGCTGGACATAGCTGCTCCAAGTGCTGCTGTCCGCAAATCCGGCATCCAGAGCCGGGGTTGATGGCGGCCGCAGCCACCAGCCTGCCGTGACCCTTCCCTGGGTTGCGTGGCGGCTGGGCGCCGTAGACTCCGGAAGTGCGGGCCGGCGCACTTGTCGGAGCCTCCTGGGAGGCTAGCTGGTTTTCCAGCAGGCCAGCCTCCTCTTCCAGGAACTCCAGAAGTTCCCCTATCGTGGGCAGAACGCTGCCGAGATCCTTGTGGACCAGTCGATTCCGCTCGAACTTGTCCCTCATCTCCTGCGACAACTTGGCCAGAACTATGTGCAGAAGAAGGAAGGACCACTGGTCGACGGGCAGTCCGAGCGTCCTTAACCCGTTTAAGGACACTGTGAGCGGGGTGATCAGCTGCGTCCTCAGCTGAGCCCTATGGTTGACCCTCGGCAATCCCAGCAGATGGGTCACGTGCGCGTCCGCCTGAAGACGCGGCTTTTCGTACCGCTTCTCCAGCAGCTGCATGGCGGTGTCGTAGCTCGCATCCTGCAGCTCCAGATGCTGTACGAGCTGTCTGGGTTCTCCGTCTAGGAAGGAACGGAGATATGCCAGCTTTTCGGCCTTGGTGAAATCCTTCCGAGTATCCACCAAGGCCAAAAACATGTTCCGGAATCCAGCCCAGTCCCGCATACATCCGGTGAAATGCGGGACCTCCAGGGCACCCAATCTTCCCATGGCGCTGGGTCCAGGGGTGTGGAGCGAAGCGGGGCGCGCAACAGGCTTCCCCTCCCGCAGTCGCTCGATGTCCTTCACCCGCTGAAGGACCTCGTCGTAAATGTCTTGGATGTGCTCCAGATCCTTGACATATTGGGCGTGGAGGGCCAGCTCCTTCTCCCCGACCGGGTCGGTTGACAATAGAGCGGTTACCGACCGCTCGGCCAACAAGAAACGAGCCTGCATTTCTTTCGAACGCGTCTCCAAGGCGTCCTCCCGGTTAGGCCGATCTACTAATGCAAGCAGCCCGGTGAACCACCGGAGCTGCTGAGCCAACTCCTGCCGTGACGCTGTCATTAGAAATAATTTAAACTAAATAAACCTAAACACAAAATTAAAACGAGTCAACGAAAACACGGAATCGATTATCCCGAATCAACTCGATGCTTTCAATTGAACGAAATTAAATTAAATTAACGTTCCGAGAAATGTCCCAGCCCAAATGAATGAACGAACAAAACAACGGTACTACCAACCTTACAATTTAACCGCACCTGTCCCGGAAGTGCGATTTTACACAAAATGAGCTTAACCTATTACGAACTAACAAAAAATACACAAATTACACCGATTAACCTAGAGGTCCGGTATTAACCACGCTCTGCTACCAAAATGTTGCGGAAACCCACAACACACACTTAAAATTACACATTAAAATTAACAAAGTCCACTCACAGTTCAATGCTGCTCCCGCCGTCCTGAACGGGATCCATATGATCCGATGGGGCCCGAATCCGGCTCCGGGTCTTCTGGGGTTCCTAAACACACCCAAACTACCCCAAAGTGCACTTCCCACGAAAAATACCTTTTATTTCAGCCGCGGTGTGGCCGACATCCCGGCTAATTGTTTTCCCGAAACAATTAGTTTACGACGCACACACAATTTGCACTATCCACTTAAGTAGAATAATACGGCTCCAAATGCCCTTATTACTACATAAAACTATTTAATTATCAACACACGATAACCTATTCAACCATATTTGCTTTCCAGAGACAAGAGAATAAAAAAGAACAACTAGTGATGGGGCCATTATGCCACCAAACAAATTGAATCTCGATAATCGATTCGTCCATAATATAAATCAAAGTTTTATTTCTAACAAAAATAAATGCCTGTTTATTTGCAACATATATATATTAATACGTGAAGCAAAAACTTTGTACCCCTTTTTTACAAAAAAATGCGCGGACGGAGGAGTATGCGATTTCGCACACTTATAGTTTATTTAAAGAAGTCAAAGTCAAATATTTTGTTCTAATAAACTTTAAAAAAGAAATATCCGAATGTTAATATAAAAAAAAATATATGTATAAAAATACATTAAGTCAATAACACAAACATTACACACACTACCATGTAATTGTCCCTCATAACAATCTGCGTCTCTTGAACGCATGCAAGTTCTTCTGTATTCAAAAAAAAATCTACAAAATCTGGTAAGCCTTTTACGATATCAACCGGCACCAACAATGTCCCTTGCCTTCTGTTAGAGATATATTCAATTATGGTCACCAATCCTAAGACTCAGTTCCGCGAAAGTAGCTTGACCTGTTTGATTGTAGCCCGAATGCGCTTGCTATTGTGCCAACTCTATCCAGTCTATTATCTACCTGCTGCGGATCAATACCGAAACCCTATTTTTAAAATGCACAGCTTTTTTCTGGGAAACCTTTGCTTTTCCACTCATCTTCGCATATGGCTTTTCCAGCGTAACTGGCATTATAGACGGATTTATAAGGACAATGAGGGAGACGTACGAATTGTGAAAGTAAGAAATAGGAAAATATGAGTTTCTGCTCCAAATGCCTGGTGCAAGATTTTTCACACAATTCCATCATATTGACGAAAAAGAGAATTTGTGTGGTTTTGAAGTTGAAGCAGCGTTTGCGTTCGTGTTCGTGTTCGTGTTCCTGTTCGCATTGTTGTTCGCGTTTGCGTTCGTATTTCACGTTCTTCCATCACTGCCTGTTTTGTCCGCTGCTGCAGTAATGTACTATAGTGTCAGTGGATTACATTAACATGAGATATTATGTTAGTTTAGAGATTATATTGTGAGAAGATTGTTTTTTATTAATTTAGTTTTCATAGTTATTTAGTTCAATGACCAAATCAAGTCAAAGTAATTTTTACTCTATGGTTAGAATGTTTATATAATTTTTAACGCAAATTTTTGTTGAAAACAAATTACAAAAACACAAATGTTGAAAAAATTTCCACGAGCAGGGTTTGAACCTGCACCCTTCTGACATACCGGGTCAGGTGCCCTTCAAAATTGAGCTATCGTGGTTCTAACCAGCCCGCCGAAATTATTCAACACTATTTACTTTTTACTTTGAAAGCCAAAGGCGCCCATTCAATGTTAGCAACTACCGTCATTAACATCCGATCATAATATTTTTACAAATACTAAAGATCAGTTAAGAAGTAGGCAAGCTATTTATAAATGTTTATATAACTCTAAACGCAAATTTTTGTTGCGAACAAATTACATAAACACAAATGTTGAAAAAATTTCCACGAGCAGGGTTTGAACCTGCACCCTTCTGACATACCGGGTCAGGTGCCCTTCCAATTGAGCTATCGTGGTTCTAACCAGCCCGCCGAAATTATTCAACACTATTTACTTTTTACTTTGAAAGCCAAAGGCGCCCATTCAATGTTAGCAACTACCGTCATTAACATCCGATCATAATATTTTTACAAATACTAAAGATCATTTTTTTTCTCTATGGTTAGGTTTTGCCATTACCATTGCTATTTTGCCATTGCCATTACCCATTAACTGTAGCGATAACTTGATTTCAATGATGGAGGCCTTTGCCCAGCAGTGGGACGGGTATAGGCTGTTTACTTTACTATTAAGTGTTTTTTTATGAATAAGTGTTGGTAATAAGTAAATAAAAAAAATTCAACGTTGTAGATAAGAAAAAAATATATATAGTAAATAAAAGAACTAAGCAATACGTAGACTAATTTGCTACTTCAGTTGAAATTTTCTGCTAAAACAAATTATACACCGAGAGTTACAAGTCGTTGTTTTACCTTTAGCATGTGACAGTATCTATGCATAGAAACAACTTTATACACTGGACCAACTCTGAAATGTTAAAAAAACAGTAGTTGCCGTTGTTCCATACATTTTGTGTGAGTAGTTTTTATCGTAACGTATCTAGCAACTGGTTTATTTTGTGATTTCGTGGTATCACTAGTGATTTCACGAAATCCCTGGTATCCTTATTTCCCAAGTTTTACATATTCAATAAATGTTTTGCTAAATAAAATGTTTATCAGTCTCTTAATTAAGTCTCCGAGATAAGAATCAGATAAACACATACAACCTTCGTTTTTATCTTGACAACAAGACGTCGTCGTTTATTTGAATGTATTAAAACAATAAAGATAATATTGTGTTGATGACATTAGCCGTGTGGTACACAAGAAGAAATGGGTATCAATTTGTATCAGGCTACAACCCAGCAAAGAACTTACTGGGTTGTAGCCTGATAAAGTGGGTGGGTGGGTTTTGTGACTGTCATCTTACGACACTTAATAGGACCAACGTGTCTAAAAAGCTATAGTTATTTTAATTAGGTCTTACGCGTCCGTTACATCTAGTGTAGCTTTCTAATATAGTAAGAACTTTGAAAATAGGGAATATGCATAGAATTTTTACTCAAATATTTTTTCTAGATTTTTTATTGCCTTTACATTATACTTAAAAGGTATTTTTTTATTAAGTTATTATTTTAACCCAGAAAATATTATATAAAAAGTGAAAAATAAGGGAGGGAAATTCAAACATACTAAACGCGTCACCATTGGTCGAAACGAAATGTGACGTCAATGGTCACGTCACGTCATTGGATTTATCGGCGTCGATATTCATACTGTGTTAGTGTTTGTGAGAAAAATTGCTTAAAACTGTATTCCGATTACTTGTGAATATATATTTGTAGTCAATCTAAGACGATGACAGAAACTGGTTTTGTCAAAGCACAATCGGATAATTTACCGAAAATAGATGCATTTGTGATGTCAGCATATTTGGCATCAAATCTCGATTTTACGAGTGCAGAGATCAAAGGAGTGAAAGCTGCAAGGTAGTTATTATGTTACATGGTATATTTTAGTTAATAACATAGATTTTTATTCACAAAACATAACATAAACATAACCATTTGTCATAAAAATTGATCCTAAACTCTTAATTTACGTCTATATCATTATAATTTACACGTAATATTATATTATTTCCGTTCATCGGAAGGCACGTAAAGCCGTTGGTCCCGGCTGCATTAGCAGTCGTTAACAACCACCAATCCGCACTGGGCCCGCGTGGTGGTTTATGGCCCGTTCTCTCCATCCATCCATAGGGAAGGCTCGTGCCCCAGCAGTGGGGACATAAAATGAGCTGATGATGATTATATTATTAAAGCTCACTCAAGTATGATATGTTTAAATGTTTATATACTTTTTGTAAATATTAGATAAATACGATCGATATTCTGATTAACTTACATGAACAATTTTCTTTCAGAATTTAAATGCTTGTTTGTTTCAGATCTGAACGAAAATATTAATACTTTTGATAGCATACTCTGAAAGAGATTCATTTACCAGTGCCAGTGCCTTTTAACTACGGCCATTCTTTCAACTGGTGGTAGCATATTCCGTTTTGACAGAAAAATATATACGGAACAAATTTCTTTAACCGTAGATTATATCTTTCTACAAAAATCACAGAATCATTGCAAAAATCACAGAATCATTTAAAAATTAGAATACCAATTTCAATTACATTAAATCAAATAACATTACCCTCTTTTTAAGCATAGTAAAATATAAATTTTTTGACAAATATAATCATCAATTATTTTGTCATATTTTTTGTCATATATCAAATCAACTTTTCTTTTTGTGCTAGCCATAGTTTGTCCCATCATTTTTTGTTCTATTTTGATGTCGGTGTTTGTAGCTTCATCTTTGAGCATACTTATAAGAAAAAACAAGGTCGGTCGCTTGTTTATCTTTTTATTTATGCGACTATGCCATCCCTCTACGTGGTTATTGGTTCGCATGTTCTGCCCATAACAACCAATATATTTAGAATATTCTCCTCACCACTGCTTGGACATATACATATTAAATTCAGTAACTGGTGTGTTTCTGAAGTTGGGACTATTAAGTAATTGATGCCAAGCGTAGTGTCTATGTTCGTAAGGTAGAAGAGCAAGGGATGTACACATTCCAATATAACTGCGATTTGTCGAGTGCTGTTTAAAGATAAATCTTTGGCTTTTTCTTAGATGCTTTTACAAAAGTGGAAATAGCAAACTTTAATGTCAAAAGAAGGGAAGATGTTTTTGATTGCATTGAAGGCAGCTATTTCGCAATCTATTAAGGAAGTGGTGGAGTCGGGGTCTTTCGTCGATTTATATCATGAGTGGTTCATGACACGGAATATATCAAACAAGCCAATATCTTTTTTGTACTTGTGCGTCGAGTGCTAAATATCCAAAAGTCCTGAGTTCTTTAACCAAATTTTGCAATGTGTGTTTGGATTTTTGATGCTGGGTATATGATCACTGATTACTAAGCCTTATTTAGCAAGCGTGTTGATTAAGCCAAACCGATGACTAGATTCCGAGACTGAATGGTGGAGGCAAAGGCCCAGCGGTGGGACAGTGTAGGCTGCTACTTCTATTTTTAAAAGGTTTTATTTAGCTGTATATTTGGGTCAAATCTAGTAATTGAAATTTGACCTCCTTCCTGTTGACGGATTGAGCTGAAATGTTGCATGCATGTGTAAATCGGATGACTGACAATGCAAAATTATTATGACATGGAGCTGATCTGATGATGGAACCGGAAGGTGGCCATAGGAATTCGGTAGTTCGGTTCGGTTCGGTTTTATAAAATTTTATATGTTTAAGTTACCATCACTATATATACAGGATATTTGCTTGTTTGTTAAAAGCAATAGCAAAAAATGTATACAAGTACAGAACACCCATAACAGTAACACTCGCCACAAAGGAAGACTACATTTGCCACCCTCACGAATAAAAATGCTAAATCATAGCCCACATGATATGGCTGTAAAAATATATAATACATTACCGATCGAATTACATACTGAACCAAACTACAAAGTTTTTAAAACAAAATTAAAAAAGTTTTTGATAAATAAATGTTTTTACACTGTAGAGGAAAACTTAACCATGCGATATGTTGATTTGTGATTACGTTTGGCGATCTGGGTAATATAATATAATATAATCTAATACAATTTATTGCTTTATTATACAATTTAATTCATAATATAATTTAAGCTTTAATAGCAATTTAATATAAATATAGGTATATATTTTTATAACATATTGCATTATATAGTTAATATACGTATTATTTGTTATACCTGTACAAGGAGGACACTATAACATTGTCAACACCATCTATGTACCACTTAGTTTGCAAATAAAAGTTTGAGTTTGAGTTAGTTAAACGACACAACTCCATCGAGTTTGGGCTCGTGTGATTCGTCTTGACGAGTTCTTTGGTGTTAGATGGTAACCAGGGTCTGATGATGGAACCGAAAGGTGGCCATAGGAACTCGGTAGTTAAACGACACAACCCCATCGAGTTTGGACTCGTTTGATCCGTCTTGACTTTGGTGCTACATGGCAATCAGGGTCTGATGATGGAGCTGGAAGATGGCTATAGGAACTCAGTAATTAAACGACACTACGCAATCGAGTTTGGGCTCGTGTGATTCGTCTTGACGAGTACTTTGGAGCTAGATGGTAACCAGGGTCTGATGATGGAACCGGAAGGTGGCCATAGGAACTCGGTAGTTAAACGACACAAGCCCATCGAGTTTGGACTCGTTTGATCCGTCTTGACTTTGGTGCTACATGGCAATCAGGGTCTGATGATGGAGCTAGAAGATGGCTATAGGAACTCGGTAATTAAACGACACTACCCCATCGAGTTTGGACTTGTTTGATCCGTCTTGACGTGTACTTTGGTGCTAGATGGTAACCAGGGTCTGATAATGGAGCCAGAAGGTTGCCATAGGAACTCGGTAATTAAATGACACAACCCCATCGAGTTTGGGCTCGTATGATTCCTCTTGACGAGTACTTTGGTGCTAGATGGTAACTAGGGTCTGATGATGGAGCTGAAAGATGGCTATAGGAACTCGATCGGGAAAATAAGTTCGTACGTTCGTTCGTTCCGTTTGTTATGAATGTGGATTCTGTCTTTGAATAGATCCGTCCGAACGAACAAGCAAACTCCGGCTTTGGCTTTGAAGGATTCTTCAAGCACAAAGCCCGGATAGTGCAGGTAAGTGGTGTCAGCCGGACAGATTATTTGCGTCTCCGTCAAGAATAACATTGCTGGCCGTGCCGTCTCAAGATGGTGATGGACGGCATTGAGGTTTGCATGGAGTCCGCGGATGTTAGCGAACTCGACCTCAAACGGTAAGGTTGTGGTGGGGGTGTGCACCGCTGAATTACCAGTTCTAATGTTATGCGCTGTCATGTTGTAAGAAAGGAGGGAGGCGTGAATCGAGGAAATGCTGCTGCTTTGCAAATGGTCAAAGAGTGGCGACATGTCTCACCAGGGAACTGCCTACAAAAGAGTTTCACTAACCCGCCGAACGGAAGGGCCCCCGAACCCCCCCGGGAATGGCCGCCGGGACCCCACCTTCCGGTCACCAACCGGCACGACGGACCACCCTGAGATTATGCGTGGCATGGTGAGGCAGCCTCACGAGCTGGTTAGGCTCGCTTGGGCCCCTGTACTGTGCCACGGGCGGCCAGCGGGACAGCCGTTTCTACGGGTCTCCCTGGCCGGCGGGTTAACAAAGTCCTCCTGGCACTGGTTTGACGGAAGCCTCCACAGACCAAATGCATCGCAGCAACATCCACTCGAGCTCTGGTTATACGCTGGCTGATCCCGAAACGCGACCGACAAGCGGTCACTTGACGGGTTTTACACCATGCGTACGGTGGTCACTAACCAGACGGGCCAAGCCCTACCACGCAGTAGAGCATATGGAAGCTCGAAAATCCGTTAGTCGCCTCTTACGACACCCACCGGAGGAGAGGGGCGGCGAATTGTATTCTTTCTCCGTCGCCGCACGGATAATATTTAGCGATAGCGTTTATTTTACACGTTACTTATTTAATGTTTATCCTGACGATTCGAACCCTTTGCAGGGTCCGTGGTCACAGGGAGACTGAGGTGTTGGTCGTCTCATAATTATTTGGTAGCTATAGGTAGCTATATATAGGTAGGGTATACAACCCTCATTTAGCGTCAGGATAGACATTTAATAAGTAATGTGTAAAATAAAAGCGAGTAGATCCGTAAAAGTTGTTTCATTTCAATTTTATATATTTATATTAATATTTTATCTTGACGTTCTGAACCCTCTACAGAGTACGTGGTCAAGGGTCTCCCTATATTTTATCAAAAGGTTTTATTTATATAACATAGTATTTCTTTTTATTGAAAATAAGCCTTTGAGGCCTTAGTTGGTAGTGATCTGGCTAGTTGAAGTTGCGTGTTAAATTCCGCGCGCGTGGTAATTTATTGAATTTATTTTTGCTATGCGTTCAAATGTTAGTATAATATAATGTTGATTCAGTTAAACAAATTGAAATAAAGTGTTACCAGTCGAATTAAAGAACTGTGTAATTAGTAAAACATGAAATACTTAATAAATAAAATGTAAATATGATATACTTAATAATTAAAGAATAATTTAGTTGATCAATCAGTCTCATTAAGCCGACTGGGACAAACGAGTCCCAGTTGTTAACCAGTTGGTTGAGGTGAAAGCCGCATTGACGTGGTGGGTTATAACGACCCAATGTCCTTATGTGCCCTGGGTAGATCCGACCACAGCAGTGAGACGTTTATATGTTAAAGAAGACCAAGAAAATTACCAACACTGTTACGGAGTAAATACTTTTATAACAATATTTCCATTTAAGTATATTTTTCTATCTGTCAACTTTCTTTAGATTTATTTCTCCTTTCTTAGCTTGGTGTCGTCGCTTGCTGAATATTAGTTTGTTTGCTTGTTATTTTGTTATTATTTTAATTATAATTATAAGTTTTACTTTGCTTACTCTTTTCTTCCTACAGTCGACAAAGAAAAGGTTCTTTGCCTCCTAACGTTACAAATTTATATTAAATCATGCTAAAACGTATAATGGAAAATTGGAAACGTATAAATGAATTGTAGGTATATATGTAGTGCGTACTACATTTTAACGTAGTCAGCACTTTGTAATTCGCTAACGTAAAACATTTACTAGTGTGACGAAATAAGCCATTCTTATCATAACTGGTCAATAATTACTGAACTAAAGAGAATGCTAAATAAAAACCAAAGCCAGTTTGTTTGAACATTAATGTAACTAACCTTTTGTTTTCTATTTTAAATAATTTATGATATGTGCTAAGTTTATGTTTGTATTTTTGGTTTATTGAAATCATTGCATTTATTTTTTAATAAAAAAATATTTCCTGCATTTTATGTCCGTATGAAGTAATGAAACATAATAAAAGAGAAGTAAGTGTTAACGAATATTAGGTATTCTTTAAAAAAAACTTAAGAGCGTAAAATATAGTTAAAATAGTTAAAAATGGCCGTAACGTCTTATTTAACTAAACCATAACATGTGAGGTGTTCATTAGGTGACGTAAAAATGCTAAATTACTTCATTCAAATAGTTTGTTGAACATAATTTGATTTTCTATATCTAATTACTAAATATGTTTTTTTTTCATTAGTGGCGCTAGTGTGCGGCGTAAACGCTCTTAACTACAAAAAATATATATATCATAGTGTGAATCAGTATTGTTTTTCTTTAAAAACTTTGCTTGAAAAAAGAAACACTAAGCTTCTTTTTATTATAATTAATACCTATCATACTGCGAATGTAGATTACGAAATATAATAAGGTCTACTGTTAGATCACAGCTGACCACACTGGCACGAAATTGGGAGTCACTTATTTTCAATCAACAAATTAGCTCACTAAACATTTAAACTTTGCTAATTAACAAATAAAAAACCATTAAACACTTACCATATTATTAACACGCGGATGTATGAGAACAATTCGGTCGGAACACGGAAGACGCGTGCGGCACCTGTCGTGGCCACCGCTAGACTAACGTAGAAAGCCGCATGGCGTTTATGCGCTTGCGCATCTCCTCATTGATTGATTACCGATAATGATAACGATTCTGCGGCGTTTCTGTGTCGGCGCGCGCCTATGTAGGTATATTCGCGCGCATTTTTCGTCTCGTCGCGTTATGTCAAGGTGATATTCTGTTCCGTTGCATAAATACGCAGTGGTTTAGAATAAATTATCATCATCAGTATCGTCAACAGCCACAGCTTCTCACTGCTAGGTGTAGACTACTACCAGTCATGTGCTGTGTTAAGCTTTAAGTTGTTTTGACCGCGACTTCACCGCGCCAGAATTACTATTTGATACTGTTTGTTACTGTCCAGCAGTGGACGTCTTTTGGCTGAGATGATGATAATGATGAACTGTAATTTTATTAGATACTTATGATACCAATGAGGACAATCGTTCCTTTGCCGAACTGCCCGTATGTGGAATGCGCTTCCCGCACACGTGTTTCCCTCCTCTTTCTCTCCCGGGTTATTTAAGCGGGGCGTGAAAAAGCATTTATGCAGGCCGCCATAGTGTGAGCGTTCGGCATAGCGTGGTCTGCGCTGTGATGAACGCTTTCACTTCTAGGGCTTCACTGGCTGCTTTCCATCCAAAGGTGTGAAAAGAATTTTTCTTTGGAGGCTGCTGGTACAACTGCTCGCTATATTAGATAGATAAAGTGAAAAACCTTGTAAAATAAACGTGTGTAGATCGTAGATATACTGTTAATTTCAATAGATATTACGTAGTAGAGTGTTGGCGTCAACTTTAGAAAACAACATTCGCATAAAATGTTTCATTTCAACGTTGAATCTCGTATTTAATAAGTGCAGTTCAGTGGTGTAGCTAACTAACTAACTAATTGTATTCTCACTGAGTGGGCAGTGGCAACACCGACGCGATGCAACAGCTAAATAAGCTCGCCGTTCCACTCGTTCGGATTTCGAGGATGGATTCCTCGCGATATCCAATTAAGTTTACTGTCAATGAAACGGATCATTCCAGATAAATGCAAATTGGAAAAGCGAACAAAACCATTTTTCAAATGTTGTTTACAAACTACAACCTACTGAGTTGTAAACTTCAAACTAGTTATCTTTATTTATATAAATCTTATGAAGGAAATAATGAAAGTGGACGAAGCGAAACAAGTATGTATGGATCGTAGCAAGTGGATAAAAGTGGTCTCTGCCTACCCTTACGGGAAAGAGGCGTGATTATATGTATGTATGTATAAATCTTCTCTGTGTGTGTATGTCATTATGAACTCCTTCTAAACGGCTGGACCGATTTGGATGAAATTTTCTGTGTGTGTTCAATCAAGTGGATTCGAGAATGGTTTAGATTTACAATTGGACTCAGTAGGTGGCGCTGCTATAGGGGTCCATCATGGGATACGGGTGTTCTTAAGAGGACGAATGATTTGTTTGTTTTGTTGTCATGGAAACTGTCAAAGCGGGACAAAGTCTGCCGGTCAGCTAGTACTTTATATGAACTGTAACTAGCAATAAGACTATGCTTTGTGGAGAGAAATATTTTATTTTAAATGTTTTTGTTTACTTTGATACGGTGACCTGTGCACAGATTGAATTGTAGTTAATAGTGGTCGCTGTTGTGTGGTGCTGTCCCCACCTACCCTCCTTGAGCTTTAAGTAGCTGGACGAGGGAAGCGGCAGAGTGTCCCACATAACCCTGAGTCGCCCCTAGCCACAGTGTATGCACAAAGCACCTACCTAGCTTACCTATTATATTACCTAGTAAAAAAATGCGCTAATTTACAAAAAGGATAAAAACGCTGGCAGAGATGGAATCGTAAAACAAAGGAAAAACAGGCCTATGTACTAAAGACCACCAGGTCTTCGAGCTTTTCGTGACTCGACGAGGGAAGGGGGGGGGGGAGACCCACATAACCCGAGGTCACTCCTCGCCACAAAATGAGGAGACTGTAGCAAGGTAAGCTTCATGCAAACGCGCTCGAACAAAGCACGCATAGACAACCTCCCATGGACACCGATCTTGGAACAGCTCGGCACAGACCGAGATTCCGTTCTGGTATTTTGGCTTTCTTATTTAGTGCCCTGCTATAGCGGGTGCGTAGGGCAGCATAAAACATAGTTTAAAACTTTTTTTAAGTTTCAGGGATAATTAAAGAGACAAGAAGGAGGCCGAAGTTCCTAACGAAGTTCCAAACGTGTACTCGATATGTACCCAAAGAACTAAAGATACCTAACATTGCCGCTTTACACCATGCGACGAAACGCAACCGAAGGAGACAGCTAATTGATAGAGTCAGGAGCTGCGATACTCGGCAGTAACGAGGTTAAATTTTTTATGAATTTTAGGGAAAATTTACGGACAAATACCTAGACAATCTAGGCCGAAGTCCCAAACGGGTTTACAGTAATTGTACCAGATATATGTAAAGAACTAGAGATTCCTGTCAACAGCACTACACCAAGCGACGGAACGCAACCAATGGAGAAAGTTAATTGACAGAGTCAGGAGTCACTCAGCAATGTTATGAACAACTAAGAATAAAAGAGAAAAAATATATTAAGTCGCATATTGTTTTCTAAAGTTTACGCGAACATTACACATTGAAATTTAACTACTTTAATTATGGATCTACTCTCTTTGACTTTTCACACAATAATTTAATTATATGTTTATTCTGAGGTTTCGAAACCTTTGCAGAGTCGGTGGTCACAGGGAGACTGAGGTGTTGGTCGTCTCATAATTAGTTGGTAACTTGCATACCCTCATTTTATTTTAATCAGGTGCGTTCCGTTTTACGCAGAAAGAGTTTATTGTATCTCAGAATAAACATTGATTCAAATCGATGTGTAAAATAAACGCGAGTAGATCCGTAAATATAGTGTGCTACATAAGTCGATTGGAGTCCCGTCAAAGCGTGTTTTAAAATGCAGTTGCCGGTGGCAGTATCGATCAGCCGTATGTCGATTTTAATGAAAGAGCAGTTTTGGCCGAAATGTGTCATTTTCCGGCGTTGCCAGTGGCGAGCTCGGCTACCGGACAACACGCTACGTTGCACGTCACCGGCAGCGGCGGCTGTCCCTACGTGTAAAATACTGTTATGTGTTACTACTGTTTATGTATGTATGTTAGTTTGTTAGGTACATATGGCGTTGTTCTAGTTCTCAGTTGCTGCCTAAATAATGCATAAAATATTGAAATAGACATACGCACATAGCATATATACATATACATAGCATACGCATATAGACGCATACGTCGAAATAGCTGACATTTTGAAAAATGCTGAAATTTTATTATAATTTATGACGAACATATTCGTCATAAATAATAATAAAATTTTATTAAAAATTGTTGCTTCGGTTTAAATAACTTTATTTTTCATTAAGATAATCGTCACATGAGAATATAACAAATACAAATAAATTAAACATTTGACTCGCGGTGGGTAGTTAAAATTAAATTCCAAGAGATGCGTTCTCGTTGCTGTTGTGTTAACTTTTACTGTGCTATTAATACTAAAATTAAAAAGAAGCATTTAAGAAAAGACGATTTGCTTTAATTGGGATTCGAAGCTACGTCCTTTCACAAACCGGAAATTACAATTGAGCTACAAAGACATAGACATCCGTGTAAATAATTTTCATAGATGACTTATTTTACAAAAAAAATATACTAATAGATATTTTTAAAAATGTCAATGTTTATATTAATATAGGAGCTTATACCTACGTACGTACGTTAGCTGTACAAGACGACACACCTATCTAACTGTATACGATTAACCTCGTAATATTATCATTGTAGGTCACATATTTGTTTCACAAATTAAACGCTGACCATTAAATACAAGGACGTTAATAACAAACCTATTAGAACATTCTAATTGATATAACGAATTGATGAATAGACGCCATTGTATGGGCATTAGGCTAATTTTGAGATTGTGATTGTTTAAGACTTGCCTGGTAACAATACAGAGCCGTACATAATAATGGTAACCATGATGTAAATGTAAAGCGCAAAAATATATAAAACGCAAAATTATATGAAACGCAAAAATATATATACAACGTGTAACAGAAAAGTGTGATCAAAATGAAAAGATCTAAAGTGTATCCGATATAGATCTTGTATGCAGAGTTACTAAGTCATCATTATTAACTTTACTGTGTTATGCAATTTTTAATTTAATATTTCTATTGTGACGTCACATCAAAATAAACAAGTCTCAGCCCTAGTGGTTGAGTTACCTCTCCGTACTAACATTTATGATCACTGCTGCTTGCTTATACGCGCCTGATTCGCATCACTTCACAAATATAGGGTCTAACAATATCAATAAGCGAACGTTTAAGGGGAGCATCTATGCATCACACTGAGCATGCTCACCAAATTTGGTTCAAAACTACAGGCTCGTTACCGAGATAATCAACAAAACATTATCATAATTCACCAAAAAATACACCCTTTCCAAACCCGTACAGCTGCTGTAACTACACGCACACAAAGATAGCCGTGTGTGTATGAATGTTATACAATGGTTTTCAATTGTGTGCGTGTATATACACTATCTTTTTATTGACGCTAGCGTGCGTTTTAGTAAAGATACAGCATGTTTCATGATGTGCATTATTTTAATTGATTTAGTATGTCAGTAAACATAACTTTGAAAAATCACTATAAAACTGGAGCCCATTTTTTGTCATTGTATTCAGAATGATGTATAGACCCCGCCCTTAAATGTTCGCTTATTGATTTTGTTAGACTCTGTATAAATATTTCATTAACCAGTGCATGACATAATAAAGTTAATAATTATATCTTAATAACAACAAATACAAATTCTAGATGGGATACACTTTGGATCTTTTCATTTTGACCACACCATTTTGTTTCACGTTGTATAAAACGCTTCGATAGCAGAGTAGCAAAGCGCTCCCCGCAAAGACTCCCCGACCCGAACCCTTCGGAGAATCTAGTAGGACACGGGGACACGCACTAATGCGTGATGCCGTTGCGTTCCTATTAGAAAACCTCCGAATGTGATTTGTTTTACACGGCTTGAGGAACCCTTTAAGTTTCTCGCCGCTCCAAAAAAGCCCGGTGAAGCTGAAATGCCGTCTGAGGCAATTAGCAAACTCTAGCCAAAAAAAAAACGCTCGGCAGAGGTTCAATTCCCAAGTCGGTCAGTGTGTTTTAAATTTTTCGATGCATAGCCTGGGTATATGATTACTAACCCGCATTTGGCAAGCGTGCTGATTAAGCCAACGCCCATTATTTGGAGCGATGACTTGATTTTAATGATGGAGGCCTTTTTCCAGCAGTTGGACAGACAGTATACTCGTTGGCTATACGAGTTTTGCGAATCGTAAGTATATACATGATTTAAACGAGTATACACATGAGGTGTCAGAATAATATTACCTACTTAGTTTAAAGGACAATTACAACTTACATTAATTTTCTTTACTTACCTTGCAGTAATACTATGGGTCGAAAGGGTCAGGATAAAATAACATAAAATCAATGTGTAAAATAAACGCGAGTAGATCCACAAAAGTTATTCTATTTAAATGTCTAGTGTTCGCGTAAAGTAATATAGTAGCGTTTGTTTAATGTCTGCCTGGCTACCTACCACTATCTTTTTTATAACTGTCGCATTGTTGTTTTGGCGACAGACTCAGGTAAGACTCTATCTAGCCAGGCGGATTTAAACAAGTTTAAACACTAGCCAAGTCGAGTGCAATTCCTTTCAGGCCTCTGCGTCTAAGACCGGCGCGGCGGTGGTCTAATGACTATAGTCAATAGATAATATTTTTATAATGTTTCTTTATGTGAGCTTTATCCTTCGTCTATTACGTTAATATGTACATATATTATAATGTCCGGGCAACAACTAAAGTACAGATTAAGTTGGTACATACTACTGTAACTAAAGAGACAAACAACGGCAACTATGTTACGTTTCATTTTATAGTAAATGCACTTCAAAGTAAAACGTTAAAGCAAATATGGCGGCTATCATCTTGATGTTTAAACGTCAATATACTTACTTACACAGGTGGAGTATATAGAGTCACGTGAAGTACATAGAAGCTCGTGAAGTACATAGGTATCAGCCGTAGAGAGCGCCCGGTAGGTACATAATGAAAATAAATACGGGTTTGACCTATTTCATGTTGTGGGAAATGGAACGTTTTAAATATGGCTTTGTGTGTAATTTCTAGGAAATTACGCCTCAGTGGCCGAGTGGTAGAGTGCTCGGTCCAATATCCGGAAGTCCTGGGTTTTATTCTCGGGTCAGGCAAAGTATGTTTGGTATACTGCCGGTTATCGACGCTTGGAGGTGAACCGTGTCTAGGGAAGGGCATAAGCCCCTGTCAGGTGGTCTGTTTCTTTCAAGGGCGCACTCGTTTGACTCGTTTGTTTAACGCACCTCCGAAAGATGGAATAATCTACTAGCACACGTTTTCCCTCCATCCTATGGGGTTTTTCAAACGAGGTGTAAAGAGGCAGCTTGTGGGCCTCATCCTGATGTGGGTGACTGCGGTGCTGCTTTGTTTTGTGCACATTTCCACTTAGCATCAGGTGGAGTGGAGTCTCTGCCGAGCTAACTATAGGATCTAGTCTCAGTCTCTAGTCTCTTGAATGGCGTTACAACAAACAACAAAGTTAAACCACTTAAATTAATTAAATTTGTTACCAAAGACATAAAATCAGTTTTAACCAGATTTAAATATATTAGAGTGCACGTTTTGTATTGAGCTTTGGTTCGTTTTTTGTTTCCAATAACTTAGAAAATCCTTTATTAAAATAATGTTTTACGTGCACGCATTTAAAGCTTTGTACATTTCCATGAAATAACAGAAACAACTGCATTTTACATTTTCCGTTAACGCTCACAGAGTATTTTATTCCACGTTTCGGCTCTACTGACGAAAATTGGACGCCAAATAACGGTTATTCAAATTTTCCGAGAACTCCGTAACAAAAGTTTGTTTGGAATAGAAAAAAAACAGTAATTCCACTAAAGATACTCGAATAAAGGTAAATGTTTGTCTATTTTTCCTATTTCAATGTTTCTGAGTAGGGATAGTGTGCAGGAAATATATACACTGCCAGTAGCGTAATGAAAACCTCCTCCCGAGGGCATGTCTGGAAAATAAATCGAGTAAATTCACAAGCCCGATTTTTATTCCACTTACACAATCAGGTAATACGGACTACTAAATGTCACACGAAATTACGAACGAAAATGGATCATTACATTCTATCTGTGTGCCGAATTTCATTTTGCCATCCCGACAGTTGGATTTTGGCGTTATTATGTAGTAATTCCAGCTTATTTTGTACACACGGCGGCAGATCAACCTACCCAAACCTGTCAAATTTCTCCAATGAATATTGATTCTTATAACCAAACCATAAAGTTCAAAATTGATTGTAGAAATTTGACAGTTTTGGGTAGGTTGATCTGCCGCCGTGTGTACTCCGACTGGCAGTAGCAGGCAATCATTATTAGTGAGCACTTTAGTGCTTTGTAATTCTAGAAAGAAAGAAGTCCCGGTTTCGATTTCTGTCCCATGTTAATGTTTTCCGTTTGTTCTCCAGCCGATCACTTTGCTTTTTGCCTCTAGATACACTGACAAACGAACCATCTGAATATAACTTGAAGCGTGTAACTATTTTGGACGTTGGACACTTACTGAAATAGCAATGAATAATGACAATTATGACACATACTCTTATTGTCCTCATTAATTACAGTAAGTTAATATAAAGAATATTTAATTATATAATTATGTAATTAGTATCGTCAACTCTATTTACAGGTTTTGGTGAAAACAGCGCAATGGCAGATGGCATACAAGTTTTGTATTGGATTTATAATGAGTGCCGCATAATTAGATATATCTTATTAGCTACTCTAAAACTGCATAGCCGTCACGGTTATGTTATCAAATCTTATCAAAATTATTATATGTTGCACGGACAGTTTAAATTTATTTTTGAATTATTTATGTCAGGCAAACAAGCAAATTGCCTATAACTCTCACTAAAGTCCCACTGCTGGGCAAAGATCACCATAATTGAAATCAAGTCATCACTACAATTGCTGGGTATAATGGCTTAATCACCAAGCTTACCAAAGACTGGTTGGTGATCATCACAAACCCGTGCTATGCATTAAAAAATCCGAAACACACTTTGTCTGACCTGGGAATTGAACCCGGGACCTTCGGGTAAGGGGCCGAGCGCTTTGGCACTTGGCCAGCGAGGTGTTGTCAGGCAACAAACAATATACAAGACTAGTGGACCCGGCGGACTTCGTACCGCTTTGACAGTTTCCATCAAGTGATTCCCTGATTGAGTTCCCTGTGTGGTGCCGGGGTTAAAGAATTGCACCACCCCATCTCTTCCCGTGGGTGTCGTAAAAGCCGACTGAGGGAGCATTCCAGAGGATGGGCAGCAGCATCTTTCTGAGGTTACCCTTAACCTACTGCGATCGCCAACCCGCCTGCCAAGCGTGGCGATTACGGCAAATACCCCTCATATCCTTGGGGGAGGCCTTTGTCCAGCAGTGGACGTCTTTGGCTGAGATGATGATGATGATGATGATCAAGTGATTAAATTCTCTTAGGTTTCCATGACAACAAAAGAAACAAATCATTTTGTATTGGAAAATTAAATTGTCATTTTTAATATATTTATAGTGTGATTCCTCTGGGAATGTCTGGATAAAAAGTATCCTTTGTGTTATTCCAGGTTATAAACTATCTGTATGCCGAATTTTATCCAAATCCATCCATCCGTCGCAGCGTGAAGAAGGAACAAATATACAAGCATACACACAAACTTTCGCATTTATAATATTATATAGTAAGTAGGATGGTAAAATACATAGAGGGCCATATACAGAAAATGTATCAGTATGAAAATTGTACTCTCAATTCATAACAAAATCTAAACTTTTCCTTTGATCACGCTTAATAATAAGCATTTCCAATTAACCGAACAAATGTAAAAGTCACAAAGCGATAATATTTATAAAGACAACACCGAGTGCGCTAATCCAGCCAGCTTACACTAATGGCAAATTAATCTAATAGTAGACCAAGGGGCAAGGACCCCCGCCAGTTCTGCTTAACGAAACTTTTGTTCGTAAAAATATACTAATACTAGATACTAAAAACTTTAACAGGTGTGCAAGTTGAATGCGAGCAGCGATCAGCCCCCTGCCAAAAGATTATGTTGACGGGTTATTCCCAAACTACTTTAGAATATAATGGGAAAACATTTATTCAGTATCACCTTAGTGGACAAATAAAACATTCATAATAATATAAATTATACTAAATCTTCTCAGCATATGTCGTAGTATTTTAGTGATGCCATGACGCTGGTCTTCCGAAGATGCCCAGAAAAAAACTACACTAAATCTAAAAAACAGAGCACTGCTACTCACACTACCTAAATGATAGATGAGATAACTCAGATATTTTATTATTGTGTTCTGAAAACATGTTCTGAAACTACATTGGTTCCCAGACATTTCTAAAGAATTATTATTTTAAATATTGTATTTAATATTGCATCTTTCTCCACAGGAATACTTTGAAAACATCTTTCTTGTATTTATTATTCTCATGGAGTAGATTCATTTAGACGCACATTCAATTAGTGATGATTGCTAAACTGCTTTTTACAAAAAATGTATGGGTGATGAAATTCGACTCGTAATACGTTTAATTTTAATAGGTGTGACGAAAAGAGACTAATATCAAGGTGTGGCGAGATTCTGCTATGACGAATGTGGAACAAGCCAAATACACTTTGAGATTTTTCTTGCATGGATGGTAAAGTGGGAATAACCCATCTTGACGAAGTTTTGACAAGTCTGTGCGGATGGATATTTTCGGCTCGTCTGTCCACACAGCAGTCGGGTGAACGATCGGTCAGATTGCAAAAAAACTGACAGGAGAGCAGCGTTACGTCAAGTTACGCCCGAGCTTTGCAGCAACGTGGGTGACAAATTAGAACGACGCTTTACTAGAGGTTCGTTATCCAATACCGTTTCTACGTGACTGGAAGTTTCACCGTTACGTTGATACCGAGCAATGGATGCGATGTAGCGAAACCGTTGTGCTTACGGTTTCAGTTAGGAAAAGCTTTTTTGACTCTTTTTCTAACTGTGACCGACCACGAGGTGTGCCGCTCTGCTAAGGAGCATGTCGGAGTGCCTTTATCCGATAACGTCCAATTACACAGCTTTAGAAGAAAAAAAGAAACCTCGTGTACAAAAATGGTAGTCTATACAGCGATAATATACTATAATATGTATAATAATATATCTAAAATAATGTATAATAATATACATCTTTAGAAAAAAATAGTAGAGACTAGTTATTTAAGTTTAATACTATAAGCTTCCTACGTAGGTACGCTTTCTAATTAATTTGTGCCGCCATCGAAGCTTGGCGCTTGTTAGTCCTCTCGAGCTAGCTCCAGTTTATTTACTTAGACAACAAGCTTCGGCCTTTCGAAGATTCGATAATACCTCGACTCTGTGGTCTAGTAATTGAATCGGTATCAGACCCAGAAGGCCCGTGCAACACTTGCATAGTTATTTATTACATATTTATTTTTATAACACATACTTTTTCTTTCGTCTTTTTATGTCAATACTAGTGGACCCGGCAGATTTTGTACCGCTTTGACAGTTTCCATCAAGTGATTAAATTCTCTTTGGTTTCCATGACAACAAAACAAGCAAATCATTTTTTATTAGAAAATTAAATAGTCGTTTTTAGTATATTTGTAGTGTGATTCACGTGGAAATATCGGAATAAAAACTATCCTATGTGTTAATCCAGGTTATAAACTATCTGTATGCCGAATTTCATCGAAATCCATCCATCCGTTGCAGCGTCAGCGTGAAGAAGCAACAAATATACGAACATACATACACACAAACTTTCGCATTTATAATATTAGTGTTATTAAGATCGTAAAGAAGAAGATCGTTATCTTTGGCCTTAACATCTCAAACCGTCAGATGAAATGATATAATTTTTACGATAAAGTTCATTGGAATCGTCACCATTCGTTTAAAATAAAGTTGTTTGAAGAACTTTAACGCAAACTACTTAGTATATGGTACAGGTATCTAGGCAGGGGTTTAATAATAGTTTATGTATTTGCATACCTTTACAATAAAATATTTGTCTTTATACTAGACGTATCGATCAAGTAGCACCGGCCGTGGTGACGGGCTGCCTGACTATGATTTCTGTGTTAAGTATTTTGCGTAAAACTCCATTAAAAAAATAAAATGGAAGGCGAAAGTGTGGTTAAAGTGTTGTATATAGTTTTAAATGTTTCTAACCCTTTATGTTGTATACCTACTATTAAAACTTTCATGCAACACCGTATCGAAGTTCTACGAGAATCATGCAACGTATTCAAAACAGACTAAACTAAGATACGTTGCATACAGTAACGGTGTTGTTACTTGTTACAAACTTGAGCCACGGTGATAGTAGATGTATTTCTCATCTCAGCAACAACAAAGGGGTAACTAGGGTTACCAGGTCCTAAAATTCCAAAGTCGGACTCGGCATAAAATTAAGCTGCAGTGCCGGACTTTTGGCCCTAAATGTCGGACTGTTTTTTAAAAGCTATTAGTAACGTTTATAAACGGAAAGGTAGACATAATCGTTTGGCATTAACTTATTATAGCGTTGATATTGTTCGTCGCTGGCACGCTTTCACAGACAAAAAGCTTAATTAAAGCCGGACAGCCTTTACGTGTCCGGGCGGACACGTAATTTATTAACTATAGTTAAACTTTGTAAACAGCTATGATTTTTAACAGTACTGTATGGCATTGTGGAAATTGAAATTGGTTGTTGTTGTCCTTTATCATCATCAGCTCATTTTATGTCCCCACTACAGGGGCACGCACGAGCCTTCCCTATGGGTGGATAGGGAGAACTGGCCATAAACCACCACGCGCCCAGTGCGGATTAGTGGTTGTTAACAACTGCTAATGCAGCCGGAACCAACGGCTTTACGTGCCTTCCGAAGCACGGAAGAACTTGAGATGATACATTGGTCGTCACCTATCCGATGACCGGCCTTTGCAAAGTTGCTTAACCACAGCAGTCGCAGACCGGGCGCATTAACCACTGCGTCATCGAGCTCCCCCTGTCCTTTGTACTTTGTGTGTTTATTTGTAATGGAAAATGTCTTTCTATGATACGGCATTTTCCAAAGTTTTGGCGCTGTAAGAGAAAGGGAGAAAATAAAAACCCTTGCTGAGTTTCTTGTCGGTTCTTTTCAATACAAGGGCTCCCACCCTGTGTAGACTTACGTACCGATGGCATATCTTTTTTAGTCATGGGTGCTAGTTTGTAGGCTAAACTGAATAAACTATTTTGAATTTTGAGTTTGATTTGAGTCCGGACACGGTCTTAAATAGCCGGACATATCCGTCTAAAACCGGACACCTGGCAACCCTAGGTGCAACACCTCCGTAGTTTGGGAAATATCTTATCGTATTTGCGAACATTTCAAATTTCCACTTAGACTTATTCTACTTGTTAGAACGTTCGTATCTTGGAACAGGGAAAAACTTCACAGATGACTTTTATTATTTTAATTTTTGCATCCACAATGCTATGTAGTAACAAGAAAAAAATCAATCAGTATCAGGAAGCTCGAGCCCCACTCGAGTTGCCTGAGACTTGATGATTTTTTGTTAATATAATTTTATCCTAAGAAAGGTCATTATTATCACTAGCATATACAAGCGGCAGTGGGCAGGGCACATTGCTCGCGGAGCAGTCCTTGAGTGGCGAGCGCGTACCGGAAAGCGCAGTGTGGGCAGACCTCCAACAAGGTGGACAGACGATCTGGCGAAGGTCGCGGGAAGCCGGATGCGAGCAGCACAAAACCGGTCGTTGTGGAGATCCTTGGGGGAGGCCTTTGTCCAGCAGTGGACGTCTTTTGGCTGAGATGATGATTATGATGATTGGTAAATGTCCCACTACTTCCACTGCTAGGCTCAGACTCTTTTCCCTATCTTACTATCTTAATTTCTCTTTCTTGCTTCTTTTGTTTTTCATTCTTTTCTTTCTTTTCGTTCTTTTCTTTCTTTTCTTTCTTTCTTTTCTTTCTTTCTTTTCTTTCTTTTCTTTCTTTTCTTTCTTTTCTTTCTTTTCTTTCTTTTCTTTCTTTTCTTTCTTTTCTTTCTTTTCTTTCTTTCTTCTTTTTTCTTTCTTTTCTTTCTTTTTTCCTACCTTAGTTGTTAGGACGAGGTATGACCCACTACGCTTGCCCTATGGGGATTGGTGGATGGTAACACATCAATGTTACCAGTTAAATTGTATTGATATACAACTTGATTACTGACTTTGGTTTACTTTATCAGCATACTTATGTAATGTTTGTAATAATAATTAGCATCAACACGAAGCGGGTAATTAGTAACCTATTATATAATTTAACTTGTTGAGTCCTAATCAGAATAGCGGCGTTTATTAACGAGAGAGTGAGTAAGGTCGATAAGCTTCAGAATATTAGCAAATTGAAATTGTAGTGTTATTACGAGTATGATTACGCAGACTGTAGGTACTGAATATATTTTTTATAATAATAGTTTTGATTTATATAAATATTTTAGTAAACGGAATAAGCAATATAACAATAACGATTACAAATCAGCACCTTGTATATTTCAATTCTAAATGACTAGCGATTGCCTGTGAGTTCGTCTGCGTGACCCTGTAATATTTTCAAACGTAATTTCTAAACGGTGGTCGTGGGTACTACCCCGGTACTACAAAGTTAAATATATTTTTTTGATCCAAATAAACTTAAAAATAAGTACATACGCCTGCACATCAACCTATCCAAACACCTTTAATAAATCAAATTCCTTTAATAAATGTTCAACTATCAACATAAAGTTCAATGTGTAATAATGAAATTTCACAGTTTGTGGTAGGCTGCTGTGCAGGCGTGTTTTGAGTCGACCAAAAATGTTTACCTACTACCTATTCAATATATTATTCCTTAGCTGTTGAGAAGAATGAGTGCAAGAAACTGCACAGCTTTAATAGAAAAAAAAATACATTTACAATAACAACAACAACATTTACAATTTTACAAGAGGTCCGTAGATCGGAACTACGCTACCCATGTCAAGATATGAGTTTACATAGATATTTAAGTTGAATAAAACGATGAAGTATTGAAAGATATGTTGCGATTTATTGCGGGACATTGAAAAAAGTGACAGCGACTCTGCGACATAGAGAATAGATACAATTATCAAATTGATGGCAAATAGATTGAGGTGCGTTATGCCTAACAGTATGGCGTATTTTATCAACCTACCAAGTTTGCTGACTTTATACAAAGTGAGATTGCGATTATTAGTCAATGAGCGAAAGCTTTCAATTTTCCACTCCTGAAAAAAAATAAAATTTATAGATGGGCGGCTACAAACGCAACTAGGTACAGGCTTACAAACTTAGTTGCCAAATTCAGATCGTACCCCTTTGTGTATCTTTCAAATGAATTTGCGCGAGCTTTACTTACATATGAAATCGCATATGTAAATGAGCTTTTTGTGTTATTCAGTGGTATGCAAGTACAAAATATAATATTTATGAAATATTTTTAATGAAAATTTTTAGGGGAGGTCTCTGGTTCTTAAGTCTAGTCTTTAGTCCGGAACCTTGACAAACTGTGCTACTTCGAATAAATGCTTTGACATCGACGTGTTAGAATATTCCGAGTGACTTCTAATTCGAAAGGCAAACGTGATTAATATCAAAATGTCAGAATTATTGTTACCGGTTCAAAATTTGCACCCATGGAGTCCAAAGGTGGTTTCCGGCAATTTAAAAAAGTTAAGACTCTAGATATGCCATTGCCAGCGGGCTATGAAACGCCAAATATAAGATGACTGCTTCACTGAAAGTAACTCAATACTCGATCCAAAACCAAAATTCAAGATACTCGCAAAAATCTGCCGTATTATAATGGAATTGCACCGTCTATCGTATGTGAGATAAGCTTTGATCCTACAGAGCCACCCCGTTTAGGTCCTCTCCAACGCAAGAACGCGGCAGACCGAGGCAAAGATGGACGCATAGCAACCGAAAGAAAGAAAAGAAAGGGAAAAAGAAGTGGAAGTAATATAAGTGAGGCAGGTCTTTGCCCTGCATTTGGATAAAATTAGCAGTTGTAGTAATGATAATGTAAGAAGACGTAATTGCTATTCAATTCTTGAGGCGTTAGTAAATTAAGGACTGCCACAAATAGGCAGGGAACTATTCTTTATTAACTTTTTTGATATTATTCAAACAATCTAATCATTCAGAAAAAGGGTTTTAGACTACTTTAAAACTATCAATTAGCTACCAAGTTACAATTAAGTTGTTTTAAATTAGTAGTTACGAGGATCGGTACTTAATTGTCCGTCTACCGCTATACATGTGATTTATTCTAGTTTAGTGCTGAATATAATTTATTTATCAATAGCACAGTTGCAGTTCAACTTAAACATATCTTACTAGCAACAATAGTTACTGAATTGCCACTGCTTGGCTGGAAAGAAAATGAGAAAAGTAATGCCATTGCTGAGTTTCTTGCTGTCCCTTCTCTTCTCAATCATGAAGCTGCTTCATGTTTTCAATACACGCACAGATAAAAAATCGGACAAGTGCAGGTCGGACTCGCCCACCGAGGGTTCCGTAGAAATTTATGGGTATCGAAAACTATACATCATAAAAATAATTAAAAATTTGTTTAACCTTTTCACCGCCCAACTATTCTGCACGCGATGTCCCGCTGTACGCCAACGTATAAATGTATTTTAATAAAGTAGGTACAAAGAAGAACTTCTATAGAAGTGCTGGCGTGGGCGGCACGAAAATCTCGAACTTTTATAGAAGTTGTTGGCGGTAAAAAGGTTAAGCTTGTGCAAATGAAGCCCTTTTATACGATACCCCACATGACACCGCTAACATACTTCAAAATTTGGACCCCCGTTCCTTGCATAAAGACCCTGTTTTTTTTGTGATTACCTAATTAAATATGTATAGCTTTCAGATTTTTCCCTGTACTTGTACTCGTAGTATAAGACGATATTACTTGCCAAACTTTATAGTTCTAGGTCAACGGCAAGTACCCTATGAGTTTTGATTCCCTTGAGAGTGTCGAAATATAAATTTTTGCGACATAAACGACTGTTCGCGGCAGAAACGCGACGGTCTCATTCGCTCGTTTGCCCGCTCACTCATTAACTCAAAGATACGCCGCACAAACCGACGGCGGCGAGTGTGTTGCTTGAGCCGTGACGTGTAACGACGTGAGTGCCGATCCGCTAAGTTCTCCGCTCAAACCTGCTAGATTATTCTAGATTATCTCCTTCGAAAGCCTACCGGCCGGTACATAACCGCTTTGATAGTGCATTCAGCTCCAAGACCCAATTGCGTGGGTGAAAACCCCTTCATAAAGTGCGTGTGCGCGTGTGTATGTGTGCGCGAACTGATACGTACTATAGTTGTAAGTAGACATTATTAAGAAGAAGAGACTTCTACCAGCTCAGCTCCATCGCCACGACAATCGTAACGTGGCAACGCCATCAACGTCTGCTCGAGTTTCCCCAAAGTACCTACCAAGTAAGTCCCTTATTTCCCATACCAAATTCCCAAAGTCGCGTGTGATCGCCCTCAGCGGTCACATTTTCTGGTCCTTCGTAGCCTCAAACCCAGCCCCTATGGATAAGCAGTGCCCCTAAACGCAAAACCATATCAAATTTTTTCAAAAAAAGAAAATACCTACCCTCTCAAAAAAAAAAATCTTGTCTCCGCTCAAATTATCTGCCCATTTCGTACTTATATTCAAGTACCGATAAACTCAGCTCATGTCTAGGAGTACCACTCCTAGTTTGTTTATATAAAGTTCCTTCTCGATTCACACATTCCGGTCAAGCCCGGACTTACCTACCTATCAAGGTCACGGCGCTTAGCGACCAACTCACAAGTACTAACCTACGAGATTCCCGAAGTGTGTGGAATTGGATGTATTTATAAAATTATTTTTCATTTTAAGTGAAGTAAAGTACCTAGCTACCTATTTATTCGGTGTGTCCAATATAATTTAACAACATAAAAACAAAACATAATCTAATTTCATCATTCCACATTTCGTCTGTGTTTGATTGCATTGTTATTTATCGCTCATTAGGTTACATTTTAAATCGTCCCGTGTTGAAGTAGTCTATAAGTACCTATAGTCGCTCGGCTCGCCGCCTATAAGTACCTATAGTCGCTCGGCTCGCCGCCGCTGGCGCCGGCCGGCCGCTTAGCGTTGCGTTGAAATTATTCGATCCGCCTAGCCTAGCCCATCCGCTCAATAATTTTTAGATATTATCGTACACATTATTGTTAGTTATTTATATAAGTTTAGCATTAAATGTCCGTAAATCGTTTGGCGTAACGTAGCGTGTGGAGTAGCTTAACGCAAACCATCAAATCAAATTCACATACTTTTTTACGTAATTTTAGTTAACCATATTTTTTGTTTACTTACTCGATTGTTCTAACGAATTAGTGTGATATATAGGTACTTACCTTACGTACGGTTGCAATTTATTATATACCTACCTACAGGGTAACAATATTATTTTGTGTCTCATAATTATTTCTCATTAAGTAATTATAAAGTCGGTTCAGCACATTTGAAATTATACAGGGTGTCACATTACACATTTTCTGGTCTGGATATACAGGGTGTCAAAAAAAAGAATTTTTTCTTTTCCTTTCCTTATACAACTGCAATTAATACATGATTATTAAGTTTCGGCCCGCATATTTGAGTTATTTGCATCTGATTAATGCAATTGACACCGCGCAACTTTGGTAATATTTTTTTTATTTTGTTAACTTTTTGTTTAATTGCTAAATTAATTTTGGTCAAACATCCACTTCACCCGACAATCTCCGCTCCGCGCTTAACAGTCAATCCGCTCATTTACATCCGCTCAGTGCATTTGCTAAGTACATATACACATACATATTTATATTTTTTTTATTTTTGAAAAAAAAAAGCACAATGCCGACCAAGTCTCAAGCTGCTATTTTCCGGCAGGCAGTTAAGGCAATAGCTTTGCTCAGAGAGATTGCCACGGCAGTGCTCGCCAAAGATACAAAAAAATACTCACTCAAAGACTTCACTGCTCGCTACGCAAAGCTAGAGGAGCACAAGTGCAAACTGGAGAATGTGTTTTATGAGATACTAGACGATGAAGATCTCTCTGATGAGACAGAGTCACTATATACAAAAAACTATGAAAACGCGCTCATAGATTATGACGAGATCCTGGTCGCATTCAAGCAATTGAGTGTGACCTCAGCTCACGCAGAGGCTTCAGCTACGCCTCCAAATGTTCTGCCAAAAATTGCGCTGCCCAAATTCAGCTCAAAAATTGAGGATTGGCCTTCATTTATTGCAATCTTCAAGAGCCTCACGGACGACATGACGAACATTTCGGAAGCGGTAAAGCTCCACTACCTGCTCTCGTGCCTATCAGGCGAGGCGCGCAGTATGGTCTCCCACCTTCAGCTCACAGGTGATAACTTCGTCGTAGCTATGGAAATCCTAACCAGGCGCTACGAAAACCGCCGCGTCCTCATCGACCGCTTCGTAGATATTATCCTGGGGCTACCAAACATTCATGCCCGTTCTAATATCCGCGCGCTATTCCTGACTCCGCTCATTTCCGCGCAATGCGCTCTTAATAATTTAGATCTGCCCATGAAAGATAGTGATTATGTTTTTTTTTTGTTTCAATAGTAGTGCGAAAGCTTAAGGGTGAACTCCGGACCCTTTTCAAACGTAAGTACGGATCACGCCAGACTCTGCCCACTCTTAAAAATTTAATCGCGTTTCTCGAAGAACACGCGCGTAGTGTAGAGACGGAATGGGCTAGCCCAGGCCCCTCACAACCCAATCAGCCCTCACAAGTCAACCAGCCCTCGCCACAGCGTGGCCAATACCGCAGGCAGTCTCCCATTGCTTCTTCGCGAGGCCCGCCTCGGCAGCCCGCGTATCAGAAATTTCGGCCCGTGGCCCTGGCTAGTAGTCAGCCAGCTTATCGCACCCCAGCCCCAGCTCAGCACAGGCCGGTTTACTCAGCTCAACACTCAGCTCACGCCGCTAACACCCCCGATAATATGCCCTGCCCATTCTGCGCAGAAAGAGGGCACAAGCTCATCGCCTGCCCACGGTACAACGACCAACCAATCCAAGGTCGGTGGGACTTCATTCAGGCTCGCAACCGCTGCCGAGCTGCCTAGGCCCCCATTATGAAAATGAATGCAAGTCCACGCGGGCTTGTAAAGAGTGTGGAAACGGTAAACACCACACATCCCTACATCGTCCAGGTGCTCATTCTCCAATTCATTCGTCCGCTCATCTTCTACCTCCACATCTGAGAGATCAGCCCAGACAGCGCCCAGCTCACGAGTACGAACATATTTCGGCACACGCTTCACAGGTGACGCCACAGACTCCCAACAGCACACCTAATCACTCACGCTCGCCCAGTAGGTCACGTGTAGGTGGTCAGCAATGACTATCTACAATAACCGAACACATTGAACACGAAAATCAAAACACACACGCTCACACTCAGAACCTTCACACTCAGCAAATACACACTCAGCACATACACACTCAGCCCATACACAGACATCACAAGCCCACTCTGCGATATCAGCTCCAATAGAGAATCATAATTATATTCATTCTGCACAACGTGACAACCACGTCAACGTCACTAATCAACCCATATTATTACCTACCGTCTCGCTAAAAATAGCAGACGTAAATGGCAAGTTTCACACAGCGCGAGCCTTGCTAGACTGTGGTAGCATGCTAACGCTTATAACTCAGCGCATGGCTCGAATTTTAAATTTACCGCTCAACTCGACATCACTTAAAATCGCAGGAGTAGGCGACCACCACACACAAGAATCAAAGGCATCAATCACAATCGTATGTCGACCGATACATTATGACACACCTAAGATTACGGCTACAGCTCATATTTTGAAAAATGTTACTGGTTACTTACCATTGCAAAAGGTCCCACACATTGCGCGAGTGAGAGGGCCACCACCGATTCCTTTAGCAGATCAGGAATACGATACACCAGCTCCGATTGATCTCTTGTTAGGCTCCGACGTTCTCGGCCAAGTTCTGGACGGGACTAAGGTCTCGTTAGGCCGGGGGAAGCCCATAGCCTTCGGCACGATTTTTGACTTCACATTGATTGGGCCCATTGAGGACTTATGTGCAACACCGGCGAGTTAGTCAAACTCAGTTCACATTATCAGCTCACAACAAGAATCCGACGTATCTACACACGAAATTTGCAGGAGCCTTGAAAGGTTCTGGGAGTCAGAAGAACCCCAACCTCATATACAGACCAGCCCATTACAAGAGCAGTGCGAGGAAATTTTCCGCACAACAACCACTCGAGAAACATCAGGCCGTTATATGGTAACTTTGCCCTTTCTACCAGACGCGCCAACCTTAGGCAACACTCATGCTATTGCGTTACGTAGGTTTCTCAATCTTGAAAAGAAACTACAAGCAGATCCGCCCCTCCGCTCTAAATATGTTGACTTTATGAATGATTATCTTAACCTGGGACACATGTCACCTTGTCACCCAAGTACTTTCTCGAATAAGCCTCACTTCTATATTCCCCATCATGGCATCTTCAAGGCGGGATCAGATAAACTACGCACTGTATTTGATGGTAGTAGTAAAAGCTCAAATGGCGTCAGCCTAAATGATTGCCTACACACAGGTCCAGCTCTCCAACAAGATATTGTTGACATTATTATGTCTTTTAGGACACATCCCGTAGTTTTCAGTACTGACATCAGAATGATGTTCAGGAACATACTCATCCACCCAGACCAAAGACAATATCAACTTATTCTCTGGCGGTCGTCACCTGACTTGCCCCTGCTCACATATGCGTTAAATACCGTCACGTACGGTTTACGATCTAGCCCGTACCATGCCATCCGCACTCTGCTCCAATTGGCTGATGACGAAGGTCATCGCTACCCGCAAGCTGCTCAGATCATACGGCATTCAATTTTCGTCGACGATATACTCGGTGGTCATGGCTCTGTGGAGTCTGCTCAGGCACTCCAAACCGAGTTGATTAACTTACTGGCCCTAGGTGGCTTTCAGCTCAGTAAATGGACCTCAAACTCTCGCCAGCTCCTTGAACGGTTTCCAGATGACCAATGCGACATGCCTAAGGACTTAAACCTCAGCCCAGAATCGAACTCTATTAAGGTTTTAGGTATACAGTGGATTCCACAATCAGATGAGTTCACTTATCGCATTTCTCTTCCCTCACTCACCCGAGTTACCAAGCGCTCCATTCTCAGCACAGTAGCATCGCTTTATGACCCCAATGGCTGGGTCACCCCAGTCATCTTCCGCGCAAAGCTTCTCTTACAGAAGTTATGGCTTATGAAACTGGAATGGGACGAGCCCACACCCGATGAAGTTCATACAGAGTGGCTGCACATTTCACAAGATCTTCCTCAACTCTCAAGTATTCGCTTACCTCGGCACATTTGCAAATATAAGTCCACGTCCACCTACTCGCTTCACGGGTTCGCGGACGCATCAGAAGCTGGTTTTGGCGCTGTAGTTTACCTTCATGAGCTCGATGTCAGTGGACAGGTCAATGTACACCTAGTCATTGCCAAGTCAAGGGTTGCGCCTATTAAGACTCGCCTCACGATTCCCAAGCTGGAACTATCAGCTGCAGCTCTTTTATCACAGCTCATGACTCGAGTGTCAACTGAATTGTCAGCTCACATTACTATAAGCGCACATATCTGTTGGTCAGATAGCACAATAGTTCTAGCGTGGCTCAACACGCCCTCTCATCGACTCCAGACATTCGAGGCCAATCGAGTGGCTAACATAAAGTCTAGTCCGACCAGCCCCACGTGGAGACATGTTCCCACGAATCTCAACCCTGCTGACTGTGCAAGCAGGGGAATATCAGCTCACGCTCTTTCAACTCATGACCTCAGGTGGTCTCCCAGCTGGCTTAAGCAGCCTCCTCATACCTGGCCCAAGATGCCAATCGCTTTAGGTCACCATGCTTTACCAGGCCTTAAGCCACAAAAGGTGCCAGCTCATATAGCGCTTCCTGATCTGGACCATGAGCTGCTTACTCGCTTCAGCTCTCTTGACAAGCTCGTTGGAGTGACGGCTTGTATCAAGCGCTTTCTTTTTAATTGCAAACATACGCACAACGTACGGCGCTCTGGCCCGTTGACAGCTAGTGAGCGTAGGGACGCTGTATTATTCTGGGTCCGCTCCGTTCAACAGAATGAGTTTGCAGAGGATCTTCATCGTCTTCAAACTGATAAACTATGTACCAACAGACTCCAGCGTCTCTCACCATTCTTGAAAGACGGTCTCTTGAGAGTTGGTGGTCGCCTCTCTCATGCGTCAATTAGGTACGATGCTCAACATCCACTCATTCTACCTAGCTCTAGCCCACTCGTAGATCTCATCATTGACCATTATCACATAATACACTGCCATCCTGGTGCGGATACTTTACATGCTATTCTCCGCCAGCAATTCTGGATACTATCCGCTCGGCGTGCGGTCCGACGCCGGGTATTTAAATGCATTAGATGTTTTCGATGCCGCGCTCAACCTACAGCCCCATTCATGGGTGACCTTCCAGCGGACAGGGTTAACCCTCAACCGACCCTTTAGCCAAGTCACGACTGACTTTGCTGGACCGTTTCTCGTTAAGTCTAGCACGTTACGGAACGCTAAACTTTTAAAGGCGTACTTTTGCATATTTGTGTGTCTCTCAACGAAGGCCGTCCATTTGGAGGCCGTCTCTGCTCTTACCACGGAAGCCTTTCTTGCGGCGTTACAACGATTCATCTCGCGGCGCGGTACCCCGGTTCTAATTAGGTCAGATTGCGGCACAAATTATGTAGGCGCTAGAAATCATCTCATTGAAGTTCAGAACTTCCTCTCTACAAATAATGATGCAATCACACACAAACTTGCCAACCAGCACGTAACCTGGTTGTTGAACCCCCCCAAAGGGCCTTGGTTCGGTGCTTTACATGAAATTAATGTCAACTCTACGAAACAGTTGCTTTATCGCGTAGTTGGTGAACAACACCTTACTTTTGAAGAATTCAGCACACTTCTGGCACGAATCGAGGCTGTACTCAATTCTAGACCCCTCTGCCCACTTTCGTCCGACCCCTCGGACTTTGAACCCTTAACTGCTGGTCATTTTATTATTGGCCGTCCGCTCACAGCTCTGCCCGAGCCGTCTTTTAATGACAGGCCATTATCCGCTCATAGACGTTTTCAGCTCACACAAGCCCTTTCTCAGCGCTTTTGGATACTGTGGACCAGATCCTACCTCCATACCCTTCAAACCCGCTCTAAATGGCTCTCCCCCTCCTCACCTCCTCAAGTCGGCGAACTCGTGCTCATCAAAGACGATGACCTGCCACCGCTCCAATGGAAACTGGGTCGAATTACCCGCACTATACCTGGCAAGGATGGAGTGATCCGAGTAGTGGATCTGGACACAGCTCATGGACATCTACGCAGACCTGTGCTCAAGATAGCCAGGTTGCCATTGGATTCAGCTCAAGAGGAGGGTCTACCTCGGGCCCCCCAGGATGTTCGCGCCAGAAACGCGACGGTCTCATTCGCTCGTTTGCCCGCTCACTCATTAACTCAAAGATACGCCGCACAAACCGACGGCGGCGAGTGTGTTGCTTGAGCCGTGACGTGTAACGACGTGAGTGCCGATCCGCTAAGTTCTCCGCTCAAACCTGCTAGATTATTCTAGATTATCTCCTTCGAAAGCCTACCGGCCGGTACATAACCGCTTTGATAGTGCATTCAGCTCCAAGACTCAATTGCGTGGGTGAAAACCCCTTCATAAAGTGCGTGTGCGCGTGTGTATGTGTGCGCAAACTGATACGTACTATAGTTGTAAGTAGACATTATTAAGAAGAAGAGACTTCTACCAGCTCAGCTCCATCGCCACGACAATCGTAACGTGGCAACGCCATCAACGTCTGCTCGAGTTTCCCCAAAGTACCTACCAAGTAAGTCCCTTATTTCCTATACCAAATTCCCAAAGTCGCGTGTGATCGCCCTCAGCGGTCACAACGACCGTATTTTTTTTCCGTTAACTTAGAAGTTTGATTTTTTCACAGCTTCAAGGGACCGCAGACCTGAGTATATTGGTTGGTTTTAATTTGGTTGGTTTTGGCTGGTTTTAATTTCAACTCGATACCTCCACGCGTTCCCGAGATAAAGGGTCTTGACAGACAGACAGACAGACGGACGGACAACAAAGCGATCCTATAAGGGTTTCGTTTTTTCCTTTTGAGGTACGGAACCCTAAAAGTAGTAAATACAAGGCTTCAACAAATTATGTATTGATCGAAGGTACAAGGCCTCGCGCTCTGTAAAACCCCAAAGTGACGTAGAGATCTTCAAAAAAACTCAATATTTTTTATATATCTGGGTAAGCACTCACTTGGCCTACATCTCACGTGATGTTAAGTGATGATAGGGCCAAAGGGAAGCGCACATCAACCGAATTCCTCAACTATTGAGGCACTGGCTATCTTAACTCTAGCTGCCGGAACACAACAATGCTACAAATATTGATGTTACGGAGACATATCAATAAAATGGTGGTAGCTAGCCAGGTGGAGAAACAAGCCCTACCACCAACCAAACCGAGTACACAACATATGCCCCCGCTGGGATCGAACCCGGGAGTTCTAGGTCTGAGACTGGAGGTCTTAATCGCTAGACCACGCACTGCGGAGAGGCTAAGACTTTAAAAAAAAAAATTTACCGATCTGCAATCAGCTCTGGAGCTATAATCAGATTGGTTGTTCATTTCGGTATTAGTTCGAGCTTATCCACATCTATAGGTCACGAGTTTTGCAAGCAATTGTTTATTTTAATACATTAATTTGTTGACACGTCCGACCGCGATGGCGATCATTGAGATCAGTTTCTTCTTTATTTTTCTTACTTCTGAAAGAGTACACAGTCGTAATGTTAAGGACATCTCCTGGTCACTATTGACAATATCGTCGAATTCCTTCTCAGGGAACATGACATCAGGCTCAAAATTCTCAAGGCTCAGGCTTTGGAAAAACATGATGTTTGATGTTTTCCTATATTATAATTGCGGTTCCAGCATGTGATGTCCCATCCGGGTGATTGGTGTAGTATACATCACTACCTTTGGACCTAAGGAATTGGGCATACATATATTGGGCTATTAGTGTCGTTAGGACAGGCTTAAACTGAATAACACATTTTGAAGTTTTGTATTAAATATTATGTTTTTAATTATGTAGTACTTGTTTTTACAAATTTTAATTAAAAAAGCTATTTTTAATAGTGTTCTGATCATCCCTTTGTAAAATTGTACACGGATTTCGGAGAATTAATTTGCGCTACGTCAATGTTGGATGGGTAAATACAATATTCATTTGATACATTTCACCGTTTATTGTTTATCTATTTATAAACAACAATAGTTGATTGGATTGTGGACTTCATTTGTCTTTTCTAATGGTTTTTTATTTAATGCTTGTTGTATTGTTACTGTTTTCTGTGCCTATTTTTGTACATTTAACTGAATCTATCGCTTTCAGAAATGTGTTTGCAACAGCACATAACTTACAATTTAAGTATTGTCTTGTCTAATCAGTGGCTTAAAAGTAACTAAGATTCTATAAAAAAAGTTAATTGCATTATAGCTTTTGTTGTACCATCGTGTAATCCTAATAAGGTACTAGGGTAGTGGCACCCACGTGGCACCAGTGGCTGAACCTTTAAGACCAGTGTTCAACACAGTTTTCGCCGCCAAAAAATAACAAAGATTTTCATTTACATTTTACTGGATGACTGTTAAGAAGCAGGTATCAAATTTAATTGTTGCGAAAGACTAAAATCAGTTGCTGACAAGTTGTTTTTTAATAATTAACCTTTTCACCGCCCAACTATCCTGCACGCGATGTCCCGCTGTACGCCAACGTATAAATATATTTTAATAAAGTAGGTACAAAGAAGAACTTCTATAGAAGTGCTGGCGTGGACGGCACGAAAATCTCGAACTTCTATAGAAGTTGTTGGCGGTAAAAAGGTCCTTTGAACAACATGTCGATCTCTGGGTCGCGTCGAACACCAGAGCCAGAACTAATTAACCCAGGGTATCCTAGCGCAGGTTCTGCTCTCTCACAATGTCTATATACTACCACGCTAAAAATTGTAAACTTATTGTATTATGTGTGACTATTGTGACAGAGAAATAAATTGCTTTTATTATAATTCTCTTTATTTATTTTCTTTTTAAAAACTGGATTTTTACAATATTTTAATATAAAAACAATAAAACATTATAAACACCTAATCCTAGAGTACCGCCAGCAGCGGGGCAGGGCCCAAGCTACCGGTGGTCAGGGCTGCAGAGTGAGGAACCTCCTGACAATACGTGCCGTGTCAAGGAGTACTGCTTTCTGAATCTGACCCTTGATCCAACCATCAAGCGAGAGCATCTTCTTCAGTGTTGGTCGAGGCTCTTCGCTATCAGACCGTTCGCGAAACGACTATCGGGACAATGATCGTCGAATCAACATTCCACATGGCGGTCACCTCGTGAGCCAAGTCAAGGTACTTGCTGAGTTTGCCCTTCTCAGCTTTCCCGAGGTTCTCGTCATGCAGGATGGTGATTTCAACGAGCACCGCCCGACGTTGAGACCGGTCTACCACCACGATATCAGGCTTACTGGCAACAATAGTCCTGTCCGTGATGATTGACCGGTCCCAATAGAGCAATGCACGACCTTTCAAGAACGGGCACCGGTGCGTACTATTACTAGTACCACAACCCTACGTATATTATTTAAATGAGGTAGTTGCCATAAATAAACAAAAAAAGTAATTTTATGATTGAACGAGGTTTTTCTTTTTCCATTGTAGAAAATGAGAATTAAATTAAATTCCGCGTATAAAAGCTTTATCAGAACTGTGAAGGTAATACTCGGTCCGGATGAACGTTTCACAGGAATCGGTGCGCTGCGCGGCAGATTTGCAGTTTTCATTCCTAGAAAAATGCTGTAAATATAATTACGCTGGAAGCTTTTCCACGAATACAGGAGATGGGTTTTACAATCTAATGGAAAATACGAAATAAGAAATAATAATGGAAATGTTTTGAAATTATGATATAAGTATATATATTTTCTATTTTTATTTATTACCACATAAAGAAAAATTACATTTGCCTTCTAATAATAAGTAACATTAGAAAACCACGAAGGATTGTAACAATACTATTCATAGCTTAGTCGAAAACAATCCATAATTTAAATAAGCACAAAGTAACTGGGTTACAACTATAAAAGAGTGAGTTAGGTACATTATGTTTTGACATTGAAATAAAAATCTCTTAATTTATGATTAAGATTCATATAATTTTGTTGACCAAATCCGCAGGCCGTTCATTAATATGATTTTATGATATGATCGGGATAAAGTCAAAAATAAAGTAAACAGCCTATAACGGTCCCACTGCTTGAAAAGGCCTCCATGTGATTTGCACATGCCCACCATATTATAGTGTCGATACCCAAAATATTAGGTCCTTACCTATGAAATTGGAGTTTTGTATGAAGATTTTTTATAAAATTTTATTTTTCATAATAACGTTTTTTTAATTTTCTTACCATCTATTTATTTTAACACTATACAAATTGTAGAGAAGTGAGTTTGTTTCACTAGCTAAATATAGCAGACAAAAAAAATCAAGTCCTTTCAAAGCAACAATGAAACAAAAGGACAATTCCGCGAATTAAAAAGTTAGTCAGTTTAAAAAAAAAATTGTGCGATAAAGACACAAAATTAATAATCTTTGTTATAGGTACTGAAGCCTAAGTAACATAGTCCTAATTAAAGGTGTATAATAATATTAACAACCGGTATTGACTTTTAGAAGTAATTCACCTATTAATAAGTGAGAAAAAAACTCCAATTTCATAGGTAAGGACCCATTATTAAATAAAAGCAGCTCATTCCATAATTAAAAAGCGAGTCGTTCGAAAAACACACGTTTCAGGTTTTATAATTAATCAAAAATGTATAAAACTAAATGCGTACAAAATGTTGGTAGCACTCATGCACAAATAATAATTAAACAAGTTATGTCAATGCTATCGATGTGAGGGATAAACTCCACGCTTTGATTGCAAATATTAATTATTCCGATTCAATAACGTCATGTTTTAATTTTAATGTGCTTCTGTCCATAAAGTACTAGGCTGCTTATTAAACATAATTGGTGAACTGTAATACGGGGTTAAGTAAAGTAAATAGACTATTATACTGTCCTAATCCTAAGAAAAGGCCAAACATTATTCAAATCAAGTCATATTATTAATAGCGTAAGCCGATTTTTGTCCCAGTGATTATGGGACGATAGCTGCACAAAAATCGGTTATGGTCTCATTTTAAAGAGTTCCAGCCGTAGATGTGCAGAAAAACAAAGACACCTGTCATAGGTTTCGAAATTCCTAAAAAATCTGTTTAAATAAACGCGAAGTTTTACGGGCGACCCATTAGTCACTATATAATGATAACAAATGCGATATAAAAAAAAAACTTTTTGTTTGACCTGGGGGTTGAACCCAGGGGAAGGGGGGGGGCGGTTTTTAAACAAACTAACTCTCACGCTATGATATTAATTACAAGTGCTTCTTTTTCTCATATTCAAAGTTACTGGTAACTCATTTTTGACACTTTTGACTTATGTAAGTACCATACTTAAGAATTTGAGGAGCTCGATGGCGCAGTGTTTAACGCGCCCGGTCTGCGAGTGCTGAGGCTAAGCAACTTTCGCAAATTTTATCATCTCGAGCTCCTCCGTGCTTCGGAAGGCACGTAAAGCTGTTGGTCCCGGCTGCATTAGCAGTCGTTATCAACTACCACCACTACCAAAAATGCAAAAACTATTATATTACGTCATAGCGTATTGTTATTTTTAATTTCGAAATCACCCATGAGATTCTAAAATCGCCCCCAGGACCGAGGCGTGGCTGCGAGAATGTAGGGTAATATTGATTGCAGTACCAGATTGCCACATTGTTAGGTAGCTGCTCCTATGTCCAAATGTCCCCAGCGTCCTAGGCAGTCCAGACTAACTAGCTCCGAGATTATCCCGTAGGCTTAGATGTTAAGTCGAGATCAATAGCGGTTTCTATGTAACAATGGATACAAAAGTACCCCGGTTTATCGTATCTATCAGTTTTGATCAAACTTCCTGCTAATGAAAGCTTTTTATTTGGAGAGATTTTGCTAATTGCCTCAGACGGCATTTTCAGCTTCACCGGGTTTTTTTGGGGGCGGCGAGAAACTTAAAGGGTTCCTGAAAAGTTTTTTATTTTGAGAGAGATTCCTGTTTGCCTCATACGACATTTTCAGCTTCACCGGGTTTTTCGGGGGCGGCGAGAAACTTAAAGGGTTCCTGAAAACGTTTTTTTTTAAGAGAGATTGCTGATTGCTTCATACGGCGTTTTCAGCTTTACCGGGCTTGAGCTTCACCAGGCTTGTCCTGAAAACTTGTGAAACGAATCACGTTCCGAGTTTTTCTAGAGGGAACGGCAACACGCACTAGTGCGTGTCCCCGTGCCCTACTAGATTCTCCGAGGGGTTCAGATCGGATCAGGGAGCGGAACAACCCGAGGGCGCCTCTAAAGACTCGGCGTATAATCTTAATGTGTGTAATCTAAATGTGTAGTGGCGCAGTGGTTAACGCGCCCGGTCTGCGAGTGCTGAGGTTAAGCATTTTCTGCAAAGGCCGGTCATCGGATGGGTGACAAAAATGTATGATCTCGAGCTCCTCCGCAGTCGTTAACAACCACCAACCCGCACTGGGCCCGCGTGGTGGTTTATGGCCCGTTCTCCCTATCCATCCATAGGGAAGGCTCGTGTCCCAGCAGTGAACATAAAATGAGCTGATGATGAAGATGACGATGATCGTTGCAAAGAACGCGTTACCACGGCGACCGGCGGCGTCAATGTCAATGATCTCTTTGAATATTTTCATAACAAAGATAAGTGACGATCACCTACCGTACGATACAATAAGTAGGACTCGTGATAGACAATGTTGTGACTCATTATCGGAAGAGCAATGACTTCAGGGGGCTACTATCTTTACCGTAGTATCGTCTCCACTACTAGAAAAAGGTTTAATGAGTCTACAATGCAGACTTATCAAAAAATGGACGATCAATCAAAAATATTAATTTTCATCTCCCTACTTAACACTAGCTTAATTCTAGACTCAAATGTAAACGTTAGAAAACAAAATTGAATTGATGATTATAATGATTTTTTCAGTAGTCGTCAACATTGAAGAATGCAATTCAATTTCATAGCCAATGTAACTGTAAAATCCCCAATTATATCCCCGTAATGGTTTACTCTGGCAGGCTTCATTGCGTAATTAGCTATCGGCAGTCTGCAAAACTCCAGTTATTAAAGCCATTGGATGCCGACTATCGATTTTATATCGGGATACATACAAAATTCAGCTTTTACGAAGCGTGTTGTTTAAGCGCCTGTTAAAATGATACGCCCCGGTTTCAGTCCGTTCAATTAGAAAAGGAATTTATTTGTAGTTGAAATGTGATAATAGCCTTGCATTAAAGACGGTTTAAACTTTACACTGTTGTACTCTGGCTTTTCAACATCAACATCATCATCATTTCAGCCCGTAAACACTTACTGTTGGGTTTAAGTCTCCCCTTTAAACGCCAACTTAGCCAATCCCGTGCGAGCCTC
Organism: Eudonia lacustrata; assembly: GCA_947562085.1. Taxonomy (NCBI): domain Eukaryota; kingdom Metazoa; phylum Arthropoda; class Insecta; order Lepidoptera; family Crambidae; genus Eudonia; species Eudonia lacustrata. Next base: position 12,170,063 of record OX387325.1, on the reverse strand, counting down.
ATCCACTGCCCTCCGGCCACCCTGACGTTATCATCATATCTCCCGACAGGTGATCTGCCTCGGGGCCGCACTCTGGACTCTACATAGCTATCTCTTTTCAACATGAAAATGAAATAACTTTTTAAACTATCATGGTAACTTATATTAGAATAAATATTATTAACGGGATTATTACCATGTTTATTGTAGTGTTTGAGTATCCGATATTTCGGCACAGTTGCAGTTACAGTTTTTAAAAAAGTAGCTCAATGTCTACGTTCACCAAAAGACAGCTTTCCCATAGAAAAGCCCGGTGTGTATAAGATCGATTGCAGCTGTGGTAGCTCCTACATTGGTCAAACAAAACGTACAGTAGCCTGCCGAATTAAGGAGCATATCAAAGCTGTAAAGAATAACGATACGCAAAAATCGGCCATTGCTGACTGAACATTTGATCCAATCGGGTTCTAATCACTGGATTGAGTTTTATAACCCCCAGATAATTTCAACAGAACGTCACTACATACCTAGATTGGTTAGAGAAGCGATTGAAATTACAAAATACAAAAATTTCAATCGCAAAGATGGGTTTAAATTGTCGCGTATCTGAAATCCAGTGATTAGCCTATGTAGAGACCGCAAAAAGAACAAAAGTGCCGTTTCGCGATCTGATACGGTCAGTGTAGTGTGTCGAGAACAAGTTCGAGTGAATAGTGACTTAGGAGCCAGTAGTACGAGTATTGAGCGCAAAAAACGACTAAGAAAGAGGGTAGATCGTTTTGTCTGCTCATAATCACCCCACCCGCAATAACTTCAGTACATCCGTGATCATGGCGCATGCAACTGTGCCGAAATATCGGATACTCAAACACTACAATAAACATGGTAACAATCCCGTTAATAATATTTATTCTAATGAAAATGAAAATTAATAAAATGAGCCTTACCCGAACACGTTGGTCCGTTGAAGGTGGGGGTGGTCCAATGAATGGAATGGTGGGTTTTAGACTGCTATCGACAACCGGGACCAACGGATAAACATACTTTCTGAATAATGGATAAAAACCTTTTTTTAATCTTTAAACGTTTTGGGAGCTTTCCTTTTTAGGGTTCGTACACCAGCACTGCACCTTTTTTTTTTTGAGTGAGATTGCTGATTGCCTCGAAGGGCATTTTCAGCGTCACCGGGCTTTTTTTGGGGGCGGCGAGGTACGTAAAGGGTACCTCAAGCCGTGTGAAACGAATCACCTTCGGAGGTTTTCTAGAGGGAACGGCATTACACACTTAAAAGTGCGTGTCTCCATGCCCTACTAGATTATCCGAAGGGTTCGGATCGGATCGGGGAGCGTAATAACCCGAGGGCGCCTCGAAAGCCTCGGACCTTGGCTCGGGTTGACCGGGCCGTGGTATAGAGCGCGTGTGAACCGGTTCTTCGTACCCTTGTTCTACGAGTACGGTGTCTTGGGCCTAAACTAGTGTGCATGTTTAGTGTATTCTGTAAATATGTAGTGGCATTTAGAGGACCGGGCGGGCCCAGCACTGATCATGGGCCTAACGTGCTTTCTGAAGCACGAGCTGTTAATAAATTCAAATTGATTTTATGCATAATGCGGACATTATGCATAAAATCAATTTGAATTTGTCTGCACATCAATTGTTTAGAATACAGGACCACCTGAATTCTGTTGTGCAGCGAATTTCAGGATGTACCGGGTGTAGATGACACAGATATAAGTTAAAATACTTTATCTTTACTTTATGACCTGTACAAACATCTATAGAAATCATGTTGTATGTGTAATCAAGTATTTTTTTATGAAGTGCATCCACCCAAAATTTATTAAAATTGTATTTGTTCGACAACGGAAAAGCGCATGGCCTTCGTCTCATCTGATCTTTATTAAGCAGCAATAAGGGTGAATGTAACACCGTTCTTATCTATATACGAGTATTAATACGTAAAGCAAAAACTTTGTACCCCTTTTTTACGAAAATTGCGCGGACGGAGGAGTATGAAATTTCGCACACTTATAGTTTATATAGAGTAGGTTATCCGAATGTTAATATTTTTTTTAAATTATTCATAAAAATACATTAAATCAATAAAACAAACATTACACACACTACCATGTATTTGACACACACGTATAATTTATTTGACACACACGCATTTAAACTCTTTTCAAAAATTTCAAATAAGGAAGAGGAGCGGCCGAAATCTGTCAATGCCAATCCAAACTCACATTCTATCTTTTTTAATTTTCCATTGCTTGGGATACAATCCGTGCAGCCTTAATAAAATTTACGGTCGAATTCCGACCACTGGGCGACTACTAGTCTAATATAATTATCGTTGACTCTTATATCGGAACAACGCTACAAACATTGATGTTAGTAGCATCGTGGATTTGTGGTTCTAACAAACACATTGATGGAGTGAAACGAAGACGTCATAGCTCGCTCTCTAAACCCAGATCCCACACATAAAGGTTACCAATATCCAAGAATTCCCTTTGCAATACTATACGATCGTAGTGTTGCTGACTAACACAAGAAATTGACAGATGCTGTTTCGCAGAACTCGAGAACCAACCTCCTTGTTATCTTAACTTTGTGTTTCAAATACAAACGGGAGATACAAAATCATGCTGCACTGAAGCTCTCTCTATTGTTACTGAAGTTAAGAAAGTTGCAACCGGTAACGAAAATACATAACAGGTATCATATCGGTAAGTAGGTGTATTTTGCATTTCGGTTCCTGAATACCGATTTTTCAATGAGTACCGGTATAGGTAGTACCTCAAAATACCGGTACTCACGAGGGTTCGTATAATTTTTCGCCGCCATGCGCCAGTACCAAAATGACGGTGTAAAGCTATTTTGGCGACCAAACTCCATTGAAAGGAGTAAGTTAAACCTTTTTCTTATTAGTTTACGTCCCAAGTAACAAAAGTTTCTATAACCAAGGCATTTTATAACAGTGATATAGTAGACCTATAATGGTAATCATTGTGACTGCTTGTACCATAAAGGTTTTTAACAGAGCGTTTTGCTTCTATAAAATTAATGAGCATTTAAGTTCTATTATTTTGCTTTAAGAACGCTTACAGGACTATACAAGAGAATCATTAAAGTGTTGCACTGTTACAGATATGATAAATACGATTATGGTACTATTTAGTACTAAAGACGACCATAATGACAGTTTTGTGTATCTATTTTGCAATAATAATGCGTGAAAATTACATTTACATTACTAATATTGTACCTGTCGAAAACACTATTACAGGATATTGATCCTGTAAAAATTGCAAATAGTTGCACTATTAAAGTACCTTGCACAACCATTACGTAACGTTATATCTTCTTACAAGCTCCCTCAACTTCGCTATGGAGCCAATTCTGTAAAAATCATGATACAATGCATAGCCCGGGTGTGTGATCACCAACCCGCATTTGGCAAGCGTGGTGATTAAGCCATTACCCATCAATTGTAGCGTACTATGTGGTAAATTGTTTTGATTGCGTGACATTACAATAATTTTTTTACTCAATGGTGGTGTGACAAAAAGCGAGGAACGCGGAAGTGTTGTACTCCCACTTCTAAACTAGCTCCGTTTAGAGACCGTGCTTCAATTGTTAATTAAGTTTTTCAAGGTTTCACTATTTTTAAACTATGGTCATACATACTTTATTTTTTAGTTCAACATTACCAGAAGTAGAAAAAAAATCAACCTGTCTGAGTCAGCTCGAGTGGGAACGCCCCCTGGATTACCGGTCCAATGATCTGACCGCTGATTTTTTTTTGAGAGAGATTGCTGATTCTCTCAAACGGCATTTTCAGCGTCACCGGGCTTTTTTGGGGGCGGCGAGGTACGTAAAGGGTATATACCTCAAGCCATGTGAAACGAATCACTCTTGGAGGTTTTCTAGAGGGAACGGCATCGCACACTTAAAAGTGCGCGTCCCCGTGCCCTACTAGATTCTCCAAAGGGTTCGGATCAGATCGGGGGCTGACCGCTGAGCTACCAAGACCCCGGGTATCCAAGAGTCGTGGGTTCGATTCCCACTCAAGCTCCCTGAGACTGATTGATTTTATTCTATTGCAATTTTGTCTCAATATAACGTATACTAAAAAAAGATTATAAGTAATATTAGATAAGAACTAGGTATTAAGATAATATTCGCACTACCAATACAATGCAAGTGCAGGTGCAAGTCAAAACATACTGACATTGGAAATTTTGTCGTATGAAGAACAGTACAGTTCAATTTCAAATATCAGTATGTTTTGACTTGCACCAGTATTGTATTGGTAGTGCGTATATTAGGTATTTAAAAAAAAGTGTGAATAGTGTAAAAGAGGATCCCCCGCAGCTTAACAACATAATCACCAAAACATAATCTTTTTAATTTATCTTCAACAGATTCTTGTTGTTATGACTTTTTTATGGTTGTGATGATTGCTGGCGAGCCACATTGCTGAACGATGACGTTGAAGCAGCAGTAGGGTAAAGCCACCAAAGAGTACGAACTACCAAAGAGTACGTATTCCCATACGAAGTTCTATTTTACCTATTGGCAAACACACATTCATGGGAATAATAAATACTACGTATCATATTGACTCCATGCGCACGTTATGTCACCGGCAAGTAGTTGCTCACAAATTTAATTATTTTCAATTATTAGCACTGCGGTACACTTTGGTAGAGCGTGCTCTTTGGTAGCTTTACCCTAGCATCAAATCGAACAAGGTGCTAAGTGCGTTTTCCCCCCATTCGAATACGTTAACGCAATCTGTGTCTGTGCCATCGTCGGTACTTTAGAAACGAATAGAACGAATTCAAAACAGTATTTTTTGTAAAGTCTCATCTTGAACACGGACCTCTTGAATTCGAAATTCGAAATGTCTCTCCGTTTGATTTGAGAATAAAGCTGACTGCCGTAGGAAATTGTGGTGAATTTCTCTTTCAGAGAATGCTTTTAAAGCTTTGGGGCTTTGGAAATACTAAACATTGGTTTTAGCTCACTGAAATACGGGAAACCAAATGAAACGACTCTGTGTTTCTCACAACATTTGTATGCACATTGAAAATAGTAAAACAGTACAGTTCAACATCACAGTTAGTTCCTTATCAGCTACTTATAAATTCTAGAATATTTACATTACACCACCTTATCGCATTTCTCTCAAATATTTGGCATCCAATACCTCGTGAAACCGTGAAACAAATAACGTGACACTATCATACATTGTTTTTTCAAGTTTATGAGAACATACACATTGAGATGAAACTTTATATACAGCGCTTATTTTTACATTTTATTTAAGCCAGACGTTTCGAAACCCCACTTACGGTGGCTATTCATATAAAAAAATCCTGGACTGGCTGACTCTTGAGAGTTGAAACTACTGAGATATAATTTCATTATAAAACGTGAATAAAGGTCACGTTCAAAACGTTTTTAAGTTCTGTTTGAATGCTGCTGTTGCCTCTATCTTCCATAATTAATGAATTTTGGTTTGCGATTTTTATTTACAAAAGTTAGGCAACGTCAATTTTAAATCAGGTTTTAATTTAGTTCACATTTTGGAATAAGTACCTAATTTTAGTAATAGTTTAGGTCTATGTTTGGACGGAGACTTAACATAGACCAAACTTATTGTCAGGCGAAAAACTGTATAAATACATATTGTTTTCTAAAGTTTACGCGAACACTACACATTGAAATGAAACAACTTTTACGGATCTACTCGCGTTACTTATTTAATGTTTATCCTGCCGTTTCGATCCCTTTGCAGGGTCCGTAGTCACAGTGAGACTGAGGTGTTGGTCGTCTCATAATTAGTTGGTAGCTTGTATACCTGCCTTTACTGTCTTTACCTGCTTGTAGCCTGTGACCACGGACCCAGCAAAGGGTTCGAAACGTCAGGATAAACATTAAATAAGTAATGTGTAAAATAAACGCGAGTAGATCCGTAAAAGTTGTTTAATTTCACTGTATAAATACATTAAGTATTTCAATATAATCCATAGTTTGAGTTTTGTTTAATATCCATATTTATTCGATCACGTTAACGAATACGAAACATACGGCATTGAAGCCGCCTCCTGGCGCCTCCTGCCCTCCGACCGCCTAACCGATCGCTTTGACTACGCGTATAGTTTATGACGTCATCTTGCCACCTCGCACCGCCTATGAAAGCAATATCAAAAGCTAAAGGCTATAGCTTTCGATATTGCTTTCATAGGCGGCACGAAACGACAAGATGACGTCATAAACCACACACGAAGTCAAAGCGATCGGTTAGGCGGTAGGGCCCCTGGCGACATACGAGAAGAGTTACAATTTTGCCATAAAAATTTTCGTTTTCGTCAACGTAATCGAATGAATACGGAAGATAAACAAAACTGACACTAGGCACCCTTATAGTGCTCTGTGGTAACTACCATAAGACGTTATACTGTAGTAGATAGTCAGCACAATCGTATAATGTAGGTATAGTCGACAATGAAATTGCTTTACCACCTTAGAAGTTAATTTTGTTTGCATATAATAAAACAATAAGCTCTATTTTTATAACTTTTTAAATTATCATGGTCACTTACATTAGAATAAATATTATTGACGGGATTATTACCATGTTTATTGTAGTGTTTGAGTATCCGATATTTCGGCACAGTTGCATGCGCCAGTACATCAGTACATCCGTGATCATGGCGCATGCAACTGTACATCAGTACATCAGTACATCCGTGATCATGGCGCATGCAACTGTGCCGAAATATCGGATACTCAAACACTACAATAAACATGGTAATAATCCCGTTAATAATATTTATTCTAAAGTTCTATTTTTGTTTAAAAGACCAAGTGACAGATATGTTGTCATTATTGACAATGAGCCTTAGCGAAATTTTATTGTAATGGAAGTTTTTGTCAAAAGTGATCAAGCAATTTCATGGTCGACTATACATAGAGCTGATTTTGATCAGACGCATGACTTTAGTTTCAAATATTTAGTATTCAAAGAGACATCATTATTATCTTTGTAGTAGCTTTGCTAACTACGCTCGCTTCGCTTAAAATCTTTTCTACCTTTCATAAAGCTAATCTTAATAAACTATGTATTATGCACATTATTAAAATTACATTAAGTATATTAATTTATGTTGACACATTGATGTCCTGGTATTTTTTTAAATGATCTTATGCCCTTGAAATTGGGGACTTTTCGTCGATTTTAAACGGCCACACTGACTCCTCCATATGTCTTGAAGGTTTCGTGGTTCAAGGCAACAAAGCAACATAGTGTACTTACGCAAATTTTTGTTTCGGGTCTAGCCGATAAGTAAGATGTCTCTGGTAATAGCGCTTATGGTAGTTTAATTAAAAACTTATTCTTATACTCTCCCAACTTCAAATCAGGGTCTATCATGCCTGTGGGTATTAAATCGCTTACGCATTCAATCTGAACAATGTCTTATTTTTAAACGTCCACAAACGTGTCTCAGTAGCCTGTATTTGTCATTTGGACTATGAAGAAAATGTCAGAATCAGAGGGCAAAAACTAGTGGCATAACATATACTGGCATACCGTAACTAAACTTTTCCAATTGAAGAAAAATAACGTTTACAGACTAGCTAACTAGAATGATTATCGTATGGGATTGGCATACTAAGACTTCGAACAATAATGTACTACAGATTCCCAATGAGCGCTTGAGAAACGGTGGGCGATTTTAAGGCCAAGTAGCCATAATGACGTTTGTGGCGATGACAGTAAGTATTAAGTACAAATATTTTGCAACCTTAATTGATGTTTATAGTTAAGATTTAAGGTTCACAGTTAAGTGAAGTGCCGTGCTGGTCTTAGGAACCACCATTATACTGTACAGACAATCAGTACTCGTACCAAAAAGTTTGGCAAGTCGTTCCTCTGTAAGACTATTCGGCTTTGGAATTCCTTGCCGGCGCATGTGTTTCCCAGTTCCTATAGTCCCGGGTCTTTTAAGCGGAGCGTGAAACGGCATTTATGCAGGCCGTCACGAATGCGCTTGATACCGTGCTTGTTCCACGGTGGGGAGCGCTCTCATTATTTTGGACTGCATCGGCTGCTTACCATCAGGCAGGATGTAGTCACTATGACGTGCCAATATAAAAAAAAAACGACGGGTTGCACTCCGGGAGTGCCGGCAGAAGTGAAAACTTGAATATTAACGTTGTGCATTTTTGATATTTTGGAATGATTAGGGAATAATTTTGCACGAATTGCTTCAATTATCAGTATAAAAGTACTATCATTTATGTGGTAGAATACAATATTTATTTATTGCGCTATCGTACACAAACATGACAATTTATATTACATTAAAAAGCACTCGAACAGAACAGAACAGCCGCCTAAACGAAACAGCAGGCATACATTTTCGCCGCGCCGTAGAAAGAGAGGGGGATACTTCCTCTCCTACGCCGCGCCGGCTGTCATCCGTCTTACGAATTTTCGATCAGGCCACGTGTCCTGACGCGAATTTAACATTTTTTACCCGTTACAAAAAAGTGTAAAACGCCGCTAAAGAAGTTTTCACTTCAAAAAAGCTGAAGTTGCTGATGCTATCCAATGTTTTTACAGATTTTGTTGTTCGAAATTTATAGGTATGAGAAAACAGGACGACTTTTGAGTTGATTTTTGTTCCGGATCCTATATCTATTACATTATTGATTGAAGTACTAAGCCAACGATACGTATAAATGACGTGTGAATGACTTTATATCTATGCCATACGTTTATCATTTATCCATCTCTGTTCTACAGTTCTACTAGCGCTATGCCATTTGTCTGCTAGACCATCTGGCTATAAAGACATGATTGTGATAGTTTTAAAATATTAGAAATCTGGGTGCCTAGTGTAAGTTTTTTTTTGCTATCCGTATTCATTCGATTACGTTTACGAAAACGAAAATTAGTATGGCATTGAAGCAGCGCCTCCTGGCGGCATACGAAAGGGGCACCCTGTACGTGTATGTCAGGACGGTGCACCATGGCCATGGGAACATGTGCGCATATTATATCTATTATATGGTATTAGAATATGTAGTTCACGAAAGATTTACTGTACCGGCAATGTTCCTAAATGACGTTATTTTAGATAACAATTTACCTTAAGTTTTTATATTTGTATAACATTTGTTGTGTTAAACACAAACAACCAAGTTTTCTTTGTATTCCGTCACAAAGTACTTATGTGTTTACGTGGTGTTTACTTTATATTTCAATTGATAATTACGAAATACATAAAATACAACGATATTGATGCTATTTTCCCGTAGACACTAAGATATTACAATATTAATAGATATCCCTTTTAAACACCTTTAACTCAGAACGGACAAACATTTCGACAAACCTGTTTTACCAAACGTTGTTCCAGTTTTTAATACCTATCCAGCGACATTATGTCTTCGCTATTGAAGGGGTGTACCAGCTTCCATACATTTTTGCCCATTGTCCTTTACGAGAACGAAAATTTGTTTAGCAATATTTTAACTCTTCTCGCCAGGAGGCGCTGCTTCAATGCCATACTGATTTTCGTTTTGTCAACCTGATTGAATGTCAAACAAACTTCACACTAGACACCCCGAACATTTGCTAATACTATGCTAAACGTTCTGTGGGTACGCTTATAGATACTATTTACAACATAATTAACAGTTTGATAAAGTTATAAATCTTAAAATAACAATTACCATCAGCTCTCCGCCAAAGTGCCAGCGAGTTTGCCAGCCTTCGTAACAGTACTATACAAATGGAAGAACAGATACAACAGTAGCCCGACGCATATTATAAAGAAAACTATGCAGGAGCATACAACGCACTCCGATAGGTATATTTTGATTCTGTCAGTGCGGCTTATGCGGCTTCCGGGGATTTCCACGCTGGAATAGGTCCACATTTGTGCCGACACAGCTCGCCCGGGGCAAAATTCTGGAAAAGAAATAACATTCAATACATTTTTGATATACGATCGTAGCGTGCGTGGTGTTGTAGGTACAGAGTATTGGCAATAAATGATGTTCTGTTCTTTTCTTTTCTGTGGCTGTTTGTGATGAAAGAAGTAGAGATAGTATTATACATTAGACAAATTTTATAAATTATGCAATCTATATAAATATTATAATGACTTGTCCTGACTGACTGATTCATCATCGCCGAGCTTAGACCGCTGAAGCTTATTTATTACTTAGATAAAATTTGGACTGTAGGTTAATTGGGTATAGTAACCATCCACTAAGAAAGGATTTTACGGAAATCATACCCTAAGGGGGTCAAATAGGGGGTGAAAGATTGTATGAATGTCCATCAGTTTTGAAGTAAAGTACATGAACATTTGTATTTGGCTTTTTAAAAAGTAATAAAGAATGACGTGTCGCAGGAATTTTGTTTATTTTCCGTTAAAGGAGTAAAAAGGGAATGATGGTGTACACATAACTAAGTTTTTTTGAGGAAATTGTTATTTTTAAAGTAAGAACATATAACAGTTAATAATTTAACACGTTCACTGCGGTATCGGGTGGAAAGTATCCGATGCTCATCTAGCCTACGGTGCGGTGACAAAAATGTGCATCTCACTCTGGTGCGGCAGGTGCGGCACCTATTTAAATAGGTTCCCTAGTGTATAGGAAAGAGATAGTTATAGGCTTGACATTGTCTCTTAAAATATATTACGTTTTAAGAAAAAACCCTTATAATTAAACCAATAGATAACTTTCTTTTTGATTTGACTTTGACATGCATGGTTAAATTATTAATTTTAATTTTTCTTCTTCTTCAAAGAGTAGAGTTATATTCTTCTTCTCTTTGTTGGTTGATTTTAAAGCAGGTTTATATATTTTTTCTTTCTCTTTTCTTGTTTCTTTTGTTCGGTGAAGGCAAAGGCAAGGGCATAGTGAACATGCAGCCATTCTATATATATATATATTTTTATTTTATTTTTTTTCTTAATGTATGTGTAAGTGTTTTTAAGTATATAATTTTCCTATTAGTATTTATGTAGTATATTATTTTTGTCACACCACAAGTCGTCGCCACTTCACTTTCAGGGAGCTGTCTGAAAACCAGCGCTTCTGTGGCACTATGTGTATTGCCACAAAAGCATTGCTGAGACAGCTACCCGTTGGCCTTGCACATATCGTAGTTATTTATAGTGTTCTTTCTCTTTTATTTTTATTTCTATTTTTTTGTGATTGTGTTAATTGTTTTAAGATGTTCTTCTTTTTTATTTTATTTTTATTTTTCTCATCTGTTTGTATTTGTTTTTGTGCAGGTCATTAAATGTTTCTTATTCTTATTCTTATTCTTATCGGATCCATTAGACCCGATACCGACCACAAGTAAAATTTTTTCATCTAGTGCGTTTATCGGGTCGACGAGACCCGATGCTAGATGACCCGATAACCGCACTAGATTACTGATCAGTTGACCTAGTGCAGTGCTTTATCAAAGTGCAATTTTTATTATTATTTGGAAAAGCTTTAATAAATTCTTGAATTGTTTGTATTGTAAAAACCGATAAAAAAAACTCCAAAAAAGAATTTACGGAGCGAGTTATAGAAAAATTTACGAAAACACCTCTGCAAAATAGAAAACTCTCTGCAAGTTCTGTCTCAAATTCCACTTCTATCCATAAATACGAAATAGGTGACAAAAAAAGAAATTGTGCAGGATGTTACGATAAATTGCGGAAAATTTAAATAGCAAGCAAGCTAATAATAAAGTGAAGAAGGTTACAACTACACTGGCCTGCAAAATTAAGTATCACACTTTTAAAATTGCAATAACTTTTTAAGTACACAAGATATACTTTCGAAACAAAAAGGAAAATGTTAATAATGTATTTTTTTTTTTATTGATTATAGGCAGGCATTTGACTACACCTCACCTGATGTTAAGTGACGGTGCGGTCGAGGATGGAACATGCCTGCCTAGAAATAGCCTATTCACTCTAGCCTTGAAGAGGTCCAGATTATACCTTTCAGGGAACACATTCGCAGGCAGCGCGTTCCATTCCCTAGCTGTACGCACTAAGAAAGTTGAACCGAATCGGCTCGTGCGACAAGGTGGCATATCTACAACATAGGGATGGAACTCGCGCCTCGCGCTCCGATAGCGGAAAGTGGATGGTGGGATTAGGTCGTGCAACTCCTTCGCGCACTCCCCGAAATGAATCCTGTAGAAGACCGACAGACGAGCCACCCTACGCCGATGTTCTAGATTTTGCAGCTTGGCGTCTATCATATATAATTTACTTTAGTTTTAAAGAAAGCTGATAAAAATTGCTGCAAAACTTTTTTATTTAAAAATCTCTAACTTCTATAGTTTAGAAAATAAATAAATATTAAAAGTGTAGTACTTATTTTTGCAAGCCAGTATGTATGCGCACTTTGTTAAAAAATATTATGCCGCGAATGTTTCAACGAAAAACATAACTCAAATGTTACCTTAATACATATAATTAAGAATACATATAAATTTTGTTTCGATATCGTTGTTTTATTACTTAGGTACATTACTAATTTTAGTCGATATATGTTGCCTATCAGTGCGTTTATCGGATCGAAACGACCCGATGATTAAATCGATTTTTTATAAAAGTTGTACTAGTCAGATCGACTTACGAATCTAGTTGTAGGTTAATTATTGCGTTCGAAACATATTTCAAAAATATATTTAAGTTAAACTATCTTAATCATACCTTTACACAGAGAAGTCCACCGGGTCTTTTTGACCTTGTAACGCATATAGAAAAGTTCAGCATTGGATCTAATGAGCCCGATGCAGTTCTAACGGAAAGGCAGGGAAAAACATTCCCGCAGTGAACGTGTTAATCAATCTTTACATTTTTTAAAATAAATAAAGAATGACGTGATTTCGCATTTTTCGAAAAACCTCCCCTAAAGAAGTGAATAGGGGTGGAAAGTTTGTATGGAAATCTGTCATTTTAAAAGTTAAATCTTTCGGCATTTGGACTGGTTACAAATTATGAAGTGTTTCAGGATTATCCTTACAGATACTTACTCATCTTTAATAAGTTTGCTTTTTATTAAAAACAATCAATAGTCGTGTAGCCCATGTGAGCAAAGCCACGAACAAAAGCTAGTTAAATATAAATATGAAAATAAGCAAATGAGGAGCTCGATGGCGCAGTGGTTAACGCGCCCGGTCTGCGAGTGTTGAGGTTAAGAAACTTTCGCAAAGGCCGGTCATCGGATGGGTCACCAAAAATTTATAATCTCGAGCTCCTCCTTGTTTCGGAAGGTACGTAATACCGTTGGTCCTGGCTCGTTAACAACCACCAATCCGCGCTGGGCCCGCATGATGGTTTGTAGCCCATTCTCCAGCAGTAGGGGCATAAAAACGAGATGATGATGATGAACATAAATACCTCCAAAGCTTTACTGTTTGACATATTATATAGAATTAGTCCTTTCAAAAATTAAGTAGAAAGTTTTATAATGTACTTAAAACAAATATTGGGTCCTTACCTGTGAAATTGACGTTTTTTTCTCACTTATTAATAGGTGTTTTTGTTTTTTTCTCACTTATTAAAAGTCAATGCCGGTTGTTAATATTATTATACACCTTTAATTAGGTCTATGTTACTTAGGCTTCAGTAATAACAATGATTATTAATTTTGTGTCTTTATCGCCCAATATTTTTTTTTGACTTGTTTTTTGTTCGCGGAATTGACCTTTTGTTTCATTGTAGCTTTGAAGGGACTTGTTTTTTTTTCTTTTTAATGTCTGCTATATTTATCTAGTTAAACAAACTTACTACTCTACAATTTTTATAGTGTAAACATAAATAGATGCTAAGAAAATTAAAGAAACGTTCGTCAATTTCATAGGTAAGGACCTAATATGATTGTAAGTATTAGTAAAACACCTGTTAACTGTCCTAGTGGTCCTACTGCTAAGCGAAGTGGCTTTTTTAGGTCTGCAGCTCTAATTAGTCAAAGTATCTTTCTATTGGAAATTATATGATGCTTCATTTAATTTTAATTTAAATACCTCTACTTACAGTGCGAGCAAATTATCTTTCAGTGTTTTAAAGATAGCATTGTGAATGCAAAATTAAAAATAATATAAATGTCTTTTTTCTATTGATTTAATTTACTTACTTTAAAGTGCATATGTTTTTTGATAATTAGTGCTTAAGCGTTCCAACTAACTTTACAGAGAACACTTATAAGACTTGATATAAAAATAGACGCCACATGCCTACATGCAAAGTGAAATATATAAAAAATATTTGCATGTAACATCAAAAGTATTTCCCAAACAATTATTGGTAACTTCACCTGCCATACCGAAAAAGATTTGTACGTAACGTCCATAACAGCTGTACCTAGTTTTATAACTGAGAATTAAAAACAACCCTAAATTGAATAAAAATAAAGCGCATTTTCAGATGCGTCGACGCTGCTATAAACAAAAATAAGTAGGTGCTTACAGGCACTGCTCTGTGGGCGTACGTAAAACTATCAGCTTCGTTCGATCGAGGAAAGCTCGTTAGCGTCATAAACTAATTTTGTGTGTAATTGGATCAGGCAGGGCTACGGGGCACAAAAACCTGTCGGGATGGCTTTCAACTCGTTTACCCGATACTAAAACCACGAGTATAGTTTTTGATATGTAACATCTTTCCGCTCGCCTTCTATACAATTTGTGGGAGTAATTTCGTGAAATGTGACGGAAATTGGACGTAACAGTGTGACAGGAAGTCGGAGAAGCGCGCAAGCGCGCGCCATTTTGTAAATTTAAAATCGATATTATGAACAAGACATATTATTATTAATTATGTTGCCACATATAATAATGTGTCATTTGTCAAATGTCTTCTAATGAGTATTTACTGTATTCTCTTTATAATTTGTAAAAATATATACGTAATTGTTAATTCTAAATTCTATTTTCTATTGTAATATTGATATCAACCATTTCGTGTGTAATAAATAGACGTTTAAACTATATTAATAAATATTTATTGGTGATAATAAGTCTCAATAAAGTGCAGATCATTGATAAAAAAATCCAAGTAAGTAATAATGAATAATTAATCGAATAAAATATTTCAGTATAAAGCTTTTTTAAATTTTGAGGTTAATTTCTGTCACTGCTAAAGTTTCGTATTTTATGTTAAACACATCATATGCGACTACTGTAAGGCTCGCAATTTTTTTTAAATCTAACAGCTAGTTTTTTCTTGAAGAGTTTGCTGTTGGCCTCAAACTCCCTTAACCCACACCGTACTTATATGGGTGCGGCAAGCAACTTAAAGGGTTCCTCAAGCCTTGTGACCGAAACACCGTCAGAGGGTTTCCAGAGGGAATGCCATGACGCAAGAGTGCTCCGGGTCCCTTCTAGATTCTCCGAGGGACTCGACTCGGATCAGGCTAGCACCTTTTTGTTTGCCAATCGAGCGTTATTGTTGAAAAATATACCGTTTTTCAAAGTTGTAGATTTTTTCTCTGTAGCATTGTGTTTGTACGGACGCCTGCACATCAACCTATCCAAAACTGTCAAATTTCTTCAATACATTTTCAACCATATGCCTTAGTTATAAAGTCCAAAGTCTATTGAGGAAATTTGACAGTTTGTGGTAGGTTGATGTGCAGGCGTGTGTACTTGGTTTGGTTGGTGGTAAGACTTTTTTAAATTCACCTGGCCAGCTACCTTCTTCTTATTTAAATATGTCGCCATAACATCAATGTTAGTGACATTTAGAGATAAGATAGCAAGTTCCTTGCAATTAAAGATTCCGTGTGAAGTGCGCTTCTACCTTCGAAGGGCGTTGTGTTGTTTTATTTTTATTAGATAGTAATAAATCATTGCAGGGTCTAAGGGAATAAATCGGTTTACCCATTTCATTTTATGGTTGAATGCTTAATAGTGAGTTTGAGAGACAACTAAGAACAGTTGAGACACTAAATTATACTTTACCTTCTAAAACACGGAGGTAAACGAGATATCGTTTTTAATGATAAGGCCATTGTACGACTCCTATTTATTTGTAATGTGCTTACCCGCGAGGTGTAAAAAAATATATTTACTCGTTTCTTTTCTTTTAAGTAATCCTTAAATGTTCTGTACTGGTATCTTAGCTTCACGCTCTTAGTTCACATATACATTATTAACTAATTATAGTGAAAATAATTGACTAAACTAATTTGGCATTAGACTATGAGGAATTTGACAGAATCAGGCCAATGAGACACGATTGTGCTTATTTGAAAATAGCAGAATCGATGCTCTGTTTCTGTCGCCGAGAAAAGGTACAGTCAGCAGCAAAAGTCACTGAAAACTATAGCTTTATTTTGAGTGAGTTTTCTGATGGCCTCAGACGACCTGCTCAGCGTCACTGGACTTTTATTCGGTGCGGCGAGAAACATAGGTAAGGGGGAACCCTTAAGGAATTAAGGCGTGTGATCGAAACACCGTGACAGAAGAGACCGTCAGAGGTTTTCTAGTGGGAAAGACATCGCGCACTAGTGTGCTTCGGATTACGGAACAACCCGATTACCCGAGTGCGCCTCTATAGGCTAGGACTTCGGTTCGGGTTCATCGAGTCGTGGGGACCTCTACGGTGCACACAGAACCTACTCTAACATAAGGTATATCCGTTAGCAATACTTGCCTATCAGTTGCCTGTCGCTTACAGGCCATTCACAGGCCATTGGGCGTGGGTTGGCGCCAATTACTTATTAATATAAAAGGATGCCTTTAATGGATGACTAACGTTGATCCCCGTCTAGGTGTTTGTTTATTTATTTATAATGAAACGCGAAAGTTTAAAAGCGTATGTAACTAGGTAGGTACCTATTTATACTGTGATTTTATATTTACTTACTTACATATATTTTACAATGTAATGTACCTATGTCAATTATTGTATTATCGATCTACATCGATAATATCTACATAAAATGACATTAACACAAACCTCAGTGGTTTTAAATACTGTACTGATTTCAAGGCGTTATCATGTTATTGAGCAATAATAAATAAAAAAATAAAAAAAAATGTGAGCATGGAATTAATAAGGTGGTGTGTTATTCATGACTATTCAGGACTTATTCATTCTATGGATGTGTCTGCCAGTCTTATACGTACTCTAGTGCGTATTCTTTAGTCACTTTACCGCACTAAGCTTAGTATTATAGTAATTATACTGTAGCCAGCTTTGGAAGACACTGATCGCTTTAGTGCCATGGCAACTTAACATCACTTCTCAAATAGTAGTTGACAATAGTGCCTCTAAAAACCTCAGTTTGGTTTGACAAGTTCGCCGACTGTACTTTACAAAACATTGGAGTAGCTCTGGCAAAAATGTATGCAGCAGCAATAACGTCATCATAAAACAGAATAGCGGCGGGATGGTTAATTCGGTTACGTAAAACAGGTCCGTTTTTTTAAACAATTGCGTAATTTGTAGCGTAAAGTTACGTTGCGTTCGGGTTTGTCCTTTCTGTTAGTTATCAGGGTAGTACGAGTCTAGTGCGAATTTTATTTGCCATCATAACATAGTTACTCTACTTTTACTATAAGTTACACATGAAAAAAGATATTCTGGCACATTTTATTTTTATTTTTTCACACCACCTGCTCGACAATGCCTCATTATATATCATGCAAACCTTACTCAAAGTAAATCATTATAGCCCTTGTCTTTTGCCGGGGTGTAATGTTGTACTGAATTTCATTATAACCCGCCGGGCAGTAATGTGATTCTCACTTCTCTTAGTTCTTATTGTTATGCATTTAAAGTCTAATTTCGTCAAAATCGCGCGGCGCGCGGCTGCTGCAGCTGCTGGTGGCCGACGGCGAGGAGGTGGACGGCGGCGCGCGCCGCGCCTCATTTATTTGAAAATCGAACTTATTCGAAAATCGAGCTGGCCACGCCACGGCAAGCCGAACGAAAAAAAATCAATTCTTAAAACAAAAGCCGCGAGTATTTCAATACGGTGCAATCAGTATCAGACAAAACTGAAAAAG
This sequence comes from Eudonia lacustrata, assembly GCA_947562085.1. Lineage (NCBI taxonomy): Eukaryota > Metazoa > Arthropoda > Insecta > Lepidoptera > Crambidae > Eudonia > Eudonia lacustrata. The sequence continues at coordinate 12,152,026 of OX387325.1, read as the reverse complement.
AAGATAGAATAAAACATTAAGAAAATGTCAAGTGACGAAAGTGATTTAACTCCGGAGTCCATTAAATTAGACGCCTTAGGTATTGTTAATAACCTACTACCAGAGAAGTCGAAGAAAAAATACTTGAAAGCTTACGACGATTTCCACAAATGGAAAACTGCAAAAGGCGCAAAATCTTTTTTTTTTTTGGAGAGAGACTGCTGGTTGCCGAGGGGCATTTCCAGCTTCACCGGGCTTGTTTTAGGGGCGGCGAGGTACGTAAAGGGTACCTCAAGCCGTGTTGAAACGAAACACCTTCAGAGGATTTCTAGAGGGGTACGGCATCGCACACTTAAAAGTGCGCGTCCCCGTGCCCTTCCAGAGTCTCCGAAGGGTTCGGATCGGATCGGGGAGCGGAACCACCCGAGGGCGCCTCTAAAGGCACGGACCTCGGCTCGGGTAGACCGGGCCGTGGAGGAGGAGAGGAGGAGCTCCCAGGCACATGACTGTGCCTGGCATAGAGCGCGTGTGAACCGGTTCTTCGTACCCTTGTTCTACGAGTACGGTGTCTTGGGCCTAAAACAGTGTGCATGTTTAGTGTATTCTGTAAATGTGTGCTGTCATTTGGAGGAACGGGCGGGGGGGCATTCGCAACTGTAATTGCGTCGTCGGGCTCGGTTAGGACGTGTTTTGGACGCCTAGACGTGTACCGTCTTGATGGTGGAAGGCCTTCAACATTATAGTTGGCAGCCGCCACCACAAGAGGGTTGGGGTGGTGGGGGGCATTATCGAAGTAACGTCGGGAGACGTCCTTGATAAAGTCTTTGATAGTTGGGAGATCGAGGTCGCGATGGAGGTCTACATTACGAACGTAATGCGGACAACCCGTCGCGCCTCGCATGAATCGGTTTTGGAGGGTCTTTAGGGGGTACAAATAAGAGGGCGCGGAGTGCGCGAAAACTACGCTAGCGTAGGTCATGACTGGGCGGATGCAGGGTTTGTAAATTGTCGTCTTACTTCTAAGAGACATTTTACTCTTCCTGCCTATAAGGTGGAATAACCGACCTAATATGAACGCGGCCCTGTTACGGACGATCTTGAGATGCGGTGCAAACGACAATCTCCTATCGAGGGTGACACCGAGATATTTCACCTGCCTAGCCCATGGGATAGGGCGGTCAAATAGACGAATCGGACGGTGGCGCAAAGTCTGTGTCGGAGTCAGTGCTTCTTGTTTATTTCGAGTATTTATCGTGTACAAAGAAGTCCAGCAGCCTGTGGTGTATCTATTCGATGCTCAGGTTAACAATAAGCATCAAACACGACATTAAGATAAATACATATAGCAAATTATTGGCATTTTTAAAGAGGAAATCAGATGGTCATCGAGCAAAGAAGTCAAAAGTATTGACAGCGCAAGATGTGGAAACTTTTCTGAATGAGGCTCCTGATCACAGCTTTCTGGCCATGAAAGTAAGTATGAGTACTGCCTACTTTTTAGTTACGTTTCTAGTACCTACCTATAATAGCTCTATAAAATAGTTAATGAATAAAAGGGTATTTAAATGGTACACATTTAAAAAATACACATTCTAAGGTTTTGTCGCAAGCTTTTTTTATAATATAAAGGTCAAAAAATGTAGTAGTGTATCTATCTATTTACTCACAATCCTATTTTTTGTTACAGGTAGCCTTGATTTTTGGAGTGAATGGCGCATGTCGTGGAAATGAACTCGTAAACATAAAAGTCAATGATATCAAAAAACATGCAGATTTATTGCTGATTAACTTACCAGATACCAAAACAAATAGAGAACGTTCGTTCATAGTTCGTGAAGATTATGCAAGAATTGTTGAAAAGTACCAAGCTCTGCGCCCCTCTAATATAAACACCAACAGATTTTTTATCGGTTACAGTAATGGCAAATGCACCAGGCAAGTCATTGGCAAGAATAAAATCAGCGCCATGCCAAAAGAAATTGCAAAATACCTCAAATTGCAAAATCCTGAGCTCTATACGGGTCATTGTTTGAGGAGAACATCGGCAAGTCTGTTGGCAGATTCAGGAGCAGATATGGCCCAGATAAAACGTCATGGTGGCTGGAAATCCGATGCAGTAGCGGAGGGCTACATAGAGAATTCCATACAAAACAAAAACAAGATAAGCTGTCGTATTGGTGACAATATTCATCTGAAAACTACGTCCATTATTGATGATCCTTGGAAACCTTTGCCACCACAGCCATCTAGCTCAAAATATATCCCGTCAAGTCCACTGTCTCAAGCACCACCTTCCCCAACCTTTACTGTGCCAAACGACCCTCACACGCAAGGTTCTGATGTATTGGGTGCTGCTACTCAAATAAATTCCACCTCAACTAACATAAGCGTACCAAAAAATATAACCATATCTTTACATAACTGGACTAATGTATCAAACATCAATTTTAATTTTTAATTTACTTTTTATTGTTATTTACTGTGCCAATTATATATAATTAGTAATGAAAATAGTATTTTAATAAATAAAATACTTTTTCTAGTAGCCTTGGTTTTTATTGTCTCGCAAAAGGTGAGAAAAGTAGAGTATAATCCTCAGGGATAAAACTGATTTTGCCTTGGGCGCGCTTAAATCCTTCACTGCTCTCAGGACTCCATTTTAATTCCCTCGCTTCGCTCGGGAATCAACTCATAACCCCCTCGCTACGCTCGGGAGTTAAATCTGGAGTCCTTCGTTACGCTCAGGATTCAAATATCGCGCCCGTGACATAATACAGTGCTTTATCCCCTTGGTGTACAATCTACTATTTAACAACGTTTTAAAACACGTACGCATTCACTTTTTATCATAAAAATAAGCAATTTATTTGCTCGTGCCACAAAAGAGGTTTTCATTTGCAATACGTTTAAAGCTATTATGCTGCAAAATTGTAAAGTACCGAACAACATTGCGAGCCGACTTTGAAATGGACTTTTACCCGTGTGTGTGTGTTACATGTCAGACGCAGTGAGTTGAGTGCTCAGCAAAACCTTCACTTACATTGCAATCATGAAATTGGTACTGTCGGATTTAATAATACACCTTCGTACTTTGTAGCAGTTAACTTTACGGCGAGTACAAACTCGAAACCCTTCCACACAAATGTAAGGGTGTTCAATTTAATTAGTGGCAGTAACTGCCTCATCATCAGGTCATTTTTATGTTTCCACTGCTGGGACACGAGCCTTCCCTATGGATGAATATGAAGAACGGACCATAAACCACCACGCGGGCCCAGTGCGGATTGGTGGCTGTTTACGACTGCTAATGCAAATGAATTGACGTGCCTTCCGAAGTACGGAGGAGCTCAAGATGATAAATTTTTGGTCACCCATCCGATGACCGGCCTTTGCGAAAGTTGCTTAACTTCAACACTCGCAGACCGGGCGCGTTAACCACTGCGCCATCGAACTCCTCAGTAACTGTTTACATTGGTACTTTCTTTTGGGTGCCCAAGACACCGTACTCGTAGAGCCAGAGTTTGAACGGTTCACAGTAGTGATGTAAGAAACTCAGTCTTTTAAGACTTTTAAGAAGGACTAGACTTTTTTTTCTGCTCCCGATCTTGACTAGATAAGTCTTTTAACCCTCAAGCTTGGAGTCAAAAGTCTGAGGCTTATTTAAGTCAAAGTCCTTTTAACCTCAAGTCTTAAAACTAAGTCATAACCAAAAGGCTTATAAACCTTAAAGGACTCGCGCTTTAAAAGCCTCGGGAGTTGTGAGTCTCGTAAGGCGTGAGCGTTGTGTAGTATTTTTAAGGTAATGTAAATAAAAAAAATATTATAATTGTTATTCAAGCCCCGATTAAGTACTTTCTTGTTTTAATTTACAGACTAATACAGGATTTATAAAATACTAACCACACCCAACCATACATCCATCGCATTTTAACGTAAGAGCTTGAACTGTATTGAAGATCGAGCACGACTCAGGCGCTAGTCATTTTAAAATCAGCTCGAGTCGTTTAAGGCGTTTAGTCTTTTAGTGTAACGACTGAGTCTTAATACTTAATACTGGAAACTAGTCTTTTTTTAGACTTTTGAAATGAAGTCGAGTCGTTTTTAAAAGGATTAAAGGAAGGAGTCTCTTGCATCACTAGTTTACACGCGCTATATTCCAGGCACATGTTTGTACATTGTCGCTTTCACCCACCCCCACGACCCAATCGACCCGAGCCGAAGCCCTAGCAAAGGCTAGGAAATGCCTGTAAAGAGAGGCGACCTCGGGTTGTTCCGCTATCAATCCGATCCGAACGTCTCGAAGAATCTATAGGGGGCGGGGGCAGGCTTGCGTGACGACGTCATCCCTTCTAAAAATTCTTTGACGGTGTTTCAATTACACGGCCTGAGAAACCCTTTAAGTTTCTCAAGAGGCCAACAACAATCTATCTTCAAAAAAAATTTTGATAATCGTCAATTTGGTGAAATTTTAAAGTGGCAGCTTCTGAGGCCGCTTTATGTACTCAGTATTTACAAACTCCATTGCGAACGAATGATAATTCTGAAAAGGTATTGGTAGTAATTGTTTTGGTAGTACTTCCAGGCAGAAGATTGGTATAAGCTTGCGTACTGAAATGAAATGAAATCTCAAATAATATGCATTTTAAGAGCGTTTACGCCGCACACTAGCGCCGCCAATGAAAAAAAAAACGTATCTAATAATTAGAGATAGAAAATCAAATTATGCTCAACAAACTATATGAATGAAGTAATTTAGCGTTTTTACGTCACCTAATGAACACCTGACATGTTATGGTTTAGTTAAATATGGCGTTATAGTTAAAAGTGGCCGTAACGTCTTATTTAACTAAACCATAACATGTGAGGTGTTCATTAGGTGACGTAAAATTGCTAAATTACAAAAACACAAATGTCGAAAAAATTTCCACGAGCAGGGTTTGAACCTGCACCCCTCTGACATACCGGGTCTGGCGCTCCTCCAATTGAGCCATCGTGGCTCTAACCAGCCCGCCGAAATTATTAAACACTATTTTACTTTTTACTTTGAAAGCCAAAGGCGCCCATTCAATGTTAACAACTACCGTCATTAACATCCGATCACATTATTTTTACAAATACTAAAGATCGGTTAAGATGTAGGCAAGCTATTTAAAAATGTTTATATAATTTTTAACGCAAATTTTGTTGCGAACAAATTACAAAAACACAAATGTCGAAAAAATTGGAAGAGTGCCTGACCCGGTATGTCAGAGGGGTGCAGGTTCAAACCCTGCTCGTGGAAATTTTTTCGACATTTGTGTTTTTGTTAGTTGTTCGCAACAAAATTTGCGTTAAAATTTAAAAATTATATAAACATTTATAAATTACTTCATTCAAATATAGTTTGTTGAGCATAATTTGATTTTCTATCTCTAATTACTAATATGTTTTTTTTTCATTAGTGGCGCTAGTGTGCGGCGTAAACGCTCTTAAACGGTTTTATTTAGCCCTCCCTGTTCACCTACTAATATTATAAACGCGAAAGTTTGTAAGTATGGATGTTTGTTACTCTTTCACGTAAAAACTACTTTGATTTGATTGGATTTGGATGAAATTCGGCATACAGATAGTTTATAACCGGGAATACCATATAGGATACTTTTTATCCCGATATTCCCATGGGAACGGGGACCGGGTACCACGCGGGTGAAACCGCGAGCGGCAACTGGTATTATATAATATATTTGGGTCAAATCTAGTAATTGAAAATTTACTCCCTTTCTATTGACGGATTGAGCTGAAATTTTGCTTGCATGTGTAAATCGGATGGCAATTCAAAATTATTATGACATGAAGCTGATCTGATGATGGACCTGGAAGGTGGCTATAGTAACTCGGTAGTTAAACGACACAACCCCATCGAGTTTGGGCTCGTGTGATTCGTCTTGACGAGTACTTTGGTGCTAAATGGTAACCAGGGTCTGATGATGGAGCTGAAAGATGGCCATAGGAACTCGATCGAGAAAATAAGTTCGTTCGTTCGTTCCGTTTGTTATGAATGTGGATTCTGTCTTTGATTAGATGAATTAGATAGATGACCCAATGCCAAGGTGAGCACGTGCCGAGGGCAGCATGGTATGAGGGTGTGTAAACATGATTTATTCGCATTTTATACACTTTCTCTTCTAGTACACTTTTTAGATAGATAGATAGATAGATAATACTTTTATTGCAACACTATAAAACATAATCATGAACAGAAAAAAAATAAAAAATTACAAAGTTACAATTTGGCGGTCTTATCGCTTTTAAGCGATTTCTTCCAGACAACCAGTCGGATGGAGAGAGCTAATAAACTGTAAGATCAGAGGTGAAACTATTAAAACATACTAGAATAATGTCTATTTTATAAATGAAGCAAAATAATAATAATAATAATAATGATAAATCTATAATCATAATGATGATAATAATAAATATGTATATAAATACCATAATAAATATAAAAATAAACCTACTTATACATAATAGTAGTCTCAGGTAGGAAAGTAGCGGATATGGCAGTATTGCAGCAGGACAGGGTTAATCGGAAAGGTAGAATTTTTTCACAAGCTCTTTAAATGTGTGAATGGATTTTGCACGCCTGATCGCAACTGGAAGCGAATTCCAGAGACGAACAGCTTGGACTGTAAAAGAACAATCATAAAAGGTGGTGCTGTGTGGGGGGGTTTTAAGGCTTAAGTTTTCTGATGACCGTAACGAGCGCGAATCTGAACAATAAAGAAAACTGAAACGTTCCTTAAGATAAGAAGGATAGGTGGGATTAAACAATATGTTATAAAGAAGGGAGAGTATATGAGTACTCCGGCGAAGACGAATAGGAAGCCACTTGAGTTTTAAGCGGTACTCAGAAACATGGTCATATTTGCGCAAGCCGAATATGAACCGAATACAAAAATTTTGAAGACGCTCAAGTTTATTTAGCTGGTCCTCTGTGAGATCAAGATAACAGGCGTCAGCATAATCCAGAACTGGAAGCAGCAAAGATTGCGCTAGCGCAACTTTAGTGGCAGTGGGTAAAAAGTTGCGCAGCCTCCTCAAGGATGCTGACGATGCGTAAAGCCTGCGACTAACAGCTTGCAGTTGCGGCCCCCAACTTAAGCAACTATCAATGACCACACCTAAATTTGTTACAGATTGACTAAAAGGAATGTCCACGCCATCAAAGTTAACTTTGGGGAGGGTTTCCCAGTTGACCCTAGAGAGCAATCTGGAACTGCCAACTACTATAGTCTGCGTTTTTCCTGGATTGACTCTAAGTCCGAAGGCTCGACTCCAATCAACGATAAGTCCCAGATTTGCATTGGTGGTTAATATAGCTTCGGAAAGATTGCCGAGTGGTGCCTGACAATATATTTGTAGATCGTCTGCATATAGGTGGTAAGAAGTAGAAAGCTTTTCTGAAATTGAGTTTATGAAGGTTGCAAACAGAAGAGGAGATAATACGCCACCTTGAGGGACACCAGCCGTCGAGTCACACCATGAAGAGAATTTCTCCTCAAGACGAACCCGCTGCCTTCGCCCGTTCAGATAACTTTGAAACCAATTAGTTGCCGTTGGAGATATATTAAGTAAACGAAGTAAAGCTAAAAGAATTTCAAAGTTAACGGTGTTGAAGGCATTGCTGAAGTCCAGCAGAGTTAGCACAGTTAAGTGGCCGTTTTCCATTCCAAGGCGGATGTCGTCGGTGATCTTAACCAAAGTAGTGACGGTGCTGTGGCCTGGACGGAAGCCGGATTGGAGTGGGTTAAGGAGATTATGACGAGAAAGGAACTTACTGATTTGGTTGTGGACAAGACGCTCGAGGACTTTGGATAGGAAAGGAAGAATGGAAATGGGTCGGTATTCAGTAAATGATTTAGGGTTACTTTTTTTGGGCAGAGGAATTATTTGAGCGTCTTTCCAAGAGGATGGAAATACTGCATTAGAGATGGAGCTGTTAAAAAGGACTGTTAGGACTGGAAGGATGATGTCAAGGATCGGTACTAACATGTTGCGGCTAATACCGTCACTACCCACCGCATTGGAAGTTATTGATAACAAGCTCTTCTTAACGTCACAATCCGATAGTTGGTCAAATGCAAAGGGAGTAAAATTAAGAACTGGTAAGGTAGATAACTTGTGCAACGTAGTGGCTTTGTCGGCATCATTGATAAACGATGAAGAGGAGAAATGGAGATTTAGTGAATCAATATTTATATTATTTATAGCAGCATTATGTCTTGACTTACCAATTCCAAGCGACCTTAGAAATTTCCAAACTTTTGAAGTGTCGTTCGTATTTTCTACTGAGTTATGTATGTGGCGGCGTAATGCATCCCTACACGCCCTATTGCAGTGATTTCGAAACTTAGAATAGTTTTCTCTATTGTGGTCATTTGGACGAAGCTTAAATCTGCTTTTCGCAGTAGCCTTTTTATGCATCAACACCTTAATATCGTTAGTTAGCCATGGTGCAGGGAGGTGTTTGATCTTAACTGCTCGAAATGGTGCATGCTTGTCATACAGTTGGGTTACAAGTGAGTTAAAAATATTAACTTGTTCATCAACAGACTGAGCGTGTACAACAGGAGACCAATCGATATTACAAGCGTCATCACGGAACATTTGTTGATCCATACCACTAAAATTGCGCTGAAGAATGACTTGGGGTTTAGCTTTAGGAGGACAAACTTTATAGGACAAGAATATGAGATCATGATACGAGAAAACATCGGCCGAGCATTGACCGTGCTTCGCAACATGCTGGGGAGATGACACTATTAATAAGTCAAGAAGCGATGGAGTGGAGTTCGGAGAATGATGGGTGGCGGTAAGTGGTAAAATACATAAGTTATTAGAAGTGATAACTGATTGAAGCGAAATAGCGCGAGAATCATTCTTAAGAAGGCAAGTATTGAAGTCACCCATGATAATTGAATGGCTGTAGGCAGGAATTATTTCATCAAGTAGTTTTTCAAATGATGTGAAAAAATTTACATGTGAAGAAGGGCTGTAGTAAACTCCAAGTAGGATTTTGTTGTGAGAAAGAAGAACTTCAACCAACAAATGCTCGCCTGCGTTGGAACGCGGTGGTTGTGCCGAGGTGCTAATTACAGAGAAAGGAATATGAGCACGTAAGTATATAGCAACCCCGCCACCCCGTGAGCCAGTTCGATCATTGCGTATAAGATGAAAGCCAGGCAGAGCATAAGAAGTAGAAGGTAAACATGGTTTAAGCCAAGACTCGGAGATTAATACAGCATGAATATTTTTATGATCAAGCGACGCCAGTATGTCTGAATAATGAGCCGGAATACTTTGCGCATTAAAGTGAATGACGTTAAAGTTTTTTGGTACATCAAAAAACATTTTTAAATACTTGATACATCCTATCGACATCACTACTTCCTCAATATGGGTACCAAATGAAAGGGCTTGATTAGTAGAATAATTCTTTATGAAAATAAAATTAAAAATAAAACTAAAAACATGAAAATAAAAAAACGAGTGAATTTTTTTTTTTAAATTTTATTGAATTTTTATAAAAACAGCGTATTACTTTATACTTACAATATTTTTCTTTTACAATCACAGTGTAACACGCTTTTATTTATAAAAGTTTTTTTTCTTATTATCAGATTTAAATTATTTTTTAACTTTTTAGGTCTTTCTTTTTAATTTTTTTTAAAATCTTTTAACTTTTTTTAATCTTTGTTTTCATTTCCTTTAAATACATACGAGCATACTGGACGTTAATAAGTGCACTCAATGCGCATTATATTGTCTAAATTATTTCCATTTCATTTCATTTCAAGCACGTTGCTATAACCGTGACCAAACCATAATAATTATTACGTTACGATCTCTTTTGTAGTAGATATTTTATCCTCTAAAGCGCTGATTGCCGACCGTGTCGGCAGGTCATAAAAAAGCCGTTGAGCGCAAAATGCCGATAGTCGGCAGATTGGATTACATTTTACTAAATTTTTTTTCTAAAATATTTTATTTATAAAGAAAAATATCTTTCTTGTTAATTGAACTCACGATTTCTAAGTTTAAGTGCGAGTTCTATTTGCCATACGAACATTTAAACTTTTAAAGAACTCTTCCTTAACTCTAACTACTTCACTACCACTAACTCACGTTTTTTTTCGCTGGGTTGCCTAGCGCGAGTTTTTACTGCTATTCGTTTACGATTAACGACAACCAATGAATCTTATCTTATCTTATCTTAGTGGGGCCTGCTGAGGTTACCCTCTCAGTAGCACTTCGACTCATCAGGATTTTTGTGCTATCCTACTAATATTATAAACGCGAGAGTTTGTAAGTATGGATGTTTGTTACTCTTTCACGTAAAAACTACTGAATGGATTTGAATGAAATTCGGCATACATATAGTTTATAACCGGGAATAACACATAGAATACTTTTTATCCAGATATTCCCACGGGAACGGGAACCACGCGGGTGAAACCGCGAGCGGCCACTAGTATATAATAAATATATAGTTTAGGTAGGTTTATTTGTAATAACTAGATACTGTTTCAGACAAGGTCCAATTTTACGGTCCATGGTATTTGGTTATACCGTTATTGCCTGTCAAACGCAACTTCCGCGAACACGATGATTGAATCGAATAATTTCTGGAAAATGGTGAGCCCATTTTAACTGTACACATAACATGTTTGCAAATTAATTGAATGTAAGTAATTAAATACTATTTGGATGTCATATTTTGTATTCAAAGTAAACGTAAATATTTTATTCTGGAAAATTATATATTGACATATTTGATATGTTTCTATGCCGCATTCCAAAACATGGAGTATAGAGCTAAATCTGGGTTAAAACAGTTAATATTTTTAACCTAACTGGACCTGTGGTAAACTAAGGACAAAACACATAAAAAGAAGTTTATTTGACCTACTAGGTTACGTTTACACCACAGACCAAATATTTGTGGTTTACACTGGGTACTTTTAGCCGTACTAATAAGTACTTAAATCGTTTGACAGAGAATTAACAATGAATGGCTATTCGGCATACTTTATTGTTGTGTCATGTGTGAAATAGATCATCTGTTAAAAGACAATCAAATTCAATAAACAAGAAAAGAATACATTAAACAAGAACACGTCTTATAGATAACTACCTACCTCTCTTACCTACTCGTAACTAACTGAGTCGAATTGTCCCAGGTAGCTATTAATGGTATTTTTAATGTGTAAGAACTATCGAGCTAATACCTGACAGCCTCATTACCACAAAATAACGATTTCGTTATTATGTGTCATAATAAATAACTCAATATCAATGCAGTTGTAAGTATTAAAACTAAGCCATTTTTTTATAATTGAATTTATAAAAAAATAAAATGCCGCTCGTGGAAATTTTTTAAACACTTAAAAAAACGCCTTAAAATTTACTCGACGCGCGACGCGTAATAAATAAAGTGTTTAAAGTTTTAAAAAATATTAAGAAACAACTTATCGACACCTTTTATGACATACTCTTTAATCACAAGCACCATAAAGTTACAAACGGTGTGCAGCTGTAGTTTTAAAACAAAGCGGCGACGGCTTTAAAATAAAATTGAAGAGCAGAGTACCACGCACCACGCGCCATTGCCAAAACAAAAAAAACACAACACTGTCACCGACACAGGTTAGGACTCGGAATCAACACAAAGTAGCAAGAAAAAAAAACATAATTACTTTAAATCTCTTTCTCCTTTGACAATCCACTGATAACTACATCGCACAGGTACACAAGATTCATGTTTTGTCTTCACATAGTTTGTAGTAAAACAGTTCGCTGATAATGTTGTCGTGCGCGCGCGCAGTTTTGAGTTTACTGAACTAAGACCGAGTGAGCGGCGCGCTATCTGCGGCGTTAGGCGTAGTGCACAAAAGCGTGATGTGTACGTGACTTGACTCTGTGAGTGGTATGCGTGACAAAGGATATTACGTATTTGAAGTTTAATACATCAGACGGCCAAGTTGGTCTTCGGTTTATCTTTTTATTATTTTATGAAAAAGGGGAAGAAACTAAAGAGCAAGGCTTAGATGAATGATTGGTCTCGCTGCGCTCGACTAGATACCGCCGGAGTACTAGTTAAATGCGGTAAAAAACACTACGCCGAAGTCGGCGTACCCGAGTCAGTCGCCTACTGTCAGTCGCGTTGCAAAATGTGTATGAGGTGCGCGTACCGAATGTTTTGTTAAATTTTCGAGCGTAGCGACACCAATCATTCATCTAAAGAGCAAGGTAAGGACGACTATTGAGGCACAATCCTGCTCCACTGTCTTTCCATCTGTACTCTGCCTCTGCTTAACATTAGGAGAAGGAGGGGTCATTTGCCAAATAATTTTTAATTTTTGAAAATAGGTGGCGTGACAGACTGTGACGAAAATGGCGTGACGAGCTGGATGAATACCAGCCAGATTGGCCCATTGCAGCGGCGGGAAGAAAGAGCTGGAAAGAAGGAACGGACGCCTTTGCCTTGCAGATAAGAAGGAGCGGAGTCATTTGCCTAATCATTTTAAATTTTTGAAAATAGGTGGCGTTGCATACTGTTGCGGAGATGGCGTGACGAGCTGGATGAATACCAACCAGACTGGCCCATTGCAGCGGCGGACAGAAAGAGTTGGAAAGAAGGAAGGGACGCCTTTGCCTTGCAGATTAGGAGGTGCGGAGTCATTTGCCTAATCATTTATTTTTTTTGAAAATAGGTGGCGTTGCATACTTTTGCGGAGATGGCGTGACTAGCTAGATGAATACCAACCAGATTAGCCCATTGCAGCGGCGGACAGAACAGAAGAGTTGGAAAGAAGGAAGGGACGCTTTTACCTTTAAGGGGGATAAAATAGGCAAATAAAATATAATAATAATAATATGTTAAGCTGATAAAAGGGAGAGGAGGTGAAGAGCTAAGGAGCTCGATGGCGCAGTGATTAACGCGCCTGGTCTTCAAATCAATTGTTTATTTGCTAGAATACATACATAGGTTAAAGTTCTTAAAGATTCTACGATTGCTTACGTTAAGCAACTTTTGCAAAGGCCGGTCATCGTATGGGTGACCATAAATTTATCATCTCGGGCTCCTCCGTGCTTCGGAAGGCGCGTAAAGCCGCTGCTGGTCCCGGCATAATATATTGAGGTGATGATGTGAAGCTAACAAAACGAGCAAACACTTGCAACACTAAATGCAAATATTACGCATCAAGCAACGTGTGCCAGTCCTGAAGTTTTAAGGTACACGGGCCCGCAATATCACTGAGTCAAATATCCTACATACCGAAATACATACCTACGTAGAAAGGTATTTTTGTGCTATCCAGTCGGATTTCGACCGGATATTCCGCGGCCCTATTGGATTTTTGTGCCACTCTATACTTTTGTCGCATGTCATCCGTAAATAGATCCGCATTCAGCTCCACTATGTGCACGAGAGCGAACAAATTCTAGTTTCCAGGAGCACATCAATTCGAATGTTTCCATTCCAAATACATACTTTGGTGTGTTGTGTTGAGTGTTTGAGAGAAGAAAACTATGCAATGAACTTTTATTCAAGTAGTCTTACTAAATAAGTGCTTTTGAATCGTTACAAAAATATTATACCTTCCAACCATTCAGGATTTAGGCTTTTAGCTGTGGAGAAGAACGAGCGTAAGAAACTGCACAGCTGCATATGCTACACATATTAAGTATAAGTAATTCTGTAGTGGTTATTTTTCAGTATGTTTTCGGTTGATTGGCTCTTGCGCGATCGGGTTGTGATTTTGTTAACCAAATTGAAATATCTTGAGCTTCTCCGTTCACCCGAAGGCACGTAAAGTTGTTAGTCCGGATTGTTGTCGTCGGGTGCAGTCTTAAAAATTCACCGATTGGGCCAGTTATGTGTTTATTCGGGATGCGAGATGGTCTGAGCTCTTTATCACCAACGCCATGGCGTTGGTGCACAATTATTGCACATGGTTATAGCTCTTGGTTTAATGTCAAACTTGTCTGTTTTTTGTGTCTACATATTGAAAGTTTTTGATATAGTGTACCTAGTGATGTGATTAACAGATTTTTTCTATGCTTACTTGAGAATATTCTCGTACTTGTAGATGGGGGTGCCTATTTTATCTAGTTAGTGAGTTACGGAGTTTCAACAGCAAGAGATAAAAGTCACTAAATTCCTCAGAATTTAGGATCTGGGTGAAGTGCGCTTCTCCTTTTGTCCTTATTTCCACTTACCTTCACATATAGATAGCAAGCAGTTTTTTTTACTAGTATAAAGATAACTCGCAAGTATATTAACCTAATTTATTTTTATTATAGACTTTTTTCCTCACCACAGCTAGGGTGGCTAGAAGAGATCTCTTCTAGAGATAGGCTCACCCTTGTAAATGTCTTGTGTAACTTGTGTTTAACACTAAAGGATTTATTATAATTCTAATACGCGTCCGGTATTTAAGAAATGTTAATTATTAATGAAAATTAAAAAGAAAAATGTGTTTAGTTATTTATTGTCGCCGTCGTGTACACCCGTCCTAATAAAAGTAAACGTTATTAAGTTTGACATCATACTAGCTGATAAGACCATTGTTTTATTTTATTGTTTTATTTGCCCGTCCAAGGTGTAATTGTTCTTCGTCTACTGATATTTTATAATGTTTCAAGAAAAGTACCTGAAGTTGGTTCGTCAATAACAGTTAGGTATTATTAAAGATAATTATTAAAATGGGATGACAGAGACATATAGGATTATAACGTAATTACTCTTTTTGTTAGAGCGTTTCTAGGCAGGCATGTTCCATCCTCGACCGCACCGTCACTTAACATCAGGTGAGGTGTAGTCAAATGCCTGCCTATAACCAATAAGAAAAAAAAAAAAAAGCGAAAAATGCTTCATGGTCTGGAGCAATCCACGAGTTATGTAAGGCTCCCCCCTCCCCCCGCACCCTGTCCAACTCTGAGGAGTTCGACAGGGCGCAGGGGCTTACCACTTAACAACGGAGTACCATCCCAACATAGGTGTTGGTTTGAGACTTACTACAAACAGTAGGCAGCGCGTACAATTCAGCTGTTATGAAGGCCACAGATGCTGCTTTGCGCGTTTAGTGTAAGAGAGAGAGAGAGCGTGGGGGTGGAAGAAGTTCGTGCTTTGGAAGACACGTAAAACTGTAAGTCCCGGCTGTGTTAGCAGTCGTTAACAACCACCAAACCGCACTGGGCCCGCATAGTGGTTAACAGCCCGTTCTTATTGTTGTGTTTCTAATTATAATGAAATAAGGGCGCATGGCCCAGCAGTGGAGACATACAATGAACTGGTGATTAAGTGGAAAGATAAAAAGCCATTAACACGAAAAAAAATAAGGAAATTACGCAATCATGTAAGTGTATATGCAGCCATGAGCCAACATTTATATGCACTCTATGTAAATCCCCTTCCCATTTTAAATTTGTATTTGTATTTTTTATTTTCTTTTTGTTCGTTAGTTTGTTTGTTTCTACAATTTTTGCTTGTATCAATGTTTGCCTTGTTGGTTGTCCTAATAAACAAATAATAAATAATAGTTAACCTGAGTTCAACGAAAAAGATTTATATTCATATCTAGCTGACCCGGTGGCGGACTTCGTATCGCTTTGACAGTTTCTATGACAACAAAACAAACAAATCGGTAAATAGTTTACGTGTGCAAGCGTATCTAACAAACAAACAAACTCCAGAGCAAAGAGATCGGACCTCATACTCAGCTATGAAGTATAAAACAGACAAATTTCTGAACGCACCTATAAATTTTTGACAACCAAGAGACAATTTTTTATTTCTAAAAAGACAAAGACATCAAATGTTTCACAGCTAGGAACATTTTGTATTGGAAAATTAAATTGTCGTTTTTAGTATTTCCCGTTACTAA
This sequence comes from Eudonia lacustrata, assembly GCA_947562085.1. Classification (NCBI taxonomy): domain Eukaryota; kingdom Metazoa; phylum Arthropoda; class Insecta; order Lepidoptera; family Crambidae; genus Eudonia; species Eudonia lacustrata. The sequence continues at coordinate 12,136,118 of OX387325.1, read as the reverse complement.
TTATTTATGTTTCTCACCGTTAAACCTTCCCTGAACTTTCACAAATATTTCAAAATCAAAATTAGCCTAATCTGTCCAGCCATTCTCGAGTTTTAGCGAGACAAACGAACAGTAATTGATTTTTATATATATAGATTTAAATTAAGTTTCTAAAAATTACACTTGACGGATGCGTCGGTTTGTAGATCGGTCATACATAAGTTTCCTATCCGATCCGGACCCCTCGGAGAATCTAGTAGGGAATGGGGACATGCACTAGTGCGTGATGCCATTCCCTCAAGAAACCTCTGACGGTGTTTCGTTTCACACGGCTTGAGGAACCCTTTAGGTTTCTCACCGCACCCAAAAAAGTCTGGTGTTTTTTTTTAGAGAGATTGCTGATTGCCTCAAACGGCATTTTCAACGTCACCGGGCTTTTTGGGGGCGGAAAGGTACGTAAAGGGTACCTCAAGCCGTGTTGAAACGAATCACCTTCGGAGGTTTTCTAGAGGGATCGGCATCGCACACTTAAAAGTGCGCGTCCCCGTGCCCTACTAGATTCTCCGAAGGGTTCGGATCGGATCGGAGTCCGGTGTTGCTGAAGATGCCGTTTGAGGCCAACAGCAAACTCAAAAAAAATATAAAAAAGTCAAAAGATGGGCACCTTAATTTGTGAGATAGGTGACCTAAAATATGATTACGAGTTCCTCGCTTCGCATGGCACAAAAGCCGTTGGATCTTTGTTTCTATTATAGAGGTAAGTATTGTACAGTGATAGCTCTTATAGAGGTAGGTCATCTATTTCTATGTAACAAGTTTATTGATCCGTACCTTCGTTGTTGCGAGGTGAATGGAGATCTGAACCTAAACGTGATCACGATAATATCCTCTGAATTAGTTCAAACCGTTGAAATCTCAAGTAAGTACAGTCAGCAGCAAAAGTTGCTGAACACTAGCTCTTTGTCAATCCAACTAAATAAATTTAACAGGCGCTTGTCAACTTCTTATAAAGCTATTAGGACTTTCTTTTGCTGCTGTTTGTTGTTAGCTGCCTATAACCTTTACAGTGTCACCGGAAAGCGGCGAGAAAAAAGGTTTCTAAAGCCGTGCGAAATGAAATGAAAAATGTTTTTTCAGATTAGATACAATAGTACACTTATGAAAGTCGAGTCGAGTGTCTTAGAGATAAAGAAAAATGTATAATAAAATAACAGGAGTACACACAATAATAGTAATAATATACCTACATTATATTTCATTTGATTCTAATTCTGTAATCAAGACATCCTCAAAGAGTTTCTAGAGGGGATGACATCACATCATCAGTTCGGATCGGAACTATTATGACAGGGTACTTAAGGGGTTAGCGACTTCCGATGCTGACTGTACCTGCATATAACGTGATTTTTCATACACATTGTTTGTCGGCTGCTTTATATTCCAGTGATTCTAGCGTTGCTCTTTTAAAAGGGCTTTTACATTATATATTTGCCTCTATTGCCTAGTGGGTTAGTTATACTACCTGTCTGAGTCACCGTGTTCGATTCCCAACGGTCGGTGGTGGTTAATAATTGAACTGAACTGCTTTGTGTTCCGAAACACGTACAATAGTGTAGGTAAGTGCTATAAAATGTAAAGGTGATATAAAAAGACGAACGAATCCAGGGTCATTGGGTTCGATTCCAAGCAAGGGTACATCTTATCTATTTATTTTACCGTTACAATAATGTAAGTAGCATTGCTTTGTTCAGACAGTTAGAGATAAGATAATAATAATAATAATTTATTTGCCTTATCTCTTTACCTAGTCTAGAAATTACGCTCCCGGTCGTAGACCCAGGTTCGATACCCAGCGAGGGGTTATTATTGTACTCGGTTTGGTTGTAAGCAAGTTCCTTTATACTTATTGAAGTAAAACTATATAAAACAAATTGTAATGTTAACTATTGAGTGTTTTGTGCGAGTTTTGTATACCATTCCTTCGTGTTCGTTCGATCACGTTGACAATAACGAGAATTAGTATTGCATTAAAGCTGCAACTCAAACGACGTGCAATGACGCAAGGACAAACGGAGGAGATTCGAGGTTCGCTTCCTGGCTGGGTAGGGTAGGCATTTAATTTATGCACTATATTTTATAAACGAGGAGAGCTAAAATTTAGCTACACAAAAACTCGTTGTCGTACGTGATTTAATGTCAAATTAAACTCGCACCAGGCTTAGTGAATCTACCACCAGCTCGGTACTTGGGAGAGCCATGTTGTACACACGAAATAAATTGCGTAAATTAATACGAGTATGTCATTCGCAGCATGACATACCAATGAAAATATGAAATGAGAACAATAAAATAAGAGCAAAATTATTATAACAAAAATGAGGAAATGATTTCACTAAAGCCACGCCAGTCATCCACATACCTGCGCTGCGTGACGTCAAACGAAGGATTACGTTTCAATGTTGGAATTGATTTCAATGCGATCGGACACAGATTGTACAAAGGGACCGTCGAAACTATACGTTTATGGTTATATGCAGTTCAATTTGGCTGTGATTTTATTAGGGTGACACTCTATTGAAGCAGAGAGGCGCTGAGTAGAGTTGAGCGGAGCAGTTTTATCCCATTGAGGTGGAGCGGAGTTGAGCTTTTGCGGCGCAGTTTTACCCACATAAACTCCATTGATAAACCCCGCGCCGCTGCCGCCACAATCGTGCGATGTGACGGTTTTCCTTAGAAATACGACGACGCCGCTCTAATGTCTGCTCCGCTAAACACCGTTCATAGGAGAGCAGCAAAGCGGAGAAGATCCGTTAAGGCGACGCACCGCTAAACAATTAATCTAATACGGGGCGTTTGCGCTCCGTACCATAAGAAAAACTGTTATACTACATATTGAAGTGTGTGTTAAGACTAATCTACTAAGAAAGTTTAGATGCTTAAATTGGTCTGGTTTGCCAGTAAAATGCAAATCTATGTTTTAAAAGAGGTTGCTTTGATATTTTTTTCTCTGTTATAAAAGTTAACAAATCGTGTTTCTGCAACTAGCAAGATGAAGTTAATTAAATGAAAAATCATGTCATCATGGAAGATATCACTGTTAGTGATAAGGCTGCCCTTTGTACGACTCCAATTTTAATTTTAAATTCTTTGTCATGTATATGTTTTTATGTGTACAATAAAGTTTTTTATTCTATTCTATTCTATTCTAATATCACTTTCATATGTTTTGTAATTCGAATGCGTTGCAATAAGGGACTCTAAGCTCTGCTCCGCTCCGCCTTAATGGAGTCTCACCTTTATGGCGGCATTGCGGAGTGACGTACACGTGACAGGAATCAAATATTCCCTATTAATCGATGCGCTTTTGTTAATATTGTTTGTATATATATTGGTTCTCTCTGATGCATCGGCTGGTAAGGTCGGTAGGATTAAACCTTTTTGAAATCGTCTCAACGCCTAGGATTAAACCTTTTTGGAACCGTCTCAACGCCTGTTGTAGAGTGGCAAAGTGTTCGGCATACAGAGGCTATCATAGAGAGCGACAATTATTGGTGAATCAACTAAACCTCAAAACTTCTGATGTAGGTGTATATCAAACTATTTTAGCGAACCCTACATCAGAAGCAGCCAGACTTGTCTGCGATATGGTGTTGGTGAGCCGTCAATGATTAATCATTGATAATCATTAATATTCTACTTTTATTGTTAAACATAATTTAAGTTATTTAAATACTAGTAAATAAGTTTGATGTATTATGTATAAGTTATGATGGGACTGACATGGCATGCCTAAAGTCCCTAAAAAAAATAGAAATAAAAAAAAAATACAAAGGCTACAAACAGAGTTTACATGAGAGGAGATATAGGAGGATAAGGAGGTTCTTTTACAAAAAAAAAAAAACAAAATTCAAAGTCATTTAATTAGTTTAAGCTACAAATAGCTCATAAGAGCTTCATAAGAATGTCACTACGTTATCGGTTCATAAGTCTACTCTGTGGGAGACCTTGCACTGAGAAGAACCGTCAAGAAACTCAGCAAGGGCTTTTCTTTTCTCCCTTACGGCGTCAAAATATTGGAAAATGCCCTATCATAAAGGACACTTGGAAGCTGTACGAGTTTATTGCTCTGCCTATAGGCCTTAAATCCATTTTTTTTTACACTCTCAACCCTTATCTAGCCCAAGAGAAGCTTCGTTATGAAAACCGTTATATGGTTACTAGACAACGGATAAACATACTTAAAATACTTAGATACATACTTATTATACAAAGAAAACACCCAGACCCGTGACAATTTAGAAAAACTACAATTTCTAAATTGACCCGACCGGGGATCGAACCCGGGACCTCAGAGATGGCGACTCCATGAAAACCGGTGTACAAACCACTCAACCAAGGAGGTCGTCCCATATATGATGTGTATAAATTTCAAAATAAACTCAAGGCGTTCTTGTTAAAAAAGTGCTATTACTCAGTTGATGAATTTCTAAATGATCTTAATAAGTTTTAATATTTGACATACCATTTTTATATTAGTTACTAGTTAGTATTATTGTATATTTGCTAATTTATTTATAATAATTTGTCAATGTAATTAATTTTCTTATTGTAATCTGTATTATTTTATTTTTATGTAATTATCATTACTTTTATTAATTATTTTATCCAATACATTGTAAATTGTTTTATGGAATAAATAACTATGAACTATAACTATGAACTATGAACTTTCCATCATAAATAAACACACCAAAAATTAAGGACAACCACAACATGCGAAAAAAACAAAATAAAAAGAACAAAAACAAAAGTAATTAAATATCTAAGTGTGCAAAATTAACTGGGTTTAATTTCCCGGTCGGTTATAGTGTGTTTCGGATTTTTCGATGCATAGCCCTCGGATTATGGTCAATACTTTATACACGTTTACAAAAGTAACGTGGGTGACTACTAATCAGCCTATTTAGTGCTTCACTTAAGAGCATTCCTCAACCTCTATCATTAAAATCAAGTTATTGCTACCATTTATTGGTATAAATTTGCTTAATCATTACGCTTGCCACAAACGTAATTGGTGATCGCAAACGCGGGCTAAGTAATAAGCATCATACACCCCGAACCCTGGACCTCCGGATACAGAGCTGAGCGTTATATCACTCGGTCACCGTAGATTTCATATTACGTAAACTTTAATAACTAATACTATTATTTTTGTTTTTTTAAATGATTTTTTTGATGATGACGTGAACAGGATTTGCGAGAACTAAAAACGAACGTTAGGCTGTTTTTAGCTGGAAATTGTTCGCTGCAACCGCTCCGAGGGCTTATGTTTCACTGTCGAACAATATACACGTGGATATATCACAGTACCGTGATCAATAGTGGGTTTCGAACCCCTTCCCCCTTCACCTCATAATTTTACGTCAGTTATTGCCTAGCCTTTTGTACGTGCGATTTGTGATACCTATAGAATTTTTACAGGTAATACCGTCATCCATCATCATCATCATCAGCGTATAGGCTGTTGATGAGTACTGTAAGGATGGGATCCTTCTAGGATATAAAATAAGAATAACAGTTGCACTTAACTTTGTGTATTATAATAAGTAAACATATAAATAAATTTATACATTAGATTAAAACCGATCTCAGAGCACCTCGGCTCTTAGTCGGGCTCTCTACCTCCCGTCTACGACTGTTCACGACTGTGTCAACCGTTGCAAACCTTTTTAATTTTACATGTTCGATGATTCAAATACTCATCCAGACTAAAGAGGCTTACATACAAATACAATAAACTAACTTTTACTATGAGCTGCATATAACCTCCTTACAGTACCTACTAGTCCACTGCTAGCCATTTGTTTTTGAGAGAGTTTATTGATTGCCACTGGGCATTTTTAGCTTTACCGGCCTTTTTTGGGGGCGGCGAGAAACTTAAAGAGTTCCTCAAGCCGTGTGAAACGAATCACTGGAGTCATCGCTTCATTGTCACACATATCCCATCGCGCACAAAGAAATTTGGTGACTCGTTTCTTTGTCGCACCTCCAAAAGATGGAATAGTCTACCAGCACACGTTTTCCCTCCTTCCTATGATACGGGGTCCTTCAAACGAGGCGTGAAGAAACACCTTGTGGGCCGGCAGAGTGAGGTTGACTGATGCTGCGTTGTTTTCACGCTGCACCAGTTGTCTTCGCGTCTGGATTCCATTTCCACTTAACATTAGGTGGTATGTCATTTGCGGTGCTACGTATATAAAAAAAAATCACCGTCAGAGGTTTTCTAGAGAGAACGGCATCACGCACCAGTGCGTGCCCCCGTTCTCTACTAGATTCCGAAGGGGACAACTCGTGGGCGCCTTTTAAGGCCTCGGCTAGGTTAGGACCTCGGCTCGGGTTGACCGGGTCATGGGGGTGGGAAAAAGCGCCCAGGTATATGTCTGTACCTGGACCAGAGTGCATGTGAACTGGGTCATCATACTGGAACTGGCTTGGGGGTTTGGAGGTCCAGTCACCGGGGCCGCCCTCTTGAAGAGCACCATCTTTTCGTTTTCTCCTTAGTTTCTTTGCCACTAGTAATTAGTTTCACAATCACTGTTTTGACGTGTTGGTCTTGGCATGCAGGCACGCGGGGAATGGACGGTGTACATAATATACGCATGCCACAATGCCATGGCCAGGATGCCAATTATCAACTCCCAACCAGGACCAATTGCTGAATTGCCACGTGCCTTGCCACGTCGTATATTGTTTTTTAACGTAGTAGGTATCTCTCTCTACCGCTACCTAGTTTGTGAACTTAAGGCTCTCTGGTTGGTAATGGCTAAAGTTTTTCCGGTGGGTTCGGCAAAGGAATCGTGCTCACTGGAGCCTCACTTATAACTGTGATTTCCTATTTATATTTTATTTGTTTTTGTCTGCATCTTTTAATTCATATTCATGTTAGTTTGTTTGTGTTTTTTCTTTTCTACTTTGGTATGGTTTTCAGTGTAATTATTATTTTATTTTATTATTTGTTTTTAATTTATTTTATTTTTCTTGTTACTGTACCATAAATATTATAATATATATATGTATATATTATGATGAATAATAGCGCTTCTGTATCATTCTGAACATCCATGAATGAGCAGCTTATGCTGAGCATAAAGAAAATTGTCTGAGACAGGGCCCTTGTTCATGAATTCATGGGTGCCGAATCAGGAAGGTGCTGAAACGAAACTAACCCTTAACTTCACACTTTATTTTTTACTACCATCTGTTCTTTTTTTTCTTCTGTCTATCTGTTTTTTCTTTTTTCCTTTATTGTTGTATAATTGTTATAATTAAGTGTGTATGTTAATAAAAAATAATCTATTCTATTCTATTCACAGTCTTGTTCTACGAGTACGGTGTCTTAGGCCTATGCGTGTGTGCAAGTTTAGTGTATTCTGTAAATGTGTAGTAGCATTTAGAGGATCAGGCGGGGAATGGGTTAGTTGTATTTGAAGATTACCATCTTACGTAGTCCACCCATAGTAGACCGATTCCCATAACATAACGATCGAAAATCGAAACGATATCGGAGCGACTTAGTCGTGAAACCATACTCACATCCGATTTTAAAGTCGTTCAAACGAAACCCCAACCAATCGTATACGATGTATGGAACTTCGTTCAAAAGAAATTTAAAATCGGCTCGATTGACGGATGTGAATACGAAAATGGTTTCAACGACTAAGTCGCTACGATATCGTTACGATTTTCGTCATTGGAATCAGGACGCGTGACCGGCAGCTTAACTTCCTTGCCTTGCTTTCCGAAGCATGTAGGATGGCTTTTTATTTGGTCACCCAATCCAAAGACTGGACGAGTCGAAAGTAGCTTAACATGCATGATCGCAAACCGCCGCGCCATCGCGCTCCACGGATAACTCCACAACACTATGATTATCCAGTTTGGGAGACCAAACGTGTTGGTAGCTTATTGTGTTCACACCAAACGGATAGACAGACTTAGCTGAGCTAAGCTACTCGAGATAAATGTAGCATTGAAGCGAGATCTGTTATTAAACCAGGTGAACATTGCTAATTGCAATTAATTGGTACGGATTTCAGTTCCCAATTATTGGCAATTCGTAATTGACGCCTGCTTCCAAGAAAACGGAACGGGCGTTGCCTTGTTATCATGGACATGTATAGGTACCTATGTAAGTCTAGATACTAATTACTTAGTATATAGAGACGGCTGCATATCAGACTATCCCAATCTGTTTTCCTGCAACAAATATTCAACCTTAGGTCTTTAATATAAAGTTGAAAGTCTATTAAGGTTTGACAGTTTCTGCAAGTCTATGTGCAGCCGTACGAATTGTATGAACGGACAAAGAAACTTTAAAATAAAAGCAATCAAAATAAGTTTGATCCTATTCGAACACGGTATACTCACGATAGATAGGTATTGAGTCTGATACTTTACAAAGCCTTTGTCTCTTGATCTGACATAACTATTTAAGAAAAATAAACCACGCGTACGATTGGGTTACCTATTTGGCATTACTATTATTATCTCTTTATTTATTTTTTTACATATTAATTTACATTTTTAAATATTTTCTAAAAAACAAAACACACATTTAAAAATATAAAAAATAGGGGTCCACCGGCATCGGGACCAGGGTCCAAACTACCGGTGATTAGGGCTCCAGAGACAGGAACCTCCTAACAATGCGTGCCGTATCGAGGAGAACTGCCTACTGAATCAGGCCCTTGATCCAGCCGCCTAACGAGAGCCTCATGAGATGTTGATCGAGGCTCTTAGCCATCAGGCCGTTGGCCGTAACAACAATCGGCACGATGACAGCCGAGTCCACATTCCACATGTCGACAACCTCATGTGCTAAGTCGAGATATTTGATTTGTTTCTCTTTCTCAGCTTTCATGAGGTTCTCGTCATGGGGAATGGTGATAACGACAATCATCGTGCGGCGCGCTAATCGATTTATCACCACAATGTCTGTCTGTCAATTAATATCAATCATTATTATTATTATTATATTATTATATCAGCCATAACTGTCCCACTCCTGGGAAATTACTAAATAGAGCCAAATGTTTTATTTGGGAAATAATCGGTCAGTAAATCCATTTAACTCTGTGCAAGTGAATTCTATTCCAGAGTCGCCCGCAGATTTGTAGTTAATTAAATTCAAGATTGTATCTTACATTTTATTTCATCATCATCATCATCATCTCAGCCAAAAGACGTCCACAGCTGGACAAAGGCCTCCCCCAAGAATCTCCACAACGACTGGTTTTGTGTTGTTCGCATTTCGTTTTCCATTTTATTTGTTTATTACTTAGTAATAGCATTACCTAATAGGTAGGTATGTAATAGTATATAAACACAAAATTACAGAGCAATTATACGTTGCATTAATTCTTGTTCGTGTGTTATGTAATAATAATATTTTTTTATGTAATATTTATTTAATAAAAAAGGTGACATAGATAGGTAAAATTCTATACTTTTTACCCGACTGCGCAGACGGGGATAAACATCAACCAAACGGCCGCCGCCGTGGCTAGCTCAATGAAATCCGCTTTCTCTTTGGTCCCCGCCTGCGACAACTATCAATATTCAATGTGTGTAAATACTCATTTATTATAGATTTTTTTATTATTTAAGTATAGGTATCTTACAAGAAAATATATCACGTTGCATTTAACATTGCTCAAAAGCTTGTTTTTTTTCTTTTAAGTTTTTTCTCTTTTAATTTTTTATGTTAGTCCGGTTTTTACGAGTATATAATTGTTTTTCATATAGTTGTTTTAGCAGTCAGGTATTTTGTTTTATTTCAATAATTTGGGTTTTTCATCAAAAACTTGGTAAATAAAGTTTGAAGTCTTTTTGAGGAGATTTGACTGGTTGTGGTGGTTTGATGTGCAGGCGTATCAACCTAAATTTCAAATGTACATAATGTGTTTTGTTTTGTGGGCTATGGTCTGTGTCTTTATATGGTTTCTCCTAAACTTTTTAAGGCCGGCAACGCATCTGCGATTCCTTTGATTTTGCGAGTGTCCATGGGCGGCGGTGATTGCTTCCCATCAGGTGACCCGCCTGCTCGTTTGCCTCCTTCCAATATAAAAAAAACTGGGAGAGACTATATATTGGCATAGACTTCATGTATATAAGTGTTTTATGTTATAAATTTGTATGTTAATTCATGCACCGTGCATCGGCAGGCCCCGCCAGAGGACGCTCTCAGCAATCAATAATAGCATTCATTGGTACCTCGAATTTGCAGTAGGGGCAGCCTTTTCCCCCATAATAGCATCAACGTCAGCTACATTAGCACTGTCAATGCCCATTGCGCTGCTACCTAGGTAGCCCTAACAGAATTCACATCCAGACATTAACTGGATTCGATGGGCGTTGATGGCATCGTAGCATCAACGCCAGCTACATTTACACCGTCAACACACGCCGCGCTACCAAATCTAGACAGCCCTTAAATCAACATCCAGCCATTAACTGGATTCGATCTGCGTAGCTTGCTTTCCGTGATGTTGGTACGGAGGCTGCTAGTTTATTTTTTTAACAAAATGCTCTAGAAAATGTGATTTTGATCATAAGAAAAAGAAGAAGAAAAATATTTGTTGACACACACACACACACACCACACACACACACACACACACACACAGACCCACACGCACGCACGCACGCACGCACGTGCGTTAATATTATTATACGCCTTTAATTAGGACTATGACTATGACTTCAGTAATAACAATGATTATTCATTTTGTGTCTTTATCGCCCAATTTTTATTTTTAAATCGACTTCTTTTTTGTTCGCGGAATTGACCTTTTGTTTCATTGTAGCTTTGAAGGTTCTAGATTTTTTTTTCTTTTTAATGTCTGCTATATTTGGCTAGTAAAACAAACACACTACCTACTCTACAATTTATAGTGTTAATATAAATAAATGCTAAGAAAATTAAAAAAAACGTTAGTATGAAAAATATAATAAAAAAAACGGAGAAAAAAAAAATATCACGAGCTTTTCCATGCTTCGGAAGGCACGCTAAGCCGTTGGTCCCAGACTCCCAGTTGCTTTGCTGTCGTGAAATGGCTTAAACTCCATCAATCCATTTGGGACAGCGTGATGGGTAATGGCCTGACCTGAAGCCCAGCAGTGGGATGTAATAGGCTGAGAATGAGTATGACCTAGTCAGTTTTACCTCGTTATACTTACTATAGACAATAGGAGTGTTTTAAAAAACAGTGATTATTATCGAGCTATTTCTAAATATATCACCATAACAACAATGTTAGTACTGTAGGAGATTATGCAGCTCATAGTAGTTAGTTTATTGTATTTGTATGTAAGCCTCTTTAGTCTGGATGAATATTTGAATCATCGAACACGTAAAATTAAAAAGGTTTGCAACGGATTGACACAGTCGTGGACAGGAGATGGACAGCCCTGGAGAGCCCGGCTAAGAGCCGAGGTGCTCGGAGATCGATTTAATTTACTGTCATGTTTTTATTATAATACACAAAGTTAAGTGCAACTATTATTCTTATTTTACATACACCGTACAGTACCATTGTTGTGTACCATCAGCTAGAGATAAGATTGGATAGCTAGTGCCTCATTTGAGGATTCCGGGTGAAGTGCGCTTTAACCTTCAGCCTTATCATTACTTAAGATCAGGCGAGAAGAAGACCAATTGCTTACCCATAAAAAATAAATAAAAAAAGACTACGAATGCTTTGTCATTTTATTCTGCTACCGACTCGAGCGCCCCGGTCGCGCAGTTGCGCCAAACCCGCCACACGTTAAGGGGGTGCCGCGCGGAATTTCGAAAATTTACGTGTTTTTAAGTCACTGGTGCTAGGCGCTGAATAAGTCCTATAAATTAAAATTACTAGCGTAGGTTGTCTTGGAATTTGAAACAAATACCCAGAAATTGAACCAATACGTAAAAGTAATGATATCTAAAAACTTATTTCTTCAGAAACTTTGTAAATATAATTAGCACATAAAACAATAATCCAACATCAAAATGTTTTTATTGATATTCCGCAGGCCACGTTGTCTAATTTTTCATTTAAAAAATATGAATATGAAAATATTAAGACTTTTATTATTTTAGCCAAACGCCTATGATTTTACGAAAATAAACATTTCTCCAATTAAATCACCTAGCCTACTCTGTACAGTTATTAGTGTGTATTCATGTTCAATTCATCATCAATCAAGCAATCAAATTCATCCACGCCTAAACTCTATGCCTAAACTCGCATCCGTCATTCTCAATCACTTTCCACCTTTAAATCCAAACTGCACAAGCATTTACTAATTGAGTTACTACTATTATATATAAATTATATATTTTATTTAAGTATGTATGTATGTGTATGAAAGGTATTATTTGTACTTATTTATTTAATGTTAGCGCACTTTCTTTATCTTTTTCTTGGATTCTCTAACCAAAGGTTGTCTGAAAGAGATCGCTTGTAGCGATAAGACCGCTTTTGCCCATATACTAGCTTTAAGTTTTTGTTTTACTGTTGTTTCCATTTGTGTGTGAGCAATAAAGAATTTATCTATCTACCTCGCAGTTTTGCGTCCGCGCGGCACCCTCTTAAGTGCCCCGTAATTGAGCGCGGCGTGGGGGGATTGTGGAGCTTTGGGAAATTAAATCCTGTACTTCTCCTATCTATCTTATTAGAAAAACAATAACTGTTTCAGGGAGCTGAATAAACGACAATTATGATAAAAAAATAATCGAAGGTCACTCGTAAAGTATACAATTTATAAAAAATAGTCAATCTTTTTGCCAGGGAAAAATAATAGAAATGTTGAGTTTTTTATTTATTTAATTAAAACCAATGACACGCGCTTTTTTATTTATTTATAGAGTACACATACCAATACTACAACTTAAAAAAAATATCAACCTATACAATATCAAAAACACAACAAAAATTAATGTATTAGGAAGAAACTTAACGCCTCAACGCGAAAGTGTCGCGTAGGAAGCCGGAACATTATGTCCATTTGTATAATTATTTCAGATCTACCGATCAGAAATATATATGCTGTATGCTTATAAATTATCTCATGAAAGAAGGGTCTACTTTGCGATGGATTATCTTGGTTATTTTTATAGGTTAAAATATGAGAGAAATAAAAAAAAGACTAAAGTTTAGCCTAGTATACCTAACAAAGTCACAATTTAATTCTAATCATACAATAATACATTTTTCGAGAATAAATTCCAATTTTTAACACAATATAGCCGCCAAAATAAAGCTCAACGTGCACTATTTATGCCATCCCGAACTAAAATAAGAATATTATGCAATATATAGTTTCTAAAATCAATAAATGATTAATGTCTAATATAACTTTGAAGATATTTTCAAGTTTCCGCCGGGAAAACATCAGAAATTATGGATGACACTATCAAGCGCCCAAGAAAGAAACCATGGTTCCATTCGAAATTCGAAAAAAACTGTTACATTGATTCCCGACTGAAATATTGCTAACACTATACGGGCGATTTAATCAGGATCATTTTAAATCTAATTATGTAGAACAAACATATCAGCAGGTAACAAACAGGTTGGCAGAGCCAAACCGTAAAACGGTTTGTAGGCAGCGTTCTCACTTAGTACGTTTTAAAGAAAATATTAACAATAACTTACTAAATAATTAAAATAACTTACAGAATTTATTGATTGATATTTTTGAGACACCATTTAACCATGTGCCTCTAGTTTATCAAACTATGGACACATATGTACTTCGTAAAATACTCTTTAAGCAATATCTTGTTATGTTATCATTTTTGGCTAATAGTGGTTTCGGTAATGCGTTTAGTAGAGTTGGGGTCAGCCAATGTCTTGTGCGCTTACCGTTTTAGTTTGTATATTTAGGTACTTCATATAATATCTTTTTGTGGGCTGTCTGACGGACATATCAAAATTTGATAGTCAAATGACACAATATGTCACATCTAATAATAATATGTCATGTTCATAATATCGATTACTGAATTCATAAAATGGCGCGTGCTTGCGCGCTTCCCCGACTTCCTGTTTCACACTTCCGTCCCATTTCACGAAATCACTCCCACAAATTGCAAGAAAGCGAGAGGAAAGATGTTACACATCAAAAATTGGTTACTGTTTTAAAGTACTGTTACGTGATTTCAATTATACGTTTATATAATTTTTAACGCAAATTTTGTTGCGAACAAATTACAAAAACACAAATGTTGAAAAAATTTCCACGAGCAGGGTTTGAACCTGCACCCTTCTGACATACCGGGTCAATATTTTTTTCAATTATACGTTTAGTACCTTGACTTGGCTCACGAGGTAACCGCCATGTGGGATATTGACTCGACAATCATTGTGCCGATAGTCGTGTCTGCGAACGGTCTGGTAGCGAAGTGTCTCGACCAACACCTTTAGAAACTCTCGCTCAATGGTTGGATCAAGGGTCAGATACAGAAGGCGGTACTCTTGGACACGGCGCGGATAGTCCGAAGGTTCCTGTCTCTGCAGCCCTAACCACCGGCAGCATGAGCCCTGCCCTGTTGCCGGCGGTACCCTAGGCTAGGTTTTTTTATAATATTTTTATGTTTTGTATGTGCTTTTGTATTTTACTTTTATATTAATATTATAACAAACCTAGGCTAAGAAAAAAAAGAAATAAAGAGATAATAATAATAATAAAACTTTATTTATTAAAATATGTTTATTTAATGTTCTGGAATTAATTATTGTTGCTGTTAACACCCTTTTAGACCTGATATCGCGACGTCCCTCGGACGGAATCTCGACTTAAAATCGCCAGGTCATAGTTTATAACGTAGTCGTCGACTAATATTATGATCATCGTCGATATTTATTTCGCTAATTCTTCGGAACGCCCCCGGCTTCCAACTTTTATTTCTTCTATCTTTTTTTATTATTTTTATTTCTTCCATTAAAAAATCCGGTCTAACACGATATCGCCTGAAACAGGCGCAATAATTGTCGTTAAGGGTCAAATTTGATCGTGGTCGAAGCGCACGATCGTATCAGCTCGTGTGGAAAGGGATGTGATACAATCCCTACAACGTCGTTAGACTACTGACGTGAACCCGTTCCTAAGACAAGCGTATTAGATTTCCGGATGGGATAACAAGACTATTATCACAGTGATATTGTTATCTAGCTGACCAGGCGTCGGCGAACTTCGTACCGCTTTGATAGTTTCTATGACAACAAAAGAGACGCGTGAAAGGCGCATCAAACAAACTCACTCTTTTAAAATGGTATCATCTTATGTTTTCGATACTGAACTACTCTTGAGAACAAGAGTACAAAATTTCATGATGATCGGTTGAATAGCTTACGCGTGAAAGCGTAACAAACAACAAACAAACAAACAAACTCACTTTCGCATTTATAATATTAGTTAGCATGTGTATCTTATTAACATTAAAAAATCTGCATGAGACAGGTCCGTACATGAGACCACGGACCTGAAAAAAAGACGGACGTAACCTCGTCTAATCATGAGTGAAGCATGCTAAATAATGGCCGCCCGTTTAAGGTGTGTGCCTGATTTGAGGGTTGCCATATAAACCATCAATTTCCCTACTTTTTAAATCAAACTAAAACATTGTTAACATTATGTAATCACATACATATTATTATAACGGGGCGTTTATCATGTTTTTATTCGTTGTGAGCTCCCGATATTTCAGCAATTTAAACGGTTGCACTTCAGAATCATCATCATCAGCTCATTTTTATGTCCCCACTGCTGGAGCACGAGCCTTCCTTATGGATGGATAGGGAGAACGGGCCATAAACCATAGTACAAAAACTATGGAATAAGTATCCAACTTCTTTTAAACTTTGTAACAACAATATTACAAAATACTCAACTATTAAAAATTAAACAAATATAAAATAATATAAATACAACTTTACATGCAATGTTTTTATAAAATTATGATTTGATCTTCCAAGATCGAATGAGGTCGATTCAATGCAATACGATTTAGATCGTGAATTGATTCACAGGGTTACGATCCATTACGATTCAAAAGATCGATTCAAAGCAAAAGAACGGGCATCCCTATTTCTTATCAGTTGCATATTGCAATAGTAAACTGACCTTTGTGTGAAAGAGTTAGACATAATGTTGTCGCACTCCCTTTTTGTTTTCGGTACTTCGTACTAATAACCGGTAAAATGTTGACGTTGTCGGGGGTGTGACGGAGTGTGACGCATGATGTACAGTAGCTACATACCGCAAATAATTGACTGATCACTTTTTAACACGGCAAAATATTTGAAAGTAGTTTATAATAACCACGCATAATATATTTGATATTTTTTTAGGTTAAGGTACACTTTTGACATTGACTGTACTAAGTGCAAAAGCGCAAAAAAATGATTCATAAAATTTGTATTTTTGTAAAAATGCAAATAATTTAAATCTATTTAAATCTCATTTGTTCGAATAAAATCTTTGACTCACATCTACTGAACAATTTAATATAGGTATGTATTTATCATAAAGTGTTTGAGAATTGAGAATGTTTGAGAATAATAAGTATTTTTGAATTTCCATATTAACTATATTTTATACTAAAATCAAAACATAAAAAGAAAGTCGGTTGTGGTTAGATAAATGCCATTAAAGCTTGAGATAAACTTCTTCTGATTAACTCATCTTGCGCCCAGTCCAAACAACAAACCCTGGTGAAAAATATTAGCTTTGTAGGTCACAAAGCTTATTTTTTTCACAGAGTTCACTCTAGTTCAACTCTCCGAGTTAAATAGTTTTATAAATCAGTGGGATTTGTGTCTATGTTTTTATGTTTTTAAATTATTGCTATTGTAAATATTATTGTACCATTATAAAGTAAAATAATACAATCTAGACATATTATGTTTGTAGTAGGTTTGAATGTTGTAGCTACTTTAGTAACTTTGAGTTTAGTTGACTAGAAATATGACCAAACATTTTGAGATTCCATCGGCAACGTGGGATACGGGTGTGAACGCTTGCAAAGTATCGATAGTAGATTATTTTTCGCCAACCAAACACGAGCGCTTAAAATTATGTTACGTTCAACAATTTAAAACCGTTATCGCTTGGGTCGAGCGCACCGAATTGGATCCCCCATGCCACATGTTGGGGTAAATCACACTCATCCACCCCCTGTTAACTGTCAGCCATTCAAATTTCACGCCTAAATCAATAAAGGAACGGTTTAGTTTACCTTGCCTGGAGGACGTTAGAAAAAAACCTTGTGAATGAACAGCATAGGATCTTGTTCGGCATTTGGTTGACAGTCTGTGGAGCGAAAGGTGATGTGAAGTGTTTTTCTGGTCCGGCAAAGGTGTGGCAAGTTGTGAGGAAGACGCAAGGTTCGGTTCGCAAGGTGGGTCTTTTTTTCTTTTGTTTTTTTCCGGAACATGTGGTGGCTGTGACGACGTCATTCATTGATGACGTGAGTTAAACGAGGGACGACGGGACGAAACGCCTCGAATGACTTTCATTTGTTTCTAGTTAGCTTCTGGTTTTTGATTTTGATTTTTTTAATTAAATTTAGTTGAACCTGTTTTGGGACAGTATTGCCAAAACTTTTGTTTAGGTTTTAAGTTATTTTTTTTAAATTTACTGTACAAGCCATTATTTAAAAGATAAAATGTATTAGATTTCGGTAATAAATTTAGAAAAACACGATATTAAGTAGTAAGCGTTGCTTTCGTTTTAAGTACCTTTTGGGTGTAATTAGGAAATATTATTTTTTAACTAATTAACGGAATACTTTTTATTGTAGTGCGCTTGTTGTTCTAAAACTGTAACATAAAAAAACCATATTAAACAAACAAGTTCGAGCATTCATATTGTTGTAAGTTTTGTATTAGGTGTAATTTTAATATTTTAATTTGATATAAAATTGTATCTTTTTAAGTGTTATTTTTTAACATATGAGTTAAACTCCTCAGAAAATAAAAAAGTTTATAACACCATAAGCTTGTTGCTGTCTGAAATTATGAGAAAGGAAAACTCTACTCTTCTAATATCTATTTGTAGGAAATGAAATAGTTAGCAAAATAAAATACATATTTACCATTTACATTGTAATATACTGAGTTGTGAGTTACAAATGCTAGGGCGCTCTTTTGTACACTGCAAGCTGTCTACGAACAAAGGGAGAAGTTTCGTGCTTTCCAACAAATTATTTTGAGGTTTAGAGCTGAAACACTGTTTCATTGTTATGGGCACTGAATGTATACTGAATTTGTAAATGTTTTCTTTGATGATAGCATCAGCTGTGGGCAACCAACCTAGAGTGTATACGAAAAGTATGACAATGGTTTGATTTGAACTGTGTGCTTTATTTCCGTAGTAAAAGTCAGTGTATGTGGTTTTTTTTCAACTGTTTGAGAATTAGTCATTTATTATTAATATAACCTATTTTTAATAGCGCCGTTTTTTCCGATTTGTAAAAGTATCTATCTACAATGTTTACCTATGGAAATCGTGCATATAACTTGATGATTTATTATCATGCACATTGCATGATTATATATGAATTTATCTTTATTATTATTAAGTAAATTCATAAATAGAAGTAGAGGCGCAGCAGGGATATAAGTATCAAGTTCATCCACATGAACACCAATACCCCATGATGGTTATACCAACAAAAAATCTTCCTTTTTTTTTGCAATGTTATTCGAATGGCATGTAATATATTTATGATATCCTTGATATTTTTGCATCCAGGTTAAACATACTACTCGCACAAATTGTAATATCGAGCTGTCGTATGTAATAATCTCGCTTTGCACACACACATCTGTCGCAAGACGTTTGCTAGCTTCAAAGCTCTGCACATATGTACATACTATACTCGTATATGGCCAACGCACACTGAGGCAGGCCGCATCTCAAAGCGCAACCGCAAATGTACACCTGGCTAGCGATCAGCCGCACCACTGCGCGTTTTGCGGCCAGGTGCTAGCTTCACGAATGCTGTCAAATCATTTTGATATCGCCTAACAACAAAGAGTAGCAATCCAGTATGGTGGGCTACTAAGGCTACTGTTTTGACAAAACAGTTCTGTTTCTTTATTTTACTCGCTCTACATGAAGGATGAAGCTACAGCTCCTGGACATATACCTAATGTGGAAATATGGCCAACGCACACTGAGGCCAGCCGCATCCAAAAGCGCAACCGCAAATGTACGCCGGGCCAGCAATCAGCGGCACCACTGCGCGTTTTTCGGCCTGGTACTAGCAAAAGCTAGACACTGCGGAACAATTATGCTGTAAGACCATTTTGATGTCGCCCTGCAATAAACAGTATAAGAGTACGGTTAGATGAAGCTATGACATTTGACAACGTAGCTTTGTTTCCAAAATGTATTTGCTTAATATGAAGGACTAGCTTTTTGTTCGCGGCTTTGCTCACGTGGGCTACATGACTTATGTTTGTTCGTAATAAAAGCCAAACTTATTAAAGGTAAATACCATAAGCGTACAATTAATAAGGGACAACTAAACATGTCACGTCCTTTCAACATTAAGTTTTCCATTTTGTATCATTAAAAAGCCCATCCATGCGAGCTAGAATTAGTAAAAAGTGTAACACAAAACCGCGTATTAAAGATCACTCTGTATAACTAATTTTTGTCCGTTCTGAAACCTCCTGTACAAATTGTCATCCCCTACTTAAGTGATCGTTTTCCAAAAATCCTGAAACTCTTGGTAACTCTTGGTACTCTTAATTTCTAACCAGGCCAAATACCGAAATTTAAGGAATGTCAGATTTCCATACAAACTTTCCACCCCTATTTCACCTCTCTAGGGGAGGTTTTTCGAAAAATGGTACAACACATCATTTTTATTTTTGTTTAAAACTTTTAAGATCAATCAAAATATTCATTCATATTCATATTCATTGATAGTTAATAATTACTTTAAAAATAACGATTCCCCAAAAAACCTTTTTCCCTTTTTTAGTCATTTAAAGAAAAATAAACAAAATTTCTGAGACAAGTCATTCTTTAATTCTGTTTAAGAACCCAAATACCAATTTTCATTTAATTAACTTTAAAACTGACGGACTTTCATACAAACTTTCACCCCCTATTTGACCCCCTTAATTCTTGATTTCCGTAAAATCCTTTCTTAGGCTGCATTACGTCACTCAATTAACCTACAGTCCAAATTTTATATAATCTATCTATCTTCAGCGGTTTAGGCTCGGCGATGATGAGTCAGTCAGTCAGGACAAGTCATTATATGTATATAGATGAAGCTACAGCCCTTGGACATATACTGAATGTGCTGCACGGAACAATGATGCTGTCAAACCATTTTGATATCGCCCAGCAATAAACAGTAGAGATTCGAGCCGTTCGGATCGGAATCGAATACAAACAATATGCAAGTGATTACGATGAGCTAACGTTAAGTTTACATATAACACTCTCAACATGAAGGCTCAAGCCGGGACTATAGTATGCGTAGGCATCACGGTTCGCACAATGTAGGAAAATAATGCAGTAGGATTTTATTGGTAGCTCGATGGGGCAGTGGTTTGCACGTTCGGTTTGCGAACTGCCAACTGACAACCACTGTTAAACGTAAGCCTCCCCCCACTACGATATTCTCGGTGATCCGCATCCGTGGCTTCCCACAATCAATCTACCTTTTTGGAGGCGTACCGTGGTATTAGACAACCACTAGTATTTTCGGGTTTATACTCACTTACTTTTCGCATGTTCGCGCCACTTCACTTCATGTGGGAGCTGCTGCGGTAAGCGCTGAAAATCGCAAACGGCACAAATACGCAAACCTAGGTTGAAATTATTTATTTGTTCCGTTTGCGGTGGAAACAATGGGTCTTTGGGGGCCGGAGGCAAAGCAGCTTGTTAAAGAGTTAAGTGCTGGCAGAGGTAGCTGCCAGCCTTCTTGTCACCGGAGGCCTCGATAAGGCGAGCACTCAACTCTTTAACAACCTGCTTGGCCTCCGGCCCCCATGGACCCCATGTCTCCACCGCAAACGGAACAAATAAATAATTTGGACCCAGGTTTGCGTATTTGTGCCGTTTGCGCACATACATTTTCAGCAATTACCGCAGCAGCCCCCACATGAAGTGAGGTGGCGCGTACATGCGAGGAAGCCACGATGTCAGCACTGGTTGCATCCCACACCAACGGCCTGCTGAGCTTCCAGGGCCCAATGGTCATCCCGTCAGGTTTCTTGACATCGCTGCGAGACATACTAGCTGGCTCTAAGACAGCCGGTATACCAACGGTGGCAAAAGCACTGCGGATGATGCTGTTTAGAGTGGAGTGACGCAGCATACGCACAGCACTGCGAGCGCAAGATAGGCCGTGGTGGCCAAGCTCGTCAACAGGTTCTCCACACATGCAGCGGTGAGGGTGTACTACCCTTGCGCTTAGACGAAGACAAACCGCTAGAGTAAGAGACGGCCCGTCCAACAAGGTAACGACATTGACAGATGGTAATGTCTGGAGCCAGTTAGACGGCAGTAAGACGAGCGAGTTCTGACATATCACTCGAAGTGGATATAAGCCCCCCCAGAACTTGCTTGCTTGGTCGAAAGCTTTAGCCCTGAGAGAATATGATATTTTGGGAGAAAATATTTATTTTATTTATTACCAAGTTGGAAACGATACTTGACAGCATTCTGGAAGTCGGACATATCACGTTGGGCTGTTTGTCCCAGTTACACATAGTTCTTCACAAGTTCGAACGCAGAGTCTGTGAACATAGAGGAGTAGATATGAATTGAGGGTTCTACAAAGCTTTCGTTTTGCTCATGTAAGTCTTTCGACCTCACCATCATCATCATTATCATCATCATCAGCTCATTTTATGTCCCCACTGCTGAGGCACGAGCCTTCCATATGGGTGGATAGCTATGGAGAGATGGAGACCTACTTTCGACCTACAATTCTCAATGAACTTTTGAGGTCATTGAGAATTGATAAAAAGTAGGGTCTCATTTATAGCTAACCACGATGTCAACGAAAGGTGATTAAGATATTCGCTTCTGATGTTAATTTGAAATACTAGTGCAGCTGTTGACAGTTTCAGAGACTTGTCGTCTCCCTGGTTCATTTTTCGCTAAATAGTTTTTTGAACTATGTCATGAGTAGTCATGACATAGTCTCGTTTTTAACAAAAAACTACTTTATATTAAGAGGAGAGAAGCACGGTCTACGTTTCGTTTAAATCGAAGGCTTCCTCATCGATGAGACCTAAGCAAAGAGGCTGGTTATAACCTCGGCTAAAACATTTCATTTAATTTTATATAATTTCTCATACCTACTTCTTCTTTCGTTCTTTGAATGTTTTTTTTAAACTTTATTACAAATGCCTATATGAAAAAGAAATAGATAAGAGAATTTACGCTATGATTTTGAACAAACTTCATAATGTTCAAGTGTATCTTTATCTTTCTATAATATTTTATGAGTTGGTAGTTGTCTGCAGTCTTTGTAAAATGTTTTCATCCGTTACTTATCTGCCCATTGTCTTATTTTCCAAAACAATTGACGTTACCCGGAGCATTTGCTCAGAAGTTGAGATAAACTTTTGCATAAAATCGGAGCTTTGTGTAGCCAACTTTAAGTTTCTAAATAATTTGGGATTAAGTTCCAAAGTGATGATTTGTTTTGGTAACACTAATTATTGGTGATATTTTGTCGAAATTCTCAAGTTGCTTAAATTCTGTTCTTACTTTCGTCAACTAATTGAATTAGTCATTCGAAATCAGCTGTCAAATGAGTTGATTTGAATAAATTACTAAAAACCACCCTATGAAAGCCCAGGGGGGTAACCACGAGCTCTTATAGCAGTATTATTGCAGTTGTAAAAACAAGACGCGTGTAGCAGCGAATATATTTGCGTCTCTTTTCCACAACTGCAATAATACTGCTATAAGAACTCATGGTCAGGGGGCAAGTAAAAGAAAGAAAAAAACAACATCATAAATAATAAAAATATTTGTTTCAGGATGATACCAGATGTCACAAAAGTTGTCGCGATAGACGAAGAGGTGCCCAAACAGAAAATGTCAGCTTTAACCCTGTACAAAGTTTTGAAGAAAGAATTTGCATCGAAAAATATTCACATAGAAGAACTTTCACCGGAACAGTTAAATAGGGTACTTTTAGAGTACGCGTTTAAAGGCAATAACTTGAATTACCAAACGTAACATGCAGCCTTTTTTACAACCAATATGAGGCGTAAAGAGGAAACTTCCAAATCGGCGAGGTGAGGACGGCTAATGTGGCACTTCTACTTTACTAGCTGTCTTCGCATTTTGACTCCGTTACCGCTTAACTAAATAAATTAATACATAAAAAATCTAAATAAGCAAAATACCACTGCCTGACTAATAACGATATTTTAGAAATTATAAAGACTACAATTATAAAGGCAACTTGAAATTTCGAAGGTATTATTGGGTGTCGAGGGTATATAGACCGTATAGACTGGTATATAGATCCGTTAAGAAAGGATTTTTTTAACCCTTAATAATCACGGGATAGTCACATATTGATATTCTATAGCATGTAATTTGATTTAGTGCAATTTTTAAAAGTTAATTTAGGGTATCCTGAATACAATATTATATAATTTATTATCTGCCTCTACAGTAGATGCAAGTCATCTTAGTCTTTAATGTTTTTTGTATTTTTCTAACTAACTAAGGCAGCTCCTGAGAACTGCGTGGGACGAGACGGGAGGGATGCTTGTTTACGTAGGGCCTCTGCCACGAACCCTAGTGTCTTGCGACTGACGACGCGGCGAACGGTTTTCTAATTCATTGCGCGTTATACTATGGCAGCCATAGTCGACAGTGATAGAATGAACGCAATGAACTAGAAATCGCTCGTCGCGTCGGTCGCAAGAGGTGAGTGGCAGAGGCCCTACGTACTCCCACTCCGCGCAGCTTCCTCAGAACCTCCGCCGTCTCAGTTAAACGGTAGGCGTATATAGTAGTCGTAATTTCTCGAAAAATAGCGAACAAAGCTTATACAAATCAATAACGATGATAGTGGATGAATGAAATGAATTTAATGTGAAATATTTTTACTCAGAAAGATCTTCATCTTAATATGCTACGTAGATTTTATATAATGGTGTTTTTGTCTTGTTTATTTTGTCATTTAAAGAAATTAATTTTGACAATGTTAATATATAGAACAATTATGCATAGTTTATTTAAATTAATGATATCAATAGCCTAGTCACTATAAAGATTACTATAATAAATATTTATTTTACTTCTGATTTTGATTTTTGTTTGTTCTTTAGCTTTGAAGTTGAACCTAGTTGGAGGGAGAAATCATTTATTTTTTTATATTACTTTAAAATTATTTATTAATATTTAGGAAAAATCTGTGTTTCTGAACGTATTTATGGGCGGACCATGAACTTTAAATCCGATTCAAACTTTATTTAACGATTAACGGTATGGGAATGGACGGGTAGGTGTGTAACCTACTGGCATAGAGAAAAGTGATGAAATTAGGTATTTGAATATAAAATACATTTACTTAAGGGTGCGCCGACCAAAAAATGCGAAAAATGCAGTTACGGTTAAGTAAATATAATTGAAAATACTATCGTATTAAATGAACAAAATATATATTTAGTATCATAGGGAACGTGTTTACAATTTGTCAGAACCATAAATTCATAACACGCTATAGTTTTTTCTACAATATCATTTAAAGTTGGGCAAAAATCATGAAAACGAGTGGCGGCGTTTAGTAGATTTCTTATAGTTTATCTAAACTATTGTACCTCTGATTTTGTCTAAACAATCATCAATGGATAAACTACAAATTGCTAGACTACATTTTCGATTCATCAAGTGGTTATTTAAATAATTATTTTTTATTAAGCACCTTAAATTCCCCATACAAAATTAGTATGGCCGCGCGGCATCAAATAAATATGGACGACGACATTTCAAATAAAACATATGACACTTGTCACTTACGGACGGCGCACCCTTAAAAAGTTTGTTTTATATCAAAGTATGGCAAGGTGGCTGGCAAGAGCTGGATGAGAGTAGCCGCGGATCGTGCTCAGCGGCGTCCACTTGGAGAAGCCTATGTCCAGCAGTGGACGTGTATAGGCTGATGATGATGATGATGATATTGATGATGATGATGATGATGACGATGATGATGATGATGATGATGATGATGATTGTTATTAAACTTTAGCCATAAAGTAAACTAAACTTGAAGGAGGAGCTCGATGGCGCAGTGGTTAACGCGCCCGGTCTGCGAGTGCTGAGGCTAAGCAACTTTCGCAAAGGCCGGTGATCGGATGGGTGACCAAAAATGTATCATCTCGAGCTCCTTCGTGCTTCGGAAGGCACGTAAAGCCGTTGGTCCCGGCTGCATTAGCAGTCGTTAATAACCACCAATCCGTACTGGGCCCGCGTGGTGGTTTATGGCCCGTTCTCCCTATCCATCCACAGGGAAGGCTCATGCCCCAGAATTGGGGACATAAAATGAGCTGATGAAACTAAACCTAAAATCTTAACTAAGTAATTTTTAAAACTTCTTCTAGTTGCGTACCTAGGCTGTACAAAACAATTCAGCTTTTATAAATATGAAAGTAGTTACCTACACTGGCCTACAAAACTAAGTACTACACTTTTAATATTTATTTATTTTCTAAACTATAGAAGTTAGAGATTTTTAAATAAAAACGTTTTGCAGCAATTTTTATTAGTTTTCTTTGAAACTAAAGTAAATTATACATTAGTAACATTTTTCCTTTTTGTTTCGAAAGTATATCTTGTGAACTTAAAAAGTTATTGCAATTTTAAAAGTGTGATACTATTTTTGCAGGCCAGTGTATATACAATATGTTTTATATTGAACTTTCTGACCTCAAGGACACATTAAACAGTGATGACAAGCCGTAAAATACTATTTCTTTTAAACAATTACTTGCGAAGTTTTAATTTAATTTTTTCTAGTATTATATTCTTATTATTTTTTACTCATCCATCTTGGCCTTTGGAACAATAATACATTTCCGTTGGATTAGAATAAAAGCTCTCTGAACTTTTGATTTGCAAAGAATTTAAGTAAAGTGGTAAAGATTTTACTTTGTATTTTGATATAATTGAGATATTGAAACTAATAGACCCTATATCTGTATCCTCATATTAATTTATATTAGAGATATTAAATATATAATCAGACAGTATCAATGTAGTACCAAAATTTAATTATCTCGGTTATATAGTCTCGGAGTCACTACGGGATGACGAGGACATAGTGCGACAAAGGCGCGCGCTTGCTATGCAGGCTTACATGCTCGCACGGCGGTTCGCGCGCTGTTCAAGAGATGTTAAATTAACTGGCCTGTTCAAGGCCTACTGCCAGGGGCTTTACACATGCCATCTTTGGTACTCGTTCACGCGACACTCTTAGAACACTTTAAGAGTACAGTACAACATTGCGTTTAGAGGCTTGATGGGCATGCCATGGCGTTGTAGCGCCTCAGGTATGTTTGCCGTGTACAGGGTAAAGGATTTTTCATCCCCCCATCTCGGAAAGAGTATTTTTGCTCTTCGATATCTGAGTGCAAAAGCCGTTTTTATCCGCTAGAGGATAAAGTAAATTGAATTTAGAACATCGTGTGCACTAAGTTTGTGAATTCAAAACATCATTAAACCTATTTACTTCTACCTCCATGGTGCCGAATTTATCATACAATCTTTTTTAATTTGTTAAAAACTCAGACTCGAAACCTTCTTGGTGTACTTTTTTTTAAATTTGCTTTGCGCGCGCCTTTTTCTTTTTACGTCATATTGTTAAAACCTTAGGTTAAAAACATGAAACTTGAAAACAAGTGAAAAACCTAAAATGAGTATTAATTCTAGCGACGAGGAAGTTTATTTGACGCCAACAGAATTGACTGAAACTGTTAATAATGCGCAATTGAGCTTTCTCCCTCAACGAGAAGTATTTGAAACAGTACGATATGTTTAACACGTGGCGACAGCTAAAAGAGCCAAAACTTTCTCCGAAAACGTTTTGCTGGCATATTTTATTGAATTATCCGAGACCAAGAAATCAAGCACTCTATGGAGTATTTAAAACTAAAAGCAACAATAAAGATGAAAAAAGACATACATATCAACACCTATCCCAAATTAGTGGCATTTTTAAAAAGAGTCTCATCAGCAACCAAAAAAATCAAGGGAATCCGATGAATCTGTACAACTATTAAGTATGACAGAAATACTTACCTATCATAATGTAGTAGTTAATACCTAAACTGAAATAAAAGTATCTTGTGATTGTAAATGTTTTTTTGTGCATTTAGTCATTTCCTCACTGAGGTGGGATGAAAAGTTACGTGTTGCACTCGAGTGCAAAGATTTTTCACCTCGTGCTCTTTTGATTCCCTCGCTAACGCTCAGGATTCTAATTTTTAAATCACTCGCTGCGCTCGTGATTCAATTTTAGAATCCTTCGCTTGCTCGGTCATCAAAATTAAGCACGCGGTTAAAAGGCAACTTTGCACTCTTGTATAACAAATAAATATTTTCGCGGTAATGAACTTGCATTCGCAAGAGCGAGCTTTGAAAAACGTGCAAGTGCAACTCGGAATAAGATAATAACAACAAGATAATAAGTGTATGACTACTTCTATATTTTTGACTAACATTTTAATGTGATAATATATAATTTATATTGAAATTTAAATGTATTTGAATGATAAGTAATGTTAAAGTTGAAATTGTAATGTAATGTAAAACTATGGGTGTAATTTAGCCTGAAATAAATGCATTTATTTATTTATTTTATTTATTGTAGTATGGAATTCTCGTAATTAGCAAAACAATTTTGCAAATGAAGCATTGTTTATTATTGTAAAAAAATATTTTAAGGTGTTTTCGCAATAGAATTTAAAATTATATTTATAATTAATGTATAACTAAAATTCAGCCCTATTAACACGATATATATAAGACACTTAATATTTTCGTTTGTGAAGTCAATAAATGTTTTCTTTCTTCCATTTTTCAATATACCCTTCCTTGTTTGGATCAAATGCAATCCAATCCATTTGTGCCAACATTGTTTTTCAATTACTATCACTATCTACAGTTGGGCAGAACAAAGTGCTTCTCGCTGTGTTTAAAATAAAACCTTTTTGCAGTGAAAGCTCGGAAAAAGCATTAACGCAGAATACTCACTTTGTACATTAATCTGATTTCCAATAGTCGGGTAATGTGGATGGAAAAGGCGTGGATTACACACACAACCAACGTTAATAGAATTACTCAATGGAAAATCGATTACTTCCACTACTTAATTTATAATAGGCATGTACCGACTCTAGCGCAGTTATGTAACACTTTTATATACATACTAGCTGCCTGCTCGCGACTTCATCCGCTTGAAAACACCCGTATCTCATGATGGACTATTGCAGCGCCACCTACCGGGTACAATTGTAAATCTAAACCATTCTCGAATCCACTGGAACA
This sequence comes from Eudonia lacustrata, assembly GCA_947562085.1. NCBI lineage: Eukaryota > Metazoa > Arthropoda > Insecta > Lepidoptera > Crambidae > Eudonia > Eudonia lacustrata. Next base: position 12,107,546 of record OX387325.1, on the reverse strand, counting down.
CACACAAAAAATTTAGAAGGAGTTCAATCACAAACACACGCGCAGAAGATTTATATAAATAAAGACTAGTAGCCCCGGCGGACTTCGTACCGCTTTGACAGTTTCCATCAAGTGATTAAATTCTCTTTGGTTTCCATGACAACAAAACAAACAAATCATTTTGTATTGGAAAATTAAATTGTCGTTTTAGTATATTTATAGCGTGATTCCCGTAGCAATATCAGAATAAAAACTATCCTATGTGTTAATCCAGGTCATAAACTATCTGTATGCCGAATTTCATCCCAGTCCATCCATCCGTTGCAGCGTGAAGAAGGAACAAATATACAGACATATACACAAACTTTCGCATTTATAATATTAGTGTGATGTGATAATGCGATGCGATAAGAGATATGTATAAACAGTAAAAGTATTTACATGATTGTGCATATAGGAGTGTACTGTCGTGCGACTGTTCTGCCAAATTTTACATATTTGTTACGACAGGTATATAATCAAAGATTTGTTACAATATGGCAATTTTGATAGAAACCGGCCACGTCAAAATTTGAACGGTTAATTTCATCTTTGTCATAACAAAATTGGCAATTTCATTTTCTATCCTGAAATTTACGTTACTACAGAGAAAACGCTTGAACTTTACGCACCAGATGGTTAGTGACGATAAGGTCATAGGTCGCATTTATCCGGAATCCAGATTCAACACTGATGGACGACGAAAACACTTTTTGTTACGGCGAATTGGCGACAAACTTAGATAAGATGGTGGTTGCTGGCCTGGCAGACTTTAAACTATCTCTGTCCATAAAACGATTCTAAAATCAATATATTCCCCTCCCCTTCAGGACGCTTCGCCTGGCATTTCTGTCTAAGATAGAGTGTCTAGATGGTTACTAGACTACATAGGAAGTTTAAAGATTTGTTAAGGACTTTAACATTACTAGTGGTCGCCCAGTGGTCGATATTCGACCGTTATTTTATTAAGACTGCACGGATTGTATCCTAAGCATTGAAAAATTAAAAAAATAGAATGTGAGTTTGGATTGGCATTGACAGATTTCGGCCGCTCCTCTTCCATTTTTGAATTTTTTGAAAAGAGTATAATATATGCGTGTGTGTCAAATACGTGTGTGTAATGTTTGTTTTATAGATTTAATGTATTTTTTAATGCATAATTTAAAAAAAATATTAACATTCTGTACTCCTTCTCTATATTTTTTTTTTTCTATAAGCGTGCGAAATTTCATACTCCTCCGTCCGCGCAATTTTCGTAAAAAGGGGTACAAAGTTTTTGCTTCACGTATCAATATATAGAGACTAGCTATCCCGGCGGACTTCGTACCACTTTGACAGTTTCTATGACAACAAAACAAACAAATCGTGGTACATTTTGTATTGAAAAATCAAATTGTAAAAAAAATGTTTGGGGTGGACCACCCTTATCACTTAGGGGTATGAAAAATAAACTACGATCGATTGTCAGACCTACCGAATATACACATAAAATTTCATAAAGATCGATCGAGCCGTTTTGGAGGAGTATGGCAACTAACTTGTGACACGAGAATTTTATATAAATAGTATAAATAAAAAAACATTTTAATTAAAGATGCGTATTGTAACCTTTTTCTTAATTTATATTTTAATTTGAAAAAAGACAGAGTGTTGTAAAACTTCCACGAGCGGGATTCGTAAAATTATACATAAATAATCTCTTCTTTCTCTTCTCTTCTTTTTTGTGTTTTTTTTCACATGTTGTGATTGTCCTATATATTTTGTGTTTTTATTTGTTATGGAAAGTGTCCTTTTATAATAGGGCATTTTCCAATATTTATGACGCTGTAAGGGAGAAAAGAGTTTGACACTTGCTGAGTTTTTTTGCCGGTTCTTCTCAATACAAGATCTTCCGCCCAGAGTAGATAAACTTACGAACCGATGCTGGCATAATGACGTTCATAAGCTATTTGTAGCCAAAACTGAATAAATGATTTTGAATTTGGATTTGAATTAATTCTTAACTGATCTTTCAATATTTGTAAAAATATTAAGATTAGATGTTGATGACATAGTTGTCGACATTGAAATAGGTCCCTTTTGGCTTACAGAGTAAGAGTAGATAGTGTTGATTAATTTCGGCGAGTTGAATAGCCACGATAGCATAGTTGGTTGTGCACCTGACCCGGCATGTCATGGAATGCGGGTTCGAATCCTGCTCGTGGATCTTTTTTAACACTTTGTCTTTTTTCAAATTATAATTTGTTAACAACAATATTTGCGTAAAATTATATGTAAATATACATATATATTTTAATATTAAAATCACTTATATGCAGGATTTCATCCCACTTTATTCCCTGCCTTTTAGGTTCATAAACTGTGACGAGGCCATCTTCAACGTGTATTAAAAGTTACTTTCCGTAACCGTACAAGAGCCGTCGACATATACACATATTGTAGCAATACCATATCTGTTTTTTTTTAATAGATTGCTGATTATAAACTATAATAAACTTTCCTACACTCACACCAATTATCTAGCCCAAGAGAAGCTTCGTTATGAAACTCGTTAAATGGTTACTAGACAATGGATAAACATACTTAAAATACTTAAATACATACTTATTATACATAGAAAACACCCAGACCCGAGACAATTTAGAAAAATAATAATTTCTAAATCGACCCGGCCGGGGATTGAACCGGGGAACTCAGAGATGGCGACACTATGAAAACCGGTGTACAAACCACTTGACCAAGGAGGTCGTTAATTGCTGATTGCCACTGTTCATTTTCATTACCTGTGGCCGACAAGAAACAGGGTTGAGGAGCCGTGTGAAACGAAGCACCGTCAGAGATTTTCTAGAGGGAACGGCATCACGGCACTAGCGCTTTGTTTCTCCGAGGGGTTCGTATCGGATCGGGATATCTGTTTGTACTTCAGTTACTCGGTAAACAAGATTGCGAGCAAAGTAGTAAGTAGCTACTCTACGAAACTAGAATAGAAAATAAAATTATATTATCGAAAAATTATGTGGAAAAAGAAATACATAAATCCTACTAATATTATAAATGCGAAAGTTTGTAAGTATGAATGGATGTTTGTTACTCTTTCACGTAAAATTTACTAAATGGATTTGGATGAAATTCGGCATACATACAGTTTATAAACTGGATTAACACATAGGATACTTTTTATCCCGTTATTCCCACGGGAATGGGAACCACGCGGGTGAAACCGTGATCGGCCGCTAGTGGAATATAATATAAGAAACAGGTGATGTATTTTTGAACAGGTGACAATAGAATTGTAAGATTCACACTACGTTATAAATTACGGGAGCATCCTTATAGTCGTTTTCTAAGTCACCAGTGCCTATTTTGACGACAGACCAAAATATTTTGAGCTGTCTTGTCTGTATATAAATGGTAAAGTCTAGAACTGTACCCAGCACGTAAACAAACAAATTGTTACCAATTCAAAAACTTTCCAATTCATTGTACTTATTTTTGGCATAATTTGATTTCATCACCCCATGGTTCGGTGACATTTTAAAATAGCACCCTAGCTGAAATTAACAGGGGTGACTTTTAAATCAGTTGACGACAAATTTTGATCTTTTATTCGACTTTCATATGCCTATGCCATGATCTCAGAGCTAGACAGATATGACGCTAAGGACACCACTTACATCTTCATCATCATCATCATCATCTCAGCCAAAAGACGTCCACTGCTGGACAAAGGCCTCCCCCAAATCTCTACAACGACCGGTTTTGTGCTGCTCGCATCCAGTGGCTTCCCGCGACCGTCACCAGATCGTCGGTCCACCTTGTTGGAGGCCTGCCGACTCTGCGCCTTCCGGTACGCGGTCGCCACTTAAGGACTATCGCGCCCCAGCGGCCATCAGTCCTGCGAGCAATGTGCCCCTGCCTACTGCCACTTGAGCTTAGCAACTCTTCGGGCTATGTCGGTTACCTTTGTTCTTCAGCGGATTTCCTCATCTGATTCGATCACGCAGAGAAATCCCGAGCATAGCCTTCTCCATTGCTTTTTGAGTGACCTTGAGCCTTTTTTGAGGCCCATAGTGAGCGACCACGTTTCAGTCCCGTATGTCATCAGTCTTGTCAGTGATGACATACGGCACCCTTACAGCTACTTAGGAATCTAGGCCTGTCTTTAAAATGTTACCTTCGATGTAGGTTCGATTCCCACTCGAGTTGCCTGAGGCTGGTTGAATTTTTCTAGTAAAATTTTATCATGTTACCCTTGATAAGAGTCAAGGAAAGGACCGTTTTGTTTTATTTTCTAAAATTTTGTGTTATGTCGAATATTAATGTGAAATAATGGTGGATTTATTAATCGTTAAGTGTTCGTAAACAGTGCAACCCTGTGTGGTGCTGGGGTTAAAGAATTGCACCACCTCGTGGGTGTCGTAAAAGCCGACTAAGGGACCATTCCAGAGGATGGGCAGCAGCATCTCTCTGAGGTTACCCTCAATTTACTGCAATCGCCAACCCGCCTTACGGCAAATACCCCCCATGATTATTTGGGGGAGGCCTTTTTCCAGCAGTGGACGTCTTTTGGCTGAGATGATGATGATGAAACAGTGCAACTTCACTTTTCAAATTCTCTCAAGAATTCCGCCCGAGGACTTAGTAAAGGCCCACATCTTAACTCAGATACTCGAGGGGTTGGGAGGTATATCATTTCTCAGTTCTCATTTCTATTATCATTCATCATCATTATGTACTGGAAGGAAATATTGTATATTTATATATTACTTGTAAGAAAAATTACTTTGACACTGGCTAAATGTGTTAATCGCACGAAGCCATCAACTAAAGAAAAAAAAAGAGTCAAGGGTAACATTTTGACACAACATGGTTATATAAGAAAGTACCTACCCAGCCCGTTTTACGGTAGTTAAGGGGTGTTTGGACATTGAGAAGGCGTTGCTATAGCTACAGACTTCCTCTTATCCGGGTATTGAAATGCTATAAATATACTCGCCCTCGCTGAATCTTGCCGGTACAAGGTCTTCCACCCTAGGCTTACTAATCGATGTATCACTGGTATAACTGACTCTCATATAAGAGCATTGGAGCTCTATGTAATCTGAAATGAACAAAACGTTTTGATTTTTGGAAGCGCGAAACTACTACGTATGAAAGCTGAAGTTATCATGTCACAAAGAGCTGTCGTATCTCCTGATCACATAAACACGAGGGGGTACTGCAAAAAAGTATACATGTACTTTGTAGCCGGTCGCACCCAGAATGATATAGATCAGCATTCAGGTCTTAAAATTAGGCAACTCTATAAACAAAAAAATATTTATGGTTTTTTTTCACAGTACCTTTTCACAGTATTTTAAATTTCATATTTTAATTGAATAAACAGTTTTCAAATTGAATAAAAGTCGTAATGCCAACATCAAGTTTATTTGCATCTGTGGAGTAAGACTTTTTTATTTTATTTCTGACGGGTAAGCACTTCGCTTTCATTTCATCTGATGTTAAGGCATAATGAAGCCGAATGTAGAAGAGCACTACACCCGGAAACATCAACGCAAAACGTAAAAGTTGCAAAAAATATTAGATAGATAGTTGAGATTTCCGAAATTTTGATGTTTCGGTATTTATATCGATCGGGCTCAGTGGCATGCATTGGGAGAGGCCTATGTCCAGCAGTGGACTGATGTGGGCTGATTATGATGATGATGATGATGATGGTATTTATATTTTAAAACAGCACACTTCATGTTATAGCTAAAAAACAATTCAGAGCTAGCGAAGACTCGGTTTACAGTTTTTTTTTAAATATTCTTTTGCTGTAAAAATAAGAGTTTTGCCTTCGCCGCTCCATATAGTAAGTATCAAAGACTGTAAGCGCACTTCTTAAAACTACTGAGGTTCTAATTATATTAGTGGCCCAGCGTATACTCTGGAGGAATGGGTAAACAGTTTCTAGGATGTAAGCACTCAGGGGAGCACGCAACTCTTCTTAGGAGACTTTTGAAAGATTGGAGATGTAGTACTATGATGTGAAAAGTGTAAAAGACAAAGCTGCTATAAGAATTATTGAGAATAATGATTTATTTCCAAGATCAGACCTCCGGACATCGGGCCGAGAGCTCTGCCACTCGACTACCGACGCGTATGGCAATAATAAGCTTGCAATAATAATTCTTTATTGGAATAGCCACTAGCAAGTATACTGCCGATCTTTTGAGTTCCCTTTCGATATTTTCAAGTGCTTGTCTGTCTAATAGGTAATAGACAGCGTTGTTTTATAAATTTTTAGGTGTTATGCCTTCAACATCCGTTTGAAATATTTTTAACATACACCATATAAAGTTTAAAGTTTTTTTTTTCAAGCTAAGCTAATTACCAAAAAAAACTTTTATTTAGCTAAATAACAGTGATTTAAAGTCCTCTTTAAAAAAATGGAATGGATTGAATTTTGTATGGTTAGTTACCGAAATGTATTATGACATGAGATAAAACCGCAAATTTTTATTAAGTCTTATTTTTGCTTAGTTTCAGTAAACCTACACCTACGTGCATAGAGCAGTGTGACCACAAAATAACAAAAATAAATAAACAAAATACTTAAAGTCTTGTTAAAAATTGAAATTAAAATACATTTTTATTTAACTATTTATTTATTTTATTTTTAAGGAAGGTTTACAGCTATTTATACAAACAATATTGAACAATGTAAAATCTCAAAGCTAAAGCCCCCACAAGTAAAAAAAGCAAACACCAAAACAGCAAAACATTTTACACATATAAACATAGAACACGAGCATATTATAAATATGTTCAAATGTCAAACACGAGTAGATCCGCATAAAGATGTTGAAATGATGTTTCAATTTTGTAGTGTAACTTCGTTGCATCTTGCTCGCATCTCAGCGTTGCCTTCGCTTGCAGTCCTTGCGAACCCCATCGATGAGACTTACTACTCCGCAAACGTCTGACTCGGCTTAACGGTGTATACTGTATACCCGTAGTAATATCCACTTATATGCATACAAAGTCGTCTACTCACTACGATGCATTCACTTTAGCATAATGTAATAATTTGAACGGATGGAACAGTTCTATTTTCAAAATTATGTTAATACCTATGGGTAGGTATTAACATAATTTTAAAAATTATATTAATACATTAACATGAACATTATTTTCAAAATTATGTTAATAAATTAACTTACCACTTACCACTTATATGCATACAAAGTCGTCGACTCACTACGATGCATTCACTTTAGCATAATGTAATAATTTGAACGGATGGAACAGTTCTATTTTAAACCTATACCTATAGGTATTAACATAATTTTTAAAATAGAACTGTTTATAATGTAATTTAAATTACACTTCCATCCGATATTAAAATAAAGATGTAATGTAAAGCATAAAACTTCCGAAGAGATCAAATATTAAATAAATGTTTATTTTGCTTAAAGCAACTCATAAAACATGACGTAACACAATGTAAAATATGAATACCGGGTGAATGGAGTAACCATATTGTTCGAACTCTTATTATAACTCACGCCGTGGTCTTATGATGAAGAGTACACGAATACAGCGACTCGCAAAGTAATTTGTTACACAAGCCCCTGCTTTATGACGACTGTAAATCTATTTAGGCATACAAAACCTTGTTCAAGTATTATTTTATCATGTCGAGCTCCTCCGTGCTCCGAAAGGCAAGTAAAGCCGGTGGTCCTGGCTGCATTTGCAATCGTTAACAACCATCAATCCGCACTGGGCCAGCAGCGTGATGGTTTATGACCGTTCTTCCATACCCATCCATAGGGAACGCTCGTGCAACAGCAATAGGGACATCAAATGAGCTGATGATGTGATGGTGATGAACATTTTTATGTTAAATAAGTCTTACTAGTGGTCGCCCAGTGGTCGAAATTCCGGACCGTAATTTTATTAAAGCTGCACGGATTGTATCCTAAGCAATGAAAAATTTAAAAAGATAGAATGTGAGTTTGGATTGGCATTAACAGATTTCGGCCGCTCCTCTTCCATTTTTGAAAATTTTGGCGCGGTCGATAGGCTCTCGCTGAAATTGAAATCAAGTCCTAGCGGGGACAAATGTCGTGGACTGTTAATTAGTAACTAAGTATATTTTCTGAGTTAAAACTTGATTGCTTTGGGTGTTTGGCTCACGAAGAGCGGGTGAACACGAGGAGTAAGTGCGCGGAAGCGCTAGTCCAAAAAAAGCATGCGGCAGGTCGCCTGACGGTGACGCCTACAGGTCTTGCGTGCCGATTGGAGGCACCGATCGCCTTCCGGGAGCCGGATGGAAACGGATTCAGGCGCGAGCTGTTGGCTCATATGAACCTTTTCTTTCCTTGATCTCCCCTTCTGTCCCTTTAGCCAGATTCGCACGGAGGTGTAGTCGACGGCGGCGAGGGTGAGTGAACATATGTGTGTAATGTTTGTTTTATTGATTAAATGTATTTATTATGCATAATTAAAAAAAAATATTAACATTTTGTACTCCTCCTATAAACTATAAGTGTGCGAAATTTTATACTCCTCCGTCCGCGCAATTTTCGTAAAAAGGGCCAAAATTTTTGCTTCACGTATTAATATACAAGATAATCAATACCATATAAATAAATAAATCAAACAAGTGGTTTTGGCAGTCCTCTCGTGATGTTAACCTGACACCGCCTAAAGAATTCTGAAAGACCGAAACGTGGAAATCTGAAGGTCCGGACTATACGGCGGATGCATTAACACCTCCCAGCCAAACTCTCTTAATTTTCGCTGAGTGGCTAAATATGTGTGAGGTCTAGCGTTATCATAATGAAAAACCACACCCCTTTTGTTGATTAATTCCGGCTGCTTTCTCTCAACTTCTTGCTTTAATCTCATCAGTTGTACGCAGCAGAGTTCAGAATCGATGGTCCTGCCTGGTGGTAACAGCTCATATTGAATAATGCCCTTCCAATCCCACCACACACACAGCATCACCTTGTTGCGAGTTAGTCTGTGAAGCTTGACCGGCCTTTGACCACGACGTTTTTTGCACATTCTTGTCGTACGTGATCCACTTTTCATCACCAGTTATCAACTTCTTCAAAAATGGTTTGGTTTCATTACGTCGTAATAAAGAATCACAAATGAGTAAACGGTTCATTAGGTTTCTTTCAGTGAGCTCGTGAGGACCCAAATATCGAGCTTTTTTGTGTACTCAGTTTTTTGCAAATGCGCCAAAACTGTTTTGTGGTCAATTCCCAGTTCTTCAGCTACGTCGTAATTCTACTGATATGCCGATCTTGCTCCACTTTTTCAAAATTGGCATCCATTTTGTTGTTGAAACCGCAAGTTGAAATTTTCACAGATGATGTATTTCTGTTGCCGCTATAACAACAAATACTAAAACAGAATAAAATAAATATTTAAGTGGGGCTCCCATACAACCGACATGTTTTTTTTTTGCCGTTTTTATAGATAATGGTACGGAACCCTTCGTGCGCGGGTCCGACTCGCACTTGGCCGGTTTTTTATTACAAGCTTTTATTAAAATTTAGTTTCACCTGTCTCGATGTTTGTGCTTAATCAAATCTTGCAAGTTAAATTTGATCCACTTCCCGGTTGAGTCCCACTACCGATTGAGCTGAAATTTTGCATGCATATATAAAATATGATGACAATGCAATGCAATTATTATGACATGGAGCTGATCTGATGATGGAAACGGAAAGTGGCCATAGAAACTCGGTAGTTAAACGACACAACCCGATCGAGTTTGGACTCGTTTGATCCGTCTTGAAGAGTACTTTAGTGCTAGATGGTAACCAGGGTCTTATGATGGAGCTGGAAGATGGCCATAAGAACTCGGTAATTAAACGACACAACCCCATCTAGTTTGGGCTTGCATGATTCGTCTTGACGAGTAGTTTGGTGCTAGATGGTAACCAGGGTCTGATGATGAAATCGGAAGGTGGCCATAGGAACTCGGTAATTAAACGACACAACCCCCATCGAGTTTGGGCTCATATTATTCGTCTTGATGAGTACTTTGGTGCTAGATGGTAACCAGGGTCTGATGATGGAGCTGGAAGAGGCCATAGGAACTCGGTAATTAAACGACACAACCCCGTCGAGTTTGGGCTCGTATTATTCGTCTTGACGACTACCTTGGTGCTAGATGGTAACCGGGGTCTGATGATGGAACGATAAGGTGGCCATAGGAACTCGGTCGTTAAACGACACAACCCCATCGAGTTTGGACTCGTTTGATCTGTCTTGACGAGTACTTTGGCCCTAGATGGTAACCAGGGTCTGATGATGGAGCTGGAAGATGGCCATAGGAACTCGGGAAAATAAGTTCGTTCGTTCGTTCGTTCTGTTTGATATGAATGTGGATTCTGTCTTTGATTAGATGGATTAGGCGGATGACTCAATGCCAAAGTGAGCACGTGCCGAGGGCTGAATGGTATGAGGGTGTATAAACATGTCATATCGTTAACGTTGCGCCTCAGGGTACCAGGGGAACCCTTATCCCCCAACAAATATACTAAACAGTTAAAAATAAAATAAAATAAAAACTTTTTAAAAACAAGCTTTTATTACTTGTTAATAAAAAAGGAAATAAAATGATAAAAACAATTTAAACCTTTAAAAATAAAAATATCAAAATGTAACCCGCTTTTATTTATAAAGATTATAAATAAAAGCGGGTTACATTTTGATGGAACATTAAAGAACATTTAGCATATTACCTTAGAATTACACCTTCATTATTTTTCTCTTGCAATTACAATGTAACTCGCTTTTATTTATAAAGAGTTTTTTTCTTATTTATCAAATTTATTTAAAGGTTTAGATTATTTTTAATATGGTTGTAGCTTTTAAATGGGTCTTGTTTAGCAATACTTACGATTAGCATATCTTCTCTGGTCGAAGTTTCCTCAGTCGAGCCTTTCTAAGAACATTATCAATAGTTCCGTGTCTTTTATAATGGTCAATTGATAGCATTAAAAACTTTATTTACGGAACATTTTAAATGATCAGCTATTCTCCTGTACGTCAATTTTTGGTCGATGTGCAAATTAACAATTATTTGCCTAGTTGACGCGTCACAACTTTTATTTTTGCCCATTTTAAACAAAAAATCGTAAACGAAATTCCAATTTGATGTTCAATTGCCGCCAAAACGATAGAAATAGCTAAAAAAGAAGTTTTATTTTACAATTTCAAAAATGGAATGTGCCGTGCATGCTTTTCTAAAGTGTTTCTAATTAGGCGTCCTAGCGGCCAGTAATGCTCTAAACTGTTTTTATGATTGAAGTTTAGATAGTTTTGTTTTTTTAATGTATTTTATGAGTATTCTTATTGAGAGGCTATATTGTTGCATAATTATTAAATAATGAATCTATACATTTTTCAAGAATATTGTATGTGGACTTCAAACTTTCATAATTCATATGAAGTGTTTATAATTAGATATAAGTCCACCACTGTATATATTATATATATGCTGGAATGATGACAATGATGTGTGTATGTGTGCATTTTTGTAGTTTTATTTAACACATGAGGTAATGAAACAAAGAGTACACTCTTAATAGTTTATTTATTTGATTACATCAATAAAACCTTTTTCTTTACAAATATTAGGTGTTATTTCGTGACGGGCCCAAATTAATATTTAATGAAAACAATGCGTAGTTTATTACAATAAATATCAAATTATACTCTTTAATTTTTAATAAAATATTTACGTTTTTCCATTAATCGACACAAATAAACAATTCAACATTTTTCTTTAAGCATGATTGAGCTGTAATGTCACAAAAATCTGAAAATGTTGGAATGAACGTACACTTTAGAGCAATAAATAATAATAGTGTTTCAACAAAGATATCATTCACTTCCTTAATGAAAATATGCACTATAATGCCTTTTAAAAACTTATAATTTGACTAGAAAATACTGACTAGGCCACAACGAACCACCTGTTGCGCAAATCACGAACACCAAGTCCACATTGTCTATAGCCAGAGCCCGACAGGATTAAATTCGTAAGAAGAGAGACTATAGATAAATAAATCACACTCGGAAAATAGATTCACATTTGATAGGGAGGCACGAGGAAGGGTTTAATGTCGGGGGAGCTCTGGACCAAGCAACACTCAGGCAACCGCCAATTCGTCGATGCCGCGAAGTAGGCGCGAGCGCAGACGAGTGAAGACAGGGTGCTGTACAGGAATGCCGCGCCCGTGCAGGAAACGGAGAGTCTCCTGCGCGCAGACCAGGAATCCGAGCTGTTCCGGATCCATATCGATCGGTATGGATTCCAACAGTGGGTCTTCATTTTCGTCAACGAAGGTAGCCTGGTCAATGTTCTCTTCATCTTCACGTTCGTTGCGCTGGGTGTCGTTCTCTACGGAGCATTTGCGTCCAAAGAGGCGCTTTAGCGCTTCCCTTTTCTCAGCGTTACCGGTGTCGCTCGCCGGTTCACTACGCGACCGCTTTCGACGCCGCGGCCGCCTAACGCGCTGCTCTGGGTCCCCATCGTCACGTTTGCGTTTACTCGTCATTGTTAGTCCCAACCGTCGGTGTCGGGGTGCAGACTGTCACTGGGAGTTAAAGGGCCTCGAAGTGATTACGGGGAGCGGTCGTCCCCGTCTGCGAGTCGGTGAGTGAATGCGCGAGCGGCAGCGGGGCGCGGCGGCCGGCGGGCGGCTGCAGGGGTAACAGCTGTGAGCAGATGCAGGGCGCCCGCACGCTTTGTTTGATAAATTTTATTGGAGGAAATAAACTGTTAGTCGCGTTTCGGAAGAGTGGGGCGGCCAACCGGGCCGGCAGCTGGCTCGCATCTGCCGGGCCGCATGCTTCGTCTCAAGGTGTCGATTAATTAAGCCGCTTACCGTAAACAAAGCAACGTAGTCTTATGAAGGCTTTAGATGCTAGGACGTTCGATAGGCGATAGTGCTTTGTATTAAGCTTAACACAGGCTTTTGTTTATAAGCCTGTGTTAGGTTTCAGAAGTTAGGGAAATACTAGTTGGTGTTTGATTACTTAATAAAATAAAAGCTAATAAGGCAACAGACAACAAGGCAATAAGGCTAATAAACCAAGTCTATGACTAAATATGTCGCCATAACATCAATGTTTGTAGAATTGTTGTGTTCCGGCAGCTAGAGATAAGATAGCCAGTGCCTCACTAGTTGAGGATCCCGGGTGAAGATTGGCCTTATCATCACTTTACATCAGGTGAGATCAAGGCACTGTGCTTACCCGTAAAATATATTTAAAAAAAATCTTTGTTAATAGAAATAAAGCATTCCGAAAGTTAAATAAGTACCTAGGTAGGCGTTATACTTAAATTTGTATAGTAACTAATACAAATTTTAGTTTAACACACCTAAAAAAACAAAACTGAAACTGTTAATGTTTTTTTTAAATATTAGTATTATTACCGGGATATTTTATAATAGGACTTATTTTATGAGTTACTAGCTGTGCTCGCGACTTCGTCCGCGTGGAATAGTGACTTTCGGCAGCATTTTTAATTTTTTAGGCTCTTTTCCCGTTTTTGCAACATTTTTCACTGATGCTTCGCTCCTATTAGTCGCAGCGTGATGTTATATAGCCTAAAGCCTTCCTCGATAAATGGACTATCCAACACAAAAAGAATTATTCAATTCGAACTAGTAGTTCCTGAGATTAGCGCGTTCAAACAAACAAACAAACAAACAAACAAACAAACAAACTCTTCAGCTTTATATATTAGTATAGATTTAAAACATGTTAATAAATATGGAACTGTTGAATAGTTACATTTTACAAAAACTAGCCCGATCTCTTTCAATACTAGAAATAATGCTAAATAAGCAGAGCAACAAATGTTATTATAATTATTGCCTTATTTACTATTACTATGTGTTTCGTTGTTTTTGTGTAAAAGTTTTATTGTCAAGTAAGCGCTAACCTGACTGTTTTGGATAGTTACCTAAGACACAGGCAATCTTTTTGCTTAGCTTAGGTATTACATAATTTATTTTATTGTATACCCTAACATTAATTACATAGTTTAAGTTTTTGTATCTAGGCTAAGTTTTATACAGCAATAAATTATCTTATCTTATCTTATCTTATACTGAAACATGAAGATACAAAAGGCAAAAAAGGCAATTACGTCACCCGCTAAGTGGGTCTGGTTGCCTACATTTATATACTAGATTGCTTTATTTGCAGATCATGGATTTAAGCTCCATTCAATTTGCAAAATTGTCCGGAGGGTTGAAAAATGTTTTGAGCATAAAAAAGCTGCAGAAATGAATCGGTAGAAACAAGACAGATGCGAAACGAAACTTTGTAAGTTATGATTTGTAAAAGGACCTTGTGTCGGTGGGATAACAACTATTTTGGCTTGCTCAATAAAACTTGATTTTGTCGACTCTACATTATGTAGGTCAGAAAGAGAGCAGGTGAAATTATATAACAGCTTTTACACGTATTGATATATTTCCGCAAATATATATTTTTTTAATTTGTTGTATATTGCTGTAAGTTTGAATTGTATTTATTTCAATAAATAAAATAAATAACAACCACAGAAATGTGATAACAACGCTTTATTCTAATAAGAAAACATACGACCTCCTTGGTCAAGTGGTTTGTACACCGGTTTTCATGGTATCGCCATCTCTGAGGTCCCGGGTTCGATCCCCGGTCGGATCAATTTAGAAATTATTGTTTTTCTAAATAGTCTCTGGTCTGGGTGTTTTCTATGTAGGTATAATTAAGTATGTATTTACTTAAATAAAATACTTATTTTAAGTATGTTTATCCGTTGTCTAGTAGCCATTTAACGAGTTTCATAACGAAGCTTCTCTTGGGCTAGATTTGACTTGATAATTTAGACTTGTATTGTTGCAGTCGGAATGGGATTTAACTTAATCAATCATTCAATCACGTTAACGAAAACAATAATTGGTACGGCAAAAGTTTAACTCTCCTCATTTGTCAGTTGTCATACAATTTTTTATGTGTATCAAAGTAAAGGGCAACGCCTACTATACTTTCCTATCACGGCTAAACCGTACCGATCCGATCCGAACCCCTCGGAGAATCTAGTAGGGAACGGGGACACGCAATAGTGCGTGATGTCATTCCGGCTTGAGGTACTCTTTGAGTTTCTCGCCGGTGAAAAGTCCGATGACGCCAAAACTGCGGTCTGAGACAATCAGCAAACACTCTCCAATAAAAAAGGGTATGACCGTAGCGTGCCATAAGCGGACGAAACGACTATATGTTTAGTCGGCGGCAGATCAACCTACCCAAATCTGTCAAATTTCTCCAATGGATATTGACCCTTATAACTAAACATTAAAGTTCAAAATTTATTGTAGAAATTTGACAGTTTTGGTAGGTTGATCTGCCGCCGTGTGTACATAAAAACGAACCGCCTCTTTGGCCTGATGGCTAGACCACCGGTTTTAGACAAATACCTAGGTCTCAAATTCAATTCCCAACTGGGCTTACTTATTAAGTACCTACTCAGATAGGTTAGTGTTAGCTCGAGGTACGAACGGCCGAACGATCCGTTTTTTTCATTCAAGTTTGCCATATCACTCGTTCTGTGCACAATGTGGCCATTTAATTAGCCAATTTTATTCTATCCTATCACCATGGTCTGCTGGAAGAAATCTCTTTTTAGAGATAAGCTTACCTGTACTATTGCGATCCAAAATATTAACCAATCTAAATGTATATATGTGTACGAACCAATTAATAAATAATAAAATAAGAAAACCAGAATGTTGTTAATTAATTGCTGTATACGCAGACATGGTGTACGTTACGTTGTAGTGGGCAGATGCATTACGACGGTTTTCTTTTGTTTTTGAATACAATCACGAAGCTCACTTAATTTAAAATGAGATAACGAGAGAGTAAGCAACTCTTGGCTTGAAAAGAGTAACTGCTAAGTTTCTTGCTGAGGTCTTTTTAGCAGAATCAATCTGCCGAACCAGCGGTAGAATCGCATTAAATACGTATTGTTTATCAAATTACATGTAAGTACACATTTTATTTATTATGCATATATTGTTTTTTTGTTTTTTTTTGTAATACTTAACGTTCATAAAGTATTTTCATTTAAGGGTGCGCCGACAAAAAAATGCCAAAAATGCAGTTACGGTTAAGTAGATATAATTGAAAATACTATCGTATTAAATGAACAAAATATATATTTAGTATCATAGGGAACGTGTTTACAATTTGTCAGAACCATAAATTCATAACACGCTATAGTTTTTTCTACAATACCATTTAAAGTTGGGCAAAAATCATGAAAACGAGTGGCGGTGTTTAGTAGATTTGTTATAGTTTATCTAAATTATTGTACCTCTGATTTTGTCTAAACAATCATCAATGGATAAACTACAAATTGCTAGACTACATTTTCGATTCATCAAGTGGTTATTTAAATAATTATTTTTTATCAAGCTCCTTAAATTCCCCATACAAAATTAGTATGGCCGCGCGGCGTCAAATAAACATCAAATAAAATAAATAAATATGGACGACGACATTTCAAATAAAACATATGACACTTGTCACTTATGGACGGCGCACCCTTAAGTCACTTAATAATTTCTTTAATTTCTTAATATTTTGATTTTCACTTTATTTCATTTACATATTGTGCTCTTGTATGGAACCCTCTGCACACAATTTGAACTTGTCCTTAACCGGTTTATTACAATGAAATTTAATCCATCCTTTAACAAAAAAAAACTCCATCATTAAAATTAGTCTCGTTCACATTTGCTGCATCCCTAACATAATGCCGGCATCAAGCATCAAACCCCGTTATTATGAGGGCTTAATTTGTAGCCCTTTTTCTATATCATCTCCCTTCCCAATCTACTTCGCAATAGCTCTACCGGCCCGTGAACAACGCCCCGGTCATCTGATATACAAACTATAGCACGTGTCTGCGTATATAAAATGTAAAAATCAATACAGGCTTATGTAGACCGGGGAGAGCTGACGGTAATGTACCGCGTCATGTACTGCACTAGGTAAATGGAAATGCGTTTGATGTTGCCATATTCAATTATCTAGGCAAGTCACTTCCTTTACCCGACTTAGAAAGATAGATAGTATAATACGGTCTTTGCAGCACTATTGAAATGAAACATTGAACATATAATAACACAACTTACAAAGTTACAATTTGGCGGTCTTGTCACTTCAAAGCGATTTCTTCCAGACAACCAGCCTCAATGGAGTAAGTTATTAAACTACAATCTTAGTTACTTACTGTAATAAAAGACAGTTATACATAATCTTACAGCTTGTATGTATGTAGGCAAAGGTCTTTTGTTTTTTTCAAGCGTTCTCTTTCAGACAACCTTTAGTTTAAGAGCTCAAGAAGGAGACAGAGGATTGGTCTAACCTTCGATTAATAATGTACTAGATATAGGATCCGGAACAAAACTGCATCTCAAAGGTAGTGCTGTTTGCTCACACCTATACATTTAAATTTCGAACAACAAAGTCTGAAAAAACATTGGATAGCATCAACAACTTAAATCTTAAGGCTTCGCCAAACCGGCTCTTAGTAAAATTTTTGAAAAAGTTATTTTTAATCTATTGCTGCTGTCACATTTTACAGATAACCAGTTACTTCATAACAAACAATTCGGTTTCACTAAAGGTAGAAATACAACCGACGCGGGAGTTGCACTCATTAAGCATATTTTCGATGCATGGGAGCAGAAACAGGATGCGATAGGTATCTTTTGTGATTTATCGAAAGCTTTCGACTGTGTCGATCACGATACTTTATTATTAAAAATGGAACATTATGGTGTCTCAGACAACTCACTTACTTTATTGAAATCATACCTCACTGGCAGAGTTCAAAAAGTTAATATACACGGTACTGATTCTTCTGGCGCCCCGTTACTTAGGGGGGTGCCCCAGGGTTCAATATTAGGGACCTCTTTTATTTCTCATTTATGTAAATGATCTACCTTACTACACCGAAGATCTTTGTGAGATAGTATTATTTGCTGATGACACCTCATTGATTTTTAAAGTTGATAGACATAGAGCAATATTTGACGACGTAAGTAATACTCTCTCTCAAATATTACATTGGTTTACCACTAATAACCTGCTGCTTAATGCAAAAAAAAACTAAATGTGTGAAATTCACGATGCCCAATGTGAAGCAGGTTAATACCAGTATCACTATGAACGATGAAATAGTTGAAATAGTTAACTCGACAGTTTTCCTGGGTATTACCTTGGATCATAAATTACAATGGGGTTCTCATATTGCTGTTTTGGCAGGAAGACTTAGCTCAGCTGCCTATGCGGTTAGAAAAATAAGGTCACTTACTGATGTAGAAACGGCAAGATTGGTTTACTTTAGTTACTTTTACAGCGTCATGTCGTATGGTATTTTATTGTGGGGCTCAGCGGCTGACATTGAAACCATTTTTGTTTGACAGAAAAGAGCCATTTGAGCTATTTATAGCCTTAAGCCCCGTGATACGCTGAGAGAGATATTTAAGCAGATTAATATTTTAACTGTAGCTTCACAGTATATTTATGAAAATATAATTTATGTTTATAAAAACTTAGATAAATTCGAAAAAAAAGTAATACCCATAATTTTAACACAAGAAATAAAAACAAACTTGCTGTTCCAAAACTTAGACTCAATAAGGTTGGTAATTCATTTGTTGGGAAATGTATAAAAATATACAATAAAGTGCCTTTCACTCTAACAGAACTGCCACTACACAAGTTTAAGACAGAAATAAAACAAGGTCTAATGAAAAAAGGTTACTATAAAATTGATGATTATTTTAATGATAAGAATGTGTGGTCATCTTAGTCTGCTCGCCTGCATATGTTATTTCACATTGTAAGTAGTTACACTTTTTTATAAAAGGTTATTATTAAATTCAAAGAATATTTAGATGATTAAACAGCCTGGTTGTAATAAAAACACATTATACTCTATTTGTATCAATATACATAATAAAATTAATTTATATAGTTTTTATACTGATATGATAGTCTTGAACAGTGTCCTAGAGATAACAAACAGCGTTGCGTTAAATAGATCATTAAGTTTTTATTTAAAGTATCTTGAGTGTGTCATGCTCTCTTTATTCTCTCTGCGGTGGTGGCGTGTGCGTCGGGTCGTTACGTTCCCTAAAATATGGTTGAGCGAAGCGATGGCTGATTCATATGTCATACTCGTGAACGGGTGCCGCCTGTGGAGGCTGGTCTGCTCTTGCATACTTATCTTATTGTTAGTATTAATTACTATAGTTTGACTTTGTTTTTCTTAAACAATTTTTGACTTTTATTAGAGTACTGTAGTGGTACTGTATGACATTGTGGAAATTGAAACTTTTACCGGATAACTAAGATTTGTTTATTTTTTTGTTTTTTTACATGTTGTGGTTGTCTTCTATATTTTTTGTGTCTATTTGTAATGGAAAGTGTCCTGCTATGATAGGGCATTTTCCAATATTTTTTTTTGACGCTGTAAGGGAGAAAAGAGCTGAACACTTGCTGAGTTTCTTGCCGGTTCTTCTCAGTACAAGATCTCCCGCCCAGAGTAGACTTACGAACCGATGGCATAGCGACATTCATAAGAGCTACTTGTAGCCTAAACTGAATAAATTATTTTTGAATTTGAGTTTGAATTTGAATTTGAATTTGAAACAGAACGCGCTATAGCGCGGCGTCAGAGCGTCGCGTTTTAACGTCGCGCTCTTTGATGTCACACTAATGCGTAACGCTCCTACCATTCACCAGATCGCATTTGCTAAATTGCACCATTTTATTTTATTTTATTTTATTTAGTAAGTTATTGTTAATATTTTTCTATAAAACGTACTAAGTGCCCACGAGAACGCTGCCGACAAACCGTTTTACGGTTTGGCAGAGTATTGCACAAAATACCACTGTAAACATTTTTTTTTTGAGAAAATAAACTAAAAAAAAAAAATTTAGTCGGACGCTAAAATAAATTCTGTAAAAAATACAACGCCTGGTGTCAGAGCGTCCTAGCGCCGCGACACAGAGCGTTGCGTACTGCTAGCGCCGCCGGTGCTCTCGTTTGACAGCGTCTACCGCCATAGTACATTACAATTCGACGCTATGGCGCAGCGTCAGTCTTGCGCTCTGACGCCGCGCTATAGCGCGTTCTGTTTGGCGAAGCCTTTATTAAACGTAAAGATTAAATTAAGGTGCGTGCGCATTGTCTTACATAACTTTTCAACTCCTATCCTATCATCGGAGGTCCGAAAATATTTCTCATACCATTTAAAATCATAATGATCATTCTTCATAAAAAATTTAAAAACTAAATATTCAAAAATATAATCATTGAAATTTATAATATCACTAATTATACACTTCGTTTTTACTAATATTTGTTTTAATATATTTGTTTATAATAATGGTCGGAACTCATAATCATTCGAATAAATAACTATAATATTCATAAATGTGTTTTATTCTAATAATTGTTTTTATAAATTTCTTAATCTTAAGTGTTTTTATCCATATTATTGAAAATCATAATGTCTATATTCACACATTCATTTCATTCATTCGTTCATTCACACACATTCTACATTTGTTTTATACTAATTTATTCATTTTCATATACATAGTTTTTAATCATAAGTGTTAAAACGTTTACGCCGCTCACTAGCGCCGCCAATGAAAAAAAAACATATCTAGTAATTAGAGATAGAAAATCAAATTATGCTCAACAAACTATTTGAATAAAGTAATTTAGCATTTTTACGTCACCTAATGAACATCTGACATGTTATGGTTTAGTTAAATACGGCGTTATAGTTAAAAGTGGCCGTAACGTCTTATTTAACTAAATCATACTTCATTCAAATAGTTTGTTAAGCATAATTTGATTTTCTATCTCTAATTACTAGATATGTTGTTTTTTTCATTGGCGGCGCTAGTGTGCGGCGTAAACGCTCTTAAGTTAAAAATGCGACTCCACTGAAAATCAAATTGCTACCAGAAACGAGGTGCTAGCAGGCAAGTAGGTTAGGTTAGGTTAGAACTGTGACCCCAACAACGCGCGAGCCGAGCGAGCGAAGCGCCAGAAACTAATTTTTGATTTAAAAGTAAGTTAAGTTAAAAATGCGACTCCACTGAAAATCAAATTGCTACCAGAAACGAGATGCTACAGCGGCCGGCGAAGCGCCAGAAACTAATTTTTGTTAGAAAAGTAGACAAATTTTAATATCAGACCTCTTTAATGAGTCCTCGCCTGCGGTAGGTACGCGGGGCGGGAAGTACGTATAGTGGCAGACCCACGAACACGAGCGACTTGCGACGCGGCGAACGAATTTCTAGTTCATTGCGCGCTATACAACGTCAGTCATAGTCAACGGCTATAGAAATAACGCAATGAACTACAAATAGCTCGCCTCATCGCAAGACGTCAGTGGTATTGGTATAGCGGTAAAGTGGTACACACGTGATAATTTTAACAAGATTCATCTGAAGATAAGCAATTATAAATATAGGTGCTACTTTTAAACCGTCCGAACATTTTTTTACCTACTACCCATTCAGAGCGTCTATATTTTAGGTATGGAGAAGAATGGAAGAATGGGCGCAAGAAACTGCACAGCTTTTATATAAGTAACGACATTTACAAAAAAATATACCTATGTCGTTACCAAATCATGCAATATTACAATACATTTTAATACATACATTTCATTACTCGCGCCCTTCGATTCGATCGATTCGATTATCAAAGTCACTGAGTCCTCGCCTGCGGGGTACAAGGGCGCGGAGGTAGTAGGTATTATATTCCCAAGATGAGTCGAAATATCTTCGGACTTAAAATTAATAGTCAGTGCAAGCAAATGGCTTTTAACGTATACGAATATTTTAGAAAAAAGAAATTGGATCCAAAGTCTGCTGAATATCAACAAGATATTCCTTTAAACAAAACGGAAGCAAAAGTTACAGGACTATCGGAAAAGTCTGTATCTGAATTGTACAACAAGGAAAATTATTTAAAGACAACGAAAAATTTCAATCACCGAGTAGATCAAAACAGATTCGCAAAAAAAGAATGGGAATAGAAGATTTCACAAAAGGCGTGGTGAGAAGAAAAGCCACTCAGTTTTACACAATTGATAATTAATACATGATATTGTTGATTTTATTTTTAACGTGCAGGACGATTCAGATGATTCTGATGATGGCTGCTTCGAAAGTGAAGAATCAAGTTCCAGTGATATTGATATGGATACAAGTGATTGATTTATTATTTTGATATTGCTTAATAAATGGTACACAAGTTCATTACCATTGTATTTATCAAATATTCTATAATAAATAACGGCTGCAAAGTAAAAAACAGACTTTTTTTTACTTTTCTCAAAACAGTTGACTAACTAGGTGAGCAGGCACCTCTATTTATAATTGCGTATCTTCAGATGAATCTTGTTAAAATTATCACGTGTGTACCACCTTACCGCTCGACCACGACTACTGACGTCTTGCGACGCGGCAAACGGATTTCTAGTTCATTGCGTTTTTTCTATCACTACTGTCTGTATGTCTGCCGTAGTATAACGCACAATGAACTAGAAATCCGTTCGCCGCGTCGCAAAACGCTCGTACTCGTGGCAGAGCTCTACGTACCTCCCGCCCCGCGTACCTACCGCAGGCGAGGACTCAGTTAAGCGGTCTACCTATAGGTATTTTCCTAAGCTACCTACCAATTACTAATAAATTAAAATTATTTTCTATATTTACTATTATGGAAAATGACATATGAGTTAAAATATTTTCTTAGTATTGCCTTAATACAACAATTATGATAACTGTCGGTTATAATTATAAAGTAAGCTATTCTGAACAACGACGTTATGAGTTGAAGTATGTTCTTAGCAACAACATTATTAATTAAAGCAATATGATTATTGAATGTTAAGGAGAAAAAAGATCTGAAAAAAAAAAATTAACTGGTTCTTGGTAGTAACAGTATTAATAAAAAAAATATGATCACTTACTGTTATGAGCTCCGTTGGTAGTAATAAAAATGTATAAATAAAAAAAGTATGAAAAATAAAATTATGAAGTGATAATTATGAACACAAATCGGTAGTAAGACAAAGAATAAATAGGATTTAGAATTTTATGTGAGCCAATATGGACCCAATTAAGGTTGCAAAATATTTGTACTCAATATAATTAAGTGGATATTAAATGTTTATATAATTTTTAACGCAAATTTTGTTGCGAACAAATTACAAAAACACAAATGTTGAAAAAAATTCCACGAGCAGGATTTGAACCCGCACCCTTCTGAGTGGATATTTCCAAACTGTGCAGTCAATTAATACTGTTATTTCATCCGCGCGGACAGCCGTATCCCGTTGACTCACTGGTAAGAAATATAATGGGATTCCTGGGACACGCCTTTCTTTCACCAAAGGATTTCAGGATTTTCACCCTCAAATACATTGCCAAAATTATGGAGAGTGAAAGAAAAAGAGTGAAAGGATGGTGTTAGACAAAAAATATCAATGATTCAAAGTGCTGCTGAAATTGGGATACCTAAGGGTAAGATAAAATAAGATATAAATAAACATAGGTACGTAGAGGAGCTCGATGGCACAGTGATTAACCTTTTCACCGCCCAACTATCCTGCAAGCGATGTCCGTAAAATGTATGCCAACGTAAAAATGTATTTTAATAAAGTAGGTACTAAGAAGAACTTCTATAGAAGTGCTGGCGTGGGCGGCACGAAAATCTCGAACTTCTATAGAAGTTGTTGGCGGTAAAAAGGTTAACAAACCCGGTCCTCGATTGCTAATGTTAAACAACTTGCGCTAAGGCCAATTCTCGGATGAGACACCAAAAATGTATCATCTCAAGCTTATCCATGCTTTAGAAGGCACGTAAAGCCGTTGGTCCCGGCTGCATCAGCAGTCGTTAACAACCAGCAATCCGCACTGGGCCCGCGTGGTGGTTTATGGCCCATCCTGACTATCCATCCATAGGGTAGGCTCGCGCCCCAGCAGTGGGTACATAAAATGAGCTGATGATGATGATGATAATAATGATGAGGTACGTAGCATAACACGTTCGAAACACAGCATGCTAATATTCTACCCAATATTATGGTGTTATACATACAACATGACAACAGATTCCCTCGCGCGCCATATGCACTACCGGTAGTGCATAAGGTCGTCGGACGTATATACCTATAGCGCGGGACGGTCCAACTACAAACAAGTCTAAGAACAAGTCTTTACTTAGAAAATACTTGAAGAATATTTCCAGCCATAAGCGTGGGGGTAAGTAATCAGATCTGATACCTACTGGGAAAGGAGAGTGGGCGAATTTTCTTACAAATTTACCTTAAGCCCGGCGCAATACAAGCCTATCTCAGATTTCTGTACATTTCAAGGTTTATTTATAAATTAATAAGTAAGAAGATAACTCTTAGTCCTTTTGCAGCTCATAATATTGCGTGCACGGATGAGTGTGCGATCTGATATAGTTTAAGTTTATATGGAGGAGTTCCAAAATATAAAAAAATACTAGAAAAAGAAAAAGGTGTAGTCAAAATTAAAAGATCTAAAGAGTATCCGATCTAGATCTTGTATGCAGAGTTACTAAGACATAATTATTAACTTTAAATTGCTATGCAATTTTTTTATTAAGAAAGTTATATTGTGACGTCACATCGAAATTAACAAGTCACAGCCCTTTAGGTTAGTAACCTCTGTGTTCTTGCATGACAAATTAAAGTTAATAATTTTGTCTCAGTAACAACACATACAAGATCTATATCGGATACACTTTGGATCTTTTCATTTTGACCACACCTTTCTGTTACACGTTGTATATACAGGGTCTAACAAAGTTAATAAGCGAACGTTTAAGGGCGGTATCTATACATCATTCTGAATACAATGACAAAAAATGGGCTCCAGTTTTATAGTGATTTTTCAAAGTTATGTTTTCTGAGAAACTAAATCAATTAAAACAATGCACATCATGAAACATGCTGTATCTTTACTAACACGCACGCAAGCGTCAATAAAAAGATAGTGTTAACAGATACACGCACACATTTGGCATGTTCGGCTATCTTTGTGTGCGTGTAGTGCAGCTGTAAGGGTTTGGAAAGGGTGTATTTT
Source organism: Eudonia lacustrata (assembly GCA_947562085.1). Lineage (NCBI taxonomy): Eukaryota > Metazoa > Arthropoda > Insecta > Lepidoptera > Crambidae > Eudonia > Eudonia lacustrata. The sequence continues at coordinate 12,082,304 of OX387325.1, read as the reverse complement.
TTGGTGAATTATGATAATGTATTGTTGATTATCTCGGTAACGAACCTGTAGTTTTGGACCAAATTTGGTGAGCATGCTCAGTGTGATGTATAGATGCTTCCCTTAAACGTTCGCTTATTGATATTGTTAGACCCTATATATATAGATCAATATGGCCCTTTACAGCATGTAATTTCAATGAATATTTTCACAACACAATTTTTAACAACAAAGGACAAGTAAGTATAAATATTATAATTAAGAGAAGCTAATAAAAAAAATAAAATATATATATATAGAAATTTAAACATAATTTTTACAAATAAAAAAGGGACTTTTCTCGTCCTACCCTTGGCGGAGGGTTTGCTTCAATTCAGGAGATCCGACGAGCTGTGCTGAAGCCGTTACCGCGGTGATACGGCAGGGTATGGAGTATTTTATACCGTACTCGGACGTAACATCACATGGCAAAGCTCGCCCGTGGTTTAATGCTGACTGTCGTAGTGCTGAGGCGCTGAAATTGTCTGCTTATTCCGCATGGGCTGAAGCTCGAGCACGCAAGTCTTCGAATACTCGTTTTCTGAAGAGAGCCTTTAACCAAGCCGCCAAGTTGTGTAAAAGGACACTACGCAGAGCTCGATTCAACCACATAAGCCGGATCGGGGCTAAATTAGCCTCTTACCCCCCAGGTAGTAAGGTATTTTGGTCCCTGGCAAAAGCGGTTGAATCCAATTTCAGTCGGCCATCCCTACCACCATTGCTGAAGCCTGACGGTTCTCTTGCCCACTCTGCGGAAGAGAAAGCAAATTTATTTGTCTCTCTTTTTGCGGAGAATTCGCGTCTGGACTCTGCTGGGAAAACTCCACCAATCTCATCTCGTGCTGACTGCTATATGGCAGAAGTGCGCATTCACCAGAAAGAGATCCTAAAAATCCTGCAGACCCTTGACGTGAACAAGGCGAACGGACCTGATGGCATACCAGCAATAGTTCTGCGTTCATGTGCTCCCGAGTTGTCTCCACCCCTCACACGCCTGTACCGCCTCTCACTTGAAACAGGCATTGTACCGGAGTCATGGAAGCTTGCTAACGTGCAACCCGTGCCCAAAAAAGGCAGTCGAGCTGACCCTGCTAATTATCGACCCATCTCAGTCACGTCCATACTCTGTAAGATAATGGAACGTGCACTGAATAATAAACTCCTGGCTCATTTGGAAGGTAACGATCTCCTCAGCGACCGCCAATATGGATTCCGCCGAGGCCGCTCAACTGGGGACCTTCTAATATATGCCACACATCTATGGAGTGAGGCCATTGAGAAATACGGAGAGGCCCTTGCGGTGTCCCTCGATATCTCAAAGGCCTTTGACAGGGTTTGGCACGCGAGCCTTATAAGCAAGCTCCCATCATTTGGTCTTCCTGCTAACTTTTGCGCTTGGATATCTGATTTCCTGAAGGGAAGATCGATACGCGTTGTCCTCGACGGCTACTCATCGGACCAAAAGGCTATCGATGCCGGTGTGCCTCAGGGATCGGTTCTATCCGCAACCCTATTCCTGCTTCATATAAACGACCTGCTTGTGCCCGGTACCTTTGGGTACGCAGACGATAGCACCGTTGCGGATAGATACATGTCGAGTGCAGGGGCTGGCAGACAAGATGTCGCCTCTTGTCGAGAGGCCATGGTTAGCCGCTTGAACGAAGCCCTCCAAGCAGTATCCGATTGGGGCGATGCCAATTTGGTCACATTCAACGCTGCCAAAACACAGGCTTGTTTATTCTCAGCTAAGCGGAGCCCATTTCACCTGGCTCCGACTTTCCGGAATGTGACTGTAGCTATGACTGACAGCCTACAGCTCTTAGGTGTTGAGCTCTCGTCCAACCTCAACTTCGGGCAGTACATCGAGTCCAAAGCAAAGACTGCAGCTAAAAAACTGGGGGTTCTCTCTAAGGTCAGGCGGTACTTCACGCCAGAACAGCTGCTCCAACTTTATCAAGCACAAGTTCGATCATGTATGGAGTACTGCTGCCACCTTTGGGATGGATCAGCCAAATACCATCTGGCTGCTTTGGACTCGATTGAAAAACGAGCTAAGAGACTCATTGGTGACCCTGCCCTGATAGACGCCAAGCTGCAAAATCTAGAACATCGGCGTAGGGTGGCTCGTCTGTCGGTCTTCTACAGGATTCATTTCGGGGAGTGCGCGAAGGAGTTGCACGACCTAATCCCACCATCCACTTTCCGCTATCGGAGCGCGAGGCGCGAGTTCCATCCCTATGTTGTAGATATGCCACCTTGTCGCACGAGCCGATTCGGTTCAACTTTCTTAGTGCGTACAGCTAGGGAATGGAACGCGAGTGAATAGGCTATTTCTAGGCAGGCATGTTCCATCCTCGACCGCACCGTCACTTAACATCAGGTGTGGTGTAGTCAAATGCCTGCTTATAACCAATAAAAAAAAAAAAAAGAAAAAAACTCCAAATCGCTGCCAAGCGGGAGAGTACCCAGGACGCTGGCGGCGTTGCCTCTTTGGATGACCAAACTTAGGCGTTGCCCAAAATACGCGCCAGCTCGAGGGTCACCAGTGGTCTCTATAAGTCGAGCGAAAATTTGTTGAAAAAGTTTTCGAGCTGCCGGTCCCCATGGTCCCAAAGTTTCAACCCCAAACGGCGCAAATATGTGGTCAAGGCTTAGAGAACTATATTTGCGCCGTTTGAGGTCCATTTAAATAAATATAAACTTATACTTATAGTATATTTTGTGAAATACTACGGTCAAATTTTAACCACTGGTCGGCCATTATTGTTGAATAAATGTGAATGATGAGATGAGCTGTAAATCATTTTCCAATGACAAAATAATAACTATAAGAAAGTCCTACTTATCTGTTCCACCTTTATACTGCCAAAGTTACTTCTCAAAACTTACTTATCAAAGTGCAACTTTCGAGAATCAGATGGTGTCAAGTTAAGTACAAGTATAAGTTGGAGAACCTTGTTAAGAGCTTGTCACCTCTATTGCTATACTACAATGTGTTGAATTTATTCTTATAGGTATCTACTCTCTCTTATTATCATCATACTAATAATATAAAGAGGAAAGCTTTGTATTTTTGAATGTTTGCAATGAATAAACACAAAAACTACTGGACCGATTTAAAAAAGTCTTTTACCTTTAGAATGCTACATTAGCGCTGAGTAACAGACTATATTAAAAAAGAAATGTCCACCCGTGCGAAGCCGAGACGGGCTGCTAGTATTATTACAAACTGACTTTTTTTGAAGTCTGTTGTTGTCACAGGGAGCCAGCCCCCCTAGATAAGTGGCATAACGCTAATAGTTTGTACGTATGTTAGTCTGTAAGGTATCTATTCTCCTCGCCTCTTTGTATTTTACCATCTTGAACACTGTATTGTTGCCTGAAATAAATAAATCTATTCTATTCTATTCTAATAGAATAGACATTAAATAGAATGATTCATGGGAATGACATAAACGTCATTTATAAGTTTCGTTACAAGTCAACCCCGTACAATAATCATTATATTTAATTTATATTCTATCAGCGTTATGCCACTTGTCTAGGGAGGCAGTAAACGCATTGTCGTGATAAAATAATAGGTTAAATATTATACAAGATTAGAACAGTATAAAGTAGAAACATTTCAATGTGCAGTGTTAGGAAAATCTTTATAAAACAATATATATAAATTGGGTAACAATGCATAATTGTACGCAAATTTTGGTACGAACAAAGTGTATAATTGAACAAGACAAGAGCAGATGTCGTGATAAAATAATAGGTTAAATATTACACAAGATTAGAACAGTATAAATTATAAAACTTTTCAAACAGTAATAGTTAATATAGCACAAAAGTTGTTGGATTGCTCTGAGCCAAGTTATACAAGTTCGATGATTCATCATTTTCATACATTTATTTATTTTTATCATTTTTTTTTTCGTATCAACTTCAAAGCGGTCGCTTGACGCTTACAATGACAATTGCTTCGGATCATTAGTTCTAACAATATCTATCATTATTTTATATTTGCCAGCACTTTCAGGAATCAATAAGTATATGAAAATGATGAATCTTCGAACTTGTATAACTTGGCTCAGAGCAATCCTACAACTTTTGTGCTTATATTTTTTGCGTGTGCGTGTATTTTTTTTTTGTTGGCCGGTACTTTCAAAAAAGGCCCAAAAAATGATGTCTTTTCCTTGTGAGGGTAGAGCCGCTGGAGTCGCGATGTAATGTCAGCTTTAAGGCATTTGTGGCACAAGTCCCGACAACCAAACTGGTCGACACCTTTATGAGGGAAAACTTCTGGCCGAAGGGAGTGGTGTACCGGCGTTTCCCGTCAACACCACCGGAACAGCACAAGCTAGTGCTTAATATACTAACATAGTTAAGTTATAAGAAAGTCCTACTTATCTGTTCCACCTTTATACTGCCAAAGTTACTTCTCAAAACTTACTTATCAAAGTGCAACTTTCGAGAATCAGATGGTGTCAAGTTAAGTACAAGTATAAGTTGGAGAACCTTGTTAAGAGCTCAGTTATTGTATAAGTTGTATAAGTTACATATTTACTAACAAAAATTGTCTTATAATGTATATTTGTTAGTCTGTAAGGTATTTATCATATGGGCCCCTTTGTGTTTTTACCATCTTGTACATTGTGTGTTGCCTGAAATAAATGATTTATTATTATTATTATTTACTAGCTGTGCTCGCGACTTCGTCCGCGTGGAATAGTGACTTTCGGCAGCATTTTTAATTTTTTAGGCTCTTTTCCCGTTTTTGCAACATTTTTCACTGATGCTTCGCTCCTATTGGTCGCAGCGTGATGTTATATAGCCTAAAGCCTTTCTCGATAAATGGACTATCCAACACAAAAAGAATTATTCAATTCGAACCAGTAGTTCTTGAGATTAGCGCGTTCAAACAAACAAACAAACAAACAAACTCTTCAGCTTTATAATATTAGTATAGATAATATTCCACAGCTTAGTACACCGGTTATACCGGTGTACTTAGAACGCTGATATTTAGCAGGCAACTCAGTAGGCAGGAGACAAGACTAAATTTCCTGTACCTATTACCTCCTTATCATCATCATCTTATTTTATGTCCCCACTGCTAGGGCACGAGCCTTTCCTATGGATGGATCCTCCACGAAGGCCCAGTGCGGATTGGTGGTGGTTGTTAACGACTGTTAATGCAGCCGGGACCAACGGCTTTACGTGCCTTCCGAAGCATGGAGGAGCTCGAGATGACAAATGTTTAGTCACCCATCCGATAACCGGCCTTTGCGAAAGTTGCATAACCTCAGCACTCGCAGACCGGGCGCGTTAAACATTGCGCCATCGAGCTCCTCGAGTTACCTCCGTATACAAGGACGGAAGACGCGGACGGTCTCTCGTGCTAGTATAACAAGTATATTGTTAGACAATGTTATTAATATAGTTTATTTTTTATATCTAACATGGCAAGTGACTCCACTCCACCTGATGTTAAGTAGAAATGGAGTCCAGACGCGAAGACAACTGGTGCAGCTTGAAAACAACGCAGCATCTGTCACCCTTACTTTGCTGGCCCACAAGGTGCCTCTTCACGTCCTTCTCGCCTTCTTTATATACAATTTGTGGGAGTGATTTCGTAGAAAAGGGACGGAAGTAGGGTCGTAACAGTGTGATCCTGTAACTGTTACGTGTAAGTCGGGAAAGCCACTAGTGATCGACACTTTAAGCCCAATGTCCGTTGTAGGTCGTAATATTTGTGGGAGTGATTTTGTAGAAATGTGATCGTAACAGTGTATCAGGATAACATTGTGACGTGTCTTCTAATGAGTATTTACTGCATTATCTTTATGATTTGTAAATCTATATTCTATTTTCTATTGTAATATTGATTTCAACCATTTCGTGCGTTTCGTGTGTCATAAGGCTTTTAAACAATATTAAAGAAAAAGAGAAAAAATACTTATACGCCATTTATAATATTCTATAATCTATTTTCTATTGTAATAGTTGTTGATTGCCTCAAACGGCAGTTTCAGCTTCACCGGGCTTTGGTGGTAAGGCACGAGCTTATTTAGTTAATAGGAAGTTGGATAAAGGCTGTTCGGAGATAACTGTGCATATATCCGATAGTGCACCATGTAGCATCATAAGTATACTATACAACGTGTTACAGAAAGTTGTAATAAAAATGAAAAGATCCAAATTGTATTCGATCTAGATCTCGTATGTAAAGTTACTAAGGCATAATTTTTAATTGCTATTTGTTATGCGCATGACTTTACTAATATAAAAGTTTAATTTACAATTGCATGACAAATTAAAGTTAATAATTATGTCTTAGTAAGCGTACATGACCTAGATCGGATACAATTTGGATTTTTTTATAATTACCACACCTCTCTGTTACACGTTGCATAAGAGCGTACCGAAACCGATTAAACTTTCTTTCTTTCAACCGACAACAAAAGTATCAATTCTGCCGTTATCCGGTCCCGGTATAAATAACGACATGTCATAGCAAAGAAAGTAGATATAGGATGATAGGTATAGATGGTAAGGGTCAATGTACTATTGACTTGAGGCGGCATTTGGAGATGTGTGTTATACCGATTGATTAGTTGACTGATGATTGAGCTGCTACTACACATTACAATATGTATATATGTAGTATCTTTGTGGCATAATTGGGAAGGCCTGTGTGTATCGGCAGCCCAACTAATCAGTCAATGAATACCACAAACATCAATAGGTTCAAACTAAGACTTGGAGCCGTAGTCACATACATACCTACTGACGAAACAATTGTGTATCACTTTGTTGTTGCCAAAAACCACCATAGAATATAAATACAAAGAATACAAACTTTTTATAATATTTTTGTATGTATTTGTTTTCCTTTTTTGAGTCTTTTGTGTTTTTGATATTTACGGTTTTTGTCAACCAAACCAGCAACTGAGTTTTATTAAGTAATAAGTTTTATTTAGTATCTATCGATAACATAGTGGTCCTTCGAGCCGGATCCTATGTTATCAATATACACTATAGAAAATTGTAAACTTAATAAAACAGCTAGTAAAAATATTATAAAAAGTCTAGGGCTACTCTAAAGGAGTGCGCAACATATATGTTAATAAAACCAACAAAAACTATTGGTTTTAATCATACGTGTAACTTAGTAACTTTTTTTCACATCTTCATGCTACTGTCTGGTCTATAAACTATAGTGCTATGGCGCTGGTTTTTAGAAGAAACTCATTTGATTGGGTTTGATTTATGTTTAGATAGCAAGTGGGTAGTAAGTATGTAAGTAGTTATTTTTTTTTTTCGTGCTCATAACCGTTCTGTACCTTATGATTGTTTAAAACCCTCGTTCCTGGAACTGCGACATAAAAATTCCGCTGGGCGCTTTCTCGGTAGAAGCAAAACTTTGCCGAATTGTAGACGAGGGTGCCATTGCGAAACAGTTTCATTTTCGTTTGCAAAAACAAAAGATGAAAGAAATTTTGCAAACTTCCGCCCGGTTTTGCGCAACGAAACGAAAGTTTAATATTGTTTGATTGGCTTCGCAATATGACCGTGTTTGAGCTAACAGCACCTTAAAACAGTTATGATAGCAAGGTGCCCACGGAACACCAGCGTCAGGGGTCTACGTTGTCTGGCATTTGCTGAGTTGGGCTCATATTCTATGCCAAAATGTATAGTATATGGTCGACCATGAAATTTCTTTATCACTTTTGACAAAAACTTCCATTACAATAAAATTTCGCTAAGGCTCATTGTCAATAATGACAAAGTATATGTCACTTGGTCTTTTAAATAAAAATAGAACTTGTTGTTTTAATATATGCAAACAAAATTCACTTCTAAGGTGGTAAAGCAATTTCATTGTTGACTATACACACATCTGCATATCGTTCGCACTTCGTTCCTCTAAAGCTTTCTCTCATCATCATCATTAGCCTATACTAGTCCACAGCTGGACATAGGCCTCTCCAAGTGCACGTCATCGAGTACGATCCGCGGCTACTCTCATCCAGCTCTTGCCAGCCACCTTGCGAAGATCGTCGCTCCACCTAGTCTGAGGGCGTCCTACTCTACGTTTGCCGATGCACGGTCTCCACTCGAGAACTCGTTTATCCCAACGATTGTCAGTTCTGCGGCTAATAAGACCGGTCCACTGCCACTTCAGCATGCTGATCCGATGGGCTATGTCGATTACTTTCGATCTCTGTCGGATCACCTCTTTCCGAAGTCGATCCTTCAGAGAAACTCCGAGTATAGCCCTTTCCATAGCTCGTTGAGCGAATTTAAATTTGTGAACCAGCCCTACCGTGAGTGTCCATCGGCTCCGTATGTCATGACGGGTAGGACACACTGATTAAAGACTTTCGTCTTTAGACTTAGTGGAATGGACGACGTAAAAACCCGACGTAATTTTCCATATGCTGCCCAGCTTAGCTGTACAACCCAATTGAAAAATTGTAAAATCTGCCCGAGGTATATTCCTTACCAACTTCGAGAGCACCGCCTTGTACTGTAAAGCTGTCACTGCCTATAAGTAACCAGAGCGTAGTCTGCGGCCACAAAATAAGTACACTACAGAAGGTAAACTCTATACAAACACGCTTGAGCAACGCACACATAGACAACATCTCACGGACGCGGAATCTGGCAACAACTGCTCTGGGACTGTTCCGAGCTACTCCGAAATCCGTGTCCGTGCAAGGGGTCTAAGTGTGCTTTGTTCAAGCGCGGTATCTATAAGGCTAAGCGTATGCTGAGACGCAGGTGACGCAGCACAGCACAGTGCAGATTTTGCGGGGCAGGGCAGTTGGGGCAGACATAGTCCGCGAACGCATGCTGCGACGCAGGTAGGTACCTAAAGTGACACAGCACGGACACATGAGTTGTCAATGTCAGAGTCTACAGTTTTCCAAGCATAGAAAAACTCTTTAGTTTTTAGATTATCTGAAAAAACATTCTACTAATGGATAATTGTTGTTAATTGTCCTGTCACTATTACTAACTTATAATAAAATGAAAAAACATGTGACACGCACGCGTCGCGCAGAAATCTGTGCCGGCACTGCAACGAGGCGCAGGGCAGGGCAGACACATGTCTGCGTCGCACGTGCCTGCGCCGCAGCGTACGCAGCTCTTGGCACGACCAGCATTACAAAATCTGCGTCGCCTGCGTCTCAGCATACGCTTAACCTTAAGCTTGCCTTCTGGGTCTCCTTAGTTTTTTCCTCCTGTGGCGTAGTCAATTAAGGCTGCGTTTCCACCAGTGCTGTGCGAGCTAAGAGGCGAGCGAGGAAAAAATCCACCAATAGGATAGTAATCCTAAAAAAATGGAGTACCATTTTACATCGCAAGGAAGAGGAAGTAATCTTATTGGTGGATATTTTCCTCGCACACCGACTAGCTTACCCTCATGTCCGGCCACATTAGGTAACGTGCCCCGCCTAATCCTATTTCAGTCCGGTGCAGTATTTTTGCCCACGTCAGCTGTTGTGTATGTAAGCATTGAGCGCATACGCGCAGCTATCTATGTACGTGTATGTGTGTGTGTGGCTGCGTCCACACCAGCGCCATATTTAATAAACCAGTGTGTCTCTAACCAGTATTTCACTAGCACGCATCCCACCGACCTCGGACTTAACATCAGCAATGCCTGTTAGTGGAGGCATCAACGTGTTTCTAACGTTTTTTTAACTGGAAACAGCCAGCTGTTTCGATGTAGGGCAATTAGCATACTATACAAACATATAGCTTAACACCGGCAAACGGCTTATATTACGTCTTTAAAACTAAAAACCGTTTATACTTTTAAATCTAATTATCCATAGCAGGTCTCAGGTCTTCCTACATGAACAATGAGCAAGTGGGGAGATTAGGCCATGACCCATCACGCTCCGGACAAAGGCGGGTATCCCAGTCGTATATGTTACTTTTGCATCCCGCTGTCTTTCAAAAAAATATTTTTTTAAGAGGATAATTCGGACCCGGGAGGTGTGTGGGGTTGATCACAGGATGGGATGTGACCGACCCACTAAACTGCTTGACACCCGTCAACAACTGAGCGGGACCCCGAGCACTCCAAGAGTCTTTCACGGCCCGATGCGCCGCGGTGGTCCTTAAGAACACTCCTCATCAGAGCGCCATCCCCTGGATTGTGAAGGGTAGCCTCTTCGCCTTGGATATTTTGTTTACTCCTATGCCAGGAGCGACCCCGTGTCATGGGTCTAATCTCTCTTCCAGTTACGAATATCGTAAAGGGGGGAAGGAAGACTATAAACGAAAAATATAGTAGGAATATAATAGCACCATTCTGTTTCTGCTCCGGGGATCTGTAAGCAATAAAAACAAATACTTACTGAAATACCGATTAAAGTTAAGCTCGTGTTCATATTCTAGAATGTTTTCGATTCCGATGTGCATCGACATTCACAAGGCCGAACAAAACAATTTCATTACGACAGGAATGACAGATGGCAGCGAGGGACACAAAGAACCTGCCTGCATTCCGGGGCTGCTGATACGAAATGGATCTTATGCAGCCGAGTTAAGTGCTACCTTGAAAGAAGTAGGGATGGCGAGTGCTGATTCGCTGGGCGATATCGATGGAACTGAGGACCGCCATTTTTCATGACCTACTAGCTAACCACTAACGATTGACTTCAAAATTAAAATTTAACATAGAAAACTCTTCTTTTGCCTAACTTTTCTTTGATCTGATGGTACCTAAGTACCTAATGAAAACACGAAAATGAAAGCGCATTTCTCCATGTTATCTTATTTTGGTCATGGCGACAGAATCAAATAATATGGTGATGATTTACGCGCTATTATTTAAATGTTATTATTCGCTACAGGAGTTTTTTGCTGATAAGGATACATGACTGACTGAATAATACAAAATTAAAGTTATTAATGTATATTCTTATGAATAAACTTTTATCTATTATATAATTATTATTATTTTTAATTAAAATGTAAAATGTGAATTTAATTTAGTTATGTATTCATACTAATATTAAGCAATATTAATATTTGCAGTGCCCTTGTAGGGTTCTTGTGCTTTAAGATCTATTGTACCTACACCAAGAATAGCAAATAAAAATTTGAATTTGAATTTGAATTTGCACTACCTAAGTATCTACATACCCTGTGTGGTGCCGGGGATTAAGAATTGCACCACCCCATCTCTTCCCGTGGGTGTCGTAAAAGCCGACTAAGGGACCATTCCAGAGGATGGGCAGCAGCATCTCTCTGAGGTTACCCTCAACCTACTGCGATCGCCAACCCGCCTGCCAAGCGTGGCGATTATGGCAAATACCCCCCATGATGATTTGGGGGAGCCCTTTGTCCAGCAGTGGACGTCTTTTGGCTGAGATGATGATGATGATGAAGTATCTACATAAACGAAATAAAGTAACTTTTATGAATTTATTCGCATTAAATTTGTACGTTTAATTTACTGAGATTTTTTTTAATATCTTACGGGTGAGCACAGTGATGTCTTTGTGATATGTGATGTTAAGTGATGATGAGGCCAATGTGGGACGCGTAATTTACCTTGCATCCTCCACTACTGAGGCACTGGCTATCTTAGCTCTAGCTGCCGGAACGCAACAATGCTACAAACATTGATGTTATGACGACATATTTAAATGAGCTCAGGCGATCAATACTCTTCTCATAATTCATTTCTAATAATATAAAACCGGCAGGTTATGGCTCCAGTATCCCACAGATTTTATATAGTTTGTTAAAGCACGTATTATAATATTGTAAGTTTAAGAAGAGAAAAATAAATACATTTTATTGTAATTATCATTTCACTTTACATAACAAGCTACCAGCAACCACTTTACACGAATAGTGCGAGAAACTGTCAGAACTTAACCAGTGTTACATGTATAACAAATTTAGACCAACCAGGCGTGTATTGTTGTAAAAAAAACTTTAAAAGTATCATATTAGGGTACATCTATATACTACTTTTAGAGGACTAATCTTCTATACGTTTGCCGAAGTAGTCGCTTTCGGACTACCGCGCGCCATCCCTATTTGCCAACATCCTGCGACATGCGCCAAAAGGCATACCTGGGATTAATTCCAGGCACACGATCCGTGTAACCCCTGGATTGCTTGCGCGTTCTCGTATCAGAGACCCGGCGCACAAACCTGCGTTTGATATACCTACGTGTTTAGCTTATTTAGTAGGTACTCTACATTGTAAAGCCGGCAACGCATCTGCGATTCCTTTGGTTTTGCGGGTGTCCATGGGCGGTGGTGATTGCTTCCCATCAGGTGACCCGCATGCTCATTTGCCTCCTTCTAATATAAAAAAAAATTGTAGAAGAGAGTATTCTTTATCTAGAATGTATTTTTTGACTCGTTTTTTGTCGCTGCTACAAATGATGGAATAGCCTATCAGCAAAAGTTATCCCTTCTTCCTATAACATGGGGTCCTTCAAATAAGTCGTGACGAGGCCCAGTTTTTCACGCTACGTCAGTTGTCTTTACGTGTGGTCTCCATTTTCACATAACATCAGGCGAAATGGAGTCATTTGCCGAGCTAAATGTAACAAAAGAGGTCGATAGGGTTGTGATTGTTTGATTGATTGCACACACTGTACGTTTTAATAGTTCTAGAGCAGTGGTCCGCGCACCACTGGTGGTCCCTTGAGGCATTCCAAGTGGTCCGCGAAGCCATCGTAATCGTGATTAACAATAAACAAGTGACGTGACGACTTTGACGTTCGTGATGTAAAACTGAAGACAGATATTTGGTGAAATGGTCCTTCACGACTAAAAGGTTAAGAACCACTGTTCTTTAGGAATGAGGCTTATGTCCAGCAGTGGACGTGTATTGGCTGAAAAGTGGCCTCGTTTGCTCATTAACCTACCACCTAAACATTACAATTACAAAATGCGAAAAAAATTTAATGTAATGTAATGTAATTGTAATTACAATCACAAAATGCGAAAAAAAGTTGTATAGCATTAACAACTTTAAAATGTCTATGGCACATGGAACTAAGTAGCAACTTGACAGATGTCATAATTATCACGAAGTTCACGATATGCCTTCGCTAAAATTGCGATATGTGCTGCGATAGGAGTTCGTGTGAGCTGACAGTGCCTGAAAAAACAATGACTAGAAAAGGTCAAAAGTTCGATCACGCGAAGGGCAAAGCAAACACTGTAGTACAGTCATGACTATAAATATATTACGATGGACAATTGAACTACAATATCTACATTCGAAAACGTTTTCAGCTATATTATACACATTATAATAATACAGAAAACATTTTTATTGGGACCATTCAAAAGTGCTTACTTATTAAATAAATTGTCATAGACTAGCGAATAAAATGTGTCATCAAGACGTTAATCATTATCATCAGCTCATTTTATGTCCCCACTGCTGGGGCACGAGCCTTCCCTATGGATGGATAGCCATAAACCACCACGCGGGCCCAGTGCGGATTGGTGGTTGTTAACGACTGCTAATACAGCCGGGACCAACGGCTTTACGTGCCTTCCGAAGCACGGAGGAGCTGGAGATGATAAATATTTGGTCACCCATCCGATGATCGGCCTATGCGAAAGTTGCTTAACCTCAGCACTCGCAGACCGGGCGCGTAAACCACTGCGCTATCGAGCTCCTCAAGACAACACCCTATGGTATGGCGGGTGGTGGGTGGTGGGGTATGGTCCTATGGTAACATATATTTGCTCGTGACTGTACCAAGTAACTACAATTTGGTATCAGGGGAGTTTAAAGGTAACTTCTATTACGATCGAGAAAGAAAAACCATCTGCAATAGTAATAACACGAACTGGCAGTTTGCAATGAAACCACTTTTACGGATCTACTCGCGTTTATTTTATACAAAATATTAAATCCCAGCCCCGACACCTTACTGCCAGACCAAAAGATTACAGCTCTTTCTGCGTAAAACGGAACGCACCTGATTAAATTTAAATGAGGGTATACAAGCTACCAACTAATTATGAGATGACCAACACCTCAGTCTCCCTGTGACCACGGACCCTGCAAAGGGTTCGAAAGGTCAGGATAAACATTAAATAAGTAATGTGTAAAATAAACGCGAGTAGATCCGTAAAAGTTGTTTCATTTCAATGTGTAGTGTTCGCGTAAACTTTAGAAACCAATATGGCAGTTTGCAGATAACTTCACATTCAAACTGTAAAGGTTTCGAGCGATAAAATATGGCTAATAATAACTTAATATCTCGTCTCAGCCAAAAGACGTCCAGCAACAAAGGCCTCCCCCAAGGATCTCCACAACGATCGGTTATGAAGGGTATTTGCCGTAATCGCCACGCTTGACAGGCGGGTTGGCGATCGCAGTAGGTTGAGAGTAACCTCAGAGAGATGCTGCTGCCCATCCTCAGGAATGGTCCCTTAGTCGGCTTTTACGACACCCACGGGAAGAGATGGGGGTGGTGCAATTCTTTGGCCCCAGCACCACACAGCGAAATAACTATAATTACTTAATATAATGTTATATTACTACTGCTTTGGCATTTGTCGATCATTATATTTATAGGTTTCGTTTAATTAATTTACTCGAATTTTTAAAACTAAATGCGTTCGCAACTATGAAACCTTTTTAAATCAGCCCCTAAATTAAATGTAACGGTGCCATTAGGCTCGTTAATTAAGTTTCCGTCTATGTCGGTCAGCCCTTTTAATCAGAGCCACGAACCTGTTAGCATCGACAGCCCATACATAATGAGTGCTGGCGATACCTATCAATATGTAGATTTTCCATCGGTGGTATACAATTTAAATACATCGTTAATTTTAAGTCATTATTTTGGTTTAAGCTTTTTGTACCGGAATATTTTTTAATGATATCATCATAATTATTATTTCAATTGAGAACCTACTGATGGGTATACTTAGGCCTCCCTTTTAAGACGCTAACTAAGCCGTTCCCGTGCGAGCCTCATTCATTGCCTTCCGGCCACCCGACGATATCGTTTGACCATTTGCTCTGATATCTTATAAAACAACAGCTGTTCCATCATTATCATCTCAGCCAAAAGACGTCCACTGCTGGACAAAGGCCTCTCCCAAGTATCTCCACAACAACCGGTTTTGTGCTGCTCGCATCCAGGGGCTTCCGCGACCTTTACCAGATCGTCGGTCCACCTTCTTGGAGACCTGCTCACACTGCGCTTTCCGGTACACAATAATAATTCTAGCCCAAGAGAAGCTTCGTTATGAAACTCGTTATGTGGTTACTAGACAACGGATAAACATACTTATAACACTTAAATACGTACTTATTATACATAGAAAACACCCAGACCCGAGACAATTTAGAAAAATAATAATTTCTAAATTAACCCGACCAGGGATCGAACCCGGGACCTCAGAGATGAAAACCGGTGTACAAACCACTCGACCAAGGAGGTCATCAAACTCACCTAAAATGACATGACGAAGTCGTCATACTCACCTAAAATGCTTTTATTAAACTACAAATATTTTTATTAAAGATTTCCATGTTGGTCTAGGACATACAGATGTCTCTATTTGTAGATAATACGAGTATCACCTGGTAAAACAACGACACGCGAGCCCAGTGCGGAGTGGTGGTTGATAACGATTGCTAATATCCTAATGCACTCCGATGACCGGCCTTTGCGAAAGTTTCTTAATCTTAGCAATCGCAGACAGGGCGCGTTAACCACTGCGTCATTGAGCTCCCGGGCATCCTCCTAATTATCCCTGGACAAAAATGTAATGCCGGCAGTACACTCTCGCCAAGACACCACGAGACAGGCCGAGTGCGAGAGTGTACATGGAGCTCTCGCTACCTCTCGGGCTGTCTCGCTGCCGCTCGCCTGCTCTCGGTCCCGTGTCGGTTTTTTGCGCACGAGTCAAAGGGCCTCGCTCTCTCTCGCGAGACCAGACGTGCGCACCCAAG
Source organism: Eudonia lacustrata (assembly GCA_947562085.1). Classification (NCBI taxonomy): domain Eukaryota; kingdom Metazoa; phylum Arthropoda; class Insecta; order Lepidoptera; family Crambidae; genus Eudonia; species Eudonia lacustrata. The sequence continues at coordinate 12,066,322 of OX387325.1, read as the reverse complement.
TACACTATCGCGTCTTTAGTCCTTTGGACCATCCACCATCGCGGCTTATGCCATATCTTCTTATTTTTTTTGTGTGTGCAATTAATAAGTATTTGTAAAAAGTGATGGCACACAAGGCAACGGCAGCAGCAATCTCATTAGAATAGAATAGAATAGATTTATTTATTTCAGGCAACAAAACAGTGTACATGATGGTAAAATACAAAGAGGCCCATAGAATAGATACCTTACAGACTAACATACATACAAATAATATACTTATATAAATTAAAAACTATGCTACACGTAAAGACAGCGACGTGCGACGCAATGTCTAAGTCCATCCTCTCGGCGTTCACAACTGCGACTGACGACGCGAATTCTCGCGTCGTGGAATGTACAGGGTCGCTCTCGTGCATGGGGCTGTCGAGCGAGACATTCAGCTCTCGGACGACGAGTGTACTGCCGGCATTAGGTAGGTAACTAATTAGACCGAAATAAAATACCTCCATCATGTCATGACATCAAGTTTCCGCTTGATGGATATTGGCTTCTACAATATCCATAAACAATACAATAGACGACCTCCTTGGTCGAGTGGTTTGTACACCGGTTTTCATGGTGTCGCCATCTCTGAGGTCCCGGGTTCGATCCCCGGTCGGATCAATTTAGAAATACCTGTTTTTCTAAATTGTTTCGGGTCTGGATGTTTCCTATGTATAATAAGTACGTATTTAAGTATATTAAGTATGTTTATCCGTTATCCGTCGTCTAGTTAACCATTTCTTGAGTTTCTTAAGGAAGCTTTTCTTGGGGCTAGATAATTGGTGTGAGTATGGGAAACATTTATTTGTTTTTATTAATACAATATGCGTGAAGCGGGTAATGAAGCGGATTGGGGAATACAAACTCGGGCCACTAAGTAAAGGCTCGGGCTATGCATCACAAAATCCGAAACACTTTGCGCGACTTAGGAGTTGTACCGAGAACCATCGGATATGCAGCCAAGAGATTTTTCACCCGGCTCTATTTCACCGAGGCGTAATGGTAATACGTACGAGTACCTAATTCCAGAACATTAAACGTATAAATGAAAAGCACTGTACAAGCACTGTACATTGTACAAGCTACCAACTAATTTTATTATGAGACGACCAACACCTCAGTCTCCCTGTGACCACGGACCCTGCAAAGGGTTGGAAACGTCAGGATAAACATTAAATAAGTAATGTGTAAAATAAATGCGAGTAGATCCGTTAAAGTTGTTTCATTTCAACGTAGGTATAAATGAAATCGCGTAACAGTTCTTGAAAACATTAGCCAAATTTTTATTTGACATAATATGCATGAATTTCTGAAACCTAAAAGTTTTTAATAAACACTCAATAAATTGACGGAACAAAATAATGACGTCATAGTTTCCACTTCCATACATTTACTATTTGAAAAAAGGAAACGCTGTGAAGTCAAGTCTTTTGCTAGCTGCCGGATTTGTTGCTAGCTTCACCTCAGTACACTCTGTGCGTTCGCAGGATACATAAATTTATAGTACTTGGCGCCAATCAGTCTGTGAGACCGATGCGGTTATATGTGCAACTCTTTAATAAAAAAGCAAGTGATTACATATTGTTTCATTAAATCCTATAGTTTTAGGAAATAATAATATCTACATAGGGTATTTAAGTAAGAAAACAAGAAATAGGGTCCTGAATGTTCGGTCCGTGAGACCATGCGCGAGTATAGGTGTCACAAAATTTGGCGCGGGTATAGGTAACCACTCAACTACCATTATACAATCCACCAAACTTGTTACACCCTAGAAATGGTGTCCATACATGCATATTTATATTTTTAGCTGCAAAAATGTATATTTTACGTACCACCATGTGCATCTATGAATAAATACATACCTATATTAACCATAGGAACTGTCGCGCGATGACGCAAGTGAGCTGTTAGTAGCAGACGAGATTCGATTCCCGCTCAAAGGTACTGCTTCCGGTGGGGGACAACGGAAAATATAACAGGATAAATGGAGGGGTTTAAAAGCGCGGCGCATAATAGAGCCTACAATTAGGTTGGGGAAAAAGTCTTTTCGTTTATAGTATGTATAAACTTGTAATAAAATCTCTTTGGCTATATACTATTTGTATCTGGCTGGTTTTGATATCATAAAAGTTTAAATTTTAAAAAAGATAATTCCAAATTCAATTTAGGAAAATGTATGATTTTCATTTGTTTTTCCTAATGTCAAAATGAGTGAATCTAATGAAGAAATTCGATACCTTTTTAAATTTTACTACAAAAAAGGTAAATATGGAACGCAAGCCGCGAAAAAAAATTGCGATGTTTATGGACCTAGTGCAGTGTCTGTGAAAGTACCAGTTTTCAATCCGGAAATTTTGATGTCAAAGATGCACGTCGCTCTGGTCGCCCTTTGATTATGGTCGCCCTATTACGGATAAAATGGATGCCATTTTTGAAAAAGTGGAGCAAGATCGGCATATTAGTAGTTACGACGTAGCTGAAGAACTGGGAATTGACCACAAAACAGTTTTGGTGCATTTGCAAAAAACTGAGTAGGTACACAAAAAATTTGGGTTCCTCACGAGCTCACTGAAAGAAACCTAATGAACCGTGTACTCATTTGTGATTCTTTATTACGACGTAATAAAACCGAACCTTTTCAGAAGAACTGATAACAGGTGATGAAAAGTGGATTACGTACGACAAGAACGTGCGAAAAAGTCGTAGTCAAAGGCCGGTCAGGCTTCACAGACTGTGGCGAAACCCGGGTTAACTCGCATCAAGGCGATGCTGTGTGTGTGTGGTGGGATTGGAAGGGTATTATTCATTATGAGCTGTTACCACCAGGCCGGACCATCGATTCTGAACTCTTCTGCGAACAACTGATGAGATTAAAGCAAGAAGTTGAGAGAAAGCGGCCGGAATTAATCAACAGAAGGGGTTTGGTTTTTCATCATGATAACGCTAAACCTCACACATCTTTAGCCACTCAGCAAAATTAAGAGAGTTTGGCTGTGAGGTGTTAATGCATCCGCCGTATAGTCCTGACCTTACACCTTCAGATTTCCACCTGTTTCGGTCTCTTCAGAATTCTTTAGGCAGTGTCAGGTTAACACCACGAGAGGACTGCCAACTACCACTTGTCGCGGTATTTTGATCAGAAGCTCAAAAATTTTGGAAATCTTTTTGCCATCTTGTAGGTAGCTACAAGATGGCAAAAAGTTATCGAACAAATGGCACCTACAAAAAAACACAAATTTTGAAAAAACTTCCACGAGCAGGATTTGAATCCGCACCCTTCTGACATACCGGGTCAGGTGCTCTTCCAATTGAGCTATCGTGGTTCTAACCAGCCCGCCGAATTTTTTTAACATTTGTGTTTTTGTTTGCAACAAAATTTGCGTTAAAAATTATATAAACATTTTATAAAAATGGCACCTACTTACATACTTTAGTTAAATGTAAATAAGTATAAATTTTCTTAAAAAATGCGAAGAAACTTTTTTCCCAACCTATTACAATAACAACCTATAAGTATTTATGGGACCAGTAAAAAATTTACGTACGTATACTTTTATTTTATATTTGTTATGCCTTATAAAAAAAACGTACGTATACGTCGTATTACCATGTCAATATAACAATTTCTTATAATACTTGATGTTAAGCAAAAGCGTGTGTGGAGCGTAAGTGGAGCAGGATTAAATACTTACAGATATGGTGCCTTCAAATAAACAAATAATAAGCTCCGAATAGTCCCCCTGAACCATTTTGGGGGAGTCTCTTAACCGGCGCGCCGCCGTATGCTGAATGCACATCACCGCGTTTGCGAACCGTTTCTAGTATAATGATTCAATTTTTTGATTTTTGATTAGGGAAACGTAGTATTGTTTTATTTACGAAAAAATATGAATTCCACGTGGACGAAGTTGCGGGCAAACTGCTAGTACTATTAATAAACTTTGTGACTTTGTTTGTTTGTTTGTTGAGGGTAATCTCTGGAACTACGGGCCCAATTCCAAAAATTATTTCAGTGATATAATGCTACATTTCTTGCGGTTAACATAGGCTATACATAAATTTAATTATTTTTTTTGAAATCTCAAATTCATGCGGACAAAGTTGCGAGTGAAGTGCTAGTCTATACTTTATATAAAAAAAAAACCGACTTCAAAAAACAGGAAACTTAAAAAAGTAAAAACAGCTCTAAAAAGCAAGAAATAATATTGAAATCATATTATTAATTACATAGATACGCATGTCAGTTTTAAAAAATGTATTGAAGTCGCCTGGGGGACAATTTTGTTTCATTTAAACTTTTGTAGTTATTCCATTATTTCCGCTTTTTTATTGTATAAACCCCACCCGACTTCAGTAGACATTTTTTAAAACTGACATGCGTATCTATGTAATTAATAATATGATTTCAATATTATTTCTTGCTTTTTAGAGCTGTTTTTACTTTTTAAGTTTCCTGTTTTTTGAAGTCGGTTTTTTTTTTGTAAAAAAATATTTTATTTTACGGTTTTTAGTGATGGGTAGACGTAGACCTAGCAAAGATGCTTCTCGGATGAGGAAACGATGGCCTAGTAGGTAGTGGTATTCCTATGTAAAACTTCAATCTTAATTAGGTATTATTTTTGTACGAACTAAACATTTTGGCATATTGAACCATATGAAGCAAGCCTAACAAAAGGTAACTGCTGTAAATCGTTGAGGAATTGCCTCGACTGTCTATGGTATCCATCATCAGACCTGTAATGGCACTTATAAGCCATATGGGTGCAAAGGTAGCTACTGTAAAACGTTGAGGAGTTCCCTTGACTGTCCTTCGTCTTCATCATCAGACCCATAATGGCAGTCACAACCCATCTAGGTGTAAAGTTCTCATCAATACAAATTAATGAAGCCCAAACACCATGTAATTGCTGTAAATCGTTGAGGAGTTCCCTCGAATGTCTTTCGGCTCCATCATCAGATCGACACCAGACCTTCATTAACTAGTAGTGCTTTAAAATACTTAATGAAAACATTAACAAACGTACTAGTCGCCCCTACAATTTTCAAAAGTTTCCCTCGATTTCTCTAGGATGCCATCATCAGATCCTGGTTTCCTTATCATGGTACCACCCTTGGGATATCTCCTTTCCAACAAAAAAGAAATCATCAAAATCGGTTCATAAACGACGAAGTTATCCGCGAACACACATAAAAAAAATAAAAAATATATACGAGTCGAATTGAGTAACCTCCTCCTTTTTTTAAGTCGGTTAAAAAGAGGAAACCTTTGTATCTTTGTATGTATGTATGTATGTATGTATGTATGTATGTATGTATGTATGTATGTATGTATGTATGTATGTATGTATGTATGTATGTATGTATGTATGTATGTTTGCAACGACTAAACTCAAAACTACTGGACCGATTGAAAAATTCGATTACCACTAGAATGCTACATTAGCGCTGAGTAACATAGGCTATAAAAAAATTAAAAATGTCCACCCGTGCGAAGCAGGGACGGGCCGCTAGTATATAATAATCAAAGACAACAACAAACAAGGTAAACATTTTGTTAATAATAAGTGTAATAAAATTACGTAAGTATTTATTTCCTCAAGATTGTTAACGTAATTGTGCTAGTAGCGTCTCTAGAAATAAATCCCAAAATATAGCTGTACTTTAAGTCGTCTCGATCGGGACTTCAATTCTGATAAAACGTTCAATGTCTGGCCTTATTCTGGCTTATTTACTATAGTGCATATGCCAAAACAGGCCACTGAGACTCGAACTGAGGCCCAGGTTACAAGATAGTGAAAACCCTAGTTTACTATAAAGTATTGTTACGTCAGCAAGTCCATTCTGAGCAAGTGACACTGTGAATCTAATACATACTAGTATAAAAAGGAATAATAGTTTTATTTGTTACAAGAAGACTTTCCTAATACAGGTAGATATTTTTTTTCACGGGAAACCTTAGCAAGACATTCATAATTTGATAGGCTTAAGAAATAAAACGATCTCGACTTTGATTTGTAGATATTCAAATAGAATGACGACTGAAGTATTTATTTTATTAATTCCTTGAAAAACTTATTGAAGAGTCTAGAACTTGGTTTTTCATTATCACTTCAAAGTTTAAAATCATAAAAGAATCATTTGAATTTAACTTTTTACTAAATTAATTTTTTAATTATTATTTCATCGTCAATTCGCATGAAAAGTGTACAGTAAAAAAATGCAAAGTCAATTTATTGTACAAGTTTACATAAATGTTAAGAATCTTAACATTTCTGTCTATAGATATAAATCTTTTACCTCACTTCACATCTTTTATTCAAGTAAAAGTCCACTATAAAAATGTTTTTTTTAAATATATATCTGTATTTGTCCTTAAGCATTCGTTTCAATAAAATTGACTTTGTATTTGGTATCATCATCATCATCATCATCTCCGCCGAAAGACATCCACTGCTGGACAAAGGTCTCCTCCAAGGATCTCTACATCAACCGGTTTTGTGCTGCTGCTACCCGCAACCTTCACCAGATCATCATTCCGTCATGTCGGAGGCCTGAATAGCTTACCTACTCTAATTGTTAAAAGCTCATTATGTGAAGTGATTGCATTTCCATAGACCTGTAAATAACTCTGTTAGGTATGAAATTACCCCTTGAATCAGCTCACGAGTTTTAATTTACAGCCCCGGTCCGGTCGGTGAAGTTTGAATTTCCCCTGTGGCGTCCGTTCGCAACGCGCTTGAAAAGGATGACACTTTCCAATATCGATATGCCTACCAATAGCATCATCAGTACTATAGTATCGATAATCAATAGTTTGCGATACTATTGATTATAGATAAAAGTATCGATAGATTACTACTATTAAATGCAGATACCATCGTAACTATATTGAGTATTAATGGTATTTCATCAATACAATCAAACAATGTACCGATAGATATATTATGATCGATATTATCTAGTGTATCAAATGGTATTTAGTATATATAGTACTGATTAAATACCTTCAAACAAACTAACGATGGTAATATAATGAATGATAGTAGGTATTGAACTGTATTTCAATATTATTGCTATAGAATTCGACTTGCTTGATTGTTGGTACTGGCCTGTCTAAGAGCGTCAGCGCTGCCTGCGATCTTATTCCTAGATCACATAATATGCTGAGCTTTTTCCAATTGCTTAGTTCTAAATGATATTTTTGTGTAAGTAAGTTTTGTTAGAGAGCAATAAATATTTTACTTGCTAACCATTTACCCAAATATCAATAGTTTACCGACAGTATCGTTTATTTATTCTAATATTTGTAACATCGATTATATCTATTAGAAACCGTCGATAGTATTTATCGTTTTTGAATTTAATTTATTTTTGCCTTTACTTTTCATTAACAGTATCGACAACACTTTTGTCAAGATTATCGATTAATTTCCAAGATTACAAGATTAAAAGTATCGATAGAGTATCAATACTTTTCACTATCGAATGCAACACTAGAATAGCCTTATTAAGCGAAATTGAGATTACATCAATTACAAATAGTAAATGTAGCGTTATTTTTTAAAACTTGTTGGTTGCAGATTGCCTTTACAGCATCGCCGGATATTAGAGCGCGTAAAGCTCTTCAGCCTTCTCAGTTTATTGGAATCGTTAAAAAAATATGATGTTTAAACAAAACAAATGGCTAAGCTGCACATTGAGCATGGGTTAGTAGTAGAATATCATCATCATCAGCTCATTTTATGACCCCACTGCTGGAGCACGAGCTTTCCCTATGGATGGTTAGGAAGAACAGGCCGTAAACCATCACGTGGACCCAGTGCGGATTGGTTGTTGTTAACGACTGCTTATGCAGCCGGGACCAACGGCTTTACGTGCCTTCTGAAGCACGGAGGAGCTCGAGATGATACATTTTGGTCACCCATCCATTGACCGGCCTTTGCGAAAGTTCCTTTAGTATAAGATGAGCGAGACAAATTGCATAGCATACTGGATTTGTTTAGGAAATGCAGTGACGAGTACGAGCAGGGCCTCAAGCGCGTGTGTCTTGGGTGGGGCAGAAGCTGCAGGAAGCCCACCGCCACATTACTACCCTGGAGGCGGAGAAACGAGACACCATGACTTCCGATAGCTACAGCTTGTTTGATGAATTAGTCGGTAATGCGCCCGGCCTGGTTTCTACTGCAACAATCTTAGAACGCAGTAAGTACTACTTACTGTGTTTATGATTGTGATATTTGAGGTGCTGACATTACGATCTATTTTCTCGAAACTGTGTCACATGTTCTTTACTGCGTTATTAAATTGCGCGGCAGAATTGATCTGAAAAGTGATGAAACTTTAAAACCCTTTAATTCAAATACCTACAAAATAGGGAAAAAAAAATAAAGAATATGTAAAAATAAATAAGTAGGTACACTGCAAAATCTTCCTGAGCCTTTAAAGGTTGATGACGACGATGATGATGATGAAGTCGATGATGTTGATTATGATGATGATATGATGAAGAGACATACATACACGTCTATTGGTTAGATTGGCACGTGACATGAAAAACTATTGAGTGCTTCTTCTAATACGCGGTGGGTAGGTAGGTCCGTGGGTCATTTACGTGTACTAAGTTAGTAAGTGGGTACAGATTCCGATGCTACCAAATATTAAACCTTATATGTACCTACATTGGTAACAAAATTGACAAACAACGAAAACTGCAACATAATGAGCCTTTTTTTTGGAAAAAGTTTGCTGATTGGCTCGGGCGATATTTTCACTTTTCAGCGTCACCAGACTTTAATTAGGTATATAATAATAATAATTTATTAAATATTGTAAGTAGACTTAACTAATTGTTAGTATTAAATTACAAATTACACTTTCATAAATAACATTTCCAAATAAATTGCAGTACTTACCAGATAAATTATATAAATCAATTAATCTCAAAAAATTACAAATTCAATTAAATTTGAATATTTAATATATTCAAATTTAATTGAATTGTAAATAGAATTGATATATATAAAATAAATAAAATAGAATACATTTTAATAAGTTAACCGAATTATATAACACATAATGACAATAGAAACAGGGGCAGGGGCTACCGGGTAACATGCAGGCGAATCCAGTGCTGTAAAATAGGCGAGTCCCACCTGTCGGCTGGCTCGAACACACGCTAACAAACGATGGAGCGTTTAGGCGCAGAATGTCCAATTCGTAAAATGTCCAATGGTCGCAAAATGTCCAGTTCGCAGAATGTCCATTTCGCAGAATGTCCAGTTCGCAGAATGTCTAATTCGCAGAATGTCCAATTCGCAGAATGTCCAGTTCGCAAAATGTCCAATTCGCAGAATTTCCAGTTCGCAAAATGTCCAGTTCGCAAAATGTCCATTTCGCAAAATGTCCAATATTCATCGTAACGTGATCAATTTGCTAATTGAGTTAAAAGTTGGATTCTAATGATAAGTCAACTCGTTTAGGCGCAGAATAAGTCAAGTTATTATTTAAAATCAGTTTTTATTTTCCCCACATTTCTTTCAATACAAGGTAAAATCGCGGCAGCCGCAACAACATTCAGAGCGCATCGTTGTACTGGACGCGAAAGGCGCTGTATGCTTTGCGTATAACTGACCCACAGACTTTTTTTTTTTAACTCTACCTCCAACATAATTGGAGCCTGTTTTTGCAACTCTCATTCATACTAGTTCTCGCTTTTATTCCTCTCGCACTTCTATTCCGCATTCTTCACATTCATTCATCATCTTTTATTCTAAGGGAGTAGGTGATCCGCCTTTTATTTATCTATTTTTTCTAGTTTATTTATTTTATTAACATATATGTTATATATATGGGGTAAATAAGTTTTTCAGAGCGATTTTTAATAGCATTTTGGGATGCATCTCGAAGGCTTATTTTAATATACAATTTTCTTTATTAAATCTTAGTGCTATTTTACATTTTCCCGTTTGGGCAGCTTAAAATTAGTAACATCTTTCTTATTATTATATCTTATCTTGTATCTATTTAGTTGGTATATGGAATCTTATGATTTATTTAATATTACCTATATAAATTTTATTCGAAATAAGACATTTGTACGCGCAGGTACAAATTGTCCTTTCGGTTTTATTAAACTATCTTAAAAGTTATTTTCTAAGTTTTGTTTCTTTTCCTTACTGTTTCTATGATTTTTGTACAATACTAAAGTATTATTAGTAGTATTAGTAGTAGTATTTATTTTATAAATAAAATTATCCCTATTTTTGCCTGTTATAAGAGCCGCAAAATTGGCTGGTTCGACTTTCACACCTGCTTGAGTTTCTATGTTCAGCCTCTCCAGAGCGTGTATAGGGCACTCGGAGAGGATGTGTGTAAGTAAGGGTTTCGTGAGTATCAGGATCACAGGCACATGACGGGCTATCCTTACATTTGAACCTGTTCAAGTATGAGGACATCCCGCCGTGACCCGTGAGAGCCTGCGTGGTGAGTGAGACCCACAGACTGCACGTATAGAAGGACTGACAGAATGCTCTAAATAGCGTCACCTTTACCTCGTCAATATACTGTGAATATCTTACATCGGACAGCCAACGCCCTCCGCTTCTGCTCAATATCAATATCAAGATTATTGCTACCGGGAAATGGCTCAAATTCTGAAGTAAAACATCAAGTTCTAGGTATTTCTATTTGACTTGCGTTCAATCGCGTTATTTACATTTGGTTTATTCAAAGAGATATTAAGGTATTTAGAGCATTTATAAAATAAATGTTTAGTGACTTTGATGATTTTCTTCTTCTATGTAGGTATGTTAACTTACCGGTAATCGAGCATAGGATTATAAAGCGACAACCGTACTTACCCCTTTTTCCTTTCTTTCCCCTTACCTATATTTTTAGTTTATTATACAGATTAATGGATCAAACAAGGAAGAAAATGTTACTATGTAACCAGTGCCATAATAAAAGCAAAAATGAATGCGAACTTACGGTGACTAAGAAGAATAAATCGAAAAAAGTTGTCGCCAGTGAACCTTTACAAGCGCCACCACGAAACATTTCGGATCAAAAGCTCGTAAATGACTCTTTCACTTCTTTGTCAGAGAGTTCAATTTCTGCGGAAGATGTGGACGAGTCGATTATTTCACCATCTGATGAGAGATTAAACAGAAGCTGTCCGGAAATAACTATGAACTACGTAGAAGATTTAGAGGAAATTAACCAAAAATATTTTGATTTAAAACGTAAATTAGAAAGTGCAGATCTACAGATAGAGGAATTATTATTAGAAAAAACGTTGCTAAAAAAACAAGTCGAAGAAAATAAAATTACAATTACAAATCTGAAAAAAATCTGCATTTCAACGGAACCAAATACGTCATCACCTTTAAATAGTACAAGAAAAAGGAAACAAAAACCCATAAATCTAACTCTAACACAGCAAAAAGAAGACCTTCATATAACTACAAATGAACAAAATAGCAAGGATTTCAAGGCAGACTTAAATAGAAAAATATTTATAAATAAACAGGTCGGAAAGGAGCAAACGTCAAGAACTAGTAAACTAGATATAGATCAAGGAGAAGATGCAACTTTAACGAAAAGTCGAAAATTGTGCATAATAAGCAACAATAACAGAAATAAAGTTGTCCAAATTGTGGAGGACACTTTGTATTTTGCAGAACGCTGCCATTATAAAACCCCTGGGGCTGGTATACGGGAACTCCTAAACGGTATTGAGAAGAAACTACAAGATTTCACTCTAAATGACTTTTGTGTAATCTTTATAGGTGATATAGATTTTAGAGGTACGCAAAATTATCATGAAATTATAGAATTTATTAGATCCAAGCTCCTCAAGCTACAACATACAAATGTGATTATCTGTGTACCAACATATAGATGTGCAAATTTTGTAGATTTGTACAATATGCGAATAGAAATATTTAATAATTTGTTAAATTCTGACAATGTAATTTATAGATACGCTTACATTTTGGACTCAAACAAAAATTTGGAATATACATCTAAAATGTTTAGTGGCAAACAGGGTTGCTTAAATAATTATGGTTGTAAAAAGGTTTTCTTGGATTTGCATGACCTAATATTGGATATTTTAGCATCTTATAATGTAAGTAAATCTGATTGTGAACTGTCGCAAGATAATCAAAAGGTTGATGGACAGAATTTTTTTCGTAAATGAGTTAGAATCATGTAATTTAAAAATATTCCATCAAAATATAGCGGGCTTTACATCAAAACGGGATATTTTAGAAGTCAACATAACAGAATTAAATCTGGTGGATAAAATGCCAGACGTGGTTTGTTTATCTGAAACTTTTATTCGGCAAGGTAGCGAATACTCATTGAATTTAACGGGATATGACATGGCATCGACTTTTTGTAGGACAAATGGTAAGAATAGAGGTGGAGTATGCGTTATATTGAAGAAAGGTTTAAGATTCCAAGAACTTGTTGATGTCAAAGCATTCGCAAAAGATAGGATTTTTGAGTGTTGTGGAATAAAATTGCTAGATTATAATTTATTGATAATATGTTTATATAGGACCCCCGACTCAAATGTGAATTTGTTTTTGTCATTGCTAGATGAGGTACTACACAAATACACAAGAAAATCTAAGACGCATATAGTGATTGCTGGAGATCTCAATATAAATACTCTGGAGATGTCAAGCAGTACGAAATATCTAGTAGATATAGTTAATAATTATAATTTGTCACTACACGTCCGAGAACCAACTAGAAAAAATAGCTGTATTGATCACATAATTAGTAACTTGGATAATGCATATAGTGAATTACAACACCTACACTTATCTGACCATAATACGGCACAAATTTTATATGTCCCAATTAAAAAGGAAATAATTTGTCCACTAACTCATTATATTATGGTGAGAGATTACAGTGATCAGAATTGCAAATTGTTTAGAAGTTATTTAAAATGCTTATCTTTCATAGAATTACTCAGTGAAACTGATATAAACTCAGCTATGGCTATGTTCCACAGTGATTTAACCACACTATATAAATTATGTTTTCCACTTAAAAAAAAGAAAATATCAAATAAATATAATAAGCCTAAGTGGATCACAAAAGGTATAATCCAGAGTTGTAAAACGAAGAGACGATTAAGATTTCAGTATTACGCTTCAAAAACAACTAGTTCAAAAAATAATTACGGATTGTATTCTAAAATTTTGCGTAAATGTTTAAAAGTTTCGCAAAAAATACACAATGATAATTTAATAACTAATTCAAAAAATATATGTAAAACGACATGGAAAATTATTAACAATGAATCAATCAATATTAGACATAATGAATTTATAAATGAAATAACTATTGACGATAAAAATATTTCAGACCCAACTCAAATAGCAAATAAATTTAATCAATTTTACACAGAATCAACAAAAAATACAGGGAACGTAGTTAAAAACACAAATAATAGATTTGTTGCAAATAGCATTTTCTTGGAGCCATTGAGTACCGATGAACTAAGCGCGTTAATTAAATCACTTAATAACACAAATGCTACAGGGTACGATGAAATTAGCACCAAAATTTAATTAATATTGTGTTGAGGAACTTACAGTTCCTATTACACATTTAGTAAATATTTCCCTAGAGAGAGGTGTCTTTCCGGATCTCCTTAAAATATCAATAATAAAACCGCTTTTTAAAAAGGGTAAGCGAAATGCTATGGAAAATTATCGATCAATTACTCTGTTACCAGTGTTATCAAAATTTTTTGAGCTAGCGATGAAAAAAAGATTACTTAGTTTCATTTCAAAATTTAATATTTTGAAGCCAGAGCAGTTTGGTTTTCAGATTAAAAAATCAACAACATTAGCAATTTTTAATTTGATACGAGCTATAGCTGAAAATGTTAATGCTAAGACACCAACAACTGTGGTTTTCTTTGATATGACGCGTGCTTTCGATTTCGTTTCCCATAAATTGCTACTTCTCAAGCTGCACAACTTATGAATACGAGATGCAACTCTGGACTGGCTAAAATCCTACTTGAATAATAGAAAACAAGTGGTCGAAATTGATAATCTGAACGAAGCTTCGGTCGTGACATCACATCGATCCGATTTCGTTGTAAATACATGTGGGGTACCTCAGGGAAGTGTACTAGGTCCGTTATTATTTCTACTTTACATAAATTACCTCCCTGATGTTACCACTCATAAATGTGTATTGTTTGCAGATGACGTATCCGTGATCATGCCCTATAAAAATTCTCTTGATTATTATGAAAGTGATATTAACAATACAATTAACAAAGTAATAAAATGGCTAAGTTTTAACAATCTGACGGTGAATCTTCAAAAGACTAATTTTATACAGTTTGGTAGTAATAGACAAACGAAATTAAATTTAAATATTAAATATAATAATTTTACAATTGATGAAGTAAAAGACACAAAATTTTTGGGTGTTTTACTAGATGACAATTTAAATTGGAAGCAGCATATAGACAAAATAAGGAATAAGTTAAACCGATACGTATATGTTCTCAACCGGTTACGAGAAACTTCTGCTCTGTCGACAACTCTCGCAGCATACCATGGCTATGTCGCGTCTCTGCTAAGATATGCAATTATAGTTTGGGGTAACTCATCAGAAGTATGTACACTGTTTCGAGCTCAAAAGAAGTGTGTACGGGCAATTTGTGGCTCATCACCTCGTGAGTCTTGCAAGCCTTTATTCAAGTCACTAGGAATACTGCCTCTTCCATGTATATATATCCTCGAGGTGGCTATTTTGTAAAAAATTATTTAGTACTTTTTAAAACTAGAAATAATGATAAGTATAGAAATGTAAGAAACCCTCACAGACTAATTTATAACAGTATGCCTAAACTGTCTTTGTACTTAAAACAGTGTAATTGTATGTGTGTAAAAGTTTATAATGCTATTCCAAATGACATTAAAAATTCACCTACCAATTTATTTAAATCCAAGTTATTGAGATGGCTAAAAGATAAAAACTTTTATAATGTAAGTGACATGTTTTTAAAATGATTTTGTATTGTATAATTCTAATTGTTTATTATTCTGTAATTATTGACATTTAATTTGTTTTCTTTCTTTTTGATGTTCTAAATTATTTAAATCTTGTTATTTTACATTCAAACACCTACGACATTGCATGCCTCTTATGGTTAAATATGTGGACTTATTATTGTTATGCTGACATCTTGTTGTACCATATTTTCTGCAATAAATGATTATGATTATGATTATACCAAAGGTTGCATAGCGCCTTTAGCGAAAATACCGCCTTAGCACACAATAGTATTAAATTTTTTTAAATTTATTTTACTATATTTTACTAATAAAGTTAATTGTTTGGAAACTTTACTGATGTATTTAAAATTGTATGTAACATTTATAAACTATATTGTATTGTATGTTTCCCAAATAAAGTAAAATATAATAAAATTATGTGTACTTAACTATTTCTCCATAAGTAGGTATGTTAAATATGGCATTTTCTATGTATCAATCTCTGTGAGCGTAATCAAATAAGTAATTTTTGTCAATAAATAACATATTATAAAATAGTAAAGCTTTTTTATGTTTATGTTATGAACGTTAAATAAATCAACTATTAAAGATTCATTCTGCATGGCTATATTCCAATAAGTTTTTATAGCAATTAGCGCCATCTATGAATTGTTTGATCAAACAGATGCTTAAGCGGTCCCACAGCAAGTTCAACAAAAGCTTGCTCCCTCGAGAGTTCATACTGTTTATTGCCACTAGTGAATCACAGAGGTCGGGTTAACACATTTTATGTTGTTCGGTTGGCTAAGTCCAATAGGTTAGTAGTATTGTTGTGTTCTGACATCTAGGGCAGGGATGGGCACTTTTTCATTCGCGTGACAATATTTACGAACAAAATCTATGGCGGGCCAGGCTATCGAATTTTTTGCTGTATTTTTCAATAAATAAATATTTTTTTGTGAAATAAAAATATTGAAAAGTAAGTATACATTTTCTAAAACACACACGCATGAATGTTTGTTTGATGGTCGCGGGCCGGACTTCGATCATTCACGGGCCGGAGATGGCCCGCGGGCCGTAATTGGCTCATCCCTGGTCTACATACGGGATACGAGCTGCTCGAGCAGTTAGCCAATGATCAAAATACACGGACCGCTTGAGCAGTTGTAGTGAAGCTGCCAATTCACCGAGCTGGTGACCGCCGCGTTTCTATTGCATGAAGTGTTTACCTTTAAGTGTTTGCAACATTATATTACTTAGTTTGTAAGATTTATATAAGAATATTTATGTTAGCAATTGTTGGTAAGCCTATAAAAAAAATCAGAGGGTGCGGGTTCGAATCCCGCTCGTCGATATTTCACACTACTTCAAATTGTAATTGGTTCGCAAAAAAATTGCGTAAAATTTACATATTACCCATATTTATAAAAATAATTTATATTATAATGACGATTTGTACTGGTACTAGCATAATATACAACATAAAAAAAAACATGTAACAAAATAAACGCATACTGAAAATAGTTAATTAAAAATCAAAAAGAAAAAGAAAATTATCTTTATGAATTCAAAATGACTGAATCCGAATTAGTAGCCGATTTTTAAAAAGCTATTTTCAGGGTGTTTTTTGGAGAGAGGTCAGTGGTTTTTTGGGGTGGCGAGAAACTTAAAGGGTTCCTCAATCTGTGTGAATAAGATAAGATAAGATAAATTTATTGCTGTATAAAAACTTAGCCTAGATACAAAAGACTTATGTAAAGTAATTTGGGTTAGTGTATATAATATTATGTATTACGTAATACCTATGCTAAGCAATCAATATTGCCTGTGTATTAGGTATCTATCTAGAACAGAACGTTAGTGCTTATTCTACAATAAAACATTTACACAATAATAATGACTAACTATTTTAAATGCGGAACTGGAAAGTACTTGAATAATATTATTAATTGCTCTACTTAATTAGAATTTTCTAGATGGTCTTAAAAATTATGTAATTACTAATAATAATTTCTCTGTGTCATCATATGTTTTCCCCTTTAGCCAATCTTGTACGGTTTTTTTACATTGTGCATTGTTCATGGGGTAAATACATAAAGAAAAATTTAGTCTGTTGTACAGAAAACTACTCAGATGACAAAAGAATCTGTGCGTGTTTGATTTCTGAATCGCTCAGTAGAACAGACAATATCTGCACGTCTTCGGCAGGTTTCGAGCGCAGGGTTAAAGGGCATTAATTAGTGTTTTTTAGTGATTGTTAGTAATATGAAAAGCTGGCGTACGGATAGGACATCGCATTTGGTAAAGAGCTCTGCCGTCGGGAAGCGTATTGGTCGGAATGTGCTGACTTTTAGAACTGCTTTCTGCGCTATTTCTAAGTTTATCATAATAGTTTTGTGTGCACTGCCCCATGGTGTTATACAATATACAAATAATGACTGACAAATTGTCAGATATATTGATTTTAGTAGACTACCGCATGCAACGTGCCGAAGATTTTTAAAGACGTAAATTAACTTTCGAACTCTAGATGTAAGGGCTTCAATATGTGGTTTAAATTTCAAATACTTATCAATTATTACCCCTAGGTATTTAATATTGTCAGTGCAGCTGAGCTTAGGGCAGGAGTAAGTGTCAGGCGAGTCATTGCACAGATGGGCTGTTATTGAATGTGAGTTTGGGATAGGCCGGGATAGTGAATTATAGGAAAAAGTCATATATTTTGTTTTATCTATGTTAAGTGTCAGTAAGTTATTTCTAAGCCACTGAGTGACTGTATTAAATCCAGATTGAGCTAGTTTGTAAGCCTCGCTCCAAGTGTCCGCGCTGAAGAGCAGAGCTGTGTCATCGGCATATGATATTATTTTTCCGCTTTTGGAAAGAGGAAGGAGGCATAAGTCGTTAATGTAGGTAAGAAATGGCAAGGGTCCGATTATGCTCCCTTGAGGAACACCATATTCAACAGTCAGTTCATCACTCATAGTGTCATCTATCATAACACGTTGTGTCCGATTAGAAAGATAATCTTTGATGAGGTTATGTGGAACACCCCTTATACCAAGTTCATATAACTTCTCGAGAAGTATAGATACCGAAATCGTGTCAAATGCTTTTGCGAGATCAAGGAATATGACTAAACACTTTTTTTGTGAGTCCAGTCGCCTTACAATATAGTCAGTGAGCTGATGTACTGCATCGTCAGTTGATCTGTCTGCTCTAAAACCGTATTGAGTAGCTGCTAAGAGTTTGTTATTTTCTAAGTATTTTACAAGTCTTTTATAAATGAGTCTTTCTAGGATCTTAGATATTGATGGCAGTATGGCTATGGGACGGTAGTTATTCAAACAACTATTATCTCCATTTTTATAAATAGGGTGAATAAGAGCCTTCTTCAATACATTAGGAAAGATTCCTTTCGCGAAGCATAAATTAAAAAGATATGTAAGCGGGGGAGTAAGTTTATCTTTAAATTTTTTTATGAAAGCACAAGATATTTTATCAATTCCAGTGGCACAGTCATTTCTTAAAGTCATAATAATTTGTTCAATTTCGGTTTCGTCAGTGTCGAATAAGGCAAACGAGTTTAAAACTGGTAATTTGGAAGGGGGTGCGATACAGGAAAATGGCTGCATGTTACTGACTTTCGCTTTTGCAGCTAGGTTTTTCCCGATGTTGACAAAGAAATTGTTTACTCTGTTCAGGGAATGTGCAGGTGTAGCAAAATTTGCAATGAGTTTATGGGCAGGCGGTTTGGTTTTAGATGTGTAAGTAATGTTCTTAATGACTTTCCATAATTTCTTCTTGTCGTGACCCGCATTATGAATTTGACTCCTTTCATACTGTCGCTTTAATTTCTTTAACAAATTATTACAAAAATTCCGATATCTGTAATAAGTAATTTTATTTATTTCACTGTCTGGGTTTTTATTCTGTGTTCTGTGAAGTTTATCACGATGCTTAATGCAGCGTAAAAGTCCAGGAGTTATTCAAGGTTTCATGATTTTATAGCGGCGGGATAACAAAACAGTGCGTGTATTAGACTCAATTATTTTAGTTAAAGATGATAAAAGGTATTCGGTTGACTTATTAACGTCATCCGAATTGTAAATAGTAGACAAGTCTAAGTTGTCTAGGTCATGTGCCACTGACTCATATTGCAGCGTCGTATGTTTTACTTTTGCGTAAGACTTATCGTAGCGCTGTTGCAAACACAACAATAAGGAATTATGATCTGTCAAAGTAGATGTTAATATAAAAGTTTTTAAAGGGATGTTTGTCTTGGCTAAAATATGATCTAAACAGTTTCTTTCTCTAGTAGGATGCAAATGAGTGGGTAGGTAACCTAAACAGGCTGTCTGAGTTAAATATTCTGATGAATTACGATCTATATTTCCGGGTTTTATATCGATGTTTAAATCGCCCATGACAAATACATTCCTAAATGATGATAATTGTTCTAAAAGTACACTCAAAGACTGTAAAAAGTTGGAAATATTATGATAAGAGGGAGAACGATATATAGCTACAATAGCGGTGTCATTGTTTATTTTTGCAATTAGACAGTTTGCATCTACTAGGTCAGGTTCATCTATAATTACCTTGCTCAAATTACTTTTAATGTACAATGTTACACCATCATTTTTTTAAATATTAGTTTTGTTAGTAGTGTATGAGACATAACCGGGTAATTGAGGAATACAAGAAGCTGTGGACAACCAGCACTCAGTCAGTACCATTATGTCAATTTCTACATTGATTTGACTAAGCAACGCTAACATACCATCAAAGTTACAATTAATGCTACGTATATTTTGTATAAAAATATTATGACTATGCTTAATATTACTGATAAACGACGAACATGTATGTGGCTCACAGACCAATGAGTCATATTCATATGAAGAGTCTAGTTCTTTAATAATGTCATGAGTTACATTACCCATCCTTGTGCTGCGTTAAACTATATGTGCGGCGCTCTAGGCGCCCTCATAGTCAATTGAACTCATGTATCGTGACTCGGCCATTTTTCTTGCTGGACACTGTTCATCCCCGGTTTTGTGGTGGCTGGGCTTGTTAAAGCGCTGGCACGTAGCACAGTTTGCGGGTTCCTGCTGTTTTGAGCATTCTTTTATTGAGTGACCGACGCGGCCGCAGTGCCCACACGTACTTTCAGTCTCACGGCAATATTTCGCCGAATGCCCATATTGTTGGCACTTGTAACATCTAGTCACAAATGTGTAATCTCTTACTGGGCAGGAAGTCCAATTGATAAAGACTCTTTCCTGATCAATGATAATTTTGCGAAGGTCAGAAGTTAGCTCCAGTACAAAGTTACAATGTCCCGCGTCTTTTTTACCTGATTTGTGGCTCAGTTTTATCGAGCTAAGGAACTTTTCGCGACCCAGATGTTGATGCTTGTCCGAGATGTTCTGTTCATATAAGCATTCAAATAGGTCCTTCTCAGAAGTGGTGGCGGGTACTCCTAACAATATAATTTTAGGCCTACGTTTTGTAGTCTCTTCCACTTGCAAACCTGAGCTTTTAAGCTTTTCAGAACGCTTTAACTTCTCGAGGTCGTCTTTTCCTTCGGTGCTGATTAATACACCTCCACCTTTGATCTTCCTCATCCCTCGGACATGTAATTTAAGTTCTTCCGGTTTGATGATGGTCTGAATGAGCTTCTTAGTCTCTTCGCTCGACTTATCTTTGCTCGCTGGATCGGTCGGATCGATCTGGTCGGATTACAGAACTATTTCTAGTTCTAACCACATCTGCGAAAGATATGCTGGGTGTCTGGGCCTTTGGAGCAGAGCGAATGCATTCTTTGATCACTTCGAGCTGATCGTCAAGTTGGGTAGAAGTCTCTTTTTGATCGGTCAAGGTCTTGATTGTTATTTGTGCTGTAATATATTTTTGTTTCAGCGATTGATACTGAACGGCCAGTTGAGATACACCTCCCATCACATTTCTGCTGACGGTGCTTATTTTCAGCTTTTGTTCTGTATTCAGTTTACTCTCGCCTGAAATTGTGCATATTTCGTTCAAGCACTGTTCAATGGAAGAGAGCCATTGCTGAATTTCGTGGGTCGATACAGCTTCGATCTTTGTTGGTCCTTCAGCTCCTTCAGGTAGTCTTTTCTGCGGTAATGGTGGTGGGCTCCTGCTAGTCCTCGTACTCCGGTTGAAGGGACTATCCATTATTGAATTAATATTCAATAAAACAACAAAACAACACTATTCTCAATATCTGCATGACTAACATGCGCTGGCCTAGTTTTACGCGGACGTTACTTGACACAGATTTTAATTAATAGAAATTAATGTGTAAATAAAATTTAATTAGCAGATGGCACGTCCATCTGCAAGCGATGATGCTGATTGTTATGAATCGAAACACCGTCAGAGGTGGTCTATCTAGAGGGGTTACCTATTGAAACGCATAACGTTTCTAGGCATAAACTGAAAATGCATAATGTTCATGGCCATAATCATCACTTGCCATAAGTCTTTAAAGCACAACTTCATAACGCATATCGTCATATGGCCGAAATCTGTAAGGCATAATCATGGAAAGGCATAATTGCAATAATCATAATTAACAAAAGGCATAATTTAAATTTGCCATAACATTTAAAAGGCATACATTTGATAAGCATACACTGACAAAATCCATATATTCTTAAGGAATAATATTTGTTTACCATAATTTCAAAATGCTGCAAGCTTCCAGCAAGCATGCAGCAAGCATGCGGCATGCAAGCAGCATGCAAGCAAGCAAGCAGCAGGCAAGCAAGCTAGCATATGAAAACAATGCATTTTATTCATTTTAGACATCATGTTTCATAGAGCCATTTACTGCTTAAGACCTACACAATCGATATCTAAATAGAAATAGTGTAAGTTTATTTTTTTTAAAGCAACTGGGTTCGATTTCCGAGCTAAGTACAGGTTTTTTTTAAATGTATGAATGCAGAGTTTTTCTTCTTATTAAAATCGATGACATGGTTTCTAAGAACAGATCTTCGTATGTCTTATAGTTTCAGACTTTCCCATACTGACCGATTTAAATGAGACAGCCTGTATATAATATAATAATATATAATCAAAGTGTCGTCGTCCGGTGTATGCTAATGAAAGGTACGTTGTTGTCCTTTCGCCATTATAACACAATGGCCAAGTACATCGTGCCCAAAGTCTTTGTAACACCATTTTTCATGGAAACGTCAGTCGTTTGGCAGTAAATATTTCATTCTGACGATTACAGCGCGTCCATTTTTATTTTCAGCAGACAATGGGAAGAATGAGAATGACCGTTCAATTATTCAGTATATTTCCTCTTTTTTTTCCTATTGTGCCCTTTTAAAGATATGCTCGACCAAGAATGATTCTATTGGGGGCAGCTTTTTGTTGTAAATGATGTATAGGTTAAATGCTTTAATAAGACTAGTGGGTCGCCCGCAAAACTTCGCGTTTATTCAACAGATTTTTTAGGAATTTCGAAACCTATGACAGGTTTCTTTATTTTTTTGCACATCTATGGCTGGAGCTCTTCAAAATGAGACCATAACCGATTTTTTATTTGCAGCTATCGTCCCATAATCACTGGGACAAAAATCGGCTTACGCTAATAATATATAAGATTTTTTTGGTTCAATGTTGCTAAAATTTTTAGGTTTAAATCTATTTAGTAAGTAAATAGCCTATATACCTACTATTCCATTGCTGGGCAAAGGCCTCTATTGTCGAAATCAAATCATCCCGTCAATGTATAGATAACGGCATAATCACCACGCTTGCCAAATACGGGATGGTGATTTTAAACCCGAGCTATGCATCGAAAAACGAAAAATACTCCGCCAGAATACCAGCGTTGTTGCGATACGCTCGTTCGCAACAAGCTGAGGCGGATTGGCGATCCTGATTGACCTTTTGTTTTTTATTCTTATTTTTTACTAGCTGTGCTCGCGACTTCGTCCGCGAGGAATAGTGACTTTCGGCAGCATTTTTAATTTTTTAGGCTCTTGTTCCCGTTTTTGCAACATTTTTCATTGATGCTTCGCTCCTATTGGTCGCAGCGTGATGTTATATAACCTAAAGCTTTCCTCAATAAATGGACTATCCAACACAAAAAGAATTTTTCAACTCGAACCAGTAGTTCTTGAGATTAGCGCGTTCAAACAAAGCATTCTTCAGCTTTATAATATTATAAAAATGCTTTGCCCGACCTGGGAACTGAAACCAGGACTTTCGGGTATCGGGCCAACCGTCTTGCCACTCGGCCACCGAGGCGATTATACCTGTATTAGTACTTATATAATTTAATAAAAGTTTAAGTAGACAGACTGACTGAAAGAGGGACTTATTTCAACAGATAAAGAAGAAGGAATAATGCTGACTGTACTGTATATAAATAAATATAGTATGTATATATACCTATTTTATTATAAATGGAAATAGTGTGTTATTCAAATAACAATATCTATGCAAATGTTGGGTCGCGTCGTTATCTATTTACTTACAGAGTCGATGCATATTATCATGCAAATATAAAATAAGAATTATAGAAGAAAAGAGAAATCTTTAAAAGGAAAAAAGTTGAAAATCTTTTCTCAGATCACCGAGCTCTTTTACACCGTGAAATTTAAGTCGTTGTCTTGCCTTAAACAGATAGTTTTGTTACGAGAACTTTTGAATAGTTTTGACTCTTACTCCGTTACATGTATATATACATGTGGGTTGAAATTAAACGGACTAATACAATTAATTGAGCTTTTATTTAACACTTAGAAACAACGAGGCCGAACCGAGAGAGCAGGCTAGAGTAAAAACGCCATCTAAAGTTAACATAGACAAAGTGAATGACATTCTATTAAGAAGGCGGGAAATTTTAATTTCATTTAACACACCCACCAAATTACAGCCTTCTCGTTACTAACATACAAATTAAGAAATATAAAAATGGTGACAAATCAAACAGTTGTTTACAACAATATGTTGATATGTTATTCAATCACTACATATTATAAAACAAAGTCGCTTCCCGCTGTTTGTCTATCCCTATGTATGCTTAGATCTTTAAAACTATGCAACGGATTTTGATGCGGTTTTTTTAATAGATAGAGTGATTCAAGAGGAAGGTTTATATGTATAATACATGTATATAATTGAACCCGGTAGGTGGCGCTGCTTTATAGTTTTATAGGATACGGATATTCTTTCAAGCGGACGAAGTCGCGAGCGAGTCTAGTTCAATATAAAACAAATTACTTATTTAAAGTTATACCTTTTTTTTATCTCTAAGATATCGAAATCTCACACGAGCAAGAGCTTTTGTAAACATATTAGAACGCTGTTCGGTAGTACATAGGTACATCACATATATTTCTTTCTCGTAAAACTTTTCTTGAATTAAACTTATAATTGACATCAATTTGCTTACACCTTTTATGAAAATCCATATTTTTAATTACTGATATTGCAAAATATATGAAAAGGCTGTTTATTTTAAAGATTTCTGAGTTGGTCTAATAAAAAAAGTTTGTGCTTCATGAGTACTATAAACTGCTTAAGGCTTAACAAAGACTTAAAATTCACTGAAAGAACTATTTGACCTACTGTAGCGGGTCACTTAAGGTAGGTAATCATTTTATTAAGGTGATTCCTACCATAAGTGCCCCGCTTGAAAAAAGTGATTGACTTTCCATGGTTAATCTCTATCGAACATCGCTATTACATTATTCATCATCATCGTCAGCCTATAAAAGTACCACAGCTGGGCCCAGGTTTTCCCACATGATTATATCTCATAGGGAGAACGGGCAACGACCTACTACACTGGCCCTATCCAGAAGGTTTTAAGTTTAACCATAGCCATGTTCCAGCAACCGACCGTTATGTGACTTAAGCACGAAAGAACACGAGATATTTTAATGTGGTCACCCATCCGGTGATCCGACATTGCAAAAGTTGCTTAACTTACAAGATCGCTACTCAAAGCTCCTCTCATTATCCTTTATCCCCTCTTATAATAATTTAAATTCAATTTATTAAACGATTGGATTTGCTCGTACTAACTCCGTCAAAGAAATGAATTTTCATCAGTTTCCGAATTTCGTAACGGTAATACACAAGTTGTAATTGCATTTGAAATGCGGATAAAATTAATTAATCGGAACGGAATGCTGCGAGCGGTTGGGGCTGATCTTCGACCGGGTACGACCTTCATGAATATGCATTCACAATTAGGTGGAATTCTATCACTATCTACCTACGCGTTCGCAATTATTTTTCAATATCTATACGACTTTAATATAAATGCCCACGCCCTTGTCGGTGTAGTAGTATTTTCCGTATACTAGGTATATCTATTTTTTTAAAATTAGGTAAATTGAAATGAAACAACTTTTCATCAGTCTGGTCCACAGTCCGGTCGACAGTCCGGACTGTTGACCTAACTGTCGACCGGACTGCCGACCGGACTGTCGACCGGACTGTCGACCGGACTGTCGACCAAAAAATTGACGGAGCAATTTTTCAGTAGAAGTTATAGTGGAAAATGTTAAAAGTTAAATTTGGGGTTCTCTGAAATGGCAAAATTATTGAAATGTTGGAAACGTACGTATATAGAAAGAATTTCAGTCTGAGGAAATATTCACAGAGAGTTATAAGCGATTTTCATGTTTTGGTAAAAATACCTAACTTCTCGTAACAAATTTTGTTGGATTATTGTAAATCTGTAATCTGTATTACCAGAGGGAGAGGAATTTTTCGGAAGTCTCCATACAACAAAAATGTCCTCGTTGATTGGACTAAAATGACAGTTGCCGTAAATAGATTAATAATCAAAGTTCAGATTTGTTTAAATTTCGGACAACCGAGATAGTTAACCATTAACAATCACTCAACACAGTATTTAAAGAAAATGAAAATAATGTCACATTCTCATTACTTGCTTGGCCGGATAATGGCGAGCCAGACGAATATGTGTGGGTTCGCGTAGGAGGTGAAATCCCTTTGACAGGGAAAAATGCGAAAGAAGACCTACGACATTAGGGATCCCGCAGGTACCTAAAGTTGTAAAGTTAGTAAGAAATAAAATATTTATGAAGTCGCCCAGTTGACTTTATTTCGAACGAGAGGGTTATTTTACTACAGCTGTTTCACATATACGAGTACATACATACTGTCACGTCCTCCTCCGGAACGAAATCGAGGCTTGCCCACCAATAACCTTAGTACATGGCTAATCCTATAGGATCTGACTATAGTCAGAGAGCATAATATGCTCTCTGCTCTTTGACCAATTTTTTATTTTATTTATTTTTATATTAACTGGAAAGCACAGTGCCTTGATCTCACCTGATGTTAAGTGATGATAAGGCCAATGATGTAAGCGCACTTCACCCGGGATCCTCTACTAGTGAGGCACTGGCTATCTTATCTCTAGCTGCCGGAACACAACAATGCTACAAACATTGATGTTATGGCGACTTATTTAGATAAGATGGTGGTAGCTAGCCAGGCGGGCAAACAAGCCCTACCACCAACCAAACCGAGTACACAAACATGTACCCCCCGCTGGGAATCGAACCCGGGACCTCTGGGTCTAAACCGGTGGTCTTAGCTACTAGACCACACAGGCGGCAGATTAGGAATGTAGCAAAAATATTTTCTTAGGCTCGGAAACTAAGCATTTGAATACCTAGAAGTTTGATAAATCACAAGTCACTACCAAAAATAACATCCCAAGTTCAGGTATTTTACTAAACATTTTGAAACAAATAAGCTTTGTTTGTAATATTTCGTTTTATTGATTATAGTACTTATGAGGATATATCTGAGTTGTAAGCCTTAGCAAATAAACATTCGTCTAGAACCCGAAGAAACAAAATTGGCGAAAGGAACCGATTACTCCGGGCGGCTGAGCATCCCATCAGTTCTCGCCCGACATGTAAGTAGATACTTCGACTACACGTGATTACTTGAAGAATTTTGCTGTTGTATTTTAGGATATAGGTACAGAAACTTTTATATCTTCAGAGATACAAAAACCCTCTAAGTGATCAATTCGTGTGTCAGCATGATGTTCATTATACACTCATTTATTTTACTAGAGTAATTATTAGCGGGATTCTTACCATGTTTATTATTTGTGGTAAGAATTCCGTTAATAATTACTCTGGTGCAAGTGACCATGATAGTTTAGGCGCAGGCCACATATAAATGGCGCCGGGCGCGGGACATGGCACGGGCGGCTTCTTCTTCCATTCAAATTTCATACTAAGTGCATGGAAATAAAGCGAGTCGCGGGCGCCGAAATGGCGCGTCATACCACGTCAGAGCTACGACATACCGTGTGTCCTAAATTGCGCTTTATTTCCATGCACTTAGTATGAAATTTGAATGGAAGAGGAAGTCAGCCGTGCCATGTCCGCGCCCGACGCCATTTATGTGTGGCCTGCGTTTTAAATACTCATTTATTTTGTCCATCGGTCAGTCAACTCAATACCTATCTATTGTCACGTCACGGAGCTTAGACGGTCTCTTTTGTATGTGCTATTAGAATCACATCATCATTTTTTTTTCGAGAGAGTTTACTGATTGCCTCAAACGGCATTTTCAGCTTCACCGGGCTTTTTTGGGGGCGGCGAGAAACTTAAAGGGCTCCTCAAGCCGTGTAATCATCACATCACCAGCTCATTTCATGGAGACCTTATCGCTGGAGCACGAGCCTTCCTTAAGGATGGATAAGGAGAACGGGCCTTAAACCACCACGCGGGCCCGGTGTGGATTGGTGGTTGTCAACGACCGCTAATGCAGCCGGGACCAACGATTTTACGTGCCTTCAAAAGTATGGAGAAGCTCGAGATGATACATTTTTGGTCTCTCATCCGTTGACAGGCTTTAGCGACAGTTGCTGAAACTTAGCAATCGCATACCGGGCGCGCTGAGCACTGCGCCATCGAGTTCCTCGTTATTAGTGCTCCGGTAAACGTTTTACTAGCAACCAGCGTTTTCTATGGTTGTATATACTACATCATCAGTAGGACCTTTATATGGCGTCATTGTTGTTCCTACCTTTCTGCTGCGCCGCACCCATCACAAAAGCCTTATTAAATTAGTCACCCATCCGAAAATTCATCGTAACGTTGCTTATGACGTTCCTTTATGCATTTCGGTATCCCATACTAACTCGAAATTTTCCCATAGTGAACTTTATATCGCATCGCATAAATTTAGTTTAAACATTTCTTAATACATTTCTGTACTTTCTTCAAGCATAGAAACTTTCATTAGAAATGGCTAATTGGTTTGAAAAATGTTGTACTTTGAAGATTGTTTGGGATACCAATTTTTATCTGCCACGATCATAAAACCTAACCATCGCAATCTCTATGCTATGCGGTCAATATTGTTTAATAATAATATGTATTAGGAACAAACTTTATTTTACAACCGTCTTCGTTCCCTAAACAAGATAATGGGTATTGTCATAAGACGACCTTATAATATTCAAACGGTATTATGTTACTTCCATTCATGTACGGATTCTCATTTAAGCAAAGCAGACTAGGAGACAGGCAACGAGCAGCAAGAATGAATGACGTCACTCAGCTCATTCAAGACGTTTCATGTTAAACAAAGGTTAGATGAAAGATATCCTAAGTTTGAAACGGTAAAGTTGCTAAAGTAAGTCGAAGCGATAATGATTTCTAGAAATGGTAACTGTAAGCCACTTGAATATTTTATCGACTCGGGTTGAATAGAAAACTAAGAGAAACAAAACAAAAGTTTGGCACACACTTGTAATGCAACGACTTTGGTTCTACACTGAAAAAACTGAACAGAAAGAAATAAATTTAAGATAAATTCATATTTGCAACCGAATGACTCGAATCGATAGATACTTACTTTTTACAAAGTTTGTCTAGGTAAGTATCTATTACAAGTATGAATGATTCAAAGACAAATTAAATACTTTCCACTCACCTAAACAATGGGTTTTTAGTAGCATTGAAGTATGCTATGGTTAATTCTTTTGATGCAATGGTTTCTGTCCGTTTTTGTTCTATAGCCGCCCAAGTCTCAGAGGAGTTATAAGATTTCTTCTGTCTTCCTAGTCGGCTACACCATCTGGAAATGTCAGAAAAACAAACTATTAGAAAAAAGAAAGCCTTCAGGGGTGACAATGGGATGGAATTCTGCAATGCAAATTTTGACGAATATTTAAAAAAATGAGGAAAAAAATGAGAATCATCCCATACATGGTAATCGTCCGGACAACACAAGCTATGAAAACAAAATGGCCGATGCGCCGAGCTGCGTAAGTAGTCAACTTCTTGTTTAGTTTGAAATAGACTTAAGTTATAAAGAGTAACCTTTCACTCGGTTTGTTTCTTAATAAGTTACATGGTTTATTGAATAATTTTTACATACTGCCTAATTTTAGCAAAGTTCCTATTATTGGTTAAGAATTAAATGATATTTAAAACTAAGAATTGTTAACGATTTTTTTTACACGGTTGTTTGCATCGTAGCGACGAGCGATAAAATAAGTAAAGTAA
This sequence comes from Eudonia lacustrata, assembly GCA_947562085.1. Taxonomy (NCBI): domain Eukaryota; kingdom Metazoa; phylum Arthropoda; class Insecta; order Lepidoptera; family Crambidae; genus Eudonia; species Eudonia lacustrata. The sequence continues at coordinate 12,036,693 of OX387325.1, read as the reverse complement.
TATTGATATATTTAATATTAATTAACCAACTACTGTTATCAGTTTTTTGCAACATAGTATTATCTTACATAACTAATATTTTGTAAGAAAATACTATTGCGAAACTTTTATTAATAATTTTTACTCCTAGTTGCAGGTAAGTATGTCTTAAGAGCGTTTACGCCGCACACTAGCGCCACTAATGAAAAAAAAACATATCTAGTAATTAGAGATAGAAAATCAAATTATGCTCAACAACTATTTGAATGAAGTAATTTAGCATTTTTACGTCACCTAATGAACACCTCACATGTTATGGTTTAGTTAAATAAGACGTTACGGCCACTTTTAACTATAACGCCGTATTTAACTAAACCATAACATGTCAGGTGTTCATTAGGTGACATAAAAATGCTAAATTACTTCATTCAGATAGTTTGTTGAGCATAATTTGATTTTCTATTTTTAATTACTAGATATGTTTTTTTTCATTGGCGGCGCTAGTGTGCGGCGTAAACGCTCTTAAAGGTTTATTTAACATTTAATATTACATATAAGTATAATAATTATGGTATACAATATTAAGAGACAGAACGTGAACACTGATGATGATTAAAGCGAATGAGTTAAGATTGTTAATTCTGTGTAATGATGATAAAAATGATTGAATAAGATGAGTATTAATAACAATTTCTGAAGCAAGTATTAATTTTCTTCTCGGACAGCTTATTTGATACGTATTGATTATTGGCGAAGGGCTTATGTAGGGGAAGGGGGGAGGGGGGGGGGCTTAGCATGTGAACCTATTATCTAAACGCAATTTATCGTTATAAAGGTAATATCCGTTGATCACTCGAAGCTGAACCGAACCGAAAGCAATTAAAATATGAGATGTCTCTATTGAATTATTTTTTTGGAAAATTATTGGTTCATCATCATACATAAGGCTTATTGTTTTATCAGGTCTTATTAAGGGTCAACAAAACCTTATCATCACTAATTCCAGACTTATTTTCGAAAAGCAACGCCTAAATGAGGGCATTTAAAAAATAAGCAAAAAATTTACCCTTTTCCAAATTTTTATTCGTAAACGCAATATGTCATATTAATTATCTACCCCTATCAAACGATTTGCAATAAACTCTTTTATTAACAAAGCTATTGTGCTAAATATGAATTATTTATCACAATTTAAATGAAACGCATATTGCGGAATTAACGGATGGCTAGCCTTAAAAATACAAGCTCCATTTGAGAACAATAATATCACTTATCAATAGGTTACACGCGCATTGCAAAACATGATAAAACTATCCAATAAAGTCCAAACAGAATTCAATAATGCACAACTTTATACTGATGTTATATTATGTTATTTTATCACAACTACAGCAACAAGAGTTTGTCACAACAACAGATATTTTGTATTTGTTTTTACTTTTAATTTAATTTTTTATGGGTCCAGCTGAAAATCAGCGTTGTGGCTACAAGTTACAACATGAGCTGAGCTGGTCAGCCCTTTCAGTTGTTTCTCACTATACCTTAGATATAAGAAACCTATTGTAATGTTTATGTATTGGAAGCACTGAATAAATGATTACTTACTTACTTAATGTTCATAAAATGTAAACGGCATATTGTTTGATCTGTTTGTACATTATCTCCCGAAAATTATGCCACTCTTATCCTTTTTTCTACTCCTTGATAAGGCTTTGAAACTGACGGCACTATATATTATTTACCGGATGAGGGATGCGTAACCGGCGTGTTCTGGTCTGGCGTTATGACCTGACGTAGATGGTCTTTTGTGCTTGCATAAGGATGTCTGACACCTAACTTTATAACCGATAGGTTGGTGGGGGGTGTCAGTATAAACTTTAAAGTAGTGTGTAGCTGGGTGACGGCACTATACAACTTGTAACTGAAAGGTGTGGTCAAAATTAAAAGTTCTAAAGTGTATCCGATCTTGATCTTGTATGCAGAGTTACTAAGGCATAATTATTAACTTTAACTTGTTATGCAATTTTTAATTAAATAGTTCTAATGTGATGTCACATCAAAATAAACAAGTTACAGCCCTAGTGGTTTAGTAATCTCTGTGTTCTTACATTTATGATCACTGCTGCTTTTTTATAAACGCCTGGCGCGCATGACTTCACTAATATAAATATTTAATATAAAATTGCATGACAAATTAAAGTTAATAATTATGGTTCAGTAACAACACATACAAGTTCTACAATGTTATTTTTAGTTTATACGAAACCTGAAAACTGTTTGTTCAGAATCAGTAATAGAATCGATTTCAATATTTTTTATACCATGTTACATTTTGACCAAATAATATTTACAAAATCTCAAATAAATTATACCCTACTAAAAACACACAACGGGGCAGCACAAAAAGCTTGTAACTTCGTGAGTTTTCAAGATATTTTTTTTTTGTACTGATTCTTTAAATGAAAATATTTGACCCGTGTTTCGGTTATCGTAAAACTAAAAATAAGGTTGTATATGGGATACACTTTGGATCTTTTCATTTTGACCACACCTTTCTGTTACACGTTGTTTAAGTTTGTGTTTAATATAATCAAAACATATGCTATGTCAGTCACCTGAGTGAGGATCCATGAACGTCGCTCTCCTTAGATCCCCGTCACGTCGTCGTGCCAAAACCCAAATCATTCAAAAAACAATGTCGAAACATGTAAGGTTTGAACAAAATTTATGTACCTATAATGTTTTCTAAAGTTTACTCGAACAACACATTGAAATGAAATTACTTTTACGGATCTACATACGCGTTTATTAATTTTAAACATCAATTTGATTTAATGTTTGTCCTGACATTTCGAACCTTTTGCAATTGCAGTTTGAATAGATCCGTATAGAATGGAATAGAATAGAAATCATTTAACTCAAGCAACAAATTATAAACAGTCCCATATTATAAATACCTTACAGACTAACATACATACAATTTATATATAAAAGTAAAACTATGCTACACGTAAGGACGGCGACGGGCGACGCTGCGTATACTTAAGTAGTTTCACTTTAAAATTAATGTAATAAAATAAATTTGAGTTTTGTGTATGGAAAAGCAAATATGGTTTTGCATTATGTTATCACTATTTACTTTGTTGCATGGTTATGTTGAGATACAGTTTATAATAGTAATATAAGTTGTAAGGACGTTTATTATATCAACTAATAGTAAAATCATTATGGTTTTGTATTCATGACCTTGTAATATTATGAGTTAGTGTGACTTTTATGTTAGTAAATAGCCGATATACTGTCCCACTGCTGGGCAAAGGCCTCCATCATTGAAATCAAGTCATCACTACAATAATGATGGGTATTGGCTTACTCACCATGCTTTACTACCACGTATTACTAACTATGTAGTAAAATATTAGGTCCTTACATTGACGTTTTGTATGAAGATTTTTTATAAAATTATATTTTTTAAACTAACGTTTTTTTATTTTCTTAGCATCTATTTATGTTAACACTATAAAAATGGTAGAGTAGTGTGTTTGTTTCACTAGCTAGATATAGCAGATATTAAAAAGAAAAAAAATCAAGTCCCTTCTAAGCTACAATGAAACAAAAGGTCAATTCCGCGAACCAAAAAATTAGTAAACTAAAAAAAAAATGGGCGATAAAGACACAAAATGAATTAATAAATTGTTATTACTGAAGCCTAAGTAACATAGTCCTAATTAAAGGTGTATAATAATAATAACAACCGGTATTGACTTTTAGAAGTAATACATTTTTTTTGAGAGAGATTGCTGATTGCTTCAAACGGCATTTTCAGCGTCACCGGGCTTTTTTGGGGGCGGCGAAATACGTAAAGGGTACCTCAAGCCGAGTGAAGCGAGTCACTTTCGGAGGTATTCTAGAGGAAACAGCATCACACACTTAAAAGTGCGTGTCCCCGTGCCCTACTTGATTCTCCGAAGGGTTCGGATCGGATCGGTAGAAGTAATACACATATTAATGAGTAAGAAAAAACGTCAATTTCATAGGGAAGAACCTATTATTATGAGCAACATTTTATGATTTCCAATAAACAGATTCACAGTTTTATATTGACAGTTTTATCTGCAATGGGCCCGCGGTCTAGTAGTGGTTATTGCACGTCATGGCCCGTTCTACATGTGATGCTTTAATCCATAGGGAAAGCTCGTGCTCCAGTAGTGGGGAAATAAAATTAGCTGATGATGATGATGATATCATTATCACCTTCATCACCAGCTAATTTTATTTGGTCTGGCTAAATTTAATTGATAAAGGACCTCGATGGCGCAATGGTTAACGCGCCTGGTCTGCGAGTGCTGAGGTTTAGCAACTTTCGCAAAGGCCGGTCATCGGATGGGTGACCAAAAATGTATCATTTGAGCTCCTCCGTGCTTCAGAAGGCACGTAAAGCCATTGGTCCCGGCTGCATTAGCAGTCGTTAACAACCACCAATCCGCCTGGGCCCGCGTGGTGGTTTATGACCTGCCCCCTGACCGCCTAACCAATCGCTTTGACTACGTGTATAGTGTATGACGTCATCTTGCCACCTCGCACCGCCTATGAAAGCAATATCAAAAGCTAAAGGCTAAAGCTTTCGCTATTGTATCAATTGCGGCACGAAACGACAAGATGACGTCATAAACCACACACGAAGTCAAAGCGATTGGTTAAGCGGTCGGGCCCCGGTTCTCCCTATCCATCCTTAGGGAAGGCTCGTGCCCCAGCAGTGGGGACTTAAAATGAGCTGATGATGATGATGATGATGATGAAATTTAATTTTATGGACCCGCCTGCTCGTCTGCTAATAAGTTTAGAATGGGCACAAATACCTTTCATTAAAATTAAATGCTTTATTATCTTATGTAAGTCTCCTTTGTATTATTTAGTTCAATCATGAACTATTATTAGTCCATGGTTCAATTAAGCTAACAAACAAAAAGGATAATTGATATGTCATTCAAAATAAACAATTTACGCACTAAAGTGACTGTTGACATATAAATAATTATTTCTAGTCAAAAACAAAGCTACTACTATTCAATAAGTCAGAAAATTATTGTTCTAGTTCATATTACCGGCAATTACGTCATCAAACAAAATTACTTAAGTGTATTTGAAACTTGAAGTACCGGTAATTATCGGTTATTTATGTTTGTCGAAAGATACAATTTAATCGTTTTTATTTTGTTACAAATTATTGTTTCTTTTTTTGTCCAAACAGGGCACATTTGCTTCATTACTTTAATTTTCTTTACTTTGTCTAAACGAAAATTAGGCTTCTTTAATGTTAGTTAGTTATTAATTAAATACAAGATCAGACGATCGGTGGCCGAGTGGCAGAAGCGCGGTCTAATACCCGAAAATCATTCCCAGGCCGGGCAAAGTGATTCGGACTTTTCGAGATGCCCGGGTTTGTAAACACCAACCCGCCGACGCATTGGAAATTTACGTGGCGGGGATCTTGATTTTTCCCAACAATTACAAAACATATGAAAGTGATATTTAGTGACATGATTTTTCATTTAATTGACTTCATTTTGCTAGTTGCAGAAACACGATTTGTCAACTTTTATAACAGAGAAAAAATATCAAAGTAACCTCTTTTAAAACATAGATTTGCATTTTACAGGCAAACTAGACCGATTTAAGCATCTAAATTTTCTTAGTAGATTAGTCTTAACACATACTTCAATATGCTAGTCATTTTTTAATACTTATTTGTAGTCTTAATTGGAAAGAAGAAAAAAACAGTTTTCCGTATTAGATTAATTGTTTAGCGATGCGTCGCCTTAAGCCAATACCCATCAATTGTAGTGATGACTTGATTTCAATGATAGAGGCCTTTGCCCAGCAGTGGGACTGTATATGTATAGGCCATTTATTCATTAGAATCAAGATTGCGATTAGTTTTACCTGCTTAATAAACAGTTTTATACATTAAAACTTTTTTCTCTGAATCTTCCTGCTCGACCTGCAGTGCTATTCTAAGCAATACAGCGTCGACCTCGACATTGAACTCGCTCATAACTTGCAAACGAATGTAGACTTTATTATCTTATATAAAGATTTTTAGAGGGAACGGCATCACGCACTAGTGCATGTCCCCGTACCCTGCTAGATTCTTCGAGGGGTTCAGATCGGATCGGGCTAAGATGGTTGATAGTAAAAGAAAAAGAAGGATTTCCTGGAAAGAACAATTTAGAAAAATACTCTTATATATGTAATATTTTTTCGTCGGTCCAATTGTCCTCACAATTTGGCGAGCCTGTTCTAAAGGAAAAGGCTTTAGACAATGGTGCGACGTATCCTTCCTGAGCCGCGACAACCTTTGTAGTTAGTTATATTTTCTGGGAAGGCAGCATTGAGCACCTACTATACATGTATTGCTGCTAAGCGTCTTACTTTTTACTGTTGTTATTACATAACATGCCAAACATCACAGAAAAGCTTATATTTTAAGGTAGAACTAATGGTGTATTACTACTTTCGTTTTTAATATTTTTTTCAAGAATATATAAAACGTTAGCTGTAGGCAACAGATTTATTTGCAAGTTTTGTTGTGCCACAGACAGGCAGACACAGAAACAAGCTTATGATGACCTTGCACTAAGTCTTCTAAGACCTAGCTACACCATTTATTTCAAGTCTGTCGGCATAGAAAAAAGTGACTAGCATTGTTGTTTTCCGAAAAAATAACGCCTACTCGTAATTCCAGACAAAACATCATCATCATCATCATCATCAGCTCATTTTTATGTCTCTACTACTGGGGCACGAGCCTTCCCTATGGATGGATAGGGAGAACAAGCCATAAACCACCACGCGGGCCCAGTGCGGATTGGTGGTTGTTAACGACTGCTAGTGCAGCTGGGACCAACGGCTTCACGTGCCTTCCGAAGCACGGAGGAGCTCGAGATGATACATTTTTGGTCACCCATCCGATGACCGGCCTTTGCGAAAGTTGTTTAACCTCAGCACTCGCAGACCGGGCGCGTTAACCACTGCACCATCGAGCTCTTCCACATAGACAAAACATAGGCAATGATAATATATTTACAAAGTATCATTGCCTATGCAATGCTAATCAGCATTTGGTTGCAACTGGCGGGACCTCGAATCCACAGCACAAGACCACGACGCATGGAAGTCCCTACGGCGAACCCTACGTCTCTGATGAGGGATCACAGGAATTCATCATTATCATCATTGCCTATAGGTATATTTTATCCTGCCTTGCCCTTACCTACTATGTCTATCAACAAATTTTCTGGATATCCACCTTTAGGGCGATTTTTCTGTGCAGGGGTCAGTGGCTATACCCGCCTCTTTTGTTTTTGACAAATTTTCTGGATATCCACCATTAGGAATCTTAAGAAAGAAATTTATTTCTATGAACTAAAACAAATGTTTGTAACTGGATATCCTTAAAATTTGTTGATCGTACATTCAATGATTTATATCATGAAATGAGACGACTAACCAATTTAAGTACTAGGTTGGTTCAGCGACCCAAAGTGAGTTTTGGCCTCCGGTAATAAGAGCTGAAGGACTTCCGCAAGCTCCACGCGGATGAGTCGCAGGAGGTGGCGCAGAACAGAGGACCGAGGTGGAAAATGAAATAAAATGAAATATATTTATTAGAAAACACAGTACAAACTAATAAGTTATAAGTTTGTACTGTGTTTTCTAATAAATATATTTCATTTTATTTCATTTTCCACCTCGGTCCTCTGTTCTGTTTATTAATTATTGTATTGTAATTATTGTAATAATTAAAAGTGACTTTCTTCTAAACCATGAAATATCATGGTTTAGAAGAAAGTCACTTTTAATTATTACAATTAGTAAAAGTGTTGACAATATTTCTACTAGCGAGTTCGAATCCTCACCCCATGATATGCCGGGTCAGGTGCTCTACCACCTATGGTACCGTGGCTCTGTCCAACCCGCCGAAATTAATTAACACTATCCGATCTTAATATTTTTACAGATATTTAAACATTACTCGCATTTGTTTCTTTCAAATTATCTAAATTTTCAACACTTATTACACTTATTAATTTTTATTTTTTTTACGGGTAAGCACAATGCGTTCATCCCACCAGACCTGATGTTACGTGTTGATAAGGCTAATGGTGAAAGCACACTTTACCCGGAAATCTCAACTACTGAGGCACTAGATATCTTATCTCTCGCTGCCGGAACACAACAATGTTTCAAACATTGATGCTATGGCGACATATTTAAACTAGATGGTGGGAACGAGCCAGGCCAACAAACAAGCCCCACGATCGATGGTAGGGCTGGTTGTTCTTGTTTGTATCCAAACCGAGTACACCAACATGTTCACCCGCTGGGAATCGGATCCGGGACCTCTGGGTCTAAAACCGGTGGTCTTAACCACTACACCCCAGAGGCGGTTAGCAAATTATAGATAACTCTCCCCTTTTGTCGTCCGAGGTTAAAAATGGCAAAGCTTACATATATACGGATAATGGGTATGTGAATAAGCAAATAGCGCTGGCTTAGCTGCGGACAAATTGCACCCTCTATGAAGTAAGGGGTTAAGTGAGGTACTGCTCTGTGTAGCTAAAAAGGCCACTTTGGACGGTTCATCAAATCATATATCACATTTTATTAATTGCAAATATTTTGAGGAGGGTAAATTCAACAACTTATATAAACTATTTTTATGAAAAAAACCTTAAATTTTTATACGCTAGTTACCAAGAAAAACTCCTGAAAAGTCATGTTTTGGTGGATACACCCTTTGAGCCGCAAGGTATCAATATATCCACCAACCCCTTGAGTATCTCAGTAAAGACGACAGTGACTTTGTACTGTATTGTTACATTTGCCAACACTCATGCACACTCACGAACACTTAACAGTTAATTATCCACCATTATTTCACATTAATATTCGACATAACACAAGTTTTATAAAATAAAACAAAACCGCTGACATTACTCTTTACTTTCCCGCCAAGAAGTCCCCAATGTTATTTAATGAGCTTGTGGTGCGTGCGTGCGTGCTCGTGGCAAGGAAAAGGGGCCGTTTAGTTTCTCCTACCACCACGCGAGCCTAATACGGATTAAGGTTTTTAGAGGTTTTAGCGATTTCCACCTTAAGATGACAATCGGGACTAAACGTGCCTCAGAAACAAGAAGGAGCTGGAGTTATAATTTGATTTCGTTTGTTTAACTTTCAAGACGAACGCGCTAGCCGCTGCGTGATCCAATAGAAAATGTAAAAAAAAACGTTGATTAGGTAAACTATGTTTTTCATTATTTTTGTGTGTCACCTGGTATGGGTTTATCCTGTCAGCTATGACTAAACCTTATTGCATCAGTACTTATTAGGGTAAATACACCAATGTGTACGTAAAGAATTAGTACTTATTCATTGTTTTCTAAAGTTTACGCGAACACTACTCATAATAATAAGAAAACTTTCACGAATCTAGTGGCGTTTAATTTTTCCGATTTTATTTTAATGATGACGTTTCAAATCATTTATAGTGACGTTTAGTTACAGAATCCGTGGTCACAGAGAGACTGAGGTCTCTTTAAACATAAACGCGAACGTATTCGGAAAAGTTGTTTCATTTTAATACTGCATACAATCTTATTATTTCCATGCACACGTTAATTTCCTGATAATAACTAATAGGCAAGAGTTGTTGCTAGCTGATAAGGAAAGGATTCAGTTAGTGACTCTACAATATGGTAGTGTGTTCTCTTTGGTAGCTTTACCCTAATATTTAGTAACAATAGTCTATAAAAGTTAATAACTGTCATGCTACTAACTTTTATGGACTGTTATTGTCTATTAATAAATAATCTTTATTTTATAAGTTAAGCGAAATACGAATCTTTATATTTTAAATTGAATATGATTCTCTATAATTTATAACCATATTGCGATGAGTAGAGGAACTGCCAATGTTCTGCAAGGAATTCAGAAAACTGTTTAAGGTAGAATTCGACGATGTGGCCTTTTTAGGCCGCCCTGGTCTTTACTTCCTATCTTTTCGACGTGGAGAGCTGCTCTCGGTTTTTGTTTTATATCCAAAAGGCCAAAAGTAAGGTTAAACCGAGTTTGACGTACTGCTCTGAAACTTGCCTTTACACATCTGTCATTTTGAACTTTCGTTGAGGCAAAAGTATTATTTTTAGACTTCTTTGCCGAAAAGTAAAGAGTGTGCAGTTGCAGAGTTGTACTTCTTTCTAAAATTTGTGTTTTATCGTATTATTAATGTGTAATAATGGTGGGTTATTAACCGTTAAGTGTTCGTGAAAGTGCTTGAGTGTTGGCAAATGAAACGTAACAGGTGCAACGTCAATTTTTAAATTCACTCAAGAAGTCCGATCTCAGTAAAGGCCCACATCTTTATTAGTAAGAGTACTCAAGAGGTTTGGAGGGAATATAATAATAAAATTAATAATAATAACTAATATAACTAACTTTGATACTGGCTAAATCTGTCAGCCTCATCAAGTCATTAAATAAAAAAGAAAAATAGGTACTAAAATAAATTTAAAAAATATGTATCCTTAATAAGGTGTTTTGGTTTGTAGTCCTTGCAAGTCAAAGTAGAGCAATGAACAGGCCCTAGGGGGGGCTTCAACCGTGCATTGCACAGGTCCCCACTGAGGGCCGACGCCCCGTATGTCCCGGCGCGTCGGCGACCCGTCTCACCAAATGACGGGTCAAGTGTGTGCGCCCATCGTTTTCGAGGGCGGTCACCCGCCCCAATCAGGGGCGGAAGAGGGGCTCGCCCATCTACAGGGCGAGCAGTCACCGACGGGGTTGTGGAAGTGTCCGAAAGGGTTCCCATGACCTCGTCAGGCTCTACCATGCCGGCGTTCGATGCGTCCTCCTCAGATGAGGACGACGCGATGATCGCCGGTCTGCTGGTTCCAAGGTGACGAGAGGACATCGGAGTGGTTTTTACCGAGTCGGCTTTGACTCGCTTTCTCTAGGGCTTTGGCCCTGGAACAGAGTCTAGGCCATCCTCGGACAGCCAGCGGGACCCCTCTTGCCCGCTGATGCGTCTATTTGCAGATTTTCCACTCCGTAAAAAAAAAGGGATATGTACAGGCGTGGTATTTGTTTTGTATTCTAATATAGGATTTTTTGTGAGTATTACATTCTTATGTTTTGCAGTATGAGAAACTGCAATAAAATACAATAAACGAAATTGTTTCGTTTATTTCTTGTATACAATTAAATACGCGTCTTATAACGTCATGTCTAATACAACTTGTCCAAGTTTCCGTCGTCAACAATCTACTTTATTAAAGCCTTAGAAACTTATGTATCTTGGAAAACACAATGGTGATCGTAAAAAACATTATATATTACAACATGGTACTGTATTACGTATGATGCTATAGAGAAGCTAGTGTCTTTCAAAATGTCAAAGATATTATAATTTTTAATTTTATTGGAATTAACCGATAAAAAATTGATACTAAGGAAATCCGTTCAACATGCCGAGTATTGTTCTCTCTTACTGAAAGTGTCTTACATAATTAATTCGCATTTAGAGTAACCACCAAAATTTTTCGTGGTCCTACAGTCTGGGTACTAGTAGAATACTCATTATCTGATCCGGAACCCCTGGGAGAATCTAATATGAAACGGGGACACGCTTGCGTGATAGAAAGATCAAGAAAACCTCAAACGGTGTTTCGATCACACGACATGAGGGATCCTTTAAGTTTCTCGCCGCCCCAAAAGAACCCGGTGACCCTGGAAATGCCGCCTGAGGCAATCAGAAAAATCTCTCCAAAAAAATAAATCACCAAAACGAAAATATGTATAGCATTAAAGCCTTTTTTAAATTGGAGTTAATGAATGACTGCGCTCTACCAGATGGTGACATCAGAAAATACAGTCCAGATACGAAGTCAACTACAGGATGTCCAGTAAATAATGGATAACCTTTCATACAATTGTGTCTGATTGCTCTGTAATATGGCAAAATTTCAATTTAGTAAAAGTAGCACGATTTTGAAGAAAATATTTTTTAAAGTTTTCATTTAAGACATTTTGGACTTCACACTTTTATAGCCTGTATACTAAGCTGAAGCTTAGGCTTTTAAATGAAAACTTTAAAAATATTTTTTTAACAAAACTTTCTCAATGTTCTGTGCACAAATAATGCATTCATTTGATTATGCAAGTATTTGTAAGTATTAGAAAAAAAAATCATAAGAATATATTATAGTTTGTAGAAATGGCATGACACGCAGTGTTATAACAGGCCAATTTTCAAAGAAGAGAGAAAATTATATGAAAGTTTATCCATTATTTACTGGACACCCTGTATATTATCATCTCAGTCAAAAGACGTGCACTGCTGGACAAAGCCCCCAAGGATCTCCACAACGACCGGTTTTGTGCTGCTCGCATCCAGCAGCTTCTCGCGACCTTTACCAGATCATCGGTCCACCTTGTTGGAGGCCTGCCCACATTGCGCTTTCCAGTAAGCGGGTAGAAAAATTGTGCCTTACTCGCCGTCCTAACCTTGCTGATCCCCAAGTTTCTTCTCATACCTCGTTATACAAGGTAGGAAAAGAAACTGAAGGACCTCATGTTGTAGGAAGAGCAATTACATTTTTTTGGTGGTCCGAAAATGTCTCTTGGTGGCCAACTAGCTGAGATATAATTTGGCCATCGTCATCATCAGCTCATTTTATGTCCCAACTGCTGGGGCATGAGCCTTCCCTATGGATGGATAGGGAGAACGAATAATAATAATAATTAGGCCATACTGAGATGATATATATTTGATTTGATTTGATTTGATTTGATATACATACATTATATTAAGGGTAAGCACAGTGCTTTCATCTCTTGATGTTATGTGATGTTAAGGCCAATGGTGGAAGCGCACTTTAGCCGGGATCCGCAACAACTAAGACACTAGCTATCTTATCTCCAGCTGGGGAACACAACAATGCTACAAACATTGATGTTTCGACATATTTAGATAAGTAAGTCGTAATAAAAAAATTACCAATGATCCCTAAAAGTTACAAACAAATAAGAATTATTCGATGTTCATGCCAATATCGTTTCTTCCTACCTATTCGTAATTATGCACAATCTGAATTCCCTACAATAGTATTTCACCACATTCGCTACTGTGTGCACAGTCAATATTTAAACCTTCGCGGTTTCGATGAGATAATCGTAATTACATCGCCTTATCGCCATCGCTGCTTATTACCATGTGTATACGTAACTAACCCGTTTCTAATAACACTATGTATAAAATAGGCTGATGTTCTGTCGAGGAACGTCTTTGAGGCGCTACTAAAGGCTGAAGCTCCCGTCCAAGGAACATTAAACGACTAAATAACTAATTGAAAATAGTGGAAAGTGAAGGGAAATGGCAATGTTAAGTTGGTTATTAGTAGTGTTGTGTTGCTGTATGGTTTTAACAGAGGCGTTTTTCTTGCCTGAAGGTGAGTTTTCAAAATAATATAAATTTAAAAAACTAATGTTTGTTTAGTGCGGTTTTCACATCTAGTTAGGGTCATTTATTTATTATATATTGCGAAAATACTGCATGAGGCTGACTTAATGCCCTGACTGAGGCATTTTCTACCAGTCGACCTAAGGGATTAATATTTTTTTAATATTTATTGAATTTGGCATTCACAATGCAATGCAATTATTCATTATTCATTTAATTTAGAGCATTCGGGAGATGTTATGAATTATTTTATTTGTTTAGTAATAGATGGCAACGTACTTATTGCT